>CM066036.1:549520656-550120656 GCA_033557465.1 Ichthyophis bannanicus
CTAAAGCTAGGGAGTCCCCATATGTGATGACTACATTCCTGCTTTTTCCTGAAGATAGCATAGTTACTCACCTGTAACAGATGATCTCCGGGAACAGCAGGAATTTAGTCTTCACAACCCACCCACCTCCCCTAGGAGTTGTAGCTCTCTATCTCTTTCCCTCTCTCTCTCTTTGTCTCAGCTTTAAACTCCTCAGTCTATTTTAGCTCTACTCTTCACCCTCAAAATGATATATGTTGAAGGGTTTCCCTGTGTTACAACTCATCCATAGCTTTATATAAATATGCAACTGGGTCTCAGAACCAGAATGGGGCGACTTACTGAACGCATATATTCATATGGAAACAGTGCCCAAACCTTACATCAATGACCCAACTTGTTGCTGATTTATTGATTGGTGCTAAAAAGGATGTTTTTCACTAAAGCTTTATAGCTTGAACTATTAAGAAATCGTTATCTGAGGATGCTTATCTGAGACATGGTGAGTTTTCTCCCAACGCCTGAGTAATAGCGCCGTAGCATTTCACAATCGAAGTTTCATCAGGGGATACTCATCTTCTCTGCTCAAACTTAGCATTCGTCCTCATTTATAATCTGTAATATTGAAACAACACTGGGTTTATTATATGCATCATCTTGTTACTATTTATACTTTCAGTGTACGATTTAATAACACTCACCCCATGCCGGCTGTTATGTCATCTGCATGCGGACTCTAACCCTCTGGGAATCTTAAATGCCTAAGCGGTAAACATGTGACTCAATCATGGCTTTCAATTCGTCAATGACATTCCCCACTCTATTTGTGAATTCAGGCCTTTCGGATGCACTGTATCTAAATCAAAAATCCATTTTTGTTCTCTTTGTAACAACGTAAGATCTCTTGATTTTCCCTCCGAACTTCACTCAATTAAATCAATGCAAAAACATTTTAATGAGTCAAAACTGTGTTTTAAATCCAAACAATGTTGGACATAGATACTATGGGCCCGATATTGAATTATGACGGACGGCTATGGACTGCTGTGGCACATAGCCATCTGCGCTGACCCTTAATCCTGGATATTCAATGACGGGGTCACATACAGCCCCAGCATTGAATATCCAGGTTTGCCGCACAGCTTTCCAGCCGCAGTAGCTAACCGGGCAGCATGAAACATCGCCACTGTCTAACGAGGACTGTCGCTGCCTCCGCTCCTCCCTGGAATGCTAAGCAGTTAGCATTGAGGTGTGTAGGAGAGAAGATCGGGGATATTCAGCGTTGAATATCCTGCTGAGCAGCATTTATATGGTTTACAGGGCTGTAAATTGTGTAAATGCCTTTCGAATACCAGGCCCTAAGTCATTTGGGAGTAACATTGTCTAATTGTTTGAGTGATACAGTGTTTCATCAATTGGACTTGGAGGTTTCTCTTATAGTGCTTTGTTTATGTTGAGCCTTTTTTTTGCCACTGAAGAATCGTGAGTGTCTTGATATCTCTATCACCTCTTTGATCCTTCTTGGCCACCAGCATTCTTTTTCCAAGATCCTTGTGTCATCAGATCTAATTGTATGGCCAGTTTCCATGGCATGGAGGACTAATGGACCAGTTACTGTCCAACTCAAAACAGCAAAACCACGTATACTTAAGAATCTCCCTTCTTCCCTCCGTACCTCCAACTACCCAGTATTTCCCTTCCTCTTCCTTCCCCCTTCCAAGATCCAGCATCTCCCCTTTCCTTCAGTTTGCTTCTCCTTTTCCCTATGTCTCCTCTGGTGTCCAGCATCCCCTCTATTGGGCCTACATCTACCGCTTCTGGCTGCTTTCAAGGACACCGTTGCTGTCCCTCCCAAAAGCACTGAAGACAACTCGGGGCAACCAGCTTGGCACCTCTTAGTACATATGTGTACTTTAGGCCTGCCCCTTTCAAAAAAGGCTTGAGCACGCGCATGTGGCTTAGAGGCACTGTGTCATTTGTTAGTGCTGCTGAGGGGGCAACAAGAGTACTGGTGATAGCAGTGATAAGCAGTAGAGGTAGGCAATGCTGCTTTTTTTTTTTTTTACCACTGCTTACTTCTGCAGCATGATCTTTTATCGGCACCACTGCCGCCCCTGAAATTGTGCTTCCATAGGTAGATGCTTTGCCCAAATAGTGGTAGGGTCAGCCCTGCGTATGCACCTGGCATATACTGTATATGCATGCATCATTAAACAAAAGAGTCCAAAATGATAGGCTTAAAAAAATGGGATTCTAATCCATAATAATACTTCATAATAATCAGCCCTACACATGTTTCAGCAAAGCCTTCTTCAGGGGACTGTGACCACTAACTCAATTGGATGGATAATATATACTGTTATATGTGCTTGATTCAAGCAGGAAATCTACATCGTGAAACCAGTAACGGTCGTGATCAACTTATTCTATTGATGGTGGCTCAGCACATCATAACCGCAGTTCAGTTTTTCTGTTCCATTGATTCTCTGTGATTTTCCAAATCTCTCAGCTAAAGAGGAGCTATGAGAATCATAGCTCCCTGGTTCTTCTGAGTTTTTATCAAGATTTTGACCACAAGCGATATCAGAAGATACTTTTACTGTAGACTTGTTTCCTAATAAGAAAAACAGCATTGGCCATTAGTCTGCCTTCTAAATTCCTACAGCAGAAGATCAGTATCTTCCTGTTCTGGAAGGCTGAAAACAGGACTACCTTGGGTGTGCCCCATTAGAGGGAGATTTCTTTTGCTACATCATGATTCAGGAACTATATGTGAGGTTCCAAATGTCTTCTGACATTTTTAAGGATGCTCAATCTGCTTGCCAGATATATAGTTCTCAAGATTTTTCTATGCCATGGCTCAATCACAAATCTTGACAGTTTTCCTATGCAAGAGGATGGGACATGTTCCTTCCAATTTGCTCAGATAGTTCATGACCAACTAATTTTCTGTATGGCTTAGGAAATTATTCTTGACCACCTGATTCCTTGTTACTCTTTCCAGCTCATCCGTCTAGACACTGCTTTTCATGCAGCTTGACCCCCGATCGGGCCTGCCGTGGCCAGCGTCAGGCTACGGGGAACCCCCTACACCCCCTCACCTTGGATCCGGGTCCCCTCTGTGATGGAATAAGTTCCACAGCTATCCTCCCTCACCCAGACATACAGGGCTGCAGTCGGTATAGGCCCTGTATGTCCGGGTGATGGGTCACTCCTATGGCCCACTCTCGCTCCTCCCTCAGTCTGAGCGTTGGATTGAGGGAGAGCACTAGATGTGGTGTACTTTGATTTCAGCAAAGCATTTGGCAAGGTTCCACCTAGGTGACTTATTAATAAACTAAGCGGCCTTGGGAGGGGCCCTAAAGTGACTGACTGGGTTAGAAATTGGTTGAGTAGGAGAGGACCCAGAGTAGTAATATACAGAGTTCACTCTCAAGATAGGGGTGTTACCACTGGAATGATGCAGGGATTGGTCCTTGGTATGATTTATTTTAGCATTTTTTGTAAGTGATACTGCAGAAGGGCTATCTGTATACTGCCATTGAATATCTGAAGGAAATTTAAACGTCACAGCTGACTGCTGTGGTGTTTAAATATCGCTTATTCTAAATATTGTCTTATTGAAGAATATGCAAATATAATCACCTACTAATAAAGTATCATAAGGGAATTAGTCGACAGTCCTTAAGTCAAACAATGCTTATAAGAACTCACTAGAACCAGCTAACAGACTTTGATATGCTCTTGACAATATTGTGTGAAAATTATCTATTATTGAGGGAGACTAATCTATTTGTGTTAAAAACATACTGTTTGTTAGAATGTGTGCTGCTTATATTCATTCTAGTAATCTATCTTACGAGAATGTCCTGAACTGCAGTAAGGATATGTCATCAGTAAACAATAAACTGAAACATTTTCAAAGTGTACAGTGATATCAAACTTAAGCTGTGAAAATGACTCATTAGCATGAAGAGAAAATAATACAGACCAGTGGCAAAATAACATTGAAAATTGTGATAATCTCTCAGTACATAAAAATACTTCTAAACGTAAATATTAAAAGAAAACTTATTTTCTGAAAGTACATAAGAAAAAGAAAAGCCATGATTTGCAGTCTTGCAATAGCAGCAAAAATTCTTCAGAATTCGTATCTATTCTGCAAAAAACAAAAAAACAGTAGGAATGTGCACAGGCAAGAAAAAGTCCATTAGTTTTCATTTTTTTCAAGAAATTTTCCAGATTTTAGATGTGTGTTTTTTCAGCTTGTTTCATATATTTGTTTTAATAGGGAATGTTTAGGGGTCCTTTATGTGTTAATCCTGATTCCCCCCCCCCCTCATGATATCTCTGCCCATATCAATATCTCCCTTCTATCCAGAAAGCAACACCCACCCAATCAACAGGAACCCACACCCAAACTAGACATGCAAACAAGACCCCAAAAGAAGGCCCTCACCTTCCTCCAGACCCTTCAGGACTCATCCAGGAGATTCTCTGGTGTCAAGTGCCCAGGGCATGAGCAGCCTCTCTCTGCTCCTGCCAGAGAGTTGCCAGGTTCCAAAACTGCAGATATGACCCCAGTGGTAGCCTTTCCGTACTATTGTTTGGGGTCAATCTTACTTATATGGAAGACTGAGAATTTTTCAGATTTTCAGGGGGTTTTTCAACTAGGTTCACACATTCAATTTAATAGGGAATTTTTAGGGGCCCTTTTACTGAGGTGCCCTAAGCACCTAGCCCGTGTTTTACCTCATGATGACCGTTAGCGCTGGCCTTTAAGAAAGACACAAGTATTGCAAATGCTACACAAATAGATTGGCTACCACATCTCAATCAAATACAATGTTTATGATTGAGGATGGGTCCAAGCAGTAGTGTGAAGTGACGATATCAAGCAAGGACAAATTTGCTGCTTTGCATATTGTGTCCAGTGATCCATACTTCAGGAAAGTCACTGTGGCTTTGATTTGATGGGGCAGGAGCCAGAAAAGATGAGCAGCGGGGTGAGAGGGTGGCAAGGAGCCCAGGGCCCATCACCTTAAGTGTGCAAGAGCCAAAGAAAATCAGTGACTGGTTGGCAGGAGCCTGGGTCCTATCATCCAAAGCAGAGCAAGAGCTGGTGAAAATGAAAAAAAGCAGATGATAGAGATCTTCGCAGTTTTCCAGGTCATGCCACGTCTTGGTAAGTGGTACTGATGTTTCAGCTGTCTATGCTATGGCTTTCTGAAGAACGAAGCCTAATGGCTGAGACATCGGTTCCACTTACCAAGACGCGGCATGACTCAGAAAACTGCAAAAATCATGAAGCTAGCTGAAGAAGTGTTCTAGTTGGAATGGATGGAGGAGGAGGAAGATGGAAATGGCTATGAGGATGGGAGAGATGGAGAGGGTAGGAGGGTGAGGGAAGAAATGTGCAAGAAGTGTAGGATGAGAGGAAGGGGAGAAGGAGTTAGAGGGGGAGGGGAAGGAGATATAAGATGGAGAGTGGAAGCAGAAAAATATTGTGCCTTCTCCATATATACACACCAAAGACATGCAACTTGCATCACAACTCTCCATCACACACACATATGCCATGTACCCCCACAATATTCGCAACAATTCACCATCCCACACAGTCATTCCCAGGACCTCTCCCCCTCCCAAAACACATATCCCACTCACCCAATACCAGACCCTACAACTCCTTTTATATATATCTACTCTATACCACACATATCTCCCAATATGCATACCTGAATGCAAAATCAAATTCTGGAATCCGTTACTAGAGGATGCAGTAAAAGCTGTTATTGTAGCTGGGTTTAAAAGAGGTTTTGACATATTGCTGCAGAAAAAGTCCATAAATCATTATTAAAGAGGACCAAGGAAATCAACTACTTACCCCTAGGATAAACAGCATGGAATCTATAGTGTATATCTTCTTGGGAACCTCACAGGTGCTTGTGACTAGATTAGCCACTGCTGGAAATAGGCTACTGGGCTTGAAAGGCCCTTGGTCTAACCAAGGATCACATATCATATCTTATTTATCATTTATCTAGATTTGATATACCACCCTTAGCTAGGCAGGCAGAGCGGTTAACAATACAAAACTAAAATTAGCATCGTTTTGGTAATTATAAAGGAAAGAAGAGAAAAGCAGCTCCATTAGTGACAGAAAAGAGTAGGACATAGATCTTTGCCTCCTCAATCCCCCATACCTCCTCCTACACCCTACACACATATACTTGGCCAGACCACCCATAATATCCCAAAGCCAAATTGTCCCCAAATATATATATAACTCTCAAATATATATATATCCCCTTAGCCTCACACATACTCACACCCAGGGTTGGCCCAAGGGTTTCTGCTGCCCTAGGAAAA
This sequence comes from Ichthyophis bannanicus, assembly GCA_033557465.1. Classification (NCBI taxonomy): domain Eukaryota; kingdom Metazoa; phylum Chordata; class Amphibia; order Gymnophiona; family Ichthyophiidae; genus Ichthyophis; species Ichthyophis bannanicus. The sequence continues at coordinate 549,527,008 of CM066036.1, forward strand.
AGCACAGGCCTTGTTGCCCCCCTGTGCTGAGCTGGCGGCGGGGTCAAGGCGGGACGTGGCTCAGCTCGGCGGCAGACCATGTACTTCGGTACACATGGCCTGCCGCTTCTGACCCCCCCTTCTGACATAATTTCAGGGGTTCAGAAGCAGCAAGCCTTGTATGCCGAAGCACGTGGCCTGGCGCCAAGCCTAGCTGTCACCACCTGCCACTGGAATGAGCAGCGCAGCAGGAAGAGTGGGTGCGGCTCGGTGCACAGGAGGGGCAGCAGGTCATATGTGCCAAAGCGCATGGCATGCTGCTCTAGGTAGCCACCAAGCCCACCTAGTGGACGGGCCGGCCCTGCAAACACCCCTCGACTCCCACACATATGCTGTATATATACCACCCAACCTCACTCCCTGAATTGCCAGAAGAGAAAGTGGAACATGCCATCATATCACATGGTAAGTGCATGCTTTCCAGCTTGTTTATTTTCTCGTTATCTCGGTTAAGATTCAGACATTTGGTGAAGATTATTTTTCTGTACCTTTTTAAAATCAACTCCATCCTTCTTAACAGGTACATAAACAGCAATGTATGCTTATTTCCTTTTTAAGGGGGAGGGGCAACTTCCTCTTGTTCCATTGGACTTGCAAATTAGTTGGCACTTATCTCTGCGTGGATAGTTTCTAAAGCCTTCATTTCTATTTCCACCTACCTCAGCCAAGGAGAGCCAGTGCAAGGATATGAGGCACTTTAGGCAAACCCTCATTCCTACTATTCCTCCGCTCCCTCCCCACCCCTACTGCCCCTCTCCAGGACCCGAAGTGGTGGCAATGGCAATAAAACATCAATGCAGCACTTACTCGGAGCCTCTGATGCTGCAATGTGCTGCTAGTGTTGTGCTCTAACCAGCCAGTCCTGTCCCCTCTGACACAGACTTCCTGTTTGCCTCAGGGAGAAGCTAGTTGGTCAGAGCACAGCACCAACTGCATGCAGCATCAGAGGTTCTGGGTAAGCACTGCTTTCATGTTTTATTGTCATTGCTGCCACTGCTGCATGTCTGAGATGGGTGTCAGTGACAGGAATGGGCCACTTTCTAGAGGGTGATGCTCTAGGCGACCGCCTAGTTCACCTAATGTTAGCACAAGACCAACAGCCAAGGAGTGCATCCCAGGGCTCCCCAGGCAACTCATCTTGCATGCCAAACCTCTGGAGAGGGGAGCAAAGCTATATTTTTGTGTCAGTCTGTGAACCTATCAGGATGTTATCCCAAAAGGGAATGGGGCAGCAAAAGCAACCCTTATCCTGAATGCTATGCTGTCCAGCATCTGCCCTGATGCATGCGTCTAGGACATCTGGTGTTGCCACCATGCAGTGGTTAAGGCTCCCTTTCTTCAGCTGGCTGTGACACAGCTTCAGCAGCATCCCCAGACCTGCCTGGCCCGAGGATCAGAAGCTGGGCTTAGCATATGAACTGAGGTCTTCAGTATAGCAGTGCACAACGTTGCACTGTATTCTCATGCTGGCCCGCTGTGTGTTTATCTTTAAGATTCGGGCTAGCAGCCATCAGCCCTTGCCATGATCTTTGATCTCTGCTCCTTCCTCATGACACTGGCATTTTGATATATACAGTAAGTACATTTAATTTGGTTTTCCTAACATCCTGTCAGAAGATCCCAATTTTCCAGAGCACTGTTTTCCTTAAAAATATATTTCTTTTTCTGAATCAGATAAAGGAAGAGAGAAATAATTCAAATCTCATTTAGCTCAGTTTGTTACACCAGTCTTCATTCTTTCAGTAAGCACCAATAAATGCACAGTGGAAAAAATGCGGCAGATCCTTGTCCTTGGCAGACCCAAGGCCATTAACTTAGCAACTATGATTACTGTTCTATTTCTCCGCGTGCTTCAAAGCTCCTGATGGGCACCCAGGATAACCTTGCCCTGGACGTTACTTCCTTTTGACGTACCCTCGATTCTATGTGACTGTGCATTTATATCCAATTGTGATTAAGGTCCTGAGAGAATACCTACAGAGATCTCCTGACATACAAACAGAATATGTTGCTGTCCATAAATTATGTTTGCTTGAGTCAATGCCTACTTGAGTCAAGGAAGTCAGAGAGCTATCAAGCCTAGCACTGGACTAGTTTATTGCTATGGGAATTAATTCCCTCACTACCATCTTTACATTTCCAGGTAGATGTCAAGGAGGTCAAATTTTCAATTGCCTTTCCTGTGGTTTATTTTTATAGCTCTGCTCCTACTTTTCTCAGGCCATTCATTTCAGAGTACTTATATCAAAGGTTTTTTTGCAGTCGAAGATATCAGCGTTAATCACTGCTTACTTCTGTTGCAGACTAAGCTGCTTATTTTTCAACCTAAGATCTAAACGAGTAGAATTACAAAGGTGCCCAATTACCTAAGAAACATTGTGCTTCTGCGCTCTACAAGTTCTGAAAACATGTTTTTGATCCACTAAGTTGCATTTTGTTTCTTTTAAACCCTAAACTTCTAAGGATTTGGAGGTCTCACAGAAAATCACATTTCTCAAGCTCCAGAGAAAGACAATTGCTTTCAAGGTAATGAAAATAAAGCATTTGAAAACTTACAGTGCCATAAAGAAATGATCTTTGTGAGCAATATGTATATCCTTTTTCCTTTTCTGCTCCAAATCACTGCCACAGAACTCCAGAGTAGTTAATAAAGCATAAGCACTGAGCCAGAAAAGGCCTGACCAAACACAAATATTCAGTTGGGGCGCATACAGATCTGCTCCAGTTCTCTAATGTGTCATTCCTTATCACCTTATCAGGCCAGTGTTGTACAGTTGTGGTCAAAATTATTGGCACCCTTGCATTTTAGAAATGTTCTGTACAAAATCTTGAGAAAAATTGGAACTATTCCAGCTGTATGTCATCATAATATTTTAATAGTATGTTCAAGGTATACATCAATAAAAGAGATATCTATGCAACTTAGACATTGTAATTTCTGAGAAAAACACAAAATATGACCTGGACAGAATTAAAGGCACCTTTCATTAATATTTGGTTGCACCACCCTTGGCAGTGATGACAGCCTCCAAACGTTTCTTGGAGCCATCTATACGTTTCGTATATCTGTCTGCTGGTAGTTTCTCCCACTCTTCAACTGCAATTTGTTCCAACTCATAAATGTTTCCAGGATTCCTTTTACCAATGGCAGATTTCAGTTCTTTCCAAAGGTTCTTGATTGGATTGAGATCAGGACTCACTGCAGGCCAGCTTAAACGGTCCATTTGTTCCTGTTTTAACCATTCTTTTGTACTTTAGATGTATGTTTTGGGTCATTGTCCTGCCAGAGGACCCATGTCTTTCAACCCAGACCTAACTTTCTGATACTATTTTGCTCCAAAATACCTTGATAGTCCTCTGACTTCCTGATTCCCTTAATATGGTTCCAGGCCTCCAGTTCCTGAGGCACCAAAACAGCTCTACAACATTATGGAACCTTCACCATATTTAACTGTAGGAAGGGTGTTTTTTTCCTTTATGAGCTTAATTTCTTTGCCTATAAATGTATTGGTGGTCTGCATTGCCAAAGAGCTCAAATTTGGTTTCATCTGTCCAAAGAACATTTTCCCAGAAGGATTGTGATTTCTCAAGGTGGGTTTGGGCAAAGATCAGGAGTGCCTTTTTACGTTTGTCTTTGAGCAGTGGGGTCCTCTTTAGCCTTCGCCCATGAAGTCCTTCTCTGTTTAGTGTGTAACATATGGTGCGGGTTGAAACCACCACTCCAGATTGCTCCATGTCAGTCTTAAGGTCTTTGGATATTGTATGTGGTGTTTTTCCAACAGTTCATACTAACCTTCTGGTAGAAAAATGGTATACCAGAACCAGTTAAATAAATAAATAAACCTTCGAAGACGAATTGGAATAATTTTCCTCTTCTCACCAAGTCCTGGGAGGTTCTTGGCAGTTCCATGAGCAGAGAACTTCTTAATAACGTTGCTAACTGTAGATACAGGAATCCCAAGGTCTTTGGAGATAGCCTTGTACTCCTTTGAAGTTTGATGTTTAGTGATAATGGCTTTTCTGATGGTCTCAAACAGCTCTCTTGTCATCATTGTGAAAATGGAACAGGGAGTGAATGTGGTCATTTTTCACATTAGAGCCATCATTCATTGGTTGATTCAAGTCATGTGAGTACTGAAATTGATCACAGGTGCTCTAATTTTACTGCAATGGGAATGTGATACATCTGTTCAAAATGATTTGAATTGTTCATAAGGGTGCCAATAATCATGTTCTAGCAATGTCACAGTTTTTATACTATTTCCTTTTTTAATTGGTCTTGTTTTAATTGGTTCTTTTATGTGTCAAAAATATGTGCTTATATAGTCCAAAGCCATTTCACTAGCCATTTGTTTTAGGAGATATTGGACATTAAGAGGTGTACTTTAAGGGTGCCAGTAATGTTGACCACAACTTTATATGTGTGTATGTGTGAATTTTCAGCAGGTCTATCCAATAATGTGAAACATCTAATCTAAATGTTTCAGATTATTTGTATATTCATTGACACTCAGGGAGGTAAGCTTATAGAGGATTTTTTGCATGTATTTGTCCGCATGTACATTACTCTGGTATGTGTGATGACTAGAACACAACCCAGATATAGAAGTTTTCGGGAGAGGAGTTTGGGTGAAGCACAGGTGGAAAATGATGCATTTTATAAAATACACATGTATGCTGAGACACCCTAATGGTTAACCTGGGCTCTGGGGCCTCTTATCGGCCCTCAGATAACTCCCCATTTGCACTTCAGGGTGCAGAAAAGAAAATATATTTATTAACACAACTTTCCTATGTCTCTATGGGCTTCCACTGTGCCCTTTTGTCTGCCCATTTCTCCAGAAATGCAGTCTTATCACCTATGGGAAGGGGTTGGTTGGGATGCAGAAGAGAAATATTTTCTCCAGAAGGTGAGTCCAAGGAAACAAGAGACATTCCCCTTTGGGAAGGTGAAGATCCTTCTGAAATTACTCCTGTTTGACCACAAAGACCTTCCTCTCCTTCTTAAAGATGTTGTGGCGGTTTTGCATAAAATAGAACCCACACCTGTGCAAGCTACACATTTTTGGAAGTATCGGGCATCCTCTGGCTTTTTCCTCTCCTGGATTTTATATAGCAGCTCGTAGTCTTTCATTGGGATATTTCTGAGCTGTGCCTTTGGGGCTTGAAGGTCCCTTTCTCAGGTACACCCTCTGCCCAAGGCGAGCTGTATCAGCTTTTTGGGGTCCTTCTGGTGGAAGCTCTGGTCATGGGTGTGGCAAAGTGCATGACCATCCCAGTGGAAAGAGGCACTTTGCTCAAGAAGTCTCATGATAGGAGGATGAAGGCCCTCCCTAAGAATGTCTTTAGGGCTTCCACCTTAGACTCTCAACCTGCTCTACACATAGGTTTTATGTCTCAAGATCTCCTAACTGGATACAGCAGCTGTTGGATAGCCTGGAGGCTACAAGTGAAGTTGGCTATTGCCCTGTATGACTTGATCAGAATCTCTTCTAAGTCCATGATGGTGGTAGTGGTGGTCAGGTGGTGGCTCTGGCTCTTCAACTCGTCAGTTAATGTGCAGCTAAGCAAACTCCCCTTTAAGGGCTGCTTGCTCTTTGGGAAGGACCTGCAGAAGTTGGTGAAAGACCTTGGAGAGGCTTCCCATAGAGACTCCCAGAAGAGTGGCCTAGAGCTTTAAAGAGTGCCTGTTATAGGGCCATGAGGGGAACCTGGAGATACCAAGACTCCAAGCAGTCTGAGGATAGAGCCTATGCTTCCTACAGTTCTAAACTCAAGAAAGGGAAGTCCTTTCACAGCTCTCAGCATGCTCATGACTCTGCTATATCTCCATCCAGAGGCAGTAAATCCTCCACAATGGGATCTAATGGGTCCTAAGGTGCAGCCGGTTGGGTACTATTTTTTCTCAGAATAGGCCCCTATCACATCAGACTAGTGGGTCCTTGTGGTCCTAAGGGTTACACACTGGAGGTTACAGAGTCACTATGGGACACCTTTGGAGAGTTTCCCTGTGACTTTCCCACTTAGGTGGATGGCGATCGAGGAAGCTCTATACCACCTCTTGCAGTTGTAGGCTATTATATCCATGTTCACCAAAAAGAAGGGCCATTGGAGGTATTCCATCTACTTCATGGTGCCCAAAAAGGGAGGCTCCTTCCAGCCTATCCTGGACCTGGACCTGGACCTGAAGGCAGTCACTTCCACAGGGACACCATCAGGTTAGTCATTGCATCAGTCAGGCTGGGAGAGTTGCTTGCTCCTCTGTTTTTGCCAAGGCATTCTTACATATGCCCATCCAGGAGCATTTCAGGTGTCAACATGAAAGCCAACTGCCTGAATCAGAACACTGTGGATCCTGGTGAGTGGCAGTTAAGCCCTCACGTGTTCAACCTCATAGTGTGGAGGTGGGCCTTCCAGTTCTTGACTTGATAGTCATTCAGGGGATTGCCAAAGCAAAGAACTTTTTCAGCTGCAGGAAGGATCCATGGGTGGTGTACTTGAATGCCCTGCTTCAGGAGTGGCCCGAAGAGAATCTTCAGTATGTCTTTTCTCCATGGCCTTTGGTGAGCTGTCTTCTGCACCAAATTCAGGCTCATCCAGGCCTGGTGATTCTGGTAGCCCCAGAGTGGCTCTCCAGGCCTTGGTACATGGGCCTCTCAAGCCTTTTAGCAGAGTCCCCCCTCTTCCTGCCTAAAGAGAGAAAGGCCTCCTATGGCAAGGGCCCCTAGTGATGAAGGATTCCATTTCCCTCTGCTTATGGTCTGGCCATTGAAAGGCATAGGCTATCCAAAAAGGGCTACTCTAGCATGGTATTGAATATTCTGCTTAAGGCCTTGAGGACCTCTACTTTAGCCTAGATGAGAGTCTGGAGGGTTTTTGAGAGGTGCTGTTCCTCTTGGTCCCTGGACACTAGGAAGGCAGACATAATCACTGTTTTGTCCTTCTTGAAATCCAGTCTAGTTTGGGGTTTGGCCCTGAGATCTCAAAAGTTTCAGATGGTGGCCCTGGCTTGCTACAGTGATCACATTCAAATGATGTTTTTGGCCGTGCACCCCAGTGTCTCCCACTTTCTCAAGGCAGTGCAGCAGATCTGTCCACCAGTGTGCATAGAGACTCTCTCTGGTATTGAAGGCTCTAAAAGGACCTCCTTTTCAGCCCATTCGTAAGGCCTTGCTTAAGGATTTGATGCCTAAGGTGTTTTTTTCTGGGACTATAGTGTCTGCCAGGTGGGTGTCGAAACTGCAGGCCTTATCCTGCAGAGAGCCTTTCTTGGTCATATTGACAGCTTCTGTCTCCTTGTTCGTTGCATCATCCTTTCTCCCAAAGTTGCTGCCCTCCTTTTACCATAATCATACATTATTTCTACTCTCCTTCTCAGAGTTAGATCTTTCTGGTAGATGTGCAGAAGACATTAGTTCAATACCCGGAAGTTACTAATCCCTTCTATCGGTCAGATCATCTCTTTGTTGGTCTGAATAAAGGGCAGGCGGTGGCCAAGTTCTCAATTACCCACTGTATTAAGGAAACCATTGGTTGAGCACACTTTACAGCTGGTATATGTGTGCCAAAGGGAGACACGGTGTACTCCATTATGGCATAGGCTCCTCCTAGAAAGAATAAGTTTTGGTGTCTCCAGAAGACATCAGCAAGATAGTGACCTGGTCTTCTCTGAGCATCTTTGTGAAACACTACAGGTTGCATGTGAGAGCTGGAGCAAATGGTAATTTTGGCAGTTCTGTTCAGAATGGTGTCTTCCTCCCACCCTGGGTCCTGACTACTTGGGTACATCCCATAAATCTGGACTGGTCTAGCAGGATGATAAAGAAGAATTAATTGTATATACCTGATAATTTTATTCCTTGAATCCTGCTAAACTAGTACAAAATCCAACCTGGAAGATTCCTTATACAAGTATGGAAGTTCAGCTGCCATTTAGTGCATTGTCAGTGCTATGTTCTGACACAGAATTCATTGTGGTAAGAGAGCCAAATACTTGTTCAAATTCACTGTTCCAAATCTGGAACCAGCAGATATACATAGTGATGACACAACTGAAATTTGCTTGTTTGCCTCCACATGCTGGCAAGGGAGCATAACTCTGATTTTCTTTTCTCCCCTGTCCTTTAGATGAATCACTTGGAGAAAGTTGGATGAGCACTGCCTTTGGGGACCGCCGTGAATCAGGGGAGGGAGATGAAACAACTGAGGCAGTTGCCGAGCCCTCTGGCCCCCAACAAACCTGCAGCTGGGCTTACCTCCCCCACATGGTCCAGTTGCTGAGACAGGCGAAGAAAATATGCATCCAATAGCCCTACAGCCGAGCCAGATCATGGCGTTAATCATCAGGGGTCCAAGAGGATATCATGGCCCTTTTGGCTTTACTCTTCTTTCCCATTAGAAATATCATCTGCTCACTAGTATACAACTGTCGCCATGTTAGATCTGTCCCAGTTAACTTAATCAACACCACACCACCCCTCCACCCCCTGCCAGTCTGCCCTTCTCCCTGCAGAATGGACCATGGAGTTTTTGTTCTCTATATACAAGCAAACCCCCAACCTGGTTTCCTCTCAGGTTGGCTCCTGAAGTATACTTAGTGCTAATATTTAGTAAAGATAGACAGGCACATATATGTCCTTATAAAATAGGCATAGACTAAGTATATTTTTGGCTTGTCCACCAGGCACCCCCTGTTATAAAATTACTTTCTTTGGGCCTGATTTTTGAAGGCATTTATACGGGTAACTGCCCTAGTTACCTGTGTGAATGCCTTATCCGTGATTTCGAAAGGCACCTACACGGGTAATGACCTTTGAAAATTCCGGATATGTCCCTAACGCACCCAGATGCATGTACTAAGGGGCATGAATCAAAGAACTTGTCCTGCCCCTAGTGATCCCCTTAGGAGTACCTGAGAAGCTTGTGGAAATTACTTTCCCTGGTTAGAGGTGATTATAGGAAAACAGAAAGCAAAAGCTAAGCCAATGGAGGTAGTAGCCATTCAAGGACCGATTGACATGCACTTCATGAATACTGCTACAATTAAACCAACTTTGCCATTGACTGGGAAAGGTTCTCTTGAAGTCTCATTAAGTCTGGGGTTATGAAGCCCTTCCCCCAAACCCACTGTTAATAGTATTTTGAACGTGGATAAGTCTGTAAGTTTGGAAGCTGACTTTGTATCTGCACCACCTGCTTCATCTAGCCCGTTACTTTGAGAGTCTGTTGAATCTGTATTGCCTTTTCTTAATCCCCTCCCGACCCCGGTTTCCATGCCTGCTTCATCAGAACTGGTTCCAGAGGGATCGGTTGGAGAGGGATATTTCCTTAAAAGATGTTTGGTTAGTTGTCTCCCGAACGGAAGGGGTTTTGAAGGGGATGTTGACTCAACTGTGCAGCTCTTCTCAAGGGACTTTAGAAGCTCTGCAGCAAGTTGAGTCTCAGCTTTCTGGATTCAAGGGTAGGGCCTCCAAGTTGGAGAGCTTGGTGTCTGGTACTCTCACGACTTCGTGGGCCCTAGGCGGTTGCCTAGGTATATGAAGTAGTGAGAGTCTTTTATTTATAAGAGTGCCTATGGGTGTAGTTGTGATATGGGCAAAAATAACTTCAGCCGAGCAGTAATATAGGCACGCAGGATTTTATTCTCCACAAGGCCAAAAGGAACCTTTACACACAGTCCCAAATATTCAATACAAAGGCGGGTAATTTCCAGAAAAACAGGTAACAAAATAAACAGCTTCCAAATGCAGCTTGTTACTGAACTCAAACAAAGTATTTCTTCATACCATTGAAACAAGGTTGGAAATAAAAACCTCCTTTCCAAAAATGGTTTTAAAACATTTGCAGTCTCTTCAGCAAAACAGCAGTGCCAAACTTTCTCTGCACAAGGTTTTCTTTTTCTTTCTCAAACCAGGTTTCTTTATCTGCCCTTCTAGCAGACTCAATATACTTTGTGTGCAGCCTTTCACATTAAATGTTAAGCTTCTCAGGCTTTCTAGCCAACCAAATTTGCATAGGCCCCTCGGCTCAGCCTTTGAACACGGCTGCTAGTTTAATGCTTTCAAAAAACCCTCTTTAGTTACTATAATGAAACAGGAAGACATTCCATTTCTGTCTCAGAACTAAGCTCTTGGTTTATAGCACATTCAAAATCCATGCTCTCAGGTTCAGACTCTGTTAGAACAGCCTCATGTTTAAAACCAGCTATCTCTGGCTGCAAACGGTCTAACAATCTAAGAACCTTCTTTAAGGCAGTATCTCTCTTCCTCTGGGTAATGCCTTTTCTCTCATACAATTCCTTACTCTTAGAATGGTTAAAAGTCTTAGCCACGCTCACCTTATTTTGTGGCGATAAGCACCTGGCTGTCCTTGCAGCTGTTGGCTCAATCTCTGTAAAATCTTCTAGGAAACGTTGTGGATTACTCACATGGTCTGTGAACTCTCCCTGGCCAGCTTTAAAACCCTTGGCTGGTTTTGCCTTTCTGCTTGGAAACTCGGGTAAGGTTTCTTTCACCCCTGGAGTGCCTCTCTTTGGTAATATCCTTGGGTTCTCAGAGTTTCTTCCCTTCCTGGAATTCTCTGACCCAATTACCTTAGGGCTGGTTTCAGGACTGGAACTTCTGTCTCTCCTTTCTCTTTCAGTAGAGGATTCAGCGTCAGTGGAAACTGGTCTCCTAAAGCACCTTCCCTTAAGGTTGCCTTTCCCTGCAGTGTACCTCCGTTCTGCTCTCTGAGCACCTCCCTCTCGGGCACTTCTAGGCTGGGCAGTTTGAGGACCTCTCTGCTGGGCTCTCCAGATATTTCCACAAGCTCCTTCCCTTCTGCTTGGGATTCCTCTCTGAACTCCTGCACGTCCTGAGCTTTCAGAACTTCCTGACCTCTCCGGCTTCTCTCCTGCTTCCTCCGGCTTCTCCCCGGCTTCCTCTTGCTTCTCCCCGGCTTCTTCCGGCCTCTCCCTGGCTTCCTCTTGCTTCTCCCCGGCTTCCTCCTTTCTCTGTTCAAAGTTCCGGTGTTTATACCTGCAGTTTCTCTCACTGCCTGCTGACTCCACCCCTTGCACTCCCTCGTGCACGGGCTTGGTTACTAGGGAACTAGGGCATGTCCCTTGCCTACCAGCTTTCTGTGTGGAGTTTTTTTCAGATTCAGAAGTTTTAACCCCTGAACTTCTGGTTTCTCTGTCTTTCACTGGGAAAATCCCTGGATTTCTCTCCTCTCTCTTATGCTCTTTCTGGCCTGCGCCATCACAGTACTCAGTCAGTATGTAACACTTCTGTTAAGGATAGTTTGTTACTGCATACAAAGATAGAAATGTTTGGAAAATAAGGCTAGAGCTAGGAATTTGAGGTTTTTAAACTTTCCTTTAGTTCGCTTGCTCTCCCCACTTGAACTTCTGAAGAAGTACATGAGAGAAAAGTTAATGTTTTCCACATTTGATGAAACAATGGTATGCTCCTTACTCTATATCCATGAGTACTATTTTGATTCCTGCGGAGGACGGCACTAGCGAACGCATTGATTTGGGTAGTCTAGAGTTGACTCCGTTTTTAGAGTCTTTTCTAGATAAGGTATTTAAAAGGGTGACTCTTGTAGTCACTCTTAGTTCAGAAGCTGAGTAGTTAGCCATTTTGAAACTTTATTTTTCTTAGAAGGATATTCCGTTTTGTGGATCCCCTATTAAGATATTTCCTGGTGTGGCTAAAACAACTCAGCTTTGTAGGAAAGCATTAGTGCAACTGAAAACTAAAGTTCTAGCTATTGGTGGGACCATCTTTTTGAAGTTTTCCTTGTAAGTGTGTAATATTATATTCTGGTTCTAAATATGTTTTTACAGATGTTTTGCATTTGGAGAGGTTTCTTATAGACAAATAATAGTGAGATGGGATAGAGTCTACAATGTATGCTTTAGGCAATGCAGGCTTAGGATGTAGTCCTTGATGTGAACTTGAGCCTTCTTATTGGATTGTATTTTGATATCGTTAATTTCTTTTGTTACTTTATTTTTACAGTAAGAAACTATTCTTTATTTTTTGAGTTTGTATAAATATGCAAGTAAACTTTAATAAAAAAAATTAATCTGCCATTTGAACATCCATTCTTCCAATTTATCAAGGTCCTCTTGCAATTTTTCACAATCCTCTTGTGTTTTAACTACATTGAATAATTTGGTGTCATCGGTAAATTTGATCACCTCACTTGTTCTTCCCATCTCCAGGTCCTTTATGAATATGTTAAAAAGCAGCAGACCCAGCACAGATCCCTGGGGTACTCCACTATTCACCTTTCTCCACTGAGAAAATAGGCCATTACCCTCTGCTTTCTATCTTTTAACCAGTTCCTTATCCTCAGTACTACTGTGCACTGCCTCCAATCCCATGACTTTTTTTATTTGGCCAAGAGTCTCTCATGAAGGATCTTGTCAAAGGCTTTCTGACAATCCAAATACATTATACCAACTGGCTCACCTTTGTCTACCTTCCTTTTGCATGAGGGTGGAAGCGGCTTCCACCTCCATGCAAAGTCAAAAATCAGGCCTTGAAGGGGGGGGGGGCAGAAAAACAAACAGCTTTGCAGTGCCAGAGGTTTAGGTAAGGGCTGCAGGGCTGTGTGAAGCCATTGCCACCACTTCAGGTCCTGGAGAGGGATGGCAATTGTGGCAATGAGCTGCCCTTGGACCATTATCGCTCTGTGAAACCACTAAGTTTACGTAATGTCATACTGGCTCTGCCTACATTAAATGATACATATATTCAAAACAATTTATTCAGTTTCTTCTGGAAGCTATCTAGAGAAATCATCTGCTTTCAACTTCCCAGGCCACTGACTGGTTAAGTTTTAACTTCCTATCTTAGGTCATTTGGCAGACACCATTCCAAAGAGTAGGAGTTATAATAGAAAAAAATAAACTCTATTACAAACTCCCACTCTTTTCACCTCCTTCACAGTTGGAATCTCTAATAGACTCTCCAGAGAGGATTGCAAGGATCTACTAAGTCACTCAACCCTCTACTGCCTCAGGTACAAAATTAGATTGTAAGTCTTCTGAATGTAACTTGCCTTGAACTTCAGAGAAATGGTGTGAGCTAAATCCAATTCTGTTTCTTTTTCTCTTTCTGCTTCCCTATCCCCTTACCAGGCTTATAATTAGGGAGCCCATTGTGCAAGGAACCAGACCACTTCTTGCACAGTACGTGAAATGTCAAAGCCAAAATCTTGGCTGTACTTGAACTGTATCTTACATTTCACCACCAATCAGTGTAACTGTTTGAGCAAGGGTTTAGCCAAAAGCTTAAGGGGTAGATTCTGATGCACTTTTGGGGATATACGTCCGCACTGGAGGTATATCCCTGCTAAACGCCAGGGTGCCGATTCCACCCACAGAGCTCCCCGCATGTACAGCAAAAATATGCGGGGAGCTCTGTATGGAGGCAGAAGGGGCGGGCCAAGGGAGGAGTGAAGGCGGGCCTGAGCCGTGATGCCTACCCCTGACGTACAGGGCTGATTCTGGGGTCAACACTGTACGTCCGGGGTCGACCATTTGAACAAGTGACTTATTCCACCTCCAAAGTGGAATACGTCCCCCTAGATGGCAGCCAATGCTCACTGCGGGCATGGAAAAGGAGGTAAGGAGTGCAAGGGGTTCCCTGCAGCCTGACCCTGGTCATGGCAGGCCCGATTGAGGGTCGGGGAAAGGATCATTTTGGGATCTGCCGGAGATCGTGGCTCCTGCATGGAACTGCGGTGCGATGGTATCAGGACGCCATGACACCACAGGTCCATGCAGGAGCCTGGCTGGGCTTGCCGGGTAAGAAGCTGGACATCTGGGAGCCCAGAATCAGGGCACGACTGGCCTGTCCAGGCTGGGTGCACCTGATTCTGATCCCATGGGAACGTGTAACCCCCGTGGGATCAGAATCAGGTACAATTCCGGCCTATCTAGATTCTGAACGTCCAGTCAGGCCGGAGGTGCCCAGATCTGAATTGGCCTCCATCTGAATATCTATTATAAATATACAGTTAGCTTTAAATAATTTTGGCACTGCCATATAGTGACCTCATATTTTCTAACTATGAAGTTCAATAGAACAGCTTCTCGCCCATATTATACCTATCTGTTTTTCTGTATTTTTTTCCATTAACAATGCCATTAGTATGTAGCAGAGTTTTATGCACTTCTCAGAAGCCTGGCATTAATAGCCCAATTTTATTACTGGTTCATATCTAAAAGAAGGTATCATATCAAAACCACCTTAGCACTTACCAACTGCCTCAAAATGCCAGTGTTGTAGCTGCAAATATGGTTCACTGACATTAATAATCATGTAATCATAGACCTTCTCAATGAAATTTTTTAACTAGAATATGACTCTGCCCCAATTATTCCATGTGATAGTATGGCATAGGGTGGAAAGGGGCCAGACAGCAGTTCAGGGAAAACAAAAGCAGTTTTTATTCTGTCCCAGCTTGTTAAATCTCCACAAGCTGGTTCTCCCTGCTCTTCCTCCAGCCTCAGTTAAAGTCCCTACCTCAGGACTCCTTTGCACAACTTCCCTTAGAAGAACTTATGGCTCCACAGGCCTCTCTCCTTCTTGCAGTCCTCTGGTTTCTTAACCTCTCCCTGTTAGCCACGCCCTCCCTGAAATCTGGGATGCAGACTCTCTTAAAGGGGACTATCGATAATCCCTTTGCAGATGGATGGGTAGCATTCTATAGACTCCATCATCCACCCTCCCCCTCAGCACAATCATGCCCCATTGAGTGCCTGCCTCACCCAGGACCCCCACTGGGAAAGGAAGTCTGTGTTCAGGTGAGTCCAACCAGCCCTATGGCGGAAATGAAACTAGTAGGGTTGGGGACTCACAAACCACCGCATAATACAGCCGTTGGACTCCTTTTGTTGGGCCAGCCACTTGAGGGGTCCAGCAGGTAGTATTTGAAGGTCTCAAGTGCCCACTTGACTGTCAGGACTTCCTTCTCAGTCACCGCATAATACTGCTCCTGAGGAAGCAGATTTCTGCTGATGAATGCTTCCTGGGCCAGAACGGCTCCTAGGCCCACCTTTAAGGCAGCAGTTTAGCCCTGATTTCTCTACCATTTATTGTGCAATCAGGACAAGTTCAGAACCCATGACTTTTTTGAGATGCTGGAAGGCCAGGTCCAGGATTGGTGACCACTGAATCCATTCAGGAGCTGTCTTCCAGAGGAGATTGATTAAGAATGCCACCACCTCTGAAAAATTAGGGATGAACTGGCAGTAATAGGCAATCAGTCCAAGGAAGGCACAAACCTCTTTCTTTGATTTCAGGGTAGGGACCTGGGCAACGGCATCCACTTTCAATAGTTAAGGTCATATCTGCCCATTCCTGATTAAATATCACAGGTATTGAACATCCCAGCCTCCCAGAATACATTTCTTGGGGTTGGTCATCAACCCAGACTTCTGCAGGCTGTATTTGGGTTACATGGGTGATTCAGTCTCTGCTGCAGCCTCAGTAGGCTGTCGACTAGGCATTGAAATGTGGCAGGAGCCCCGTATAATCCAAAGAGAAGTACTGTAAACTGAAACAGACCTTGTGGTGTTGAAAAAACAGTCTTTGCCTTGGCAGCTGCAGTCAAGGGCACCTGCTAGAATCCCTTGGTCAGATCCAAGGTTGATATAAAGCAGACTCTCCCAAGTGTCACCCAGCGCGTGACCCTACAGGTAGAAGCAGGGTATTACACTGAGGCCTTGTGTTTAACCAGCCTGAAAAAGTGTAGAGAGCCTTGCTAGGCACTCTGGGATTTGTAGTTTTCACCAGCCAGTCAAAAGAATGAGTTGTGGACATGTGGTAAGGCTTAAAGACAGGTTTTATTCCCCTTCCGGGAGGATTCTTTTAGTGGTAAAAATAAGGTAGACAGACCCACTTTGGGCACAAAATAAAGAAACAAACGTGAACAAAAATTGCTTATCTTCAGCTTCTTAACACACAATACAAAGGTATTTTAAACAGTCCTTTTCCAAGCAAACAAAACCTTTTCTTTGCTGCTTCAACGGTTAGCAAGTTCTCACAGCTTGTTCAACACAGAGAGGAGATATCATCTGCGATTGTGAGCGTACAGTCCATGCATTCAATAAAAGGTTGGTCCCCTTGTACTTCACATTGCATATCTTCACTTTTTGCTTCTAACAATTCTTCCTTTGAACAGCTAGGAATATTATTAAACAGTCTCTCCCTATCATACAAAGACTCTCTTTCTCCCTCCGTGAAAGTGTGTGGAAGACAATTACCACATTCACTGGAGTAGCTTGCCTGGGAGCCCTTCCAATGCTGATAACCATATGGGAAATTATTGTATTCACTTCTCCCTCTATTAGAAGGAATCAGCTTACCTTCTGGCTCTCTCTGACTAAGGCTTCTCGGTACAGCTGCAGTCACCGGAGTAGAACAAGACAGAAGCTTTCTACGGGTTTTGCCTTTTAACTTTCCCCCAGATATGTGAATATCTTCAGGCCAAAAGACTTTACCTTTCTTGTGCCTGTTGTTTGGGTAAGTAGCTTTCTCAGCCTTTCTCAATCTGGCTTCCAAACTGAATTCTCTGTTACCTTCTGGATAACCTTTGCTGAGCTCTGACGTCTCTGTGCACTGCTTTCTATAACAGTCACCTGGGCTCTCTCTCCCAGCCATGGAGTACAACCTTCCAGCTTTCCCAGCTCTCTCAATGGCTTCACTCCAACCCGGGCTTTCCCCAGAACGCCTTGGGCTCCTTGAATTCTCTGTAAAAGCAAAGTTTCTTAACTTTCCAGAAGTTCCTGTAGCTGCTGCATTCTCCGGTCTCTCTGTTCTACCAAAGCTGCTTGTTCTCGTTCTGCCTTCTCTCCTACTAACTACACGTGCATTAGGTTTATCTGTGTGTGTCTCAACGCCACCCACTCCCAGCTGGCTTTCATCACTTAATGATCCCCCAGCCTTCCTGCTGCTTGGGCGTGTTTCTATAGCTCGTGACCTGATTTGTTTGTGTTGCCTATAGCAACTTCCTGACATGTGCTTCTCTGAAGTGTCAGTGTCAGCTTCACTGCCTGCATTTCTGCCTATTTCCATGGGCTCTGCTGAATCCACCTCGTGACAGATTCCCCCCCCCTTAAAATATTACGGGCTGCCGCAATTTTAAGCGGACAGCATGTAATCCTTTTCTGGGTACTACTGTGCTGCTCTCTATAAACCAAATTGGCAGTGGCCGACCTTTCTTTCCAAGGTTTCAGTACATTGAGGTGATAAACCTGCCTGCGTCCCCTATCATTCTCTATAAGGTAGGAAACGGGCCCAACCTTTTTCACCACCGTACCCGGCCCTTTCCAGTGGGACTAGAATTTGGGACCTGGGTCTGCCACTTGGATTATGACCTTATCCCCTGCTGCCAATTGCCTAGGTTTTGTGCCCTTATCATAGTGGCGTTTTTGACGCTGTTGACTCGTTTTCAAATTTTCTACAGAGGCTTTGGACTTTTTCTCAAGGCGCGTCCTTATGTCTTTTAAAAATTGTGGTATCCCCACCTCTTGTATTTCGGGCTCTACCCATTCTTCCTGTAGTATATCCAGAATACCCCTCGGGGCCCTACCAAACAGGAGTTCAAATGGAGACGCCCCCAAGGATGCCTGTATACGCTCCCTGCATGCGTATAGAACGAATGGGAGTAAAGTATCCCATTCTGTCATTTCTCCTTTTCCTAAACCCCTCCTTAATAGGTGTTTTATGGATTGGTTCATACGTTCCACCAGTTTATTCGACTGGGAGTGGTACGCCGCAGTCTTAATGTGGCGTATGCCAAATGCCTCCCATACTCTAGCCAGGTATTTGGATACGAAGTTGCTCCCTTGATCAGAAAGTATTTCCTGGGGAAACCCCACTTCGCAGAATAGTTTTACTAGCTCCTGTGCTATTATCTTGGTGAGGTGTTCCTAAGGGGAATAGCCCATGGGAACCGTGTAGCATGGTCTACGACTACCAAGATGTATTGAAAGCCCCTTGGTGTTTTAATTAGAGGGCCCACAATGTCCATTCCCATGCATCGGATCGGTACTGATATGGTGGGCAAGGGCACCATGGGTACAGCCTTTGGTCTCGCGACAGAGACCCTCTGGCAGGTGGGACAAGACTCGCAATATTGCTTGGTTTCCTTATAGACCCCCGGCTAATAAAACCGCGCTAGTATCTGATCGAGTGTTCCTTGAACACCCTTGTGGCTACCAATCGGGTGGTCATGTGCCAGGCATAAAACAATGGCCTTAAAAGTCACTGGCACCACCAGTTGCTTCCGTACAGCATCTGTATATGGATCTATACTTTCCCTATATAAGATATCTTTGTCCAAAAAGAATCGGGGAAGCATAGGTCGAATCTCTTGGGCCCATTCAAACGCTCTTTTAAGCGATGGATCAGCCCTCTGTTCCATGGGGAAAGAAGGAAATTTCTGAACTAGGGCTGCCGGTACCCACGGTAACCCTTCCCCGGCCTCTAGTTCA
Source organism: Ichthyophis bannanicus (assembly GCA_033557465.1). Lineage (NCBI taxonomy): Eukaryota > Metazoa > Chordata > Amphibia > Gymnophiona > Ichthyophiidae > Ichthyophis > Ichthyophis bannanicus. Next base: position 549,545,543 of record CM066036.1, read on the forward strand.
GCCCTCCCTCGGGTTCTACTGTAACTTTCATGGCGCTTTTTAGCCTTTGCCTTTTTCCCTTCTTTAGCTGGAACATGAATTAATTTGTCATGGCTGGGAAGTATGTTTGCCTCTCCTTCCTCTATTCCTTCCTCGGGAAATCCCTTATCTTCCTCCTCCTCAGGCCCCTCTGTTCTTTCCACAGACGGTTCTCTGGCCCCTGAGGTTCCGGCTTGGGACCGGGTTGAAACCAGGCCTGTCCTAGTACACAAACCCTCCATCAGCCCTCCACGAAACGGAGGCCAGTCTCGCCCTAGGATAAGCTCCTGTGGCAGCTTTGGGACTACCGCCACCTGTATTTCCCTTTCTATGCCCATCCCCTTAACATGTACCTTATGTAGGGGATACTGGAAGTGTGTGCCATGTACGCATTTTATTTGCACTTGGTCCTCTACTCGACTTGGAGCTGACGGGCGAGGCTGTTCCATGGTGTCCCAAAATTCCTAAGAAACCATGCTCTGTTCAGCCCCCGAGTCGAGTAGTGCCAATGCATCTACTCCTTCTACCTGGACCTGAAGAAAGAGGCCCCTCGGGACTGGCTTTCCCGCTCCAGATATGAGGACCGTTCGTGCTTTACAGTCTCTTCGGAAATGACCTGTCTTTCCGCCATCGTAACATTTCCCTCTATAAACAGATAAAACATCATTATCAGTGTTATCATAATTATCCACCTTAGGTGCTTTAACCTTCTCAAACTTTCTCATTCTATCAGAATTTGCCATCCCAGCCACTTTCAAAATTCCAATTCCCGAGGTATCAGCCATTTTAGCCTCATAATACCTATCCGCTAGGTTGGCTGCCTCTTCCGTGCTGTGGCAATCCTGTAGCGTGAGAAACGTTTTTAACTCAGGAGATACAGCCTGCATAAACTGCTCCAGAATAATCTCGTCCAGAATAGAGTCAAGTGACCTCCTCTCTGGGGTTAGCCACTTGTAAGCTATACTCTTTAATCTCTGGTACAGAGCTCTAGGAGTTTTACACTTTATCTTCACCTCCCTAAACATGCGCTTGTAGTGTCTAGGAGTGAGACCTAGTCTATCTTTTACTGCCTTTTTTATCTCGGTATAATCCGAGGCAAGACTAGCAGGCATTGCCTTAAAGGCAGATAGAGCCTCACCGGTGAGTGTCATCGCAAAGCGAATTGCCCACTGCTCCATAGGCCATTTAAGGGTTTCTGCTATTCTTTCGAATGCATCAATGTAATCATCAAGATTGTCCTGCTGAGTTAATTGTCCCAGGGAAAAAGCATGGCAACTGTTCATTCCTACTCCTTGAAACATGGAAGAATTCACCGCTACTGTTTCCTGTGGCTTCTTCAAAACTGCTTCCATTGTCTCTAGTAGAGGTCATTGCTGTTCCCTCATTATTTCCGCGTTCCGCTCCTGGAGATGTCGTACAAGCTCTGCCTGTTTGTCCCATTGGGTTTGCATCCACATCATAACATCCCGGGGTTCCATCTTCCCTCTGGAGTCTGCTTCACCTGTGGAAAAAGAAAAAGAAAGACCCACCAAGTGCGGTACTTTTTCTTTTAAAACCCCTGTCTGTGAAGCACAGCACCCCCTTTTCTCACTTGGTATCCTTCTACCCTTCCGCCCAGGCTCCCTTTACCTTAGGCTCCAGGTAGATTCCAGCGTGTGAGAAAGGTCTCTGTCCCTCCTATCTGGCCGACCTGACAGCGAAGGTTCTCCCAGACAGCACTCCGTGTGGCAGCAGTCTCTCCAGTGATGTCGTCTCTTTATTTGTCTTCCTTCTTTTCCTTCTCAAGTAAACCACGAGAAAAAAAAAAATCCTCAAGACTACGCCATCTGTCACCCTGCGCGTGACCCTACAGGTAGAAGCAGGGTATTACGCTGAGGCCTTGTGTTTAACCAGCCTGAAAAGGTGTAGAGAGTCTTGCTAGGCACTCTGGGATTTGTAGTTTTCACCAGCCAGTCAAAAGAATGAGTTGTAGACGTGTGGTAAGGCTTAAAGACAGGTTTTATTCCCCTTCCGGGAGGATTCTTTTAGTGGTAAAAATAAGGTAGACAGACCCACTTTGGGCACAAAATAAAGAAACAAACGTGAACAAAAATTGCTTATCTTCAGCTTCTTAACACACAATACAAAGGTATTTTAAACAGCCCTTTTCCAAGCAAACAAAACCTTTTCTTTGCTGCTTCAGTGGTTAGCAAGTTCACACAGCTTGTTCAACACAGAGAGGAGATATCATCTGCGATTGTGAGTGTACAGTCCATGCATTCAATAAAAGGTTGGTCCCCTTGTACGTCACATTGCATATCTTCACTTTCTGCTTCTAACAATTCTTCCTTTGAACAGCTAGGAATATTACTAAACAGTCTCTCCCTATCATACAGAGACTCTCTTTCTCCCTCCGTGAAAGTGTGTGGAAGACAATTACCACATTCACTGGAGTAGCTTGCCTGGGAGCCCTTCCAATGCTGATAACCATATGGGAAGTTATTGCATTCACTTCTCCCTCTATTAGAAGTAATCATCTTACCTTCTGGCTCTCTCTGACTAAGGCTTCTCGGTACAGCTGCAGTCACCGGAGTAGAACAAGACAGAAGCTTTCTACGGGTTTTGCCTTTTAACTTTCCCCCAGATATGTGAATATCTTCAGGCCAAAAGACTTTACCTTTCCTGTGCCTGTTGTTTGGGTAAGTAGCTTTCTCAGCCTTTCTCAATCTGGCTTCCAAACTGAATTCTCTGTTACCTTCTGGATAACCTTTGCTGAGCTCTGACGTCTCTGTGCACTGCTTTCTATAACAGTCACCTGGGCTCTCTCTCCCAGCCATGGAGTACAACCTTCCAGCTTTCCCAGCTCTCTCAATGGCTTCACTCCAACCCGGGCTTTCCCAAGAACACCTTGGGCTCCTTGAATTCTCTGTAAAAGCAAAGTTTCTTAACTTTCCAGAAGTTCCTGTAGCTGCTGCATTCTCCGGTCTCTGTTCTACCAAAGCTGCTTGTTCTCGTTCTGCCTTCTCTCCTACTAACTACACGTGTGTTAGGTTTATCTGTGTGTGTCTCAACTCCACCCACTCCCAGCTGGCTTTCATCACTTAATGATCCCCCAGCCTTCCTGCTGCTTGGGCGTGTTTCTATAGCTCGTGACCTGATTTGTTTGTGTTGCCTATAGCAACTTCCTGACATGTGCTTCTCTGAAGTGTCAGTGTCAGCTTCACTGCCTGCATTTCTGCCTATTTCCATGGGCTCTGCTGAATCCACCTCGTGACACAAGTTACTTGATTAGCTCATGTACTCTAGGCATGGGATACGCTTCCAGTTTAGAAGCTGTATTGCCCTCCAGAAGTCAATGCAGAATCTGATGCTTCCGTCAGGATTAGGAACCAAGATAATGGGGGATGACAAGTCGCTCATAGACTCTTCTATAATGCCCAGGTTAAGCATCTCTTCCAGTTCCTTGGCGATGGCCTGTCGTCGGGCCTCCGGAATCCGATAGGGTTGTTGCCAAATAACAACCCCAGAGTCAGTAATGATATCATGACAAATGAGATGGGTTCATCCGGGGTGTGTGGAGAACACCTTTAGGTTCCCTGGGCAGCAGAGAGCTGGTCTCCAATCGAGACTTGAGTTGGATCCAATGGGGCTTCTGGTCTAAAATCATCTCCCTCTACCACCATAGCTGTAACTAGAGTCCACTTTTTCAATAGGTTAATATGGTAAATTTTGGCTTTCTTCCATTTATCCGGCTGGACAATCTTGTAGTTAACAGGCCCACTTTCTCTTCTACCTCATAGGGCCCCTGCCATTTACAGAGTAATTTGCTCTCGGAAGAGGGCAGCAAGACTAAACTCTGTCTCCAAGTTGGAAAGTGCAGTGCATGGCTGCCTAATTGTAGCCCCTAGTCTGCTCAGCTTGGACTTTTTCCAACTGAGTTTGACAACCTCTCCGGTTTTCCTCAGCCGGTCTTGCATTTGTGTAACATACTCTACCAAATTACACCCAGCATGGGGTTCATCTTCACAGATTTCCTTTATCACATGTAATATGCCTTTGGAGCAACTCAAAAGGTGAAAACCCCCATGAAACTCTGAGGTACTTCACAGTTGGCAAATATCAAATAGGGTAGGAGAATGTCCCAATTCTTCCCATCCTCCTGCACAGACTTGTTAAACATCTGTTTCACAGTTTTATTTATTTGCTCAAGAAGGCCATCCATCTGTGGGTGATATACTGATGTTCAGAGTATCTTAATCTTCACCAAGGCACACACTTGCTTCATCACCTTGGTTACAAAAGGGCTGATTCCATCCAGGACATCCAGTCCTTCTCTATGTCTGGTCTGAGCCGGATGTTCAGATAGGCTTGTGATTCTGATCCCACAGGGCACATCTAGCCCCGTGGGATCAGAATCGCGATCAGTCATGTACATGCAGGTCGGGACTGCAATTCAGTCCGGCCTGCACATACATGACAAGCCCGACTAACTCAGTCAAGGCTTTTAAATGGAGCTGTGGTGCCATGGCGTCCGGTTGCCATGGCACCGCAGCTCCATTTAAAAGCTGCGATGCCGGCCGCCGGATAAAAGTGCTTATTCCCTGCAGCCTGACCCCCAATCTGGCATCATAAGGCCAGGGTCGGGCTCCGGGGAATGTTCTCCAGCCTCCCTACCCCATCCGCAACCTGGCATCAAAAAAACAAAAAACAAAACATCCAGGGAAATTATTCCACCTCGGAGGTGGAATAGCTTCCCCGCTCATGTTGCCGGCCCTGGACGTACAGGGCCAACATTAGAATTGGTCCTGTATGTCCAGGGCTGGTAACTTCCCACCACCTGCCCAGACTCTAACCCTGAGCTGCCCTTTCCCCGCTCCCATCTAACTTCCCTGCACAACCAGCAAGGAGGTTAGATGCTGGCGGGGGAAGGCATGAATAGCGGGGATGGACCTTGGGATGTCCATCCCCGCTATTTATGGCACAGAATAACCCCCAAAGGCTGTTCCTTGATCTATGAGGATCTCATTGGGTATTCCCTCCAACAAGAATACTTCCCAGAGGACATTGGCGATCATAGTAGTCTTCATATTTCTTAGAGCAATGGCTTCTGGGTATCAGGTAGCGTAGTCCAGTATGACTAAAATATACTTGCTGCCTCTAGTGCTTCATTCCAAGAATCCTACCAGATCCATGGCCACTCTTTCAAATAGGGGGTCAATAATGGGCATTGGAACTAGAGGGGCAGATTGGACTCTGGCACAGTTATGAAGTTGGCAGGTTGGACATAACTGACAATATAAGTGCACTTGGTTATGGCTCTTGGGCCGGAAAACTTGGGCTAAAGCATGCTCTAATGTTTTCTCCAATTGCAAGTACATAAATATTTAAAGAACAAGTGCCTTCATTACGGATTTATGTGAAATTAGTAACCCCGTGCTAGAGCATATAACAGAATTGATTGATAATAATTATGCAGGTGAGCTCAATATAATTTCCGAATGCCCCTTCCCTTTTAGCTGAAAGAGGGAATGCCACTACCACATGCAACCCATAATTTACTCCTGAAAGTTACTAAGTAGGTACAGGTGTTAGGAATATTAAGATAAACTAGTGTAATAGCTTAATGTGTTAATAAATATCAAGGCTAGTTCAACTCAGCTCATGAATAGATGAATTATGTAGGTGCCGGTCAGGATTGTGCCAACTTTACTATGCAGCAATACAGGATGTCACTTGATATCAGTGAGAAAAGGGGTTTCCATACTGCATTAGACAATGAAGAACATGTATTAAATTTAGGGGGTCTTTTATTAAAGATGCTAGTTGCCAGTGCATATCTGGCTCATGCTAAAAACGCACCTTGGACACGCTTTTCCAGCTAGTGCGAGGCCAGGATAGCGCAGGTCGATTCCCACATTATTGTACATCCTGTATTAGGGATGTGATGAGTAGGTGGCTAAGGGGCTGAGAGTGAGCGTGGTTTTCTCTGTGCACTTAGCATGGTACATACTATGCGCTAACTGCATCCCACTCGATTAGTATGGGTTCACCTAACACCACCTCAATAGGTAGAGCTTAAGTGCACTCACACTAATGTGATGTGCATTAGAGGACAGGGCTCTGCGTTCACCGCCAGGAAAATGCTGTCCACACCCTCAACAGTTAATACCGTGATTTTGCAACTAAAGCACAGTGGTGTTTGGGCTATTGACGCATTAGGTGCAACAGCTTTGTGCTCTTTAATAAAAGACCCCCTTAGGTAACAGAGCTATGAAATTACTGTACATCAGAAAAGCGAGTATGGTTCCAGTGTTTGATATTAGTCTGAAAATCTGTTCTTTTTTTAACTATCAAACTATTTATTATCATTAAAATAGTGCAATTCTCCAGAATTCCCCCTCCCCCCGTGTCATTTTTATAATTCTGCTTCTTAAACAACCCTAGAGAAGGCAAACCAATTAAAAGGATCGTTACAGGGGGAGTATTGTGGCACTGGAATATCAAAGCGTTCATCTTGCTTTAAGGGTTTATTGTAATAATAAAAGAATTCAAAATGTTAATGATACCAATCTGCAATAGGATGTTTTTGCTTTGATTAGATGTTATACATCAGTCTGACATACTTAATCATTTTCACTTAGGATGATAGATGGAATCAATTTTAAATTGCATTGCTCAGTATGCATGCCAATTAATTTAAAACTAAATTATTTCTTCATAAACCTTAAAAGATAAAAGTAACGACATACTTCTATAAATATACTGCTTATAGTAGTAAGTTTATATAGTCACAAAGTAACATAGTAGATGATGGTGGGAAAAGAATAATAATCCCATCACCTCTGCTCAAGTATTCTTGTCCAGCTCCCAAGAGTAGAGTGTGACGGATTGTAAGACGTACCTCCTTATACGGAATAGGATCTGGCATCTTCCTCATTTATCACACAGGCCCCCCAAAGATTAGTTCCTACTTTAACAGAGTTGTTGCTTTTTTAAATCCAAAAGTCAGCCTTGTTTTTGCAATTCCTATATCTTCTTTAAGAAGGGATATATATGTTCCAGCTATGTGCACAAAGAAAACATTTTTGGTTCATTTGGACTTTTTCCCCGGTTTCTGGACATTTTTTTAAAGTTCATGTCCTGCATCGGCTTCAATTAAAAATGTTTAACTTGTGTTAATTCATAGGTTAAAATGTGTTAAACTGGTTTAGCATTTATTAATTTTGAACTCGTACTAACAAACTGAGGGACTCTTTCACTAAAGTGCAGTAAGTGTTTGCACTTAACGCACCTTAACTGCAAAGGTTATGGTACAGTAAATGCAATTGTGCAGTAAATACATCTGCCTAGCATCTGCCCTGCATTTATTTATTTATTTATGTATATTTATAGACCATTAATCAAAAGAACTAAGGGCCCGATTTTCATCTGGGCGATGCTATGGTGCATAGCCCGCCTGCCTGCCATCTGTCTAACCTGGATTATCAATACTGGGGTCATATCGGCACTGACATTGAAAATCTGCATCTCGCCACACAACCCAGAAGTCGCAGGAACTAGCTGGGTTGCACCGATTTTCGATGCTACCCGCTTAGGCCCTGCACCTGAAAGATAGGCGAGGAAAAACCTTGCCTATCTTTAAGGTGCAGAGGGTTAAGCAAGTAGCATTGCAAAGTGGTGCTACCCATTTAGCCCTTTCCTCCGCCCCCATTCCGCCCTGGAACGCCCTAATGCTAACCACATAACATCTGGGTGCATTAGGGACTTATCCGGGATTCTCGAAAGGCGCTACCCATGTAGGTGTTTTTCGAAAATCCCAGATAAGGCATTTACACGGGTAACTAGGGCAGTTACCTGTGTAAATGCCTTTGAAAATTGGGCACTAAGTGGTTTGCATCAAAACACACATACTAATTTAAAAAGTTAAAACAGCACATGGAACAGACTTGTACCTCACAGGCGCACATTCCATGCTTTGACAGCGCAGAAGCACTCACGCTACCCTCCAAGGCAGAGAACACGGTCCCATTGCTAAAACAAATGGTGCCAAATTCAAGCAATCAAAAATTATATTATAACACTGCACTAAGGGACTTTAACAAATAAACCACATCAACACCCTTAGACTTACAATGCCATTAATTATACTTAACCATATCACACTCCCACTCTTTTAATTAAGCCTAACCTTTTTATATGACTAAACCTCTTTTATGGGAGAAAGAGACATCAGATCAATACATTACCTCCCACTATTGTGGCAAAACAAATCATCATAGGGGATTAAAGCTTCATGCATCACCGGTCACAAAAACTCCCTTATAAATACCAATTTATCTCACCAAACTAAATAATCATACAGAAAAAGTACTTTTTTGTATTATTTTTGTAAACTTTTTAAACCACATATAAAATACTCTATCACTCTTCTAAAGAAGCTTATATTTCATTTTGCTTCTCCAATACACCATCAGGAAATTCCACCACAAAATTCTGTAAAAAACACAGAATATCAAAAGCAATCACCATTCTTTTAAAACCATAAAGCACAAATTTTACTTATCTTCTAGGCTCCAACACCACTTCCAACTTCTTCTCAACTGCACCTTTGACAATCTCTTAACTTCATGACACGTTGCCGTCTGAACTTCAATCGCTAACCCAACAAAGATCCTCGTTTCTCCCTCAAAAAGATTCCATCAGGGGTACACTTAAACCTCTTTCTCCCATAAAAGAGGTTTAGTCTTATATAAAAAAGGTTAGGCTTAATTTAAAGTGTGGGAGTGTGATATGGTTAAGTATAACTAATGGAATTGTAAGTCTAAGGGTGTTGATGTGGTTTATTTGCCAAATTCAAGCAGCCATGATGATACCCCATCCCCCAAGATCTATCTGTCTCCTCAACCACCATTCCCGCCGAGCATCAACCAGCCCCCCTGAGCATCCTCTGTCTTCAGCATCTCCCCTCCTCCAGAAAATGAACAGACATCTCTGCAGGCCCCTCCTGAACTCCCCTCCCCAAAATCCACCCCCCCCCCCCAGGCCCTCACCCTGGCCCTCCCTCCATGCTAGGTCTTGCCAGGGTTTGAGAAGCTGTGAAGGAGATTGGGAACATAGGGTTGTGCAAAATGCATTGGCAGGAAGCATTGGTGTACTCTCCATGCTATCTACTGATGAATGATCTACTGTCATGTGATAAGAGTCTGCCCTCTGCAGCAAATGCAAGTCAGATGCTGGCCACACCCCCAACATTTAGTTTTTCACTTCCTTCATGATAGGTTTTGCACCTAATATGCGGTAAGTGCAAAAACTTACTACAATTTAGTAAACATGACCATAGTAACATATATTGCCAAAATGTAAATGTTTTGTATGGAAAACAATTTTAAAAAAATACATGCTCACTAAAATGTGCTAAGCAGTTAGTGCAGGATTTAGCACATGCAAACCATTTTCCATGTGCAAAAACCAGCATGTTAAAAACCCTATGCTAAGTGCTTAGCGCCGTATGGGGCAAGAGCAGGGCAGGAGAGAGGTTGTGAACAGCGCCTGCACTTATTGTGTGGTATATTACTGTGCTTTGTCACCCCTGAACATAGTGCTACTGTACCTAACACCTCCTCAGTAGGAGGCATTAAGTGCACCAGGTTATCGGCAGCAGCTAACATGTTCACTGAAAAAAAAAATTAAGAAACTTGATTCTCCCCCCCTCCCTCCCAGCAGCATACTAACTCTTCTGATCACCTTTGCAAGTGCCCAATATGACCCCCCCCCCCCCCCCATCCTCTGATCATCCCCAAGTGTCAACTATGACCTGTCCTGGCCAGGGGCTGGTGTTATCTGCACTCACATTAGTGGTGTCTTTCCAGATCAGATGCAACACTACCTTGGCCATGCCAGCCCTAACTCCCCCCAACCTTGCCTTTTTGTGTGGTATGCAATAGCACAATGTTTTTATCATGGAGGCCTCTTTGCCATGCGCTCTCAGCTACCATGGACTCTGGACGCATTCATTTGCATGCTAAAGCCCATGCTTTCAGCTACCATGCTTTAGTAAACAAGCCCCTAAATGCAGGGCACACCCCGACATTTAGCACTCAGGCTTTGCACTTACTGCATGATAGGTTTTGCACCTATGCACAGTATGTGAAAACATTTACTACACATTAGTAACAAGGCCCCATAGTGGCATACATCACCAAAATTTAAACATTTAGTATGGCAAAAAAATTCTAAGAAAAAACCCCACTGCCAACTACAGTATGATTGGTGGAGAATTTAAATGTTTCCTAATGCTTATTTTTTTCTTCTATAGTTACACCCCTTTGAAATTTAAATGTTGGTGAAATCTCTACATGATGGAGTCAATAAAATGAGCATAGCCAGAGAGGAACATCTGGGAGTGTAATTTTGTTTTATTTCTCCCTGGGGCAGACATTTGTCAAAGTGGGGTCGTCGTCATTGGAGTGTTTTGACATCTTTTAAGCTACTGTTTTGAAAAAGCTAAATGTTATGCTTTTTGAAATTTGATTATGACTTTCTTCGTTCAGATTCACATGGAACACTTGCATTTGACAAACAACATGAAAAGAGTTTCGAGAATGAAATAAGAGGTGCATTACCACTGCAGAATTTAATTTTTGAAGAGATTCTGATATGAACTTACTAAAACCAATCATCAGTAAATTTAAGCAACCTTACAATTTTATGAAAAGCTCTCATTGATTTTTGTGGTTATCACTGTGGGAGATATTGTTCTCCGATCTGAAAATGGAGCGTCTATGGGTTTTGGGTTTTTTTTGGCTAGGTTTGCATTACACTGTATAAGGTGAAAGTTAATTTCTTTGGTTGGTTCTTCTTTTCAAGGCAAACCAAAGTCTACTGTAGATTAATAAATGACATCTGTTTTACTGAAAATATCCATAATTAATAATTTAATTGTGAATAAGGAGATGCATACCTTATGTAGCCGCGGCAGCTGGGACTGTGCAGCAAAAATGCATCCGTGCTAAAAATTCCACACTACCCAATTGCCACACAAAAAAGCCATTTAGGGCAGATCTGGGGTTGAGAGTGGGCGTGATTGGCCCTACACAGCTAGTGTAGCCACATTAGTAGCGATTCTGACCATGAAGACGCCACTAGTAGAGGCAGATGATAACTGCCTCTGACCAGGCACTAGTTGCATCTGCTGTGCTGATGCATTTCAAATGTAGGATAAGTGCTTTTCCCATACAGTTAAGAGCTCTGAGCCATCCTATACAACCATGGCTGTCACTGTCTGTAGGCGAACCAAGTGATCGCCTAGGGCATTGGTATCCAAGGGGTAGCAATGCGCTGACAGCCACAATAACTAGAGTCACTGGCATATGACTACCTGCTGGGAGAGCAGGCATACCTACATACAAAGCAACGTTAGCCTCAAGAGCTTGATGTGCATGCATATGCACTGGATACCTGTGGGAGGACGGCTGATATGATGAACTCAAGGGGGAGCATAGGCTGAAGATTTATCTAGGGTGCCAAATACTCCTGCACTGGCTCCACAGACAACAGAGACAGGGCAGCACCCATGGTCCCTGCCCCCATGCCATCATCTGCAGCAGGGCATACTGTATGATTGCACAAGCCTGAGTGGAGAACAGATACGTGGGAGAGTGCCCCTACAATACCACCAGTAGCAGAAGCAGTGGGCGATAAGGATACATTGTCCCCCTCCCACCCTTGAGACTGCATGGTCCTTGCTGTAACTGTGGGAGAGCATGTTCAGGACAGTCACACATGGGTGGACAGCCAGCACTGGTGAAGAATGTGGAGGCAGGGTATGTGCTCAGTGAAACAACCAGAGCTGGGCCACATAGTCAGGGCTGGAGACGGCTGAACACATTTTGGGGTGGAGTATGCTAGTGAGGTGCTGCAACTTATAAGCAAATTATTGAACTGTGTCACAGTGCTGACTCATTAGTGACCCCTATGGAGACAGAGGATAGTGCAGCTCAAGGAAATAATAACGTTCTGAGAAAGCACATGGTGGAAAGTTGCCATAGGCAACGTAAGCAAGTGAGGTCACGAGCTTGGGAGACACACCCAGCCAATAGGGAAGCCAGGGGATTTTCACCAGACTCTAATCAGCTAGGGAGTGGTGCAGCTAGGAAATACCTAGATAAACCCAGCTCACAAGCAGTAAGGCAGAACAGGAACAAGACCCAGACCAGGACCGAGTTCAGGACCAAGGCACAGCCTAAGAGCCAGGCCAAGAGCCAGGATAGGAGCTGGAGAGAAACCCAGAGAAGGAACTGGACGCATGAGGAGGACGAGAGAAGCTGTGAAGAGAGCGTGTCTGAATACCCCATTGGAAGCTTGAATGGAGGTCTGAGTGAGTCCGAGGAATGCTTGAATGAAAGGTACAGACAGTTTGACACAGCCAGTGAGAGTGAATGTAACAGCCCAGAGTGGAGCAGAAATAGAAGACAAAAGGTACAAGCCAGGAAGTTTTATTCCGGTGCACAAAAGGGGAGTTCAGAGCTTGGAGATAAGGGACAGTTTGTGAAACCCTCCAAAGCCAGCCTAAGGGGAGCAAAGAAACTCCAGTACCCTTTTAATAAGCAAAGGAAAGGCTTTTTACCTGAAGAAGTAATACACTCTGAAAGGTACGTGAGACCTAGAGTTTCTAAAGGGCTGCCGTCAGAAGTTCCAGCTGGTTCCAAGTTCCTGAATAGAGCAGAGCTCAGAGCAGGAGTAATTCCACCTAATAGTTGGACAGGGGAATTCTTTAACCTGCTAAACAGAGGTCAGCAGAGGGGAGGCTCCTATTACCAAAACAGGAGTAATTGTGGTAATCACAAACAGTTTTCCTTTAGTGGAAAAGAACGACGTCACAGCCAGGACGGACTGTTTGCTAAGCCCACACAGAGAGAAAGTACAGAGGGATTAATTCCGGTTGAGGAGCCGATGCAATGTGAATCTTCTATAATTGAAGGGAATACTGAAGAAATGGAATGTAGCCTTTCTTTGGCAGATAATATAATCTCCCTCAGATAAAGAAGAATAAGCAGCCTGACAAAGTGAAGCAAAGGCCTTATTCTGGGTGGCTACAGGTCTGTGTTTAAAGTACATTTTTGTTGTTAAAGAAGCTGAAAGAAAGCCATTTTTGTGTTCCAGTTTTCTTTCTGTTTTACCCAAGAAGGGTTTTGTTTTGTTTCTGTAAATATTTGAATATCCTATCTGGGAAAGGGAAATAAAGCCCTATTTACCTTATTCGGTTGTCCACAACTATTTTTGTGTAACTGGCAGCAGCTACAACTACCAGGAGGCCAGTTACACTAGGGTCTAGTGCAATACCTGAGCTCACCGGTAGGTGCACTAAGAGGGCCCGTGACAACTGATACATAATTGTGTTGTCCGACCACCTTTTTTCCTGCATGGGGGTCCACATATTGGTGCACATGTGCACCTGGAGGGCTATTGTTGGTGCTACAGCCCCTCACTCTGAGCATAGAAGGTCATTGTAGGACCTGTGTCCAAAAATGCTGAGCACAAGCACCCACAAGGAACTTGAGAGTAATCTACTTCCTCTGACCACTTTTTTCCTGACAGAGGAAGTAGATTACTCTCAAGTTCCTTGTGCTCAGTGTTTTTGGACCCAGGTCTGTGTGTTCACACTCACCTTTAAGAACGGCTCAAGGGTATATGATCAAATGCAACTTTCTCTTCTTATTTATTTATATTCTCTTATATACTGTGCTATTCTGCATCAGTGCAGTTTACATTGAACAAACTGAAATTACATTGAACAGGGCATTATAACTTGGAGATAACTATTTTACAAGGAACATGGGCTATGGAGGGTTAAGTGGCTTGCCCAAGACCACAAGGAGCACCTGTGGGACTAGAAACCCCAGTCCTTCTGGCACAAGGTTACTGTCCTCTAGTGGGATTTGAACCCCTGACCTTCCAGCCTGAAGTACCTTGCCCCAACCACTAGGCCACTCCTCAACTAGTACTAATTCTGGTCTTGTTAATGTTTCTCTGTTTGTTTCTAAACTCTGTGCTTCAGGCTCCCACTATGGTACATGGGATCCTGAAGGCCCAGCTTCTTATACTACTACTATTTCTCCTCCTTCCTTAGCACTTAACTGTACCTTTGCTTCACCTAATGCGCCTGACTTTGCCTCTCATCTTCTCACTGCCCCCCCCCCCCAGAGTTCATGCCACAAGGTTGGCACAGCCCATCATCTTAACTGTAATACCTGTTTGCTAGGCCTAGTGGTGGTCCATTTGTAGGTAATAATACACATTGTAAGTCCATTATTTCTCTGACCAATCTTACTATATCCCATGCAGCATTTGAGAGTGTCATTCATGGATCTTTTTTATCAGTGTGGTACAACTGTTTACTCTTGTCTACCAGTTAATTGGACCGGTATATGTTCCTTTGTTTTCTTAACGTCTCCTATTGCTGTTTTTCCCTCCCAGAACTTTTCCTTTCTTTTATCTACCCACTCCTATCACCATCCGTTCTTTATACACGTTCTCTGCATGCTAGGTATTTTATTTATTGATGTGCTCTATGAATTTCATCTTTTCTCTAACTCTGAAACATGGTCTACTTTTTTCTTTACCCCAGATGTACAAGCTGCTACCAATGCTAAATGGTTACAAAAAGTGTGATATGATTTGATGTTATTAGTTAATTCTACTACTGATGGTTTAAATCACCCTCTGCTGAACTAGCTGCTAATACCCTTATGACAGAGCAAAATAGACTTGCCCTTGATTATCCTCTTGCCTCTACTGCAGGTGTCTGTGCTTTGGTAGGCAAGGCGTTCTGTACCTATATCCCCCCCCCCCCCCCCCCCAATTCTGGGCAGCAGGCAATTTATCCCTCATTATCCCACAACAATTACACGTTCTTTCAGCTAGAATGCATGCTGAAAGTGGGGTTGATCCCTCCATTGACAAATGGTTTAGTAATTTTTTTCTCATGGTTCACTAGCCTTAGTGCATGGATAAAAAAATCGGTTGTTTGTACTTCTAGCTCTACTCCTTATTGTCATTCTGTTTTATTTCCTGTGTACCTGTTCTCTGTTTCTCTGAAAACATAAGTTACTCGTATTATGGTTGTCAATAGCAAAGCACCACACTTGGTTACCTCAGAGTACATGGAGATGCGTCCTATCGCTCACTCTGCCTATGCTGTTCCCCTAGAGCACTACGCTGGTCGGAAGTAAGTGGTTAGTGTTGAGCCCATTCCGCTACTCAACCCTGAAGGTGGGGGGGGAGTTGTTGGGAATCGGACCTGAGTTGGGACAGGCGGGACAGAGCTTATGTAGCTAGGCCTGTGGGGCAGGTCTAGATACAGACCACAGGCCTGTCTGGACCTTTGACCAATGTTAGACCAACAGAAGAATCAGGGGAAAAGGATGACATGCTGACAACAGCATGAGAAAATCCTGAGAATGAAATGAAATGTTACTAATTCTGTGTGCTTTGCTAAGGAAACCAGATAACACAAAATGAAACAAGAAAGAGACACGAGGAAGAACCAGGGAGTGAGATGTAGCTAGGCACTGGCCTTGAGAAGGAGACATAATGTCTTCATGCTAACTTGAACCTTGGAAAAGTGAAATTAAGTCAGTCCTATGCAGAAAAAGTATCTTTAGAACCCCAGTTGCAAAAAAAGAACTATTCTGCCAACCTTTCAGAAAAATTGTATAAAAAACAGACTGGGACCAAGGAGAAACTTGGGAGTTTATTGAGCCCTGCCACGGAGGTGACAGTGTGCTAAATTGCCCCATTATTGTTTCTCTTCTGTCTATCCCTATACAGTAGCTACCTTGTACCTGTAAGTGAATGTGTTAGAGAATTTGTGTGTGAAAAGTTTATGCTGAGAAAAGGATGTCCTGTGTAATAAAGATTTTGTGAGTATTGCTGAGAAATTGGTCTCTGTGTACTTCCTCCGTGTAGGGTGAGATAGTGGCCCCTGTGACCCGGTAGGCCCTCTACAGCATGTTTGACCCACTGGCTCAGTGCACTTGCTTACGTTTAAACCACTGAAGGAGAACTAGCTCAGTTGGAGCTCCCTGGTCAGTGTCCTCCCTCCATCTGGTATGTTGCATAGGGGATGAGGTGTTCTTCTCATCTGAAGGAGCATTTGTGGGCTCCCTAGGACTTAAGGGGCCCACAGTTTCCTGAAGGCAGGCATGCTTGAGCTGAGGACTGATTGGAGTGTCTTTCTCCATGGCAGTGGGTGGACAACCCAGAACCCAGTTAATGGGAGGGGTGGATGGCAGAGAACTCCTGCCAAATGTACTCTGTATCTCTGTGGGTATCTGTGTTTGACCATCAGCATACCATTGTGCCAGGTGTATGGTGGGGTAACAGGGAAAGGTCTCAACCACCCCCCCCCCCCCACCACCACCACCAAAAGCCTGGCCACCTGTCTTTTGCACCCTAGTATATCAGGCAAACTTGGTGACTCAGGTTGATAGGGTTCCATGCTCCAGAGCCCACACTGAGCAATGGTGACACCATGCCTTCATCAGAACAGGGCCCTCTACTCATGCAGGTGCAGCATTTTATTTATGTTTATTTACTGCTCCTTCATGACACCAGGGCAGTTTACAATTACACAATATACAAAGCAATAGACGAGGGCCAGGAAAGAAAAAGAACTACAATATAAGACAGGACAGAGATACTACAATCACACATAAAGAAAAGAAGTGACAGAAGGCAGGAGCCATTAAAGGTCAGGGAGTAGAGAGGAGTTGTGCCCTAACTCGCTGCAGTACAGTTTCTATACATAGGTTTGCTTCACTGATTTTATATCCCACCCCTTGTACTTTGGCTCATATATCTGAGCTGTGTAGCAGGGTGTACATATTCCCATCAGCCTTCTATATTCCTCACTGGCAACTTGCACTGTGCTCTGTTGGTGGAGTTGGAGGTCAAGTATAGTTGTCTATTCTTTCTGTTGGTGTATGGTGGGCTGATTCCACTCATTACACTGCTCTTGCTCCTCTATCAGACATTGTATGGCATGGACTCTGTTTGCACTGGCACACCCTTGTATTGAAGCTATCCACTGGGGTCCCATGGACAGCCTATCTGCTGTCAGGCCCCTCTGTTTTGATGGTATGTTGTAGATAGGGCCAGTCCAAGGAATTCTGCCACCCTAGGCAGAAGCCCTGGCTGTGCTGCCCCCCCAGCCATGCCACCCCCCTGCGTGCCAGGCCCCACACCCCCCCCCCCCCCCCATGCTGAGCCATGCTACCCACGATTCTGGCGGTGGGGTCAAGGGGGGGAACGGCTCTGCTCAGCGGCAGGCCATGTGCTTTGGCACACATGGCCTGCCACTTCTGACCCCCCTCTGACATAACATTGTGGTTCAGAAGTGGCAGGCTATGTGTGTCGTAGCATATGGCTTGACACCGAGCCTAGCCTTCCCCCCTGCAGCCAAAATCTGGGGTAGCAGGGAGCAGCTCAGCATGGGACGGGTGGCAGGCCATGTGTACTGAAGCATATGGCCTGCTGCCCAAAGAGATCTGCCACCCTAGGCAGCAGTCTAGCCTGCCTAGTGGACGGGCCGGCCCTGGTTGCAGATATCCCTCTCATCTGCAGGCAGCTTTGAAATCTCCACACAGCACAGTGCTGTTGCCCCCAGTGACATAATCCTGTCTAGGGTTCGCAGTGGAGTTAAGTCTCAGTTATGGGGGCAAGTAGCATGTGTGTCACAGTTCGCATGCACACCTAAGTGGTTGCTATTAACACATGACTGATACAAAATTCATCCCTTCCTTTCTACACACCACTCACTAGTCACCTCCCATCTTGACTATTGTAACCTGCTCCTCACTGGTCTCCCTCTGAATCATCTTTCTCCCATTCAATCTGTTCAAAACTCAGCTGCACAGCTTATCTTCAGCCAGTGTCACTCTGCTCATGTAACCCCTCTTCTCAAGTCACTTCACTGGCTCCCTATCCATTTCCGAATCCTGTTCAAACTTCTACTTAATTACAAGTGCATTCATTCTGCAGCTCCTCATTACTTTTCCTCTCTTCTCACTCTACACTCCTCCTCGGGAACTCCACTCCTCTGGCAGATCCCTTTTATCTGTGCCTTTCTCTGCCACCTCCAACTCCAGACTTCATTCGTTCCAGCTTGCTGCTCCATACATATGCCTGGAACAAACTACCCGAGTCAGTGTGTCGGGCTCCTTCTCCGGCCCTGTTGAAGTCCAGGCTGAAAATCCACCTCTTTGAGGCTACTTTTGGATCCTGATGCTCCTCGTTCTCTTTGTCACTATTTGTGTATCTTGCCTAGTCCCACGTTTTGTGATGCTTTTTCATCTTGATTAGATTGTAAGCTCTGATGAGCAGGGACTGTCTCTTAGATCTATATGAACAGCGCTGAATACACCTTGTAGTACTTTACAAATGATTAGTAGTAATAGTAGTAGTAGTAGTAGCAATGCACCTAGCGTAGCATTACTTTCCCTCTGCGGCATGCTCCCTGCATTTACCATGGCCACTCTGTCCCTGCCACAGTAGAAACACCACTAACTGCATGTTAGAACATAAGATATGCCATACTGGGTCAGACCAAGGTCCATCAAGCCCAGTATCCTGTTTCCAACAGTGGGCAATCTAGGTCATACGTACCTAGCAGTTTCCCCAAAAGACACAGGTTCTGCAATGCTTGTACTGGGTCAAGCATTGATATCCTGGATCCCATCTTAATAATGGTTTATGGACCTTTCCTCCAGGAACTTGTCCAAACCTTTTTTTAAACCCAGTTACAACAGCCTTTACTACATCCTCCGGTAACAAATTCCAGAGTTTGATTATGCGTTGAGTGAAAAAATATTTTCTTGTTAGTACCGCGCTACTTGCAGCACTTTTGTAAACATGCCCCTATGGTTCAAGCTCTCAAACATGACTCATATAAACTACTGGCACTCCCAATATTTAGGCCTTTTTATAAGAATCTTGCTAAATTGCAATGATCCACAACAATGCATTCAGATTCGTGTTAGGTAGAATGGAAAGGGCTTCTGTTACTCAGGGAGTTGCAATGGCTACCAGTAACGATTTGAATGCAGTTTAAAACTGTTCTATCTTTCTAGGAATTAAGAAGGCAATTTTATAATGGGGTGCCTATAAAACCTTTGAAGTGAGGAAAGCATGCTGAATATGGCTTGTAGAATTCTTTCAAACCCCTCTACGTGTGTGTGTCTGAAAGACTAAACAAATGAAAACAAGTGTGATAATATATCAAACTATTAAATGTCACTAGCAAGAGATTTCAAAGGATGCATTTTACAGTTTAACCACAGGATGCCACTGTCCTGTACCAACAGATATTGCCATGCTTGCCACTACTACTTAGCAGAATACATAGCCACCAGTAGCAAACTATACATTGCAATCACTAGGAGGCCCTTTTACTACAGGGCTGCAGCTGTTTGTGCAGGTTCTCATATGCACTAAAGCGCGCTGAGACACATGTTAACAGCATGGGGCAATGATGCTTAGCACAGCTGGATTTCAATGCTAACTGCCCATGGTGCATTGAGGGTGCAAGTGGGCAGGTTAGGCATGGAGAGAAGGGGAATGTAGTAAGTGCACCTGTGCTAACAGCAAGGTAAGCAATTAGGGCAGTTGTACATTCTCTCTCTTCCATAGACAGAGGTAAGTGTATCTGCACTAATTTTGGCCCGCGTTAGGGCATGGTGCACTGTATTAACTGTCAAGAGCATGCTTTCCATGCCATCTTCAGTGAACAGTTTTGCCACTGTCTGTGTGTTAAATGTAACACCATAACTCTTTTTAGTAAAAGGACCTCCCAGTGTCAAAATACGTAGTGTGGAAAGGGTCTTATAGGGATACTGGGGTCTCATCGAGAAAGCTTGGTGAGTAAAAGCAGCTTAAGAAGTGCTGCCAATATTACAAGGAATGTATAATGTATGAATAATTGTGAGACTGTCAAGGTTGTATTTTGCAAGGGGAAATTAGATAGTAAGTTTATATTTGTAGAAAAAGTTCTCAGTTTAGGCCAGGCGACTTATGTTTATGAACAACTTGACATGCGAAGTATATTGTTAAGATTGAATCCTGTAAAGAATGACTAAACAATGTTTATTTTCAAAGGAAGCTTGTCATGGCTAAGACATGACTAATATGTTTATGCATAGTTTGGCTTGCAATATGTAGATATTGTTAAAGATTAAGGCAAAAAGCATGATGCAGACTGATAAGACAAAATTGTACAATGTGACCGTATTTCCTAAATAAAAGTAGATGCTGTGACTAAGCAAATTAAGGGAGTTACAGGTTATTGCACTTGTCTGCAGCTCTGACTTTCTACCTAAAGCTTTAGCAGAACTTTGTTATTGTTAAGATATAATTCTGTATATGCTGTATTTTCATTTCTTCTCACTTGCCCTGGGACCAGAGATAGGAAACCAAGGGCTGAGGAAGAATTCCAGTGGTTGTTGCCCCCGGCCAGGCAGTCAGGAACTGAGTGCACAAACACTAACCATTAAGAAAGCTATATGGTTCTGTCATCAAGTTTCACAGTAGAATTTAAAATAAAGAAAATGAAAAACACATCTGAATTACCAAGCACTTTATATTATATTTTATTTAAATATAACCTTCCTTAAACCATCAAGTGCTGACAGTATAAATGCTTAGAAAATATTTCCAACTAGCAAACAATTTTGTCCATACAAATTGATATACAGACAAAATTTATCAGTTTAAGAGGAGCTGGGATGTTCCAAGGATTAGGACATAAATTATGTGGATAGCAGCAATATTCCACTGCCATGCAAATACTTTTATCCATGTAGATGAACTTCCAAAATAATAGTTCCTAACTTTAAATGGATAACTTTTGCATTTAATGTTAGAACCACACATTCAGGAGGTAATTTTATATGAAGCAACGGAGAGTTAACGCACCATCTATATGCGTAAATCAAGGATTTTTAGTCATGAGCATTAATAGGTCTTTATACAGGTATTTAGGTGGTTGCTCTTCTAAAAGAGAGTACAGAAACCAATGGCGTGTACTTTCACAATGGGTGGGGCTTAGATGGGGCATGAGTGGAGCATGCAGTCTTGCAAATTTTATAAAGTCTTACATGCCTTAGCTGATTGCAAACATTTACACGAGTCATAGGGCTGATGAAAGTGCCTGGCACTTAAATTTAGCATATGTTTTTGACTATTTAGGTCCCTATTTTATAAAGTATGCATGCCCATTATAAAATTACCTTCGCAGTGAACTGACTTAGAGGCAGGTGATAGTGCGCTTAAAGATAATCCGCACAATTTATCTGGATTATTATTAAGCGGTGGCCACCCTGTTGAATATTGACCTCAAAACTGACTTATAGGGAATGAAAGCTTACAGTATGACACATTAAAAATGCTTTATAAAACTTTGCATCAAATAAAACACTTCACCTTGCCTGTCACAATGCGCTAACCTTACAAATCCCCCCATTTTCTTAGGTTTGCTATAGCAAAGCACACTGTTGCTCAGGATTATGAAGCATTTGTCCCCGTAAGGTATACAATACATTAGTCTCCCCCCTTTTATTTATTCAGTACATTATCAGTTTAATGACAGCTAAAGTGCTGTGTGCTGGGATAATGGTTCAGTCTTCAAATGTAAAATAAAAGTAATGTTATATTTTAACTGCGTGATCAATAATCATAATAAGATCATGAAAGACCTTCGCTCCATGGGCTGTTTAATCAAACCTACCAACTGCTCTTCTCAACGGTGACTCCTTCTTTATTGGCCAAATATATGGCCATTATGTAGCTGTCACGCTCCTTACCATTCAAGCAGGAGCTGACAGTGCCGTGCAAGTCTACTTCACAAAGCACATACTTTAAATACTCAGCACTGCTCCAGATAATAATTATGTGTATAAATCACTATGGCTTGAATGGTGCCTATAAACATTTTAAAATTCATGGCAGGTAGAGACGCCAGTCAATCCACTGGACTTAAAAGACCGATAGTATGTTTTATTATGTTTTAGTGTCAGCCAATTACCATAATTTTACTCTTGTCCTCTGACAAGCTGTCCTACCCCAGCACATTTCAGTGGGAGATTAAGCCATCCCCCTTTCCTTTCAAATCTCCTTTTTAAGAGTTTTCTAAATCTTGATTTGTATGCTTGGTAGTGTTATGGTGTAATATGGTAGTATTGTAATTTCAAAGACAATTAAGGGAGAGTGTGCCTGGAGCTGTGGGACCTACCCGGTCCATCTTGTTTGCACAGGAGGCTGCCGGAGCCCTGGTTCCCTTCCTGCTCATTGGCCGCATTACCCCAGCATCATCGGAAGGGGTTTAAAAGTGTGGCTGGAGGAGCAACCTTTGGAGAGTGTGCTTGGAGCTGCGGGACCTACCCAGACCATCTTGTTTGCACAGGAGGCTGCCGGAGCCCTGGTTCCCTTCCTGCTCATTGGCCGCATTACCCCAGCGTCATCGGAAGGGGTTTAAAAGGTGTTCCCTCCCGCGGGACATGGCCGCGGGCGTGTTTGAAGGGGCGTGGTTAAAGGGGCAGGTCTTGCCCCTTTTGAGCCCCTTTTGAGCCCCTTCTGAGCACTGAGGAGTACTGGAGCGGAGTATACTGTGGTATGGGTAAAAGGAAAAAGAAGGTGACTGGTGTGAGTACGATGAATCCATCTAAAGCTGTTAAAGCAGTAGGTCCTATGGACAAACATGTTGTACTGACTCCTACTGAAGTTGTAAATGTGTCATTACCATTGTCTAACAGTGTCTCCTCTTCGGTTAGCTCCTCAAATATTGAAGGGGGTGATATCCCTCCCCCACTAGCCAAGGAGGGTTTGACGGTTGAGTTAACCTCCTCACCTGTTATAGTGGAGAGGTCTCCTTCCGTTTTTTCCTTAGCGGTACATTGTCCCGCGATGGGCCCTCGGGCAGGGGGGGTTCCCCTTCCCCAAGTGATTCAAGCTGGAGAGGTCCCAAAGATTTCTACTGAGTTGGTGGACCCTGCTGCTCAGTCCTCTAAACAGGAAGTGTCTTTGACTGATATATGGAGTTTGTTAACGCGTATGGAGGTTTCTTTATCTATTGTCATGGCGCAAGGCAGATAGTGCCTATGGAAATAGAGGAAAACACACAGGGCCGTTTTAAAACCGGCAGTGCAAAACACATGGCTAGGGGTTGCTATGAGCAACCAAGCAAAACAAGAGCACAGGCTGTAGGTAAACGCCCAGATAGAGCATTACGTCATAGCTCATCAGGGAAGCAGACACAGCTGCACCAGTTTGAGCTAACAAGAGTCTCAAAGAATGACGCACTTAAAAAGTCAGTCTTGAGCAAAGCAGAGAAGAACCGAGAAAGGAACAGAGACAGGAGCAGGGAGTCAGACTCATTCTCTGATGCTGAGGGAGAAAGAGACCCTGAGAGGATTCACAGGAGAGGAAAGAGCAGAGCTCAGGAGAGCCAGGAGTCATACCTGAAAGCTTCTGATGTGGATTCCATCTGTACCTCAGAGGGGTTTGCCCAGGAGGAATTCTCAGAGGTTAGTGCTGGAAACCTGGGCTGCACTAAGCCAAAGTCCGGTTGGGGACAGAGAGAGATTCCAAGCTGCAAACCACGAGGAGCTGGGAGAGGGAATACCCACGAGAGCAGGTACCTGGGGAGCAAAAGCTATTGTCCAGAAGTAATTTCTTACCCGAGAGAAAGACGTCCCTTGAGGGGAAGTGAAAGAGAGAGAAGTTTCAACTTCCCGGTTGCAAAACGGAGAGTCAGAGTTCAGCCTGAAGAAAGGCATAGTACCTTGAATAGAGGGGCACTGGATTTTAACTACATTGGTCCTGAAGGATATGGCCCTGTAAGGAGAGAATCCATAGTGCACGGTAACCAGCCTTTCTGCAGGGGGAGAGGGGAGAGAAGCTCTAGCCAAGAAGAGAGGGAACTTTTAAACACTGATACACATTACAGCCCTGACAAATATAATTCCCAAGAAGCACACGAGGACATGGAATGTGACTTCTGTGAAGAGTTCAGATATTTGTAAAATGGACTGTACAATGGTGTTTTCAGACAGCGTGACCTCTTTTTGTTAAAGCCTGAGTAAAACCTTACCTAAGAGAAATCTGTGGAGGAACCCAGATTTCACTGGAGAGCTTTTGTGAGAGAAAAAGCCTGTTTTCCCTTTTTGTTTGTTTAAAGCTGACAAGAAGCATTTTGGTTGTAATTTGTAGTTCCCACTTGTGTTGTACCAGTTTTATGGTTTAATTTCTTTTGACCCTTGTTGCAAGAATTCTCCCGGGAAGGGAAATAAATACCTCTTTAAGCATAGCTACTCGACCACAGCTACCTTCTTATTAGAATAGCTATTGGGACTCAAAATCCCAGGGGGCACTATTCCGTTCTTGCTACATAAGAGGATCCTCACTGAAGCCCCAGGCCTTCCGCCTCCGGGGTAGTAGGTGAGTGACACTATGTTACTGCCACAGTTTGCAAAGTTTACTCAAGAAACAGTTGATAAGCTTGCACATCAGGATATTTGTTTAAATTCTTTGGATTCTCGCTGTTTAAAGTTAGAGTCCCAGGTCTCCACTGTACAAGGTGCACTCTCCTCCTCTATAAAGGATAGTTTGATGTTGCATCGTCAACACGAACAATTTGAAAATAATATTAGAGCTAAGAATCTTCGGTGTCTCAACTTTCCCAAAACACATTACTTATCTGCTGATATTCTTTTTCGTAAATATTTAAAGGAAATTTTGGGATATCAAGATTCCTCTACGCTTGTCTTTAATAATATTTATTATATTCCTAGCTCTAAAAAGGAAGTTCGAGGGGAAGGAGAAGTGGATTTACTTGTTTCGGTGGATTCCTTGAATATTTCTGATTTTATAGAATCCTCGTTGGATGAAATTTCAGTTAGAGCAACCTTATTAGTCTCTTTTCATTCTGAGAGTGTAAAGAATGAGATTTTGAAACGTTTTTCAAAAAAGAATGAATTGTTTTGTGGGCAGAAAATAAATATATTTCCTGACGTATCCAAGCAAACTCAGGCCCGGAGGAAGGGCTTTTTGGCCCTTAAACCCAGGATTCTTGCAAGTGGTGCGACTTTTTTTTTTTAAATTTCCATGTAAATGCTTGATTACCTCAGGAAAATCCTGTTACGTGTTTTATGAGCCCCTGCAGGTAGAGGAGTTTTTGAAGTCCTGTAGTGGGGAGTGACATGGGGGTACCATATCTTGGTTAGTAAGATAAATAGGGATTTGGATTAAATGGATAGTGTCTCGTTTTTTTTTTTTTTCCTGGTAATATTTTGTGGTGTTTCTTTAATAGTGATTATTTTGAATCTAGGCTTATTCTCCCTTGATGTGGGCTTGTACTTTATCTATTTCCTATAATTTTTTCCTCTTTGTAACTTGTATATTGAGTTTTTCTTTTCTGTATTACTTGTAATATTGATCGCAAATTTATAAATAAAAAAAAAAAGAGGAAAAAAAAAAGACAAGTGTGCATACATTGGATACATGGCTATGTACTCTGAATGGACTGAATTAGCGCAAGTCTGAAAACTGTGGCCATTAGCCCCAGTTGCCGAGATGCTAACCCTAGTTACTGTGCATTCACACATCTCTCATAAATATTCATAAATCGGTTACATTATAAAAGTACGAAAAAACTATCAGAAGAATCTTTCTGGCACTCATCTCATGCTTAAATTGATAGGGCCAGAATGTCCAGTTCTTGAGTTCCTTGAGGGCTCCTATCAGAAAAATTAACTATCAAATAAGAAAGGAGATTTGCAGAGGAATGTGATTAGGTTTGGGGAAGAAGAGGTTGAAAGGGAGGTTGGAAAGAAGCATTTTAAGTATTATGGCTAGGACCCTTAACCCCCTGGCTTCTGTTGCAGTCCCATTGCACCCCTTTCAGGTATTGCTTCTCACTTTCCTTCCTTTATTTCCTTCTGGTTCCTCTTCTCTGTCCTCTCCCTGTTCCCTCCTTCCTTCCTTTCAGCTTCTTGCTCTGTTTTCTTTGGGCTTGCAATAGACCAGAAGTAGTAGAAATTTGAACAATCAGGATGGAGGGAGCACAGTGTGAATGCTGTTACTGGTCCCCACAGCACATACTAAATAGGAAAGGGGTAATTTTATATTTTCATATGTTTATTTATTTATTGAATTTATACTCACCCAGTTTACAATTCAACATACACAATTAATGCAAATAACACAATAATAGCAGACACAAAAGGGTTTATGAGGTTTGCAGGACCCGCAAACCACATAAATCCTGAGGAACACAATATTCAGTGTAACTAATTGGTTTCAGACCACCCTGAAAACATATGGTTAGTTTTAGGGAGGTCCATGGGTGAACTTAAGACAGTCCCAATGACTATCCAGTTCGCAGCAATATTCAGCTGCTAACTAGATAGGACAGATCAATGGTTCCCCTAACTTTACACAGTTCTTGCTATTCTAAGACCCCCCTCACACACATACATGCATCCCCCAACACGCACCGTGAGATACACACAAATCTATGCACCTATAGCAAAGGCCCATCCACGTACATTTCACTGAAAATAAGTAAGTGATTTATACATGTTGATAAGCGTATCTGTAGCTGCGGAAAGTTACACACCATTATTGGGCATAAATCATGTATTTTCAATTACTTATGTGCATCGATGGCCTTCATGCACATAGTTTAACCAGTCACTGTTCTATAGGTACATTTGTTAGGTCAATGGCGCATACTTTCATTGTGGGCTTTTATACAGGCAAAGCATCGGTGGAAGGTGCATTTTCATGTATACTTTATAAAATGTGACTGTACATGCATAAGATACACATAGTCATTTATGACAACTATAAGGCTGGTGTAAGTGATCGCTCCTAAAGTCAATGCATGTTTCCTACTACTTAGCGCTCCTATTTTGTATAGTATGACTGTGCTGTTGCTGTTAAGTGCCATTGAGTCTGTGTCAACTCATGGTGACCCTCTGGGATAGTTGTCCCAAACTGTGTTGTCTTCAGTCAGGCGGCTCATTGTTGACAGAATAGCAACCATAGCTACAGTTATTGTACAGATCCATCTCATTGCTGGCCTTCCTCTTTTGAGCTGACATTCTACCTTGCCAGGCATCATGTCTTTCTGTAATGATCTCTCTCATCACATGTGTCCAAAGTATGAAAGTTGAAGTCTTGTCATCTGAGCTTCTAAAGAAAGCTTGGGATTGATCTCCTCTAGCACTGACTGGTTTGTTCTTCGGGCAGTCCATGGTATACACAGTATGCGTCGCCAGCACCCTAATTCAAAGGCATCAATTTTCTTCCTGTCTATCTTTTTCACTGTCCAACTTTTGCATCCATATGACATTATTGAAAATATCATGGCTTGAAAGAGTTGAATCTTTGTATGGAGAGAGACATCTCTGCTCTTGAGAATCTTGTCTAGGTCCTTCATAGCCATTATGCCAAGAGCAATGCATCGTCTGATTTCTTGAGTGCTTGTAGTTTCTTTATTGATAGTTGATCCAAATAGGTTAAAGTTGTCCACTATTTAAATTTCTTCTCCATCAACGATGAACCTATTGATCTTGCCTGTTGTCAGGGTCTCTGTTTTCTTTCATTAACGTGCAAGCCCATTTTAAGACTGTCTTGAACTTGAGAAACAAATGGCAGGCCAGTGCCGTTTTGGGCACAGACCCCATAACGGGGTTGCCCAGATGAGGGAGGGCAGGCAGAATGGCAAGTGGGATAGGTGGGGCGAAGGATGGGCTAGCTGCGGATAAAAGGAAGGGCCCCTTTCTTTTCCAATAGCGGCGCTACCCGGTGCGGCCTGAACGGAGCAGCGAGAGACTCACTGGCATCAGCAGAGGGCAGATCACATGTGTGGCAAAAGAAAAAAAAAGTAAACAAAGTCTCACCAGCAGCGGAGGGAGGATCTGGTGCATGGCAAACCTGGCACAAGCGATCCAGCTGGGAATGTGCAGATCAAGAGCAGCAGGCAAAGCTGAAGCCGGCAACTCTCCCTCTGTCTGCTTCCGCTGACAATTGTGGTACAAAGGGCTGCAGGGGAGCCGAGGAGTGAGCGAGAAGAAGGATCCTAGCAAGGAGAGACTGGTGAGCAGAGCAGTGGGAGAGCACATGCAGGCAATGAGATGGGACTTGCAGAGGCTGCTACAGGTTTCAGGAAAGAGCAGGCGCTCCATCTGCTGGGGGATTGTAGGTACTGCAGCCAGCCAAAGACAAGCTAAGCTTCTGTCAGCAGCAGAGGCAAAGCAACCAATAGAAGGGAACTCCGTGGGTCGTGGACAGTGGTGAGCGAGGGACGCGGTACAGCATGGCCAAGCAGCTGCACGCAAGAGGCAGAGCCAGTGGACCAGCGGCAAAGAGGGCACAGAAGAACGCGGAACTAGCAGGAGCGGCAAAGAAGGGCAAGGAGAATAGGCAGAAGAGCAACAGGCAGGGAAGCAGTGGAGACAGCAAGAAAAAATAGTACTGGCAGGGCCCAGGTAGGGCAGTGAGGCATACGGAGCCTGCACCAAAAGGAACGGTTTTGGAACCCACAGCCAACAATCCTCACCCACCTTGCGGTGGGGAGGAGCTGGGGATGTGTGACCTCTTGAGTCAGGTGAGGGCCATAGCCACAGTCCACAGAGTGGGATGCATGCAGGCTCTCCTGAGCTCACCGGAAGGAGCGCCAAACATGGGTGAGCCAGGAGTTGCAGAGGCAGGTGCGAGCTATGTGACTGCACCCAGAGAGTAGCGACCCAATGGTGAGAATGGAAATTATATGTTGTCGGAGGTAGGAGGGAGGCCGGCTTTGTGAGGGAGATGGAGCAGCAATGGGCAGAGCATGCAAGGAGGATGGGGGATATAGGGGGAAGCACGGGAGGGGGAGGATGCAAGGAGCAGGGGCAGGGGATACACAAGGGGAGGAAAGCGAGGCACTAGCGCAGCAGCACAAGTGTGGGGAGTCAGGAGAACAGCTGAGGCAGGGCAGATGAGTGCCAAGGGGCTGTTGTATGCATTGGCACAGCTCGTAGCCGAGGCCAGCGGGGCAGCAGGCAGGATCCAGGTAACCCAGATCCCAGCAGGGAGGAGAGTCAGAGTGGACCCCATCCCACTCCCACCCCCCATTCCTTTCTTCCTCTCTTCCCACTCCTCCTTCCTCCTCCTCCTCATGGAGCTGGGGATGGCCTGAGGGGGGCACAGGCTGGGGACAGAGTAAAGATATCAGAGTTTAGGCTGGCGGAATCTGTATGCACCACTAGTGCTTTGGATAGCCACATCCCTCTTGCTCTGAAGAAAAAAATCTAGAAGGGCAAGTATGTGGTTATCTTCACACTACTCATCCGGAGAAGTGATGAAGCATGCAAGTGTGCAGACTGCCGCAACAGGTGCAAGGTGGTATCGAAGAGGGCAGACTCTGTCCTGCAGACCATTGCAAACTGGTGTGCAACCTTCCAGGTGCTAGTGAGTGGTGGGGGACAAACACCCAGAGTAGTACAGGGGGCTCCTGAAGTACCAGGATACCATTTGTGAGGCATACTGGGCATACAGTGGCAATGCCTGGCTAGAGTATGACGAGCAGTTTCGTCAGAACATGGCTGGCAATAGAGGGCTTAACTGGGACCAGAAGGACATTGACCTAGGGATAAGGTTAATGACACAGGACTAGAGGATCAGCCAAACAAATGGGACAACAGCCGGAAGTTGGCTCAGTAAGTTCACAGGCTCTCCCCACAGCCTCTGGGAGATGGTAGACCCGGCATGGGGGATGGTGGTGGCAGTGCCCCCCCTTGCCGCCCAGCCAACCAATGTGGCAGGGGGGGTATGCAGTGCGCCACTTGCGGGGAGGGACACCCACAGGTGTGTTGCGGGAAGAGGCATGGCGGGGATCTCCAGCACCTGTGCTGAGGCCATGCAGATAGGACAGGCCCCTACACCCATAAAGGTAGGAGTGCTGGGGGAGAACTGCAGGGTTATAACCACAAAAAAGTGCAGTGGTTAATTGAAGGTTTTACGGGGGGTTTTACCATCCTGTACCGTGGCCCCTCAGGTCTGCGTATGGCAGCGAACTTGAAATCTGCGCTGAAGCGGAGGGAAGTAGTCCAAATGAAGCTCCACATGGAGCAGAAGCTGGGCATGATTGTGGACCCTTTCAAAAACAAACCTCTGAGCAATTTGATCATCTCCTCGCTAGGTCTAGAGCTGAAGAAAGAGCCCGGAGACTTCCGGCTAATACACCACCTCTCCTACCCGGAGGGCACATCGGTGAATGACCACCTGGGCCCGGCAGCTTGATCAGTGAGGTATGCCACAATCAACCAGCCACTGGACTTGCTCTGGGGCCTGAGAACCGGGGCATGGCTAGTGAAGATGGACGTGGAGGCCACATTCTGGTTGCTTCCGATTCACCCAGATAGCTTCCACCTGATGGGGATACAGTTTGAGGGAAACAATTATGTGGATAAATGCCTCCCGATGGGCTGCTCCATAACCTGCCCCGACTTCGAGGAATTTAGCTCCACCCTGCAATGGATGGTCGGGAGGGAGATAGGCAAAGGCAGTATATTCTACTACCTGGACGATTTCCTGCTCCTGGCAGTAGACCATCATCAGGGGCAGATCTATAATGAGGCAAAGTGAGGTGGCTACCTCAGACGGCAAAGTTTTGAGGGCGGCAAAAAATTTCTCCAAAATAGCCGCCTCATTTTGCCCTCTAAAGTTAAAAGAAAAACAAAACAAAAATCAGCATGCAAGTTGCTGCCGCTGCCGAGTCCACTTCTCGGCAGTGGCAGATTCCCCCTCACATTTCTATGGCAGCCGTGGCTCTTGCCTCTTAGAAAACCATGGCTCTGCTAGTGACATGCAGTTTAAGTAAAAGTCAAACCAGTGCAGAGCCTTCTGTGCAGCTGCACCTTACCCCCAAAGGAAGTAGTAACTACTTCCTCTGGGGGCAGGTTACAGTTGCACGGTTCTTTCACATAGGTGGGAAGGCTCTGCGCTGGTTTCACTTTTTCTTAAACTGCATGTTGCTAGCACGGCCGTGGCTCTAAGTGGCAGGAGCCGCAGCCACCATTGAAAGTAGAGGGTGAGTTTACAGGGGAAGGTGAGGGCTGGAAGCAGGCTGTCATGGGGGGTGGGAAGGAGGGGGCTGGAAGGGAATTGACATGACAGGAAGGTGGGATCTGCAACGGGGCTGACACAGGGAGGGGAGGAGGGGGCTGGAAGGGAAGAAAACTGACATGAGGGGAAGATGGGGATCTACAACAGGGCTGACAGGGGAGGAGGAGGGGGCTGGAAGGGAAGAGAACTGACATGAGGGGAATGTGGGGTCCGCAATAGGGCTGGCAAGGGGAAGGAGGGGGCTAGAAGGGACGTGGCATGAGGGGAAGGTGGGGTCTGCAACTGGGCTGACACTGGGGGAGGAGAGGGTTGACACTGGGAGAGGATGGGGCTGGAAGTGAACTGACAAGGAGAAGGTGGGATCTGCAAGGGAGCTGACATGGGGGAATGTGGAGGCTAGAAAGGGGCTGACATGGGGGGGGAGGGGGCTGGAAAGGAGCTGATACCTGGGGATGGTACTGGAGGGGGATTAGAAGGATGATGATACTAGGGAAGGGGAAGAGAGGGATGGAAGGGAACTGACACCTGGGGATGGGACTGCAGGGGGACTGGAAGACAGCTCACACTTAGGGATGGGACTGGTAGGTGACCTGATAATGGGGTGGGAGCTGGAAGGAAGGGGGCCTTAGCACTGGGAAGGTACTTGGACTAGAAGGGGCTAGACAGTGCGGAAAGAGGGGGACTGGAAGGGAATGGACACCAGTGAAAGTTCTGGGAATGCAAATGGGTTGAAATTGGAAGGTATTGGAAGGGGAGGACTAGAAAAGGAGACTGATACTAGGGAGAATTACTAGGACTGGAAATAGGCTGATGGAAGGAAGCGAAGAAAACAAAAGAAGAGACAAGAAATGGCAGATGGACTATAGACCATAGAAAGAGAGCTAAGAGAAGACAGAAAAGCAGAAGCCTCAGTTCAAGATCTGCATGATCAGATAATAAAATAGTCAGACAACAAAGGTAGAAAAAATAATTTTATTTTAAATTTAGTGATTGAACTTTGCATGATCTTTAAGAGAACTGCATCTCTTATTTACCTGATGTACTTCATGCAGAGTCTGGCTTCTTGGGGATTCAGTTTAATTTTTTGTCTACATATTTTTATTTTTACTTTAGGTTGTAGTCACTTATTCTATATTTGGTAAGGATATGTGACTGAGGCCATGTGTTCTGTTAATATGGATTTTGTGTATAGGGATCTGTATTGTACTGTAGTAATTTGACTTGTTCAGCTTTTCAAATAGATGTATAAATGTTCTAGGGATTACAACAGTACTTATAGTGCGTCATTTTTCTAGACAGGCCCCTTATCTGAGTTTTAGAAGTTTATCCTGGTATGGTATGATAGATTTGGCCTTGTAGTATTCCCTGATGATGCCGCAGTTGAATATCCAAGAGATAAGATTACCGCATGTTTTCTAACCAGTTTGTAAGTCCGGATCCCATTGCTGTTTGTTTTTTTATTTTTTATTTTATTCACATTTATATACCGCATCTTCCAAAGTTCAGATGCGGTTTACAGTTAACAACAATTAACAAAGCAAGTTTGTTTTACATGGAACTTCAAAATGTAACAGAACGTGTTTACAAGGAACATCATATAATGTAGAATGAACAATGTGATAAAATACCAAACAGTGCAATAACTATGTACAAATTTATATATGAATATATATACATGGAATACATGGAAGGGAGGGGACATAGGTCAAAAAGATCATAATGGGTGAGTGCTATTTGTGTGGGTTAGAGGGCTTTTGCATGGAGGAATCCGATTATCTCTTTAACCTTTGTCTAATGTAGATAATGAATTATCTACATTGTAATGTTTGGTAAACAGATAGGTTTTCAATTTCTTGCGGAGTTCCATGATCTCTGTTAGTTTTCGTAGCTCCTCTGGGAGGGAGTTCCAGATTGTGGGGGCTATATGAGAAAAGGCTCTGTTGTTTGTTGATTTATGGGCTTTTGTAAAATCTTTCGGGATTTTTAATTTGTTTGTTTGTCCTTTTCTGTGTGTAGACTTAGATGGTTCTTTGTGTATTAGGTTACATATCGTGGATGGTGCCAGGTCATATAAGGCCTTGAATGATGTTATTGTTTTGTAGATTATTCTACTTTTGAATTGGTAGCCAATGAAGGGAGGCTAGTATTGGTGATATGTGTTGGAGGGAGTTAATTTTCAATGTGATTCTGGCTGCTGCATTTTGTGCTAATTGTAGTCGTTTAATGCTTTGTTTTGCTATGCCTATTAGTATTAGGTTGGCAAAGTCAAAATGTGGGGTTATGGTGGCTTGGATTATATTGATAAAGTCTTGTGTAAAAACTAGTGGACGAAGTTGTTTGAGGGTTTTAAGTTTGAAATAGATTTTCTTTATGGTATTGTTGATATGTGTTTCCATCGTAAGGTGTGTATCTAGTATAACACCTAGATATCTTATTTCCTTTATTATTTCGATTTCTTGGTTTTGGAGTCTTATGTGTGATGGAGGGATATAGGATCTGTTCTTGGTCACGATTAGAACTTCAGTTTTAGTGTGATTGATGTGGAGGTTTTGTGCTTTTAGCCAAGTTGTGATTTCATTATAGCAGTCCGATAGGAGTTGAAGCGGTATGTTGGGAATTGTGAAAGGAATATACTGTTGTATATGTTGGGAATTGTGAAAGGAATATGCTGTTGTATATCTAAAATTAAAGGCTTTGTCCCAATGACCACACAACAAAAGTTACAGCACAGTAATAATAATGAGTGATTTCAATTACCCTGGTATCGACTGGGTCAGTGTCACGGCAGGACATGTTAGGAAGATAAAGTTTCTAGATGAAATAAATGACTGCTTCTTAGAGCAGCTGGTTCATGAACTGACCAGAGGGGAAGCCATATTGGACCTAGTTCTTAGTGGAACACCAGATCTGATGCAAGAGATAAGGGTGTTGGGACCACTTGGCAATAGTGATCATAGCATGATCGCATTTGATTTAATTAGTGGAGGAGGGATGGTAAGGAAATCCACAGTACTACCTTTTAACTTTTGAATGGGAGACTATGATAAAATGAGGAAAATAGTTAAGAAAAAACTAAAAGGAGCAGTTGCAAAGGTTAAAGACTTACATCAAGCTTGGGTGTTGTTGAAAAATACTATCTTGGAAGCCCAGACCAGCTGTATTCCACGCTTTAAGAAAAGTGGAAGGACGTCCAAAAAACTGCCAGCATGGTTTAAAGGTGAGGTCAGAGAGGCTGTTGCCAAAAAAGCATCTTTCAGGAAATGTAAAAAAGAGCCAAACGCCGAAACCTGGAAACAGCACAAGCACTGGCAAGTTAAATGCAAGGCATTGATAAGGCAGGCAAAGGGAGAATTTGAGAAGAAGCTTGCTGCGGAAGCAAAAACGCGTAATAAAGACTTTTTCAAGTACATTCATAGCAAAAAACCTGTGAGAGAGTCATTTGGTCCATTAGATGATAGAGGGGTTAAAGAGGCACTAAGAGGAGACAAGGCGATAGCGGAGAGACTGAATGAATTCTTTGCTTCGGTCTTTACTGAGGAAGATGTATGGATGTTACCCATGACTGAAGTGGTATTTAAAGGTGCGGAAGAATTGAAGGAAATATCGATACATCAGGAAGATGTATTACAACTATTAGATAAACTGAAAAGTAGCAAATCACCTGGGCCGAATGATATAATCCAAAGGTGTTGAAAGAACTGAAATATGAGATTGCAGACCTGCTATTAGTAATCTGTGAACTATCATTAAAATCATCTATTATACCTGAAGATTGGAGGATGGCGAATGTAATGCCAATTTTTAAAAAGGGTTCCAGGGGTGATCCGGGAAACTACAGACCGGTGAGCCTGACGTCAGTACTGGGAAAAATGGTAGAAACCATCATAAAGAACAAAATTGCTGAACATGTAGCTAGTCATGTCTTAATGGGAGACAGCCAACATGGCTTTAGACAAGG
This sequence comes from Ichthyophis bannanicus, assembly GCA_033557465.1. Taxonomy (NCBI): domain Eukaryota; kingdom Metazoa; phylum Chordata; class Amphibia; order Gymnophiona; family Ichthyophiidae; genus Ichthyophis; species Ichthyophis bannanicus. The sequence continues at coordinate 549,580,659 of CM066036.1, forward strand.
AAGATCTTGTCTTACTAATCTGTTATGTTTTTTTGAAGGTGTGAATAAACAGGTAGACAAAGGTGAATCGGCTGATATAGTGTATTTGGACTTTCAGAAAGCCTTTGACAAGGTCCCTCATCAGAGGCTTCTGGCAAAACTAAAGATTCATGGGATAGGAGGTAATGTACTATTGTGGATCAGGAACTGGTTAAAAAATAGAAAGCAGAGGGTAGGGCTAAATGGCCAATTTTCCCAATGGAAAAAAGTGAATAGTGGTGTACCCAAGGGATCTGTGCTGGGTCCGCTGCTTTTTGACATATTCATAAATGACCTGGAAAAGGGAATAATGAGTGAGGTTATCAAATTTGCAGATGACACAAAACTATTTAAAGTTGTTAAAACCCAAGAGGATTATGGAAAATTGCAAGAGGATCTTGATAAATTGGAAGACCGGGCATCAAAATGGCAGATGAAATTTAATGTTGACAAGTGCAAAGTTATGCACCTCGGGAAGAACAACCCAAACTATGGTTACATGATGCAAGGTTCCACATTAGGAACCACCACCCAGGAAAAAGATTTAGGCTTCATTGTGGATAACATGTTAAAACCCTCGGCCCAGTGTGCAGCGGCGGCCAAGAGAGCAAAAAGAATGCTAGGTATCATAAGGAAAGGAATGGAAAATAAAACAAAGGATATTATAATGCCTCTATATCGTTCCATGGTGAGACCGCACCTTGAATATTATGTGCAATTCTGGTCACCGTATCTTAAAAAGGATATAGCGTGTCAGACAGCTGCCTAGGGTGAGAACTTACACAATCTTGACGATGCATATATTCATATGATTCTTGCAAGGTATTGTGGGTAATGTAGTTCATTCACTCCCAAACACAGCTGAAGACAATAATTGAGTTGTGAAACCAGTGGTAAGGCCAATAAAATACTTCTTTTATTGATGGGGTTTAATTCACCCAGCACAAATATGCTTGGTAGCAATATAAATGAGGTTACTTGCTTGCAGTGTTTAAATGGATAACATAAAGTCACAAAGCAAACCAGAAAACAACCTTCAGCTTGTCAGGCAATTAGCTAATGTTTTCTTAGCAAATAATTACCAAATAAAAAGGCACAAAGAAATGAATAAACTTTGCTTGTTAGGTTAACTTCTGCTTATTTTCCACGCAGATCCCAGCAGTGATTCTCCCTTGCTCACACACACAATCAGGTGCAGCTTTAATTACTATCAATTGACCAGCTGAAACCCTTTAGCTGGCTGGCTGCTACTGTGTGAACCCAAATCCTGCTTTAAGAGCTGTTTGCAGTGGAAATAAAGAACAAAGTTAGGTTTCTTTGTGATGGCTGAGGTGTTTACTCACAGAAAGCTAGCAATAGCATTTAGATAGAGAACAGTCCATGTAATGAATAGTTTCATCTGCTGTATCTCCCCCTTCATCAATCAGCATAGGGTCACTATCATACATTGGCACAGACGAGTCTTTCCATAAGGCACTATCATGAGAATGCTTATTCCCTTGCTGCCATTCACTATTATAGATAGGGTCTGGATCAGTGTTCATATCTGAGCCTCTCCTGCTATCATAATTCCTCTCTGTATATCCTGGCCAGTATGTAATCCAGTTCTGATGTCCAGCCTTCCAATCTTGATCCCTGGACACTGGATCTTCCCTCACATACCTTTTGGCATAGGTCTGAAAGTCCTTTCCACGTGCAGTCTTCTCTCTTCTAGGTAGCCACTGGTGATTCCTATCTCTGCCCTTCCATTCCTCTTGCTGACTCCAGTCCAATGGACTCTGCTGGCATTTGGAATACCTCCCAGTATAGGAACTGCCTTGGATTCTCCCAGACCTTCCAATGGCCTTTCTTCTCTTCCTTCCAGAGAGTTTCCTTCTTTCTCTATCCGCTTGGCTTGGCTTCTGTTTCTCCAGGTGATGCTTAAACCTGTAGCTGGGCTGGAGCTTGTAGCCGTTGCTGAAGCTCTCCCTGAAGCTCTTTCTGTAGCTGTTATCTGTAGAATAAGCTCTATTCTTATTCTGTCCTAATGTGTGCTCCTCCCTAACACAGCGCAGCTGTGTTGAATCAGGCCCTGCCCTTTGAGATGAGTGCTTAGGGATTACCTCATAGCTCTCTTGATTGCACACACGTTTTCTCACTTCAGCCCCTCTCATGGCTGCTGGAAACCTGGTGCATTCTGGGACTGGTAGTCTTTTATGTGAAAACTCTGTTTTCTTACTTCTACCAGAACTGACAGGTTGCTTGTTCAGAGTCACATCATCTTTTCTATAGCTCCTACCTGAGCTATGATAAGCTTCCTTATCACAAGCGTTATTAGAAAAGGTTCAGAGAAGAGTCACCAAAATGGTAAAGGGGATGGAAGAATACCCCTATGAAGAAAGGCTAAAAAGGTTAGGGCTGTTTAACCTGGAAAAGAGATGGCTGAGGGGAGATATGATAGACGTCTATAAATTAATGAATGGAGTGGAACGGGTAAACCTAGATCGATTGTTTGCATTATCAGAATATAGAAAGACTAGGGGACATGCAATGAAGCTACAGAGTAAACTATTTAAGACTAATAAAAGAAAACATTTTTTCACTCAACGTGTAATCAAACTCTGGAATTTGTTACTGGAGGATGTAGTAAAGGCTGTTAGTGTAGCTGGGTTTAAAAAAGGTTTGGACAAGTTCCTGGAGGAAAGGTCCATAAACCTTTATTAGGAAGGGACCCAGGATATCAATGTTTGACCCAATACAAGCATTGTGGAACCTGTGTCTTTTGGGGAAACTGCTAGGTACGTATGACCTAGATTGGCCACTGTTGGAAACAAGATACTGGACATGATGGACCTTGGTCTGACCCAGTATGGCATATCTTATGTTCAACACAATCCTCTATTTTATCACCTTGTAATTTGTAATATTGCTGGCACTGGAGCATTTGGCACAGGTCACTTGGGCACTTGAACATACATCATCAGATTACTCCAGGATATTTCATGGAAGGATGTTTATCCCAAGGGGTACCTCGGAGTGGCTCTGTCTCCTAGTTTTTTTGAATGCAGTAATATGCACTATGATTATATCATTATACCATATGCTATACTATGTTCCAATTTTAACATACTGCTACCAGTTTTTACTTGTGTCTCCTTGTTCCTTTGATGTTTATATTATGCGCTTTTTAAGTTCTAACACTGCCAAGCTGAACGCTTGATACAATTAGGTGTTTTTATGCTGTCAAATTGTATTACTTACTACATTGGTGAGTACTAATCAGATGACTGTCATTATATTGTTTTCTCCTCTCCTTCCCCTTTACACATTAAGTCCAAGATTGCTCTGGTAGACTTTCCTTTGTCATGCCTTTATTGTGCATACTTCATTGAAAATGCCATCAATGCCTGGTGCTTCATTCTTTGATAAGGCTCAGCCTGGCGACCGGCATGATGGCCTGGGGTCGCTAATCCCCTCCCCCCCTTCCCGACCGTCCCCTCCCCCCCTTCCACCCCCTCTCCCCCCCTGCCAGAATAACCATGCTATATACGGATTTAAACAAGAAAACCTCTTTATTTTGAGTTATTAAAACTTGGAAATACAGTATCAAACTGTTGGCCACAGCATAATCCACAAACAACATTATAACACAAGTGCAATATACATATCCTCACAACAAACAACCATTATACACTCCTTCAAATGTCATCCCTTCTCAAGAGGCACAGCCCACTCTTTAATCATGCCTTGACGCCCGGCAGGGATATTTTGGAAAGTTTGCCGTCAAAGCCTTTTCCCCACTGCCCTCCTTCCGAATTAGCATAGCATCATTAAGGGGCACTGCCATTGACAACAGGCCCCTTTAATGCTCTGTTCCTCTTAGAAGCAGTGTCCGGATCTACCTCTGCCCACGTCCCATCAAAGGCATGAGCAGGGCTACGTTGATGACTCTCCATGCTCGTCTCTCCCGCCGCGAAAACATCGGGAGGCCCTCTGGACACTGTTCCTGCTTCCACTATGTGTACTAATGTGTACTGATGCAGAATAGCGCGGTATATAAGAGAATGTATATAAATAAAATAAAATAATGGGGGACATGTCAGTTCGTCTATGGCCCGCTCCCCCTTTTCCATGTCTGGGCTGTGCGCTCTCTCGTAAGGGTGGTCCCTATCTCTCCTGTTATGCCGTGACAATGCCTCCTCCCTGGGGTGGGTCGGGTGGGTGACTGCCCGCTCGTGCCGGCCCATCGGGAGGAGGGAAAGAGGGTGAGCCACGGCGCGACCGGCCCTTCTATAGCCGATCGCCATGCCGCCCGCCCCCCCCCCCCGCCCACCGCCCCCCCCCCCGCCCACCGCCGAAGTTAACCCCCGGCCTGCCAGCACCAGCCTGTGTCCAGCCGTGCTGATTCCCGGCCGGATCTCAGCCTGGCGACCGGCATGATGGCCTGGGGTCGCTAATCCCCTCCCCCCCTTTCAATGCTGTTTGACTTCTTTCATCACCAATGGTTCCGGATCATAAGGTACAGGTTGAAACAGTTGTTGATCCTCTTGATCTTTATTATACAATAACTCTGTATATTCTGTCCAGCTTTCCTTGATCTTCTCAGCATCATTCCAGATGGATCCTTGAGCATCTTGTAACATTCCATGTTCAGGATGGAATGTCTTCTTTAACTCTTGTAGCTTTAGAAAAGCCGATCTTGTTCTTCTAATAGATTCTACTTCTGTTTCCTTGCATGCATCATTATAGTACTTCTCCTTGTCTTGCTGCACATTGGAAATCTCTATTGAGTTCTATGATTGCCTCTCTTTCTCCTCTGGCTTTAGCTTCTCTGCATGTCTGGGCAATTTTAAGAGTTTCTTCGGTCATCAATTTAGGCCATTTTTGTTTTTTCACCTTTTGTAGAGATTTCTCACTTTCTTCCAAAACAATCTTCTTGGTGTCATCCCATAACTCTTCTGGAGCTCTGTCATTTGTATCTAAAGCAGCAAATTGATTTTGCAGGCAGTCTTTAAATTCCAGTAGTATATTCTCAAGGTAATATTGTGCTATATTCATGAGTGGCTTGCTCTTTTTCAACTTTAGCCTGAGTTTGCATACTAGTAGTTGGTGATCTGTACCACAGTCGGCTCCAAGTTTTGTCTTTGTTGATATTATAGAACTTTTCCATCGTTGACATCCACAGATGTAGTCAACATGACAAGCTGCAAACCAAGTGAGGGAAGTATGATTGAATGTAACTTTATAAAATAAGTGTGAATGACACATATAAAAATGTGCATTAACCTAGGTGCGCCCTATAAATAGTGCAATTAGCAAAATGTCATCTGCATATAATCAGAAGGTAATCTTCAAATCCTTAATAAATTATCTAACGATACTATGTAAATATTAAAAAGCATAGATGAGAGCATAGAATCTTGTGGAACCTCTCTATTAGTATCTCACTAATCCAAACATACCTTTTGAGGTATAAACACATTTCCTATGACCTTCCAGATATAACTTGAACCAACTTAAAGCAACTTTGACAATCCCAATACAGGATAGGAGGTACAACAAAATTTGATGACTTATCTTGTCGAAAGCATACCAAACATCAATGAAGACCAACAAAAAAAACTGTATTCCTAAATTCAAGTTCTCGATATATGTTTTCTAATAAGGAGACTATTAAGGGCTCCATATCATGCTCAGGATCGAATCCATGTTGCCAGTCATTTAATATTTTAATATTTTATTTTAATTACCCAGATGACTACAGATAATCTGTTCAACCAACTTTCCTAAGAAGTTTAAGGAAGAATTTGGACAGTAATTAGCACAATATGCACATGAGGTAAATACGTTTTTATGACTGGTCTCATCATTGCTCTCTTCAAAAATGATGGTAGTATACCTGAAGATGGAAAGGAGCATACTAGATTCTGAAAAAAACTGATAACAAGTCTCTTAGAAGTTTGATACCAACAATTGAAAAGATATCTAGTAGACATTTATTTTATTTATTTAACAGGATTTTTATACCGCTTTATCATTTCAGTCAAAGCGGTTTACATTGTAACTTAAAATTGGTAATGTACATTAAACAGGGACATTGATAATTTGGATTATTTCTGAGGCAATGGAATGTTAAGTGACTTGCCCAAGGCCACAAGGGGTGCTAGTGGGAACCAAACTCTGGTCTCTTGGCTCTCAAGACAGTTCTCTATTCACCAGATGTCTGGTGGAATGCATCTTGTCCATTGTATCTACAATTTCATATTCATTTGGTAATCTGAAATTAGACCACTGAAAACTAGCAAATCAAAATTAATACTGCAGTTGGGTAGAGAGTCAAAAATTTGCAGAACTTTCTTTTCAAAAACACAAGCACATTCTTTGAGTGAAGATTGTTCTAATATAACAGTTGATGTAGAAGATATTGTCAACAGCTGTCTAACTATTCGGATCTTTGCCATGAAGGAGGCCTTATTGGCAGCATCAAATGCATCCTTACACTCCTGAAAATTATCTAGAAAAGTAGGTCTCACTTCATTGGATTTGTCTTTTTGTCACTGTCTTTCTAACCTATGCATCTTTCTTTTTAAGATTTTGATGGTATCTGAAAACCACAGGGCATATCATTTTTGTTTTGGTTCAGAATGTACAGTGACTGAAGTTGAATACTGAACAATTTCCTTTCCCTAAATGTGTGCTATACCCTCCATATCTATACTTTTATCCCTATTATGATATTTCCAGTTACTCTTGTATGTTTCATAATCAAATATTACCCATGTCATACAGTCAGTAGAAAGTAAAGAAATGCAGCCACTAGAAACAGAAAACAAAAAGTTAAAACTAGTAAGACAATGGTTTCTCCAATGGAAATCAATTCCTATTATCTCTTTAAAAGAAATACTAATAGGACCATATTTTGAAAGAAATAGCAAGTCAATAGTATGACCCTTTCTTAGTGTGGGGAATTCAATTAGTTGGTGAAAAGCTAACACATCCATATTCTCTAAAGCACTAGATACAAAGGGTGTAGAATTTCATTCATTATAAAGAAAATTGAAATCTCCTGTTACAATCACGGTGGAATAATTGCAACTTAGATTAATCAGCCATTCTATGAAAGAGTTGATTTTGTCCTGTACATTTTGAGGTGAGATATAGACCATTCAAACTGCAAAGTTCTTAGTATTGATACAAAACATTGCCTCAGAAAAGGATGCAATTAAAGTAAATATCCGAGGCCGCAGGGCCCGGGTCTGAGGCTGGCAGTAACCGGGTTCCCGGGGCCTGGACCGCTGCCTGGCAACTTGCACGGGGTGGGGGGGGGGGATGGGTGAGTGTCAAGGCGACGTTCAAATTGCCCCACGTCAGCTGCTTGGGGTGATTCTATTGGCGGTGAGGGTCAGGGGGCGGGGTCAGCAGAGTGGGAAGGAGACCGTTGAAGCGTGGTCTTCCTTCCTCCTGCTGCCCTGGGCGCTGGCGAGGTGTGTGACGGGGTCTCTTCTTCTCGTTAAGGTTGGTATGGAAAGGGGGCGTGTTGGTGGCTATGGGGCATAAACGTTAGTGAGAAAAGAGGGGGATTTTGTGGCAGCAGGTAGTCAGTGGTCGGCTGGTTGGGGAATGAATAAAATAAAATTTAAAAAAAAAAAAGTGTGTTAGGAGGGGGTTGGGGGAGCTGGTCAGTTCTGCGGGCATTTTGGCACTGAGGCTGCAATTTACAGGGGGAGAGAGTCCCGGTCAAGATTTTTGGTGGCAGGGGATTGAGTAAAGGGAGGAGTGGCATAGTGGTTGGGGGCAAGTTACCCAAGTCTAAGGCCAGGGGTTCAATTCTTGCAGGGACTGCAACTGATGGACAGAGGGACTGGGGGTATTCAGGTACTCATTGTGGCTGTGGGCAAGCCACTTAACCTCTGTTGCCTCAGGTACACATGTAGATTGCGTGCTCCTTGGAAAAAAGAAATATATACACAGTGCCTGATTATAAACTGCCTAGATTTACATTGCTTTGGGGAAATGGGGAGTTGGAAATCTACTATTTTAAGGAGGAAGAAAGTCGGTGTTAGGAACATGGTGGACTCCGAAGGGGCAGAGGGCAGGGAGTCGGCACGGGGGGGTGGGCTCTGGGTCACTGCCTGGGGGAGAAAGGAGTCACCGGCAGGGTGCAGTGTTGTGGAGACGCTCGGATGTAGCGTCCTCCGAGGCATTGCAGCTCAGGGGTTCGGGCGTGGTAAGGGGCCGCGGTGGGGGAGTGCGGAGGTCACAGAGCGGGAGGGCCAGGCGGGGTTTAAGGTCACTGGGTGGGGCACGGGGTTCCTCCGTGGAGGCTATGGGAGTGGAGGAGGGGGGTCTGGCCCAATGGGGGGAGACATGTGCAGGCGGGTTGGGGCATGAAAGGACAGATAGTGCTGGGCAGATGCTGGGGGGCACGGGTGTCGGGATATGAAGGGGGAAGGACTGGGGATTCGTTTGAAGTGGTGGCAGGGTGTAACGCGGAAATGGAGGGGTTTGATGCATCAGAGGTTTGGTTTCCAATGCTCTTTCCTGGGGGCTACACCCTCCGTCGTCGTGGCAGACGTTTTCAGCATCCAATTTTTACTGGTGTCCCTGGGCATTGGGCTTTTGGGGCGGGACAGTACGGCGGAGCAGGGCCATGGGGTTATGGGTGGGGAGAATAGCCGGGAGCAGGGTTTAGTGGTAATGGGACTTCACTTGTGAGGGGTGTGGATGGATGGGAGGCTGGGGGTCTGGGTTCTTCAGCATGGAATTGAGCAGGTGAGGAGGGTAGGGTTGTTAGTGCATCTGGGGCCACTGCTGCTAGTGTTTCTCCTTCTCTTTCTGTGTAGGACCAGGGGAGCGCTGGTGCAAGCCCAGTATGTCTGACCCTGTTCGGGCCAGCGGAGCGGCTTCGACGGTACAGACGCCGGTGCAGTCCATTTCCGTCGACAGATCACAGACCACAAGTGAGCGGGCGTTGTTTAATTCAGAAGCTGGTGAGTATGCAGAGGGTGAAGATGCCTTCGGAGGCCGGGGTCGCAGCTAGCCATAAGGCCAAGGCGAAGCATAGGCACGGGCATCGTTTTCGGCCTGATTCATCTTTGTCGTCAACGTTGACTGCGTCTGGGGCTTCTTCCATAGGATCTGCAGCAGTGACAGTCAAAAAGGGAGAGGGAACGGCACCTACTGTGGTCCGCTGCGCAGAGCTTTGGGAAGGGGTACCGCGGACGTTGAGGCACCGGATTAGAAAGCGTAGATATATTGATATATTTTGCCATTTGGAGGTAAGGAAACGTTCTGGAGAGAGCAGAAAGAAGCGTAAAGAGGACGAAAAAGCAGGCAGGATGCAGAAGGTTTCCCGCAATACCGTTAATTGGACGAGGGCGTTTTTAAGGTTAGCAAGTTTGTGGGGGCATTATGTCCCAGGCCAATATGGTGCTTTGTTAGCATACGCGGATGCTATATTGCCAGCATCTCAGGCGCATGAGGGCTGGGCATGGTTAAATTATGATGAGGAATTCTGGGACATGATGGAAGAAAATGCTCAATTGTCATGGAGGACGAAGGACATCAATTTGTGGCTTACTCAAATGTCCTCTAAGAAAGGGTCTGGGGGTGCGGGGGGAAGTGGGCCCCGGGCAGGGTCACAAATGCCAATTGCTAGTCCTCGGTCCTTTCGGGTACCAGGGGGACCCACTGGGCTGCCGAAGGGAGGACCTAGAGGGGGAGACCTGTGTTGGCATTTTAACAAGTCCTCCTGTCCTTTTCTGGACTGTAAGTTTAGACATGCCTGTTTCCTCTGTGGGGGCGGACATGCAGCCACAAAGTGTAGTCATAAGGTGGTGACAGAGGCTCCGGTGGCAGCTAAGTGAGGAGTCGAGTCATGTTTTGGCTCCTACTCCCATAAGGGTTGAAAGCTTTGCATCCTTGGCTGCTTCGCTTTGGGGGGACTCGGCAGGGTAAGGCTTGGAGGGTGATCTGGTTAGGTTTCTTACAACGTTTTCACATTCCATTTCAAGGTGAGGTGGCGGATTCGGGGGCCAAGAATTCCAGCTCAGTAGGGATTTTGGTTGACATTGTCCATAAGAAAATCCAGACAGAATGTGTCCTGGGCAGGATAGCTGGTCCTTTTGATGAACCCCCGTTTTCGCCTTTTTATTGTTTCTCCATTGGGAGTTGTCCCAAAAAGGGAACCGGGTCAATTTAGGTTAATACATAATTTGTCATTCCCGCCTGGGAATTCAGTTAATGATCATACTCCTCATGAGTTATGCACGGTCTGTTATGCTTCGTTTGACACCGCAGTTGTTTTAGTGCGTCAGTGAGGTGCGGGGGCGCTGATGGCGAAGGTGAATATTGAATCCGCTTTTCAGTTGTTGCCGGTCCACCTGTCGGCATTCCCATTGTTAGGTTTCCAGTTCGGTTCTATTTCGTTTCTATTTTGATAAATGTATGCCAAAGGGGTTGTGCTATTTCGTGTGCTTATTTTGAGGCCTTTAGTACTTTTTGCATTGGGTCTTGGGGCAGCGAACAGGTTTTCCACTATTGTCCACTACTTGGATGATTTTTTGTTTGTGGCCCAAGCCATGTTGAGACTTGTTCCACTTTGCTGGCATCTTTTCAGAGGATGGCCAGGGAATTCGGTATCCTCTTAGCAGTTGAAGACGGTGGGGCCTGTGACATGCCTCACCTTTCTGGAGGTAGAGATAGATTTGGTGGAAATCCTGTGCGATTGCTGGCACAAAAAGTCGAGCGCCTAAAAGGTTTGGTCGCGGCTGTAGGGTCATCCTCCAAGACTACGCTTAAGGATTTGCAGTCGACGGTGGGACACCTTAATTTTGCTTGTCGGGTTATCCCAATGAGGCGCCCCTTTGCACGACGTCCTTAGCACCATATTTGGGTATCCTTCGGAATGCGGGAAGATTTGCGGGTGTGGGACTTGTTCTTATCTGATTTCAACGATTGCTCAGTATTGCAGTTGCTGGAGGTGTCGAATGCAGATTTGCAGTTGTTTTCTGATGCGGCAGGCAGTTCGGGATTTGGTGTATAATGTCAAGGGTCATGGTGCACGGAGGCTTGGCCGGCGGAATGGCGGATTTCTGGATTGGCCTGTAACATTGCTTTCTTGGAATTCTTTCCCATCGTGGTCATGTTTTGGGTGTGGCCCAAGCATTTACGGAATAGGAGGGTCGTGTTTTGGAGTGACAATGCAGTTGTGGTGGAAATAATTAATTGGCACTCACCCAAGTGCCCTCGAGTGGCAGCTTTGATGAGAGTTTTCATGTTGGCCTGCTTAATGTTACTGCCAGGGCACGTCATGTGCCGGGCATTCTGAATTCAATTGCTGATGCTTTGTCCTGTTTTCAGTGGTCGCAGTTTCGTCTATTGGCTCCTGGGGCAGAGGAGACAGCCTTGGTGGTACCGGATCATCTCTGGCATTTTGGGACCCTGGTGTGATGGAACTGTTGCATGCGTCAGTGGTACAGGGGATATGGTCAACGTATCAGCGTGGATACTCTAAGGTGCGTGCCTTTTTGTTGGGAAGAGGATGGCGCGGTGGGAGAGTTGCTGAGGAAATGCTGGGCCTGTTTGTAGTGTGGGCAAAAGGAGAAAGATGGGCGTCTCCCAGTGTCGCACGAGTTGCTTCTGCGAATTTGGAAGGCAATGCCTGTGGTGGTGGGTCTCCAAGTTTGAGTCAGTGTTGTTTCGGACATTGTTTGTAACTGCATTCTTTGGAGCATTTCGTGTGTGCGAGCTGGTGCCATGTTCAGGGAAGCGAGACGTGTTTAGGGGTGTGGCTTTTCAGCACGTGGTTGCGGAGGCTGCGCAAGTGTGCATCTTTTTACCGCAATCAAAAACTGATCAGATTGGAAGGGGGGTTGGGTGATACTACATGCCATTTCCCCATTACCCTCCTGTCCAGTGCATAATTTACGGTTGTAGCTTCTGGTTCCCACAACGGTTGCCCAAAATATCACCAATCAGAGAATTACTTAGACGGCAGTTGCTTTAGCTCAAAAGACTTTTATTTAGAATAACAAAAGTGATTATAAAATAGCAAACAGCAAATGCCTATCTAGAGATGGCAGACAGTACTTTCTTTCTCTGTGAAGAGGAAGAAAATACCGCCCACCCTTACATGAAGAATAATTGCCTTATATACATTTCTCTTCGTCTCAAATGTCTGTTCAGTAATCCATCATTCATTCTTAAGTGTCAGCAGGAGGACCTCAGGGTTCTGCAACACTTTTCCCAGGGGAGAATCTCCTTACATGTGTACATCTGGACCTGCACTTAGACTTGCTTATCTATACATGGCCTATGACCTCTATACATCTGGAAATGCTTGGGAATGCTTTTAGGTCTATTTATCTATGTATGGCTTGTGACCTCTGACCCTTCCTGTGTATTTTCTTCTTCTGGCACTAATTGAAACCAGGCAGAGAGCAGGCAGAGAGTATTTTGTGCTCATTTGTTTGAATTCTCTGCTTGACCTGTAACCTCATGCCAGGCCCATTATTCTAGCATACTCCTATGCAGAATATGGTTACCCAGAATTCTCCATAACAGGCCGCATCCATATTCTTATGGCAAGCATATACTCTCATATAGCTATTGTCTTCTTATCTGTCTTCTTGTCTTCTGTGCCATCCATCCTCCTGTGTAGTTTCACCAGGCAAGAGTTCAGTCATATAAAGCCAATATATACATATATAAGCAGACCCAAGGCAGACTTTAAGTCAGATTTCCTACACGGTACATCTTTATTTGCAACATCGGCTAGGGGCAGTGGGCTATTTATTCTTGCATGAGAATGGTAAGCCTGTAATGCAGTTCCAGTTTACTGCGGTGCTTTGGCTGGCTTTGCGCCATCTGGGATGTGACGAGAGGCAATTTGCATCGCATTCTTTGCGGATTGGTGCAGCTACTAGCGCTGCAGCTGCAGGGCTCAAAGGGGAGGTAATTCAGCGGATTGGGAGGTGGCAATCGGGTGCTTATGCGGGATATATTCACCCAGAGGAGTCCTGACCTAAGTATCTGTTTGGGGATTAGGTGGGATATGTTTTCTTGGCATGTGCGACTTCAGTCTTGCAAAGCGGTGGGTGGTATCTGGAGGGGATGTGGGGAAAGGCGGTGGGGGGATATTAACAATTTTATTCATTTTGCAGAGTGTCCAGCTGGTGGCAGTCAGCTTTGTTTCATTGCAGATGGTTCATACTCAGGAGAGTGGTGGATCGTGGATCACTCGTTCGTGTACTGGGCAGAGCGCAGGACCATGTCGTGCCCTTTTGGATTACATTTGGGACTGGCGGCTTCCGGCATGCGGCTGTTGTGGATGGGTGAGCACGGCATGCGCTGGTGGCAGCTAGTATCGTTCGTGCAGCTGAGGGCTGGACAGCGGCAGCGGCCAGTAGTACTAGTGATTCATCTGGGCGGCAATGATCTATCCAATTGGTCCTGCAGGCAACTCATCCGGATTATGCAGCGAGACATTGGACTGTTACGGGAACTGTTGTCTGGAGTTGTGATTGTCTGGTCAGACATCATTCCATGCCCTTCCATCTGGTCTCCGCGCCGGTGGTCCTGAGGCCTCGTTAAGGTCAATAGGCAGATCGGTCGCTGGGTTCAGCAGACTGGCGGGCTTCAAGTGCAGCATCCTTGAGTGGAGGTGAACGGTGTGGGCTTATATCACACTGATGGCATACACCTCTCTCCGGTGGGTCAAGATTTGTTGTTGAATGATTGGCAGGAGGTGCTGGAAGGGTTGTGTTGGTCGCAGCTTTCTTTTGGGGGGGTGGCACAAGATTAGATGGGCTACCTTGTGCCGGTGGTGGGGTATCGAGTTAGCGCTCGCCGAGATGGCGGGGCATATACGGCTGAGAGCACATTGAGGGGTGCGGAGTGCTCCCCAGGGTGGGGCGAGACATCTCGGTTGGGGTCTCTGCCCTGTGTAAGGCAAGTGGAGCCGGCCTTTCCTACTAACATGGCAAGGCGGGTGGTAGGGCGGGGGGGGGGGATGATGCACCACCTTGCTAATAATGTGGCTGGTGGGGGGCATTATCCGGAATGGGGTGGAGGGTCATGTTGGGTAATTATGAATGTTTTGTTAGCCCGGGTTGTGGGCATGTGTTATAATCTAGTTAAATAAAGCTGCGACCAAAAGTTGTACCAGAATTCGGTGTGAGCGTATTTTGTGAGGGGAAGGAGGAGGGGGATGAAGTAGTTGAATGATGTGGGTGTTGGTGATGTACCTGCCGGGCTGGTAAGAAAGGGGCCTCCAGGATACCCTGGTTACTGAGTTGGTAATGCCTAAATTATCTCTGACAACACTGGTGAACATTGAAATCGTTACTGACTTTAAAAGGCCCTAATCTGTAGTATCTTGGTGAGCTGAACATGAATATAACATTAAAAAATTTTTATTGGCGCTCGTTTTAAAGATATTGCATGTAGTTCATCTTTGATGTTTCACTGTGTAAATTTATCCAGTAGGACATCAACAACATACCAAATAAGCCTTGAATAATGTAATATTGCATCACATTGCATAATACCAGCATGCACACATCATCCAGAGTTGATTGCATCATTTTCTGATGCAATGCAATACTACTGCCAGACGGCTGCTGAAGCCATCTGATGTCAACAGTGTACTATACGCAGTCGAAAAGGAAAGTAATCTGGTATTCTGTTCCGATATTGAAAGCCTCATGAATGCCTTAAAAATCACTCATGACCCACAAGACTGGAGACTATTTATATACTCTTCGAAACTGAGTCTGAAAGCTGTGCTTTTGAACAATGGAAACAGTCTTCCATCTATTCCAGTAGCGTATGCCATCCACATGAAAGAGACATATGATAACTTAAAGCATCTACTGACTTCCATTAACTATAACAAGTACAGCTGGCACCTCTGTGGTGACTTGAAGGTAGTTGCCCTTTTAATGGGACTGCAGCAGGGATATATAATATACATGTGTTTCTTATGTGAGTGGGATAGCCGAGCAAGGGATTGGCACTACTTGCGGAAGGAATGGAATCACAGACAAAATGTAACAGTGGAGAGAAGAATATCCAGCACCCAGCTCTGGTTAAGGCTCACAAAATCCTGCTACCACCCCTTCACATCAAACTAGGTTTGATGAAAAACGTCGTGAAAGCCATGGACCGCACTTCGCCAGCTTTCCGATACCTGCATGAAAAATTCCCTCGACTCAGCGAAGCAAAGATTAAAGAGGGAGTTTCTGTGGGTCCTCAGATTCGAGAGCTCTTCAAAGATGACTGATTCAACATTGCTGCAGGGTGATGCGAAACAAACATAAAAACATAGAAACATGATGACAGAAAAAGACCACATGGCCTATCTAGTCTGTCCTTCCATATCAACAACTACAACAGTCCACTTTTACCTTTAGAGATCCTCTGTGTTGGTCCCATGCTTTTTTGAATTCAGTTACTGTCCTCATCTCTACCACCTCCACTGGGAGACTATTCCATGGATCCACTACTCTTTCCGTAAAGAAATATTTCCGCATATCACTCCTGAATCTATCTCCCTTCACCCTCATCCCATGTCCCCTCGTAGCAGAACTTGCTTTCAATTGAAAGAGGCTCTCTCCCTGAACATTTATGCCATGGAGGTTTTTAAACATCTCAATCATATCACCTCTATCCCGCCTTTCCTCTAAAGTGTACATATTAAGATCCTTAAGTCTGTCCTCATATGCTTTATAATGAAGCCCACTAATCATTTTAGTAGCCACCCTCTGCACCGACTCCATCCTGTTCACATCCTTTTGAAGGTGCGGTCTCCAGAATTGCACACTATACTCCAAATGAGGTCGCACCAAAGACTTATACAGAGGCATTATCACCTTCTTTTTTCTGCTACCCATTCCTCTCCGTATGCACCCAAGCATCCTTCTAGCTTTTGCCGTCACCTTTTCTACCTGTTTAGCTACCTTAAGATCATCAGACACAACCACGCCTAGGTCCCGCTCTTCTTTAGTGGACAAAAGTACTTCACCTCCTATACTGTATTGCTCCCTTGGATTGCTGCAGCCGAAATGCATGACCTTACATTTTTTAACATTAAATTCCAGCTGCCAAATTCTAGACCATTCTTCAAGCTTAGCTAGATCCCTCCTCATGTTATCTACACCTTCCTGGGTGTCTACTCTATTGCAGATTTTGGTATCATCTGCAAAGAGGCAAACCTTACCGACAGCCCTTCCGCTATATCACTAACAAAGATGTTAAAAAGAATCAGACCAAGGACAGATCCCTGGGGCACACCACTGGTAACATCCTTCTCCTCAGAGTGAGCTCCATTTACTTGTACTCTTTGTCGCCTCCCACCCAACCAATTTCTAACCCAAGCAGTAACTTTAGGGTCCATCCCTAGGGTGCTCAGTTTGTTTATAAGTCGCCTGTGAGGAACAGTGTCAAAGGCTTTACTGAAATCTAAATACACCACATCTAGGGCTCTCCCTCGGTCCAACTCCCTGGTCACCCAGTCAAAGAAATCAATCAGATTTGTCTGACAAGACCTGCCTCTGGTGAATCCATGCTGCCTCGGATACTGTAATCCGCTGGACTCCAGAAACCTCACTATTTTCTCTTTCAGCAGCGTTTTCAATAATTTACTCACCACCGAAGTTAAACTAACTGGCCTGTAGTTTTCAACCACATCCTTACTTCCGCTTTTGTGTAAAGGCACCACATGAGCCTCTCTCCAGTCCTTTGGCACCACTCCCGATTCCAACGAGGCATTGAAAAGGTCAGTCAGTGGAGTTGCAAGAACGTCCTCAAGTTCCCTCAGTATTCTAGGGTGTATCCCATCCGGTCCCATCGCTTTGTCTACTTTAAGTTGAGCTAGTTTCTCACGAACACAGTCTTCTGAAAATTGTTCAAGATGTCCCTTGCTTCTGTTCCTATTTGTGGATGTTTTCTGAGGTCCTGCTCCTCGTTCTTCATCTGTGAACACAGAACAAAAATATTTGTTAGGCAATTCCGCTTTATCCTTATCAGCTTCTATATATTCCCCCCCTGCACCCTTGAGTCTGACAATACCACTTTTGCCCTTCCTCTTCTCACTAATATATCTGAAAAATGTCTTATCCCCCCATTTTATTGCATTGGCTATTTCCTCCTCCTTTTGAATCTTTGCCTTCTTGACTACTTTGCTCGCTTTTCTAAGTTTTTCCAAATACAGATGCCTGTCTTCCTCTCTCTGTGATCTCTTGTATTTCATGAAGGCCTCCCTCTTTTTCTTCACTTTTTCAACTACTTCCTTCGAAAACCATAGCGGTCTCCTTTTCCTTTTGCCTTTACTTTCCATTTTAACAAAAAGGTTGGTTGCCCTTAAAATACCCCCTTTCAGTTTTGCCCACTGTATTTCTACATCCCCCAGCTGTTCCCATCCCACTAACGACTCCCTGAGATATTGGCCCATCGTCGCAAAGTTAGTCTTCCTAAAGTCTAAGATCCTCACCTTGGAATGGATTCTAACAGCTCTAGTCCTAATACTGAACCACACCATCTGGTGATCACTGGATGCAAAATGATCTCCCACTACAACATCAGAAACACTTTCACCATTGGTAAGCACCAAGTCCAGTATCGCCCCTTCACGTATGGGGTCTGTTACCAATTGCCTGAATAGTTCTCCCTGTAGAGAATCCAGGATCTCCTTACTTCTAGATGATACTGCAGCAGGAATGTGCCAATCAACATCTGGCATATTGAAATCTCCTATCAGTAGCACTTCCCCTTTCCTAGCAATGCTGCGTATGTCTTCAATTAACTCTCTGTCCACCTCTTCCTCTTGTGATGGAGGTCTGTATATCACACTAATGCAAATAGATTTCTCTTTCCCTCTTTCTAGTTTAACCCACAATGCCTCCCCTCTCCCTTTTAAGCTCTGTAATTCCAAAGCTTTAATAGTAGTTTTTACATATAGTGCCACTCCTCCTCCCCTTCTTCCTACCCTGTCCTTTCTGAATAAAGTATAGCCAGGTATAGTTACATCCCAGTCATGGTTTCCTGTGAACCATGTTTCTGTAACTGCCACTAAATCCAAGTCAGCCACTCCCACCAAAGCTTCAACATCAGGGATCTTATTTCCCATGCTACGGGCATTTATACACACTGCATTCCATATGTTACCCATTTCCATAAAGATATTTAATGTATCACCTACCTGGGGGCTTTCACTTACCTGGGGCCTTCTTCACCTATCCCCAACGAATCTAGTTTAAAGCCCTCTTCAGTAGATTAGCCAGTCTACTACCGAAGATGCGTTGACCTTTCTTGGACAGATGGATGCCATCTCTGCTCTGCAACCCTTGGAACAGCATCCCATGGTCTAGGAAACCAAAATGCTCCCGATGACACCATCCACGCAGCCATGCATTCATGAAATGCTTTTCGCCTAGTGTCAACAAACTTTCTCGGGAATGTTAGGGCAGAAAACTACAAGGAACTAGTAGAAGACATGCTGATGCAGTATCAGAAACTTGGCTGCAATATGTCTCTAAAGATCCATTCCTTGATTCCCATCTCGATTTCTTTCCTGACGACTGTGGTATGGTTAGTGATGAACAGGGCGAACGTTTTCACCAGGATATCGCAACGATGGAGCAAAGATACCAGGGAAAATGGTCCACTACAATGCTGGCTGAATACTGCTGGACACTCCCCAGAGAAGCTCCCAAACAGCTGTACAAGAGACAGGTGAAAAAAATCTAAGAAGTAGTCTATGACTTGTTTTTTTACAGGTATTAACTGAAGGCCTATTATATTTACTATTGACATGCATTTTGTGAGGTAAACATTAAATCTTGTAGATTACAAAAAACCTAGAGCCAACTTTGCAATTTCACAGTCATATTCATGTTCAGCATATTAAAATTGATAAGAAATGACTATTTTTATTTCAGTAACATGACTTTTGTAAAAATTTCTTGACCAGTGCATGATTCCACCTCTCCCATTACTTCTCACAGTCTGAAACACCTGACATACAGCTGGGTGAAATTCATTCAGTACTACAGGATCAGTCAGAATTAACCTGGTTTCTGCTAGCCATACAATAGCTAAATTACATTCATTAGGATAGCTACCAAGGAGCCATTGTTTCTAATAGAACACACTTTTGTACTGTAAAAATGCTGATCTTAAGATATCTGTTACATTATTATTAGGCAAAATACACTTTAAATCTTGCAAAAAAAATAACCATACTTAGTGCAATCATGATGATACTTTGGGTACCAAATGCTATTCAGGTTCCCATATTGCCCTCTGCCTCTAATAACCTTGATTGAATGTTCATGGACAGTTGCATCCATAGTGGGACAAACGCAGTCAGAGGATATAATTTTAACTTAATTTAATTCAATTTATCCATTTATAGTCTGCCTAAACAGAAAAGTTATAAGCGGATTAAAAGACCTAAATCTGCATGTTACAATTTTATACTGAAAATCATTCTAAATCAATCAGCTAATTTACAACTAGATTCCAGTCAAATTACAAAACCTGTTTCACTGGTTTACAATCTTATCTAAAATTGCAACCATTTAAAAGCACTCAACTAATATACAATCGAATTCTATTTGTGCAATAAAAAATTTCTAAAGTTGCTTTCAATGACTGCCTAGACAATATATAATTAGACATGCTTCTGATTTCCCCTGGTAGTCCATTCCACTGAATTGCGGTTCTATAGCCAAGTATTCAACAATGGTTTATAAACAAAACTCTTACTTGAAGGCACTTCTAGTGAATTACTGAACAAAGAATTCTTAGAAAAGCCATTAATTGGACAACTGAGGTCATATAAACAAACCAATTTAAAATTAATCCTCGCAGCTATTGGAAGCTAGTGAGGAACGGTATTGCCCTTTCCCAGTTCTTTCACTTTCAGTTTAATCTTGGCCACCGTATTTTGCAACGTTTCTAAGCAAGCTTCCCAAATCAAACTGTGTCATAATCAGAGCTTGTACCAAGATCTTCAGATCTTCTGTTGTAAACTTTGCATGAATTTGTTGTATATGATGTAATCTATTTTTTAAAAAGTCAATGCTGTAACCTGCTCCTCCATAGATGACTAGAATCTACAGCTATGCCTAATACTTTCACTGATGTAAGCGATAAATAATGTTGGTGAAATTGTCAGAAATAGCATGAAACATGGCCTAATTTTTAATAAATTTTAATTGTCATTTCTATTCCACATTTCAACTGTAGTACAGCGTCAGTGCAGATTCCAATTAATTATGCCATAAAATTAACAAGCAATACTATATCCATTGTGTTTGGTCTTTAGTCAGGGGGCTCATTGTTGGCAGAATGGCAACCATAGCTGCTGCTGTTGTATCGATCCATCTCATTGCTGGCCTTCCTCTTTTGCATTGAGCTTCTACCTTGCCAAGCATGATGTCTTTCTCTATAATCTCTCTCTCTCTTCGCATGATGTGTCCAAAGTATGAAAGTCAAAGTCTTCTCATCTAAGTTTCTAAAGAAAGCTTAGGTTTGATCTCCTCTAGTACTGACTGGTTTGTTCTTTGGGCAGTCCATGGTCTACACAGTATTTGTCAAAGGCATCAATTTTTTCCCTATCTTTTTTACCATCCTACTTTCGCATCCATATGACGTTATTGAAAATACCATGGCTTGAATGAGTTTAATCTTTGTATGAAGAGAGACATCACTGCTCTTGAGAATCTTGTCTAGTTCCTTCATAGTCATTCTGCCAAGAGCAATGTGTCATCAGATTTCTTGACTGCTTGTTGTTTCTTAATTGATAGTTGATCCAAGCAGGTTAAAGTTCTCCACTATTTCTATTTCTTCTTCATCAACAATGAACTTGTTGATTTTGCCAGTTGTCAGGATTTTTGTCTTCTTTACATTAAGGTGCAGGCCCATTTTAAGACTATGATCCTTGATCTTAAGAAGCAAATGTTTCAGATCTTCATTTTCAGCCAGTAATGTGGAATCATCAGCATAGCAAAGGTTGTTTTATTTTTATTTATAAGCTTTTATATATCGCCACTTCCATAGAACAGTGGCGGTTTACAATGAAACACAACCAAGTTGCATTATAACATTCATGAACTTATGTACAAATAACATATTGAGTAACAAAGTAACTAAAAATTGTATCAGCTTTGTAACTTATTTACAATTAAGTTATGGTGAGATAAGTAGTGTCACCTGAGCAATGTGCATCTTGGCAATTGAGGAGTTCTTAGGAGATTTGAAGTGTTTTGATGGATTGTGATGGATATGTTGAGTAGGTGCTGGGTTAAGTTGTTTGTGACTTGATCCAAGGTAGTAAGGCCATAGTATTGATGAGTCTTACCGTTGATGAGTCTTCCACCAATCTTCACGCCTTGGTTGTCTTCATACAGTACTGCTTCTCTGATAATTTGTTCTGCATATAAATTAAACAGATAGGGGGAAAGTATGCAGCCTTGTCATACACCTTTGCTCATTTCAAACCATTCTGTTTCTCCTTGTTCCGTTCAAACTGTTGCTTCTTGATCAACGTAAAGACTGTGCAAGAGAACTATCAGTTGTTCTGGTATACCCATGCTTCTTAGTGTGGCCCAGAGTTTCTCATGATTTACACAATCAAAAGCCTTGCTGTAGTCAATAAAAAAACATATAGATATCCTTTTGGTATTCTTTAGTCTTTTCAAGGATCCATGTCACATACGCGATGATGTCTCTCATTCCTCGCCCTTTCCTGAACCCTGCTTGCACTTCAGGTAGTTCTTGTTCCAGGTATGGTTGTAGTCTCTGCTGAATAATCTTCAGTAGAATCTTGCTGGAATGTGGGATCAGAGCAATTGTGCAATCATTTCCACAGTCAATTGGATCACCTTTCTTTAGTATTGGTATAAACACAGATCTTTTCCAGTCAGTAGGCCATGATGTTGTCTTCCAAATTTCCTGGCAGAGCCTTGTAAGTATGGTAACAGTTGCATCCGATTGCTTTAATACTTCAATGGGAATGACATCAATGCCTGATGCTTTGTTCTCTGATAAGGCTTTCAATGCTGCTTTGACTTCTTCTTTCATAACCAATGGTTCCTGATCATAAGGTACAGGTTGAAACGGCTATTGGTCCACTTGATCTTTATCATATAATGAGTCTGTATATTCTTTCCACCTTTTCTTGATCTTCTCAGCATCATTCAACTTGGATCCTTGAGCATCTTGTAACATTCCAATTTGAGGCTGGAATTTTTTTTTAACTCTTTTAGCTTTAGGAAGCTTATCTTGTTCTTTCTCTAATAGTTTCTGTTTCTATTTCCTTGCATGCATTATTGTAGTACTTCTCCTTGTCTTGTCTTGCTGCACATTGGAAATATCTGTTGAGTTCTGCAATTGCCTCTCTTTTTCCTCTGGATTTAGCTTCTCTGTGTTTCTGGGTAATTTTCAAAGTTTCTTCATCCATTTTGGCCATTTTTGCTTTTTCACTTTTTATAGACTTCTCACTTTCTTCCAGCACAACCTTCTCAATGTCATCCCATAACTCTTCTGTCATTTGTATCTAAAGCAGCAAATCAATTTTGCAGGCACTCTTTAAATTCTGGTGGTATATTCTCAAGGTCATATTTTGCTACATTCATAAGTGGCTTGTCTTTTTCAACTTTAGCTTATGTTTGCATACTAGTAATTGGTGATCTGTACCACTGTCAGCTCCAGGTTTTGTCTTTGTTGATGTTATAGAGCTTTTCCATTGTTGACTTTCACAGATGTATTCAATTTGATTTTTGTACAATCCATTGGGTGAAGTCCATATGTACAGTCACTGCTTGTGTTGCTGGAAGATGTTTGAGATTAATAGATCGTTGGTCTTGCCGAATTCTTTCAGTCTTTCTCCAGCTTCATTTCTGTTGCCAAGTCCATACTTTCCAATCACGTTGCCTTCTTCTTTGTTGCCAACTTTTGCATTCCAGTTACCCATGACTACCAGGATATCCTGTTTGCATGTTCTGTCAATTTCAGCTTGCAGTTCCTCGTAGAACTCATCAACTTTATTCTCTTCTGCAGCTGTTGTTGAGGCATATACTTGAATTATAGTTGTGTTGATGGGCATGCCTCGTAGATGAACAGAAATTAAGCATTCACTGATTGCATTGTATTTCATTACAGTTCTTGCAAGTTTCTTCTTAATTATAAATTCAACACACCATTTCTTCTGTGTCTTTTCATTTCCCACATAGTAGACCATGTGATCATCAGGTGCAACATGTCCGATGCCAGTCCATTTCAGTTTGCTGACACCCAACAGTTTGGGTTGTACACGTTTCATTTCATTCTTGACCACTTCCAACTTCCCTTGATTCATGCTTCTTGCGTTCCATGTCCCAATATGGAAGACATCTTTGCAGCTTCTGACTCTCATTTTGTGCGCAGCTAGATCAGCAGTCAGACATCTCGAGGGCTTTGATCCAACCACATCATACATGCTGGGTTTACTCCCCAGTAGCCAGTTAAGTGCCTGCTGACCTGGGGGTCTCATCTTCCAGCACTGTAGTGCAATTTGTTTTGTTGTGACTATCCATTGGGTTGTTGTGGAAAGATACAGAAGTAGATTGCCAGGCCTTTCTTCCATGCAGTTTCATTCTAGTGTTGTTGCCATTGTCACAGAAATGTGAACTTCCGCTGCCAACACTGTCCCATTCTGCTGCTGTCCAGATGGGTGATTTCTCTTGGTCTGGCACCTCAGCTGAGACCTGTCCATCTTGGGAGACCCTGCCAGTAGTTAAGCCACCGATAGCTTAGCTCTCAGCATCACTGATGCACACAAGCCCTCACAGCACGAGAAGCTGCAAACCAAGTGAGGGTAGTTACATCATCATTAAAAAGAACCTGGTAATTTAGAGGCCCTTTTACTGAAGCCCCATAAAGCTGCAAGCTTAACATGCATTTATAACACACATTAACTAGAAAGCCTCCAGATTTACTGTTGGGGGTATGACCAGAATATTCCCGGGACCTATGTGTGACTGAGTATATAAAGTGTGGCTCAATTAGCATAGGTGCACCAAACAATACCCATAGAGGTATTGTTAGTTGCACCTGTTCTAATTGCCACATTAAAGGTGTTCATGCACTAATGTGCTCTCCATGTCTGTACTCCACCTCTGAACCACCTGCTTTGCACGTTAGCAAACAAGTGCAAGATAATGTGTGTTTTGGCAGTCAATAACTGGCACACGTGTTGGCATTCACTGCAGCCAGTTACTGCATGCTATAATGCACATTAACTGGTTTTTATTTGATATACTGCCCTTTACTTATGCATCAGAGCAGTTTACATGTATATACCAACAGGTACTTTTTATTTCCTTGTCCCCGAAGGGCTCACAATCTAAGTGTACCTAAGGCAATGGAGGGTTATGTGGCTTGCCCAAGGCCACAAGGAGTGGCCATGGGACTAGAGACTCCAGTCCCTCTGGCCTAAAGTTACTTGTGCCCATGCGGGAATTGAACCCCCCAGCCCTCTGGCTTAAGGTAACCTGTCCCAACCACTGAGCCACTCCTCCCTCCTGGTTAGTGGTGCTTAGTAAAATAGTCCCTCAATCTTTGTGGATTTAATTTTATCAAATGTGTGCCCATCCAGGAATCAATTAGTGGAAAACAATTGACCAAATTAAGATACATTGTGGTCAAATCTTTCTGAAATGGAAGTATAACTGTGATGATGCATTAGCATTTAAAATGAATGAGAAACCTAAACTCTGAAGATCATCCCCTAAGGCACTCAAATTGACATTAAAAAAGACTATGATAGAGGTGACCCCTGGGGTGTCCCACATTCCAACGTCCATGGCTGGAATAACTCATCTTTCCATTTTGCTGTAATTATAGTATGTACAAAAATTTAAAAAGAATAAAGTACTTCCAGTTAAGCACAGTGTGCGCATATGGACATGCCCCTTCATGGACATGCCTGTTTTGGCATGTTGTAGTCCCTCCAATGTTTTAAACATGTAAGTCGCAGGTTGATGATGTCATTGCTGGTGTGGATCTCACCAGCAGTGAAAAAAATGGTCAGTACAATAAAACTGATATTGAGATTGAAAAAACACATTAAAACTGATGTAAAGAACATAGTCCCAAGGCAGCAGCAGGTTCAGAATCAGCAGTCTCTCTGGCATTTAAACATGCAAGTCACAGGTTGATGTCACTGCCAGCACAGAGCTCACTACTTAGTAGTGAAGAAATTGCTCAGTGCAATAACATTGATATTGAGATTAAAACCAGGAACAAAACTGATATGAACAAAGTACCAGGATAGCAGCAGCATATATACCAATATCTTACCTGTACAGGTGTGTAAAAGGTTTCTTATGGCATTACCTCCCACATAAAAGTATACATGATGTGAAGAACACAAATACCTTTAGGCAGTGCATTTTTCCTAATAAAAAAGATGTTGATACTCATATGCAGGGTTCTCTCATTAATACATGAGGACTATGGGTGAATTTTACCAGGCAATGAAAAAGGTGCCAGTACTCCATACCACCATGTACAGCCTCAAAAAAAGCCCTTTTTTAGGCATCCTGGGTGCAGCCATACTTCAGGGGAGGGGTTTGTACAGAGTGTGTAGCTGGAGTCACAGTTGACACATGGAATTTATAAAAGAACTGCGTATGTACTTACTTTACATGCTAACATTTGCATTTGCTCTTCATTTTAGCCATGATTTCTGCCACTTTGCTGGGATAATATAGCAAAGCACATGGATGCCTATGGGGCCTTTTTATTAAAGTTTAGGACAGCTATCCAGAAGGTCACCATGAGTTGACATTGATTTGACAGCATTTAACAACAACAACAATAAATTTTACACTTACCATGCATTAGGTACAAAACTTAGCATGCGTTTACAAAGCCTGTACAGTAACTGTTGGGGGCATACCTAGCATCTGCTTTGCATTTACCACATACAGCAGACATTTGATGCATAGTAAATACATCAGCAGATAGTATGGAGGCACTTACCATGCTATCTGTTGATACAGATACCATGACTTCCTGTAGGGAAAAAGGCCCTAATCCCTTTGGTCAGCATTTCCATCCACTCTCCATCCACAACAGCCCACCAGCACATTCCAAATCATACCCTACCCTGCAATCAGCATCCCTGGCATCTTCTATGTCACTCCATCCCCCCCCCACCCCCCAATAGCTCCTAGCATTTTCGCTGACATCTTCCAAGTTACCCCCTATCCCCAATGAAGATCCCCACCCACCCCCACCTACCTCATTCCCCCTGGCACTTATTGGGGATGTCCTTGGTGGGTTAGTGGGGAAGCCCTATTGCCAGCCCTGTTGCAAAATGGCGCCTCTGATCCATAGTGGTAGTCTTGCGGTAATACTGTCTGAGAGTCAAGCTGCCAAATAAGAAGGCATTAAGTGCACCCATGCTATCAGCAGCTATGATAATGCATTGTAACGTACCATGCACTAACTCATTGTGCAGTAGAGGGCGATTCTCCTCCCATAACTCACCCAGTGCCCACTCCATAACATGGCATACAGTTAGCATGTGAATTAGTGCACACTGTCATGCCTGTGTGATAACAAGTGAAGTAGCATGCACTTTAATGATTAACTGCTTAGCGCACTTTAGTAAACGGGCTCCTATGTATCTTTGTAAAATAGACTTGAAATACGTGCCTACTTGACCTTCAACCATCCAGGATGATGCAGAAAACTAATGCAGCCTTTAAGCACAGATAATGCCACTTTTAGGCACAATTACCGCTACAGCCAAATGCAGAAAAGAGATGGACGTGCTCGTAAATAGCAAAGGAAAAACTAGCGCACAATTAACGCCAAGAGTATTTAAATTATAGGCAGATGAGCTGGCCATAATAAAATGGCATGTTAATATTGTCTGCAATATTAACATGCAGAAAAACACATAGAGAATTTCCTAACCAACCTTAGCACCAATATCTCTACATCTAGTCTTGAGGTGGCTTAAATGTTTTACGCATACCACCGACAATATTTTGATGGCATCGAGAGCTTTCCCCAATACCTGGCTCAGATGATCCAGGCATTGGGGAAAGCCTCTGATTTTATTTATTTTTTTATTTATTTACTACTTTTATATACCGCGCTATTAAAATCAGTGCGGTTTACAATTGAACAAAAAACATACTGCAATGTCACACGACAATTGAGTTTTTACATTGAACATGGACGAGATAACCTGGATGTAACAGGGGTAACTAATTACAGAGTAATTAGTCAAGGAGTATGGTGAGAAATTATACATATAGTATGGTGAGAAATTATACATATAGTATAGCTTGGTTTCAACATATTTATAAGAGGTTTAATAAATAAGATGTGTGATCAGTACCAATAATAAATAAGAGAGGGGATATGGTGGTAGAGCTAGTCATTTTCTTTATGGTGTTGGATTTTGGGTGGGTTGGAGTAGGGTGTAGGATGTGAGGATGGGTGGTTGTTTCTGGGATTGGATTCTGGGTAATGGATGAGGAAAAGGTGGTGTTTGAGGGCTTTTCTAAATGACAATAGGTCTGGGGTGGAACGGAGCTCAGTGGGGAGGGCATTCCAGGTCATGGATGCAAATAGGGAGAAGGCTCTATTGGCAGTAGCCTTTTTGCACTTAGAATGTTGGGGATCTCTAGAGTGTTTGTTTGATTAGATCTCCTGATCCTGTTGAACGGCCGTCTTTGAATGAGTTTGTTGATGGGTGAGGTGATCTGGTTCCTTAGGGCTTTGAATGTTAGTACTAGGGACTTATACTGGATTCTAGCCTGAAGTGGAAGCCAGTGGAGATCCATCATGACTGGGGTTATATGTTTAGCTCATGATGTACCTGCAAGTACCCTTGCTGCAGCATTCATTGCAAGGCGAAGAGGTCCTAGTGTTGACTGAGGGAGGCCATGAAGGATAATATTTGCAAAGTCTAGATGTGGGAGCACCAAGGCTTGGAAGATAGTTCGGTAGTCATTAAAGTCCAATAGGGGGCGCAGGTGACGTAGTATCCGGACCTTATGGTAAATTGCTTTCGTGATGTTCTTCACATGTGTAAACATGTCGAGTCGTTGGTCAAGCGTGATGCTGTGATACGAATGTGACAAGTTGTGGTTTTAACTTGAATGGAATGGATTCAGTAGCCATGTAGCTATTGGGGTTATTATAGGGCATAACAGCTTGCACTGAGTGGTCTGAAACCAGCTAGAACTAGTATAGTGAGTCAGAAGCACCTGGCTGTTATGCTAAACACATTCTCTGTACGTAAATTGTGTATGAAATCTATATCCTATCATAATCATGAGTAGCCTGCTTTCACGTGAAACTTACGCTGTAGTATCCAATTAACACACATCTCTAATAGTAAACAACTAAGGAAAAATGTATATCAAACGTGGAACTTTCCAAGGAGGACGGGACGGTACCAGGGACAAAGCAGACTCCTGCTTTGGCAGCTCTCCCGGATTCCTTGCAGCATCGTGAAAGTTCCCCCGATCGCTGAAGTGAAGCTACAATATCCGGTATATGTATTGATGCATTTCATTTTATGCTAATCATTTTATGCTAGTCGTTTTACTTATAATCTTTTCATGCTATACTTACTTATAATCTTTTATTTACTATACAATAAAAAGTATTCTAGTATTACTATCCAATTGTGCCTGGTTGGTATGTCAGTGAGGACTCAGTTTGATTTTTTATAGTAATACATAAGTGGCGACGAGGATGGGATATTAGGTGACTTAATTGATATTGCAGCCAGGTGATGTAATCAATAGAGGGGCAAGCAGTGCATGGCGAAGCCCTATATTGATTGAATCCCACTTGGCAGAGTGCCAAAAAAATCGCCGATTTGGCATAGTGCCAAGCCATGTTTAAACGCAAGAATAAGAGCCCTAGTGGCAGACCTACCATCCCAGGATGGATTGATACTCCTTATGATACTTTAGCTTTGCAATTAGGGAACAATGGGTTTGCAGAATCATGGGATGCATCTTTAAAGCAGGCAACGCCCCTTGATGTGGAAAAAGTACTCAAGGGGCTCCCCGGGAAACCGGGTGATGCAGTTACCCCGGGAAGACAGACCTGGGTGTTGTTAAGCAAGCAACGCCCCTTGATGTGGAAAAAGTACTCAAGGGGCTCCCCGGGAAACCGGGTGATGCAGTTACCCCGGGAAGACAGACCTGGGTGTTGTTAAAGCAAGCAACGCCCCTTGATGTGGAAAAAGT
The DNA here is from genome assembly GCA_033557465.1 of Ichthyophis bannanicus. Taxonomy (NCBI): domain Eukaryota; kingdom Metazoa; phylum Chordata; class Amphibia; order Gymnophiona; family Ichthyophiidae; genus Ichthyophis; species Ichthyophis bannanicus. Next base: position 549,609,926 of record CM066036.1, read on the forward strand.
ACTCAAGGGGCTCCCCGGGAAACCGGGTGATGCAGTTACCCTAGGAAGACAGACCTGGGTGTTGTTATCAGCCTATCGAAAGGTTCACTCCCAGCTGCAGGACAAGCAGCTGGAATTGAGCCAAGTTGAGCACAAGTTGCTAGAAGCAGAAGGGAAAGTGGTGGTTTTGGAATGCCATCAGAAGCTATTGCGGGATAAGCTGGATCATTATCAGGGGATAGCAGAAAAAGCCACAGTAAAAATAGCACAAAATAAATATAGAAAAAGGAGAGGCAGGGTCAATAAGCAGAAAGTATATAAGGCGGTGGCTATTGCCACTGCAGAATGGAACCTGGATAGGTGGGATGGAGATAGTTGGGATTCCTCAGACCCGGATGGGTACTCGGAGGAAGAAGTAAAAGAGGAGTTACCATACAGACAGGCTCAACCTGTTAATAGGAGACAAGAAAAAACTGTGTTGGGGCCCGAGAGACGCCCGATACTTGCTAATGATGGGCAACCCATACAGCAGATGGGGCCCGGAGGGGAACCGCTGCTGGGGCCAGATGGGCAGCCCCAATATCTTACTGAGTTGATCCCTCATACACGTATGAGGACCACCGTGGAGGATTTCACGTAGGCTGAGGTAGATGATATATTAACCCGGTTTCGCCAGCAGCCGGGAGAAGGAGATTTACAATGACTGGTCAGAGTTTATGATACTGGAGGGAGAGGAGTGAGTTTAGATGCCCAGGATGTTTTGCGGTTCATTACACTAAGCCGTAAGTCTGCGATACAGAGGGCAATTCGACAGTATTTTCAGGAAAATGTGGGGGTGGGGACTCAGAATTTGTCCCAAATTCTGGTAGCTGGGTATTTGGACAAATACCCCAATGAGACAGATATGCCAATTTTGGAGAAACCATGGTTTACATTGCAGGATGCACATATGCCCCTTGACTCACTTGATCGTTTGTTTAATTCCCAAGCAGATGCAGCAACTTCGATATCAGTGGCAGAAACGACACAGCCGACTGAGCCGCATCCTTCTGAAAAAGCGGCATAGCTTCAGGGTACAGCCCTTTGGGCACACCAAAAAAGTGGTCACTTGGGAGAAAAAGCCACTTTCAGGTGGGCTCAAAGTAGGGGAATCCCATTAACCCTTGACATCATCAAGGAAGGAGAAGCACCAACAGAGCTCTCTCTCTCCGGGGGGGGAAAAGGTTTTGGGTCTACTAACAAAGTCAATGTGGGGGCCAAAATATGGATTCATGAAACTCAAGGACCGCCATCACCTGGGGAGGTTATTGCTGTAGGTAAGGATAAGGTGTTGCTGGTAATGTGACCTGGAAAGGAGCAATGGGAATATATCCCCGAAGACAAGTGTTATTTAAGAGAATAAGGTATATCTTTTGCATTTCAGACCCTGTTCCTTGGCATCCTTTCCTCATGGTGGTGGATTTCCCTAAGTGAAACATGGACCCCTGGAATACTGCTAACACAGCCGCAGGACCGAATCAAAATGTACTGGAGCTGGAAAAATGCTACCCGAGAACGACCACAAGATAATTTCACCTGCCCTGCGGGACAACAATGTCAGATTTTGAATCTCACTACCTCCGGACAATTATGGGTGGGTGACCCTCAGACGGGGGATTATAGAGCAGCCTATGCGCTATACCGAAAAAGTGGGACTATTAATATTATGTCCAATTTAACACTGTTTTGTTGTAACATCTCAGAGGTTCCCCGCAGGACCTCTCGAGAGTGGACCACAGTTTGTAATCATACCAAGGCCTCTAAAGTTTTTATCAAATAGTATGCATAAGGCTGGGGCCGGCATTAATGACTTTACAGGCTCGGTGGGCTCCCACCATTTGGCATCCAGCCAAAGAACATGCAGCTGTCTCTTCTGGACTTTTGAATTTATATACAAATGCTACTCTATATACGTTGACTATGTCAGAAAACATAATTCTCTTTGCTAATTGAACAATATGTACTCTACAAGCCATGACAATTATTGAACAACGCAATAGGTTTCAGGCCGGACTCCTATCCGGCAACAAACAAATTTGGAAATATTGAATGTCACTAATGAATGGTTGATGTATAGTGCCTCTAAAGTGCTGTGCAATGAGACCAGTTGCACCGGACAAGCTACAGTATACAATATAACTAAGAAAATGCAAATGTGTAAATTTATAGTGCTTCCATTGACAATGGGAACCCCAGGGAGAATTTCATATTGGCTTCTGGAATTTTCAGGGACCCATATTGATTCTAATAACCGTACTCATGATCTATCTACTTGTACTGAGGTGATAGGAGGAACAATATGTCGCATCCAATCTAATGTATATGAACCTTGCTTATTGCAGAATAGTGTTAACATGTGTAAATTCATTATCTTGCCACCAGTTTATGAATATCATTATTGGACGCCCATGCCAATTGATGTCCCGAATTGGGATCTAAATTTGACAAGATTACATAAGCTGTTCAATGATTCTGCGTTGTTGCATAATCATCTGAAACACTTAAACAGGACTATTGCAATGCACCAAGTGCATACCGTGCTCATGGCAGATAACTTGGCATACCTAGGATCCAGTATTGCCAAGGCTACCTCCCACCATTGGTATGACATTTTTATGGAATATTCCCCCTCGGCTACTAGTGTTTTAAATATGTTGATCCATCCAGTTTTGTTACTGGTGATAGTTGCTTTTATCCTCTCTATCTGCAATCGCTGTATATGTCATAAATTATAATCGGCCGTCAATTCGGTTGGCATCCTACATGTACTACTGAATCCATTAGGACCGAATGTGATACGAATGTGACAAGTTGTGGTTTTAACTTGAATGGAATGGATTCAGTAGCCATGTAGCTATTGGGGTTATTATAGGGCATAACAGCTTGCACTGAGTGGTCTGAAACCAGCTAGAACTAGTATAGTGAGTCAGAAGCACCTGGCTGTTATGCTAAACACATTCTCTGTACGTAAATTGTGTATGAAATCTATATCCAATCATAATCATGAGTAGCCTGCTTTCACGTGAAACTTACGCTGTAGTATCCAATTAACACACATCTCTAATAGTAAACAACTAAGGAAAAATGTATATCAAACATGGAACTTTCCAAGGAGGATGGGACGGTACCAGGGACAAAGCAGACTCCTGCTTTGGCAGCTCTCCCGGATTCCTTGCAGCATCGTGAAAGTTCCCCCGATCGCTGAAGTGAAGCTACAATATCCAGTATATGTATTGATGCATTTCATTTTATGCTAATCATTTTATGCTAGTCGTTTTACTTATAATCTTTTCATGCTATACTTACTTATAATCTTTTATTTACTATACAATAAAAAGTATTCTAGTATTACTATCCAATTGTGCCTGGTTGGTATGTCAGTGATGACTGTTTGATTTTTTTATAGTAATACAGATGCCGAGATAGCGGATAGTTGATTTTGCTATCAACTCAATATTGTTTACTTTTAATGTGGGGGGTGGGGAGAACATCTGGTTCTTGGTGAGGAATAAGACATCTGTTTTACTATGGTTGATCCTTAAATTTTGTGTTGTAAGCCATTGTGATACAGCTTGAAGCAGCTTGATATAGGTGAAAAGTCAGGTTGATCAATCAGGAATGGTGAGTAGATTAGGACGTCATCTGCGTAGACTAGGCACTGGATGTTGAAGGAGCGGATTAGGGTACAAATTGGTTGCATATATATGTTGAACATTAATGCAGATAGGGATGAACCCTGAGGTATACCTTGATTGAAAGGGAATGGGTCAGAAGTCATGGGACCTGTTCTGACTTGTTGCCATCTGTTAGATAGGTAGGACTTGCACCATGCTATAGCTGAGCCTTGTATTCCTTTCTCCACAAGACGGAGTAACAGAGTTTCATGGTTGACTGAATCAAAGGCTGCAGCAATATCCATGAAAATGAGGACAAATCCCTGGCGGATGTTATCAAGTCCTGTAACTAGATCATTGAAGAGAGTTGTGAGGATGGTGTCGACACCATGAGCTTCTCTGAAGCCATGTTGAGATGGATCCAGTGGAGCTACATCGTCAATATGTTGTTGGATTTGTCATTGAACTTGATTTTGGCGAGTAGGGGGATGCTTGATATTGGGCGAAAGGATTCAACTTTGGAGGAATCAAGTTTGTTGTTTTTTAATGATGGGCGGATTGAAGTAAATTTCAGGCTTTGTGGGAAAGATCCTATGGAGAGAGATTGGTTTGTAATTCTGCTTATAGCGGGACTAAGTTCTTGGCGTAATTCTTTGATCCAACTAGCTGGACATGGGTCACTAGGGGCAGTGATAAGATTAATGGATGTGATAATATCTTGTATTTCTTTGTTGGATACTTCGCAAAATTTGAGTAGAGGGGTTTTACATGTAGTAGAGGAGATTGTGCAGGTTGATAACTTGTTGGCTCGGATTATCTTTGATTGTAGGTAGTTTGCATAATCTTGTGGGTGAGGCATAGTTTGGGCGAGAGCTGGGTCAACTGTTAGGGACTTAACTATGCTGAACAGATCATGGGGTTTGTTAAGCGATCGCTTTAGAATATCTGCATGGTATTGTGTTCTTTTTTCCATCGTCATTGCTCGATGAGATTGTAGATAAGAGGTGTATGTACGTAGAGATTCAGGGGACCAGGCGTGGCGCCAGTGTCTCTCTAGTTTACGTAAGTGAAGGAGCGACGCTCTAAGGTCATTGGTGTACCATGGAGCATGTTCTCGCTTCTTGATGTTTATTCTTGTGGTTGGAAGGGAGGCAGCTGATTTAAGGGCATGGTCCCAGTTGGAAACTAGTTTATCTGGGTCACATAGTGTGATAATAAGGCGAGGTAAGATTTCCTCAAGGGCTTTATCCTTAACAAAAGGCTTAAAACGTGTAGATAGAGAGCTCGGTGGGACTTGTGCCTTGATAGTGCTGTTAGTCTGATGGATGGTGGGTATCTGAAATGTGATAAGATCATGATCAGACCAGGGTACTGAAGTTATTGATGTGGCGAAGTGGTGAGCTATATTTGTGGGAGGAGTGGCCTAGTGGTTAGGACAAGGTACTTCGGGCCGGGGGTTCAAATCCCACCTGGGGACAGCAATCTCAGGCCGGAGGGACTGGGATTTCTAGTCCTATAGGCACTCCTTGTGGTCTTGGGAAAGCCACTTAACCCTCCATTGCCCATGTTCCTTGTAAGTATTAGCGTATGTGTGTCATATCCCTTCGTGTTAAATGTATCTCCCAATTGACCGCTTTGACCCGGTGAAAAGCGGGATATAAATACAGCTAAATAAAATAAAAATAAATAAATAAAAATTTGTTGCTATCTGTGGGGCGAAGATCAGGTCAAGTGTGTTTCCCTTGATGTGGGTAGGTGATTCAATAATCTGATTGTATCCCAGATCTTTCATAGCATCAATGAAGGCTGTTGCATGTGCAGTTGTTAGAGAAGGCAGGTTAAAATCTCCCATTATCCAGCTTGGGATTCTGGAATTGCAAGCAAGATTGATTATAATTATTGTTGGTAATTTGTCTGGTGAGGGTGTTGGAGCTCGATATAAAAGGTTGATAGAGCAGAGTTCATTTGTTATATTAATCATATCAAGGTGAGTGGTGCTGGATGCATTGCTTGTTTTGAACTGGAGATTGGATTTTGTGAGGATGAGTGTACCTCCTCCTTTTTTATTAGATCTGTGGCAAGTGTGGATGGTGAAGTCAGGTGGTGACATCTGGTGGATGAGAGCATTATCGCAGTCTGATAGCCAAGTTTCGGTTATCATTAGGATATCAAGATTGTGTTGAAGATATCAGGTCGTGGACCACTGGCCATTTTGAACGTATAGATCTTGCATTTATAAGTGCACACCTGATTGGGTGTTGGGATTTGTTTTTCTGGCTATGGTCCTTTTTAAGGTTTTGCAATGGGATGTATAGTAGGTGGGGGTGGGTTGTGATGGGTCTTGATGAAGGGTGACGGGGGGTTTCAAACCATTTTCTTTCCGTGTAGCGGAGAATTGGGATGAAGCTGGTGTCAGGGTTAAAGGCGTGAAGAAGGTTGGGGTAGTAGGAGGTAAGGAGGAGTAGGGTTAAGCTCAAGATTGAGTGCATTTTTGGTATCTTGAGTGAAGGGTACATATGTGATTGCAAGGTAGGTAGATTTTAGGATAGTAAATTAGAAAAGGCCTGAATGTCTTAGTAGATCTGTATTATTGTGAAGTAAATAGAAGAGACTATAGGGTGTCTATAATGTGGTTATGTACTATGGGTTACAAGATATATACTATAAGTACATTGTACACATTTGTATAGTAGCAACATTAATTAAAGTAATGCAAATATAAGGAACAGTAATTGTATCAGTAATGGTGGTAACTAAATATAGGTAGTCAAACTAACAATGGAACACCAGTGTAAATAGCATTTTTGATAAAAGGATCAAATTATAAAATTACATTAGTGTGGTAGCATTATTAATTAAACTAACATAGTAGGCAGTAACAGGTAGACAAAGGAGATAACATTAAACATAATGTTGATTTAAGGTAGTGAACCTGGTTGCAGAAATTTGCTCAGTGGTGTTGGTTCAGAAGAAGATTTGAGTTTGGGATTTGATTTGAGATTGGGCAGCAGGTCTGATGGCTGTTAGCTGCTGTTTGAGATTGTGCAGCAGGTCTGATGGTTGTTAGCTGCTTCAGCTATGCAGATGGAATCACAGATCCCCAGACAGTGCCCCCAACAGAAAGCAAATCCCTAGTGGCCCAGCAGCCCCAATTTCTCCACCCGCCCAATTAAAAAACAACTCTGGTGGCCCAGCGATGCTGATTCTCCCCCCCCCCCCCCCACACCTTCCCAACTAACAAAAAACCCTGGTGGCCCAGCGGCCCTGATCCCCCCCCCCCCACCCCCCATCCAGCCAACTAAAAATAAGTCTGGTGGGTGGGTGAGGATATGGGGGCCATCAGGGTTTTTTTATAGTTGGGAGGGTGGGGGGGATTGGGGCCATTGGGCCACCAGGGATTTGCTTTCTGTCTGGGGCACCAGCCCCCGACAGTATTTTGATGGCATCAGGGGCTTTCCCCAATGCCTGGATCATCTGAGGGGAAGTTTGAAAATTCTTCCAATGCATCACCTTTAAATATCATTTCAGTCATGGGTAACTTCCCTACTTCTTCTTCACTAAAGACCAAAGCAAAGCTTTCAGTTTCTCCGCTATGGCCTTGTCCCCTCTTAGTGCCCTTTTTACTCCTCAGTCATCTAATGGTCCAACTGACTGTCTCTCAGGTTTCTTGCTACGAATGTACTTTAAAAAGTATTTATGCATTTTTGCTTCCACAGCAAGCTTTTTCTCAAATTCTCTCCTTGCCTGCCTTATCAATGGCTTGCATTTAACTTGCCAGTGCTTATATTTCCAGTTTTCATCATTTGGCTTCTTTTTCCATTTCTTGAAAAATGCTTTTTTGGCTACAACAGCTTCTCTGACCTCACCTTTAAAGCACGCTGGCAGTTTTTTGGACTTCCTTTCTTAAACCATGGAATACAGCTGGTCTGGGCTTCCAGATAGTATTTTTAAACAATGCCCACGCTTGATGTAAGTCTTTAACCTTTGCAACTGCTCCTTTTAGATTTTTCTTAGCTGTTTTCCTCATTTTATCATAGTCTCCCTTTTGAAAGTTAAAAGGCATACTGTGGATTTCCTTGCCATCCTTCTTCCATTTATGAAATCAAATGTGATCATGCTATGATCACTGTTGCCAAGAGGGTTCAACACCCTTATCTCTTGCACCAGATCTTGTGTTCCACCAAGGACTAGGTCCAAAATGGCTTCCCCTCTTGTCAGTTCATGAATCAGCTGCTCCTAGAAGCAGTCATTTATTTCATCTATAAACTTTATCTCCCTAAGCATGTCCTGCCATGACACTGACCCAGTCGATACCGGGGTAATTGAAATCACTCATTATTATTACTGTATTGTAACTTTTGTTAGACTCCCTGATTTCTTTGAGCATTTCATCATCCATTTGTTCATTCTGGCCAGGCTGTCGGTAGTACACCCCCACTGCCATCGCCTTCCCCTTTTTACATAGAATCTCTATGGACTGAAATTCAATTGTGTATTTTGTTTCCTGCAACACTTTAATCCTGTGTGACTCAATGCCCTCTCTAACACAGAGCGCACCCCCCCCCCCCCCCCACCAATTTGATCTACTCTATCATTGAGATATAATTTGTACCCAGGTATCAGAATGTCCCACTGGCTGTCTTCCTTCCACCATGTCTCTGAGATACCAATCATATCTAACCTCTCATTTAGTGCTATATATTCTAACTCTCTCATTTTATTTTTAGACTTCTAGCATTTGCATACAAGCATTTTAGAGGTTGTATTTTATTCATATTAATCTGGTTATCAGTAGGCAAGGGTAATTTTGAATCTTTAAGCTCTGTCTGCTCTGTGCTTAAGGGCATTTGGGTTATTTTTGTCTTTACTGGAAGCTCTCTGTCGATATACCCATACTTCAATTTTTTGCTAATATCTTGCTTGGTATTTTATAATTAACTCCAAATCTTATTTATTTATTATTTATTTATTTCAATTTTTTATATACCGCGCTATTTACAATCAGCGCGGTTTACAGAGAACCAAAGACCAGAACAACAGGCTGCTCGGTATTACATAAAACAGGAAAATAAATTTGGATAAGATAAACATGGATAATATGGGGGTACAACTATATACATTGAACTATATACATAGAATATTGATCTGCTAATTCGATCACATGAGAGAAGTATTTATGTAATATTATCAATAATGTTTGGAAAAGGAGGGGATTCTGTTAAGTTTGTGGTGAATATTATGCACTTTATGTGGGGTAGTATTTGATGAATAAGTTATGTTTGAGGGCCTTTCTGAATTGGACTATGCCGGTTATGGCACGAATTTCAGGTGGTAGGGAGTTCCAATGTTTTGGTGCACAAAACATGAAGGCTCTATTCGCTGTTGCTTGGCTACAGGTTGTTATGGCCTTCGGCATTATTAGGGTGTTTGTCGCTATTTTTCTTCTGGTTCTAGTTGGAGGTAAAACTTGTGTGAGATCAGTTAGAGAGTTTGCAGATAAGCCATGTATGGCCTTGTATGTGAGAGTTAGGGTTTTGAATATGATTCTGCCTTGTATCGGGAGCCAGTGAAGATGTTTGAGAATTGGTGTCACGTGATTACTCCTGGATGCTCCTTGTAGAACCCTTGCAGCAGTGTTCATGGCAAGTTGAAGAGAACTAAGGGTGGATTGTGGGAGACCTTGTAGAATTGAATTTGCGAAATCGAAATGTGGTAGGATGAGCGCTTGGAAGATGGTTCTAAAATCGTCTGGGTCCAGTAATGAGCGTAGATGCCTGAGCGTGCGTATCTTGAAGTATACAGCCTTTGTTATATTGTTAACGTGTGATTTCATATTGAGACGGTGGTCCAGTGTGACTCCAAGGTATCTTATTGCTTCCTTGGTGGATAGATCAGCTCCTTTGACGCTTATTTGTGCTGGTGGAATGAAGTTAGGGTCTCTTGTAACAAAGAGAACCTCAGTTTTCTTATGTTGGATGCGGAGGTTCTGTGATAGGAGCCACTCTGATACGGCATTGAAGCAATTTATTATGGGAAGTAGATCCAATTGCATTGTAGAAAATGGCATATAAAGTAGGATGTCATCTGCATATATCATACCTTCCACGTTGAAAGATCTGATGATATTGCAGATGGGCTGCATGTAGATGTTAAACATGAGAGATGAAAGAGATGACCCTTGCGGTACTCCTTGTTTTTGGTGGAAAAGGTTTGATTCTCCTGTTGCAGATTTTACATATTGCATTCTGGTGTCCAGGTAAGATTTGCACCATTCCAGCGCTGAACTACCGATGCCTTTTTCCTTCAATCGTGTAATGAGTATCTCGTGATTTACCGAATCAAACGCTGCTGCTATATCTAAGAAGATTAGCACGACGCCTTGGCGGATGTTGTCTATATTGGTGAGTATGTTATTGAGGAGGGTGGTGAGGAGTGTTTCAACTCCATGGTGTTCTCTGAAGCCATGTTGAAAGTAGTCGAGAGGAGCTGTGGAATCTATGTGGTCTTGAATTTGGCGTTGCACCTCTTTTTCAAAAATTTTTGCTAGGAGGGGAATGCTAGCGATAGGCCTGTATGAGTCAGCCCTTTTAGGGTCTAATTTGGAATTCTTTAATAATGGTCTGATGGATGTGAGCTTTAGAGCAGATGGGAATGATCCAGTTGAGAAAGAGAGTTTCATGATTCTTGCAATGAATGGGCTGAATACACTTCTAAGGTCCTTTATCCAGAAGGCTGGGCAAGGATCGGTTTGAGCGGTGGAGGTATTGAGTGAGGAGATTGTGTCTTCAATTTGTTTAGCTGAGGGTGCAGACAGTGAAGATAAGGTGTTTTGACAAGTTGATTCTTGAATAACTGTATTCTGTAGCTCATCTGTCTGTAGGAGTTTAGATTGCAAGTAATCAGCAAATTCTTGTGGGTGAATATCACATTTTTGTTCTGAAGATGGTTCATTAGATAAAGATTTTACTAGGTTGAACAGATCACGAGGTTTGTTTAGTGATCTTTTGAGCATATCTGTGTGATACTGCTTCCTTTTGTTTGTGATTGCTTCACGGTGAGTCGCTAAATAGAGATTGTAGGCTGTACGATCATCAATGGCCAGTGATCGGCGCCAGCGTTTTTCGAGTCTTCTGAGGTGCATAAGAGAAGATCGCAGATCGGGAGAGAACCATGGAGCTGAGGGTCTTTTCCTTGATGTGTTTTTGTGTGGTAGCATAGCAATGGTATTGAGGCTGTTATTCCAGGCTTCAATTGCTTCTTCCAGGTTAAGTGTTGTATTGCTGAGGAGTGGTTGGGTGTTTGTCATTATAACATCTTTATTGAAGGGCCGAAAGCCTCTTGATGGGGCTCTTAGTGTGTTGTCAAGGTTTCTGTTGTTTAAAGAATGAGTGTTGTCCAAAGGAATTTGTAGGATTATTAGTTTATGGTCTGACCATGGCACATCATTGATAGATTTTATAATGTTGCTGTTTTGTGCAGAAGCCGATTGTGGTGCGAAGACCATGTCAAGGATGTTTCCTTTGATGTGAGTGGGCTCCAAGATTAGTTGTTGATATCCAAGAGTTTTGATGGCATTGAGGAATGCAGAGGACTGATGTTGCTGTAGTGATGGGAGATTGAGATCCCCCAATATCCAGTTTGGAATGTTAATGTTGCTGGTATTGGCAGCAATGTCTAATATGGTAGGCAGGTTATCTGGGGAGCTTGAGGGGGTTCTGTAAATCAGGTTGATGGAGCATTGCTTGTTCACTATGGTGATTGTTTCCAGATTGTCTGAGCTGTAGGAGTTAGTTGTATTGAAAAGGAGTTCAGACTTGGTGAGAATGAGTGCTCCTCCTCCCTTCTTATTTTCTCTGTGAGTTGTGTGTATGGAAAAATTTGGTGGAATGAGTTGGTTAATAAGGACATTATCTTCTTTTGATAGCCAGGTTTCTGTGATCAAGAGTGCGTCCAGGTTGTGAAGTGTAACTATATCTTGGATTACAGGTCATTTTGTTTTTATCGAACGAGCGTTTATAAGGGCACATTTTAGGCTTTTGGAAGGCGGGGAGTCTTGTTGCTTTGGGTTACTGGTTTGGAGTAATGCAATGTGAATCAAGTGGGAGTGCCGTATTCGAGCTTCCCTAGCTGGATAATGGTACGAGTTACTTGACCATTTCTTTCCGTAGTTTTTGAGGATGGGGATATGAGTGGTGGAAGAAGAGTAGGCTGAGGAGGTCCCGAGCCAGTCTGTGAGAAGGTAAAAACTAAGAAGAGTGAAGAGGTGATGACACATTTTGGCTTCTTGTTAAGGGGTTATTAGATGTTGAGAGAATTATGTGTCAGATTAAAATTGTCTACATTTGATTAGGAAATAGAAGCTGTTATGGTACAATGCAGGGAATTGTAAAAAACTGTAATAACTGTAGCAATGTCAGTAATAGTGCAAAAACGGTAACTGTATCAGGTGGCAGTTATAGTACAATATAGTACAATACAGGCAACTGTAACAGATGGTATAGTACAATGCAAGCGGCTGTAGCAATGGCAGTTATTACAAATATTACAAATACTGGCAACTGTAACAAGTCAGGCAATACAGGCAACTGTAACAATCTGTCTAGAGAAGAGGTTAATTCAGTCTTATGGATAGTGTATACTTGCTGTGCAACTAGACCGGGATATGCTGGTGAATGCAGGGTGGTCCTGTGGTAGAATGGTAGTGGAGCTGTGGAATTCTTGGATGAGTTCTGGGTTCTTTTGCGAGGACCTTTGCCTAAGGGCCGTGCCAAAGGGCCCTCTGGCGAGGCCGACAGGCGCGGGCCCGCCTGGCGGCAGCTGCTCTTCTGCTGCTGCTTGACCCCTCCCACAACCCCGATTGGGTTGGAGGGCTGAGCGGCTGGGATGGACGGTCTGCTCAGTGCTCTACCCCGACCGGGGGAGCCGAAGATGGCTGGTCGCAGAGGGATCTTTCCCGCCGGCGGCGGCTGCTCTTCTGCTGCTGCTTGGCCCCTCCCACAACCCCGATTGGGTTGGAGGGCTGAGCGGCTGGGATGGACGGTCTGCTCAGTGCTCTACCCCGACCGGGGGAGCCGAAGATGGCTGGTCGCAGAGGGATCTTTCCCGCCGGCGGCGGCTGCTCTTCTGCTGCTGCTTGGCCCCTCCCACAACCCCGATTGGGTTGGAGGGCTGAGCGGCTGGGATGGACGGCCTGCTCAGTGCTCTACCCCGACCGGGGGAGCCGAAGATGGCTGGTCGCAGAGGGATCTTTCCCGCCGGCGGCGGCTGCTCTTCTGCTGCTGCTTGGCCCCTCCCACAACCCCGATTGGGTTGGAGGGCTGAGCGGCTGGGATGGACGGCCTGCTCAGTGCTCTACCCCGACCGGGGGAGCCGAAGATGGCTGGTCGCAGAGGGATCTTTCCCGCCGGCGGCGGCTGCTCTTCTGCTGCTGCTTGGCCCCTCCCACAACCCCGATTGGGTTGGAGGGCTGAGCGGCTGGGATGGACGGCCTGCTCAGTGCTCTACCCCGACCGGGGGAGCCGAAGATGGCTGGTCGCAGAGGGATCTTTCCCGCCGGCGGCGGCTGCTCTTCTGCTGCTGCTTGGCCCCTCCCACAACCCCGATTGGGTTGGAGGGCTGAGCGGCTGGGATGGACGGCCTGCTCAGTGCTCTACACCCCGACCGGGGGAGCCGAAGATGGCTGGTCGCAGAGGGATCTTTCCCGCCGGCGGCGGCTGCTCTTCTGCTGCTGCTTGGCCCCTCCCACAACCCCGATTGGGTTGGAGGGCTGAGCGGCTGGGATGGACGGCCTGCTCAGTGCTCTACCCCGACCGGGGGAGCCGAAGATGGCTGGTCGCAGAGGGATCTTTCCCGCCGGATTCCAACAGAAGACTTCTTTTCATACACCATCTTATTTTCAAGATAGTTTGTGGCACACCAGCCAAAGAGCCCTGTGATTGCTGATAGTGGAAGTGAACCCAGCTGGCAATCAGAATGCAACATCTTATCCTTTCCCTGGCTTTCTTTATGCTGCAGAAAGCAGACAGAGCTTGTTTCGGGTTCACAGAGGTGATGGACAGCCATGGAAACCCTGTGGGTCCTGCTGAGTGGAACATGCTGACTTTTTAAAAAAAATTTGCAAAGCCTGCAATTCACTTCTAAAATGTTAACACTGAGAAATCAAAATTCCTTAAAACCAGCTTATATCTCACATTTAGAAAAAAGCTATGAAGCAGGACATGCCTTTTTAAAGGAATAATGTAGATTCCTAAACTAGCACTTAAACTAGACTGTACAACATCATCAGTGGGATCTATCAAGCAAAAACAGGAAACCATTCTCTCTCCCTCTGACCTCAGATAGCAAATAGCTATGAGGGGGGGGGGGACTTTTTCTGCTTTAACAGCAGCAGCTAAGGGCTGTACCATAAATCACCTTCAAGACTGAGATTTCCATAGAGAAGATTACTTCACAGGAGCACTCAGGATCAATACAGTGCTGTATTTGTGCCCAGTTACTCTACATCCAAAGTCGAATAAAACATCTTGAGTGTGATAGGGCAGAACTGTGTCAATATTGGCTACTCTTTTAATTCACCAATATCCATACCCCAGGCTGTTTTCTTTTGTTATATGAGCATTGCTTAAAAAAAAAAGCAAATCTCTTATCCTTGCAAGACATTGTCACAAACTGCATTGTGCACAACCATTCCAAATTTCAGGCCAATATGATAAATGGCACGCAATAATCCAGACTCTGAAAAATGTGGGAGACATAGGCTGCAGAAGGTGAATTGTCCACACAATAAAGTTAAAAACAAAACACATTTTAATTTTGGTTTAGTGATTTGAATATGCCAGCTTTGAGAATATGAATGTGCAGCATCTTTCTGCTTCTTCAGTCTGGCTTCTTGGAGTTTCCAGTTCTGTTTGTCTATATTTCTGTTTCTAATTTGTGATCATTTATTCTATACTTGGTGAGGCTTTATTCATGTGCTATATATGTGGCCAAGGTGAGGTATTTTGCAGGCTTTTATGTAGGAATTTGTAATGCACATGTATTAGGCACTGGTGTAATATTTGCAATGCTGTCCTTTCATAGACTCTGTAGTTGGTTGCAGCAGCAGCATGCCTATTATGGGAAGGTGTGAGGTACCACCATCATCCTGCAGGTAGCTCAGTTTCCAGAGGAAATTTGCTTGGATGGACCTCTAACCTCCAGCCATCAGGTATCAGTAGATTCCACTCAGCTGAGTGGTTACCATAACCTGCTATTTGTCTTCTACTTCCTTTTGGAGGCCACCTTGTTCCTGCCTGGGATCTGTATATAAACCCAGCCTTGGTTAGACCTCTTTTCCAGAGCTTAGTCTGTATCCTGGTCTTGCCTTGTGCTTGACTTCCTGCTACTCTCTGGATCCCGATTAGACTTGTTGGGCATTCCTAGATCCTGCACTAGTTCCTGTTGGGCCTCAGCTTTACTCCTGTTTTTCCTCCTCCTTGTTGAGTGCCCTGTGCTTGTATTTCTAGTCTCCTTTGGATTTCTTCTATTCCTGGTTCTCAGCTTCGGTTCTGGGTTTGGGCAGTGAAGACCTAGTGGCCACCAGCACCAGAAGGCTTAACCTAAAGAAAAGGTGGCTGTTGCAGGCATAAGATCCCTAGATTTGGGGTGCCTCATCGTGTGCAAACCTATCCATGGACCTTGCCTCCTAACTGTTCTTGAGATTTTCATACTAATGAGAACTCTGCAGAGCTGGTTATGGTCCTATCTGCGCAGGGGGAACTCCTGAAGAAATTAAGTCAGCAGTTAGGTCAGCTGGATCAGCATATAAGGCAGCAGCAAGTGTAAACTGGTCCTTCAAGTGGTGGTACTGGGCGCCTGATCCATAATGCCAGGTAGGATGCTTCATTTGTGGGCTCACCTCATGGGAAGCTGCATGGCTAATCTTATCCACGTGTGTGCCCCAGTTATCAGGCCTGACAAGTTGTCATTCTTTCTCTGTATATTGATTTATTTGGAGACCCTGGATGTTGATAAGGAAATTGTACTCAAGGGTGATTTTAATTGTACTCTCAAGGACAAACTGGATGACAAATCTGCCCTTTATCATTGACTGTTCTGGAGAACACTGTATGGCTTTGCTCACTGGTTCATGTTTGGCTTCCCCCCTACTGTAATAGGGCCAGAGAACATATCCCAGCAGACCCTGTTGAGTGACCATGGAGGTGAGGCTAGATTCCGTCAAGTCTCATGCCACTCATTGTGGCAGTCCACTAGTTCTGGGTGAAATGGCATAGCTGGGAGACAGATTTTTCCTTACTCTATCAGTGGTGGGACATGGGCGAAGGTCTGCTATTGGGTGCTTAGTCAACATTATGTCAGGAGTATCTAAGGAGAGTTACGCCAAGAGGTTGAGTGACTCTTGAAAGAAGTACTTGGCTTTCAGGCCCAGTTGTCTGATGTCCAGAATGAGACTTTGCACCTCAAGCATGAGGAGAAGTACACTCTGTGCTTTTGAAGAGTGACAGGGCCAGGTGACTTATGTCATATCATGGGTCTAACTCCTGCATGATAAGGACCTTGGCTCATATGTCTTCAATGGGCTACAGAAGAGAAGCAGGTGTAAGAAGCACATAGCAAATTTGCTAGATGCTGATGGCACCCTCCTCATCATCCCAGCAAGGATCAGGACAAGGGCTAGAGACTTTTGTTCAGCTCTCTTTTCTCCAGAACCAATCGACCCACATGCTGATGAGATCTTCAGAGAAGGGCTTTTTATAGAAAGCAAGTGAGACAGACTGAGGCAAGATAAACCCCCGAGTCTGGCTAACCTCAATGATGCCCTCAGTCAGATGTTGTATGGGAAGTCCCCAGTTATCAACAGGTTGACTATCAAATTTTTTGGTCACTTTTTTTCATTCTAGCTGAAGCCCTGGATATATGACAACTCCTAGTCTCTTGGAGTTTTATTGACAATAGGTCTACCCTACACGTGTTTTGGCTGGACGGCTTTCCTCAGGGGATTATGACCATAGAAAGGAAACAAATCGACTTGCTCTCAAAAACGCATAATCTGAGTTGTTGAGGCTTATCACCAGTCTGAGAAACCCAGGGACTGCTGGGTTGCCAGGGCTTGATGGCACTTTAAAAAATGCCCATCTCCAGTATAACATTTCAGTCACTGTCTGTTGGTAAAGTTCACAAATTCCCTAACTAGTGGGCAGTGGGTGATGTGGTCTTCCTAACCCTTGTCACTTTTATTTATTGTCCTTTCTTTTATATCTCCATTGATATTCATTTTCTTTAGGTTTAGTCACAATTTCCAGGCAGAAGACAGATCCACATCATCTGTATGGGGGCAGTGGGGCATCCCCACCTATTAGACTGTGAACTTAGGGGGAAGCCTTGGGCAAGTGGTAGTACTCCCTTAGCCCACCAGGCCAGAGTATAGCATCCCCACCTCTCTCCTCCCTCTCCCATTCTGCCTCCCCCCAACATGTAAAGACACAAGGAAGTACCAGTGTAGCAGGAGCCATAGATCAGTTCCCTTCCCCTCCCTGGTAGCTTATGTTTCTTTTGCTCTCTATTTGTTATCTTTGATTTGCATTTTCTTGGCTAGGTGCCCTAGACACCTTACCTTTATTTATGCTTCCTTCTCTCTGTAATATACCAAAGGAGCATGTAGGCAGCTCATTCCCATGAGGGAATGGGCTGATGAGGTCACTTGGTGAAGGGAGCGAGAAACACATATCACTTGGTAGACTGAAGATCAAAAGGGCAGAACCAGCTTCACCAGTCCACATCCTGAAGACAGTGACACATCCTGAAGACAGTGACAGTGGGGAAACTGCTAGGTGCATATGACCTAGATTGGCCACTGTTGGAAACAGAATACTGGGCTTGATGGACCTTGGTCTGACCCAGTATGGCATATCTTATGTTCTTAAATACAGCCAGAATTTGATCTGCACCTTGGTGTCACCTTGTGCTTGGCTGCTTGCTATTCTTTGGATTCTGATTCACTTTGTTGGATGTTTCTAGATCCTATACCAGTTCCTGTTGGACCTCAGCTTTACTCTTGACTTGTTCCTCCTTGGTTTCCTGTCTCCTCTGGCATTCTTCTATTCCTGGCTCTTACCTTGGGTCCTGGATTTGGGCAGCAAAGATCTGGTGGCAACCAGTGCTGGACGGCTCAACACAAAGGGAAAGTGGCCATTCCAGGCACAAGACCCCATCCTAGCTAACCTTGGAACCGAGGAGCCTCATCCTAAGGAGAACCTGTCTGTGGACCTTGCCCACTCACTGTTCTTAGGTCTTAGCTACTGACGAGAATCATCATAGAGTGAGTCCTTGTATAGCCACCCCACCATTTAAGGACAGCCTTGTATGTGAGTACTGACATCTTTTGTTTTGACAAAAACACTGATTTCTGGCATTCTATCCAAATTTTAGCCAGATACTGTGAAGGGTATTCCCTAAGGAGGTTATTCTAGAACATGAATAAGGGGTTTGTACGTGTGGCAGGGATTTTTATGTGCAAAAAAAAATCCTTGACCATATTCTCAAACACTGCAGTCATGCACATCTATGGCACTAGCATGGGGATCTCAGAACGTAGAAACATAGAAACATGACAACAGAAAAAGACCACTTGGCCTATCTAGTCTGTCCTTCCATATCAACCACTACAACAGTCTCCTTTTTTCCTTTAGAGATCCTCTGTGTTTGTCCCATGCTTCTTTGAATTCAGATACTGTCCTCTTCTCTACCACCTCCACTGGGAGACTATTCCATGGATCCACCACTCTTTCTGTAAAGAAATATTTCTGCATATCACTCCTGAATCTATCCCCTTTCACTCTCATCCCATGTCCTCTCATAGCAGAGCTTGCTTTCAATTGAAAAAGGCTTTCCTCCTGTGCATTTATGCCATGGAGGTATTTAAACGCCTCAATCATATCACCTCTATCCCGCCTTTCCTCTAAGATATACATATTATGATCCTTAAATCTGTCCTCATATGCTTTATAATGAAGACCACTAACCATCTTAGTAGCCACCCTCTGTACTAGACCATGCTCAGAAGGGGCGGAACGAGAGCTTGGTCAGCTGTGAAGACATGCATAGTGTATTCTGGAAAGGCCTATGTAAGTTCTGTGATATCCCTGCGGATGTCCCCGTTATCCCTGCTGAAATGTGAAATAAGGCCAGGACTTAGAAAATATTCTGCTGTGCTCTTCAGTTCGTCCGATATTAAAGAATGGCTGTGACAAGTATGTACTGAACTGGTGTGACTTCAGTCTGGAAAAACATAAGATGCAGTTATAAAGAACAGAAAGCAGAGGTAAGGGAATGTTGTAAGGTAAAGAAACATTAATAAGCACCCTTACAGAAATATTAAGATGAGCAATAGTGTTTATTCTGGCTATGCTGAAATGTTCTGTTTGTGCTAAAAGACCCAATCCAGGGGATCCTGTGTTGTGAAAACTGGGACTGTTATGTAAGAATAGTATGTGAATGAGTCTGGAAACAAATCATGTTGCAGTGAGAAAGGGAGATCATATGTGTAGACCTGGGATGTCATGCCACTATGGTATAGCAGCTGTTAGTTATAGATTATGTTTGGCAGAATGATGTTTTTTGTGAAGTAAGTGAGAGTGTGTGGTTTGGGAGTAGCACAGTAGGATCTGGTGTGCTGCTCTGCAATTCAGGGAGGCCATGAATGGCTGGCCAGTACCTGGACCATGAATGACCGCAGTGCCACCAGGTGCCAGTGTGATAGGGCAGCCATACATCAGCTGTTCCAGGCACTGAGAGACATGACTGATGTTGTTCCAACATCCCCCAGATTGTGCCATGAGGTCAGGATCTATGCAAGCTGCGAGAGTGGTGACATATCTGGAGACTGGCTTCCTGGGTATGATGGCACAGGAATCCCCCCTCCCTTGCCCACACAGGTCTGACCAGGGGAGCAGTGCCACAACACAGGCTGTGGGAAGTCAGACAGGGCTGCCCCACAGATAGCAGATGTATACAGACCGACATACGCCACAATGAGATAGATGTAACTGCTGTGAGAAATTCCAGTACCCAGATATGTGGGAATCAGATGCCATAGCCAAAAGGCCATACTACTACTACTACTAATATTACTGATCATTTGTAAAGCACTACAAGGTGTACGCAGCGCTACAAAGACACACATAAAAGATGGTCCCTGGGGATGTGCTTCTGAGGGTGAGAGGAGGTGTATGCTGAATGCCTGACCATCGGCACTTGGACTGTTTGAAATCTGTGCTATTGTGCTGAGGAGGGTGCTTCATGGGACTCTCTGGATCGGCACGACTTGCTGGAAGGACCACTGCCTTCTGGAATTTTATATCTGTTCTGCGACCACGGAACACGACCGTGGGGTGTCATCTGAAGGGGTGCATCTGAAGGGGCTGATAGGCCCATTTGGCGCCCCTTCGGCGACACAGCAGCAAATTATAACAGCTTTGCCCTTCTTGGTGCTGTTTTCAATCTTTTTTTTTTCTCTTTTCTTTTGTGTTTAGGTCGTTGGGTAAACGCAAGAAGAAGGAAGGCGCTGTGTTGGGCGGTGCCGTTAGAGGTACTGTAAAGGTAGCTGGTCCGATGAACCGCCACCTAGTCCGAGTTTCATTGCAGCCCTCTCCTGATGGGGTCTCGCTCAGTTTGGACAGTAGGACCCCTCCACCTTGTCCAGCCCCTATGATGTCATCTACTTTTATTGATTTATGTTTCCAGGTAAGAAGTTAATAGATTCTGTAGTTTCTTTTCCTACACAGTAGTGCAAGGTCAGTCTGAATCTGGTAGTGAGATTCTGACTTTACTCTCTGAAGGTGATATCACCCTAAAGGATATTTGAGGTGTTATTAAGGAACTGGATCTTAAATTGAGTTCAACTGTTTCCTCACTGTGTGTTTTCTTTTTCTCAGGATACCTCTAATTGTTTACAAGTTTTATTTTATTTTATTTATTCAAAATTTTTATACCGCATTTTCAGCAGATCCAATGTGATTTACAAAGAACAACATTTGAATTGTACAAAACAGTACATATTCAATTACATGGAACAGTTACAACTATGTACATTAACACTATAACAATCTATATAATTAGTAACTATATACATATTGGTCCTGAGAGTGAAAGGATAGACATTGGGGCATGCATTCGGGGGGGGGGGGGGGTTGCACATAGACTGATTATGTGGTAGGGTGGAAAGGCTCTGTGTTAATGATTACGTTGCGGATCCAAAGTGTTGAGTGAACAGATGTTTCAGGTTTATTTGAAATGAAGAAAGCTCTTTTATCTCTCTCACGTTGTCTGGGAGCTTGTTCCAGAGGGTGGAGGAGCAATGGGAGAATGCCCTGCTGTTTGATTTTTTTTAGCTTTCCTGTAGTCTGGTGCTATTGTGAGTTTATTTTTATTGCAATCTCGTTCGTTGTGTACGAGTGTTTGTTTCTTTGGCAATGAGGGAGGAAAGGTGTGATGGAGCTATGTCATTAATTAGTTTAAATGTAGTTACAAGTATTTTGTAGTGTGTGCGGCTTTAGATTGGGAGCCAGTGCAAGCTGAATAAGATAGGGGTGATGCGTTCTATTGGGTTGGCATTTGATGTTATCCTTGCTGCAATATGTTGTGCAATTTGAGTCTGCTTAGGTAAGCCTTGAAGTACTGAGTTGGAGTAGTCGAAGTAGCATTGAGGACTGATTTGAAGTCGTGGGAATGAAGGAGCGGGAGGAGTTGTTTTAGCATTCTATAATAGATCTTTTTTGTTGTTTGTTTTAGTGTGCAGTCTAGGAGGACTCAGAGGTATTTTACTTCATTTTTGACCGAGATATTTGTATCTTGAATCCTGATAAATAGTAGGGGGGAAAAGTTTTGGTTCCTTGTTATATAGAGGACTTCAGTCTTATTGAAGTTAATCATGAGGTTATGGAATGATAGCCATTGAGCTACTTCCGTGAAGCAGTCAGTGATTTGTTGGATTGAAGAACTGGAGAAATCAAATGGGAAATATATCATTATATTGTCCGCATATATGTGATAGAATACTTTGAATTTTTGGATAAAAATGTTTTGTTAATCAGGCAGTGTCCAGAGTGAAATCCCAGTCACTTCCAATACAACCGTTTTATACTGTACATGTATCTGATTCTTTAATTTTACATGCAGAATTGGAGGCGCTGGAAAAGTTCACTTGGGCTCATAATTTGAGGTTCCTAAATTTTCTCCAGACACATTTATTATCTCCGGATATATCATTAAAGAAATATTTTTGGAAGTTTTGAGTATCTCTTAGATTATTGATTATTCTATTGCTTATTATTTGCCTAGTCAGCAAAGGGTGGTGAATCCCTCAGAGGGGGGCCTTGATGTTTTATCACCTTCCATTACGCAGAATCTTACCGCTTTCCTGGAAGACACGACTGATAATATTGCTTATCGGTTCACGTTATTGGTGACCTGCTTATCTGAATCTACTAAGATCAAAATTCTTAAGTTATTTTTTCAAAAGAAGGATGAACAATTTTGTGGACAGAGTATTAATATATTTCCTGATGTTTCTTGTAGTACACAGCTTAGGAAGAAGCAATTTCTTAGATTAAAACCCAAATTTTTGGCATTGGGTGCTACTTTTTTCTTCGTTTTTCTTGCCGATGCTTGATCACTTGGCAAGGGAACTCTTTCCTTTTTACATGCTTCCCACTTTGAGAAATTTGTAGCTGACAGAGGGGAGGGGAACAGGGTGATTGAAGGTTGAATATGATTTTCACCTCCTGAGTACCTTTGCCTAATTTTTTGTTTTTGTTTGATTCATTATGGTCAGAAAAGGATCCCATGATATAGTCTTATTTCTTAGTTTTTATTGTATCTAATGATTATGCTCTTGGTGGTTGAAATTTTTCTTTGCTGGTTTTAGTAATGTATGTTAAAAATGCTTAATAAAAAAAAAGGATGGTTCCTATTCAGCAGAGCTTACAATCTAGTCAAGACTGACAACACAGCAGCTGTGGACAGGATACATCTAGAGGGAATGGTAAGGAAACACAAGGGAGATTAGGAGGATCAAATACAAAAGTGGCAATGAAAAGGTGAGCGCCCAGCCTGGATTTATGAAAAGTCAGAGAATAAGCCTGGCATACAGACTCAGGTAGTTTGTGCCAGGCATAGGGAGCAGAAAGGTGAAAGAAGCAAAGTCTGGAGTTGGCAGTAGTAGAAAAGAAGGGCAGAGATAGAAGCGATCTACCAGAAGAGTGGCATTCCTGAAGAAGGGTGTAGGGAGAGATAAGCAAGGAACAGTAGTGCGGAGCAGTAGAATGAGTGCACCTATAGGCCATAGGCACAAAAAGAGCATCCATTTGTCACTCAGCAATATTATGTATCCTCTGGGGAACTGCAATATTAGTTTCGGGTTTTCTGCACCTAGTAAGGGTTCATCCTTAGTTGTAGAGGTGACCAAGGCAGAAATCTCTGGGGTCATTTTATAATGCCAAGTACCATCTGATGCAAGGTATGCACCGACATACATGTTCATATTTACATTCTCTTATACCATATCGGGGTGCACTGAGATTACCTAGCACTTCTCAGGGCCTGAGGAGGACTGGTCTATGGTCTAGGTGGCAGCAGCAGTCATTTCTCATTGGTATTTATGACTAGAGTGCATCAGCAAACTACTGTGAGTGTTAAGGGCAGCTTAGGAGATGCATGTTTTTACTGAGGAGTCATAGCGTCTGCTGATACATCGTGGAGATGTGCCGGATCCGAAACATGCAGCTTTTCAGAATACAGTGGGCACGGGGACATCCGAAACATTTACCCATGTCCCATAATGTTGCCGGAGCCATGCTTCTCCATTTTATTGCATGGCCCGTGTGTGTGCACCCATGCAGGGGCCACGCACCGAATGCATGCCCAGGCCGGCTGAATAGTGCTTTGCCTGTGCCACGCCAGACACGCCTATCTCCCCAGTTCCGGACCTGCAGGTATGTCTAGACTCATGGATGTGGAATTAGGTTCAAACAGGGCCCCGTTTTCAATTTAAACGTGTCCGCCGGCCAGACATGCATGTTCTTTGATCTGCCTCAACGTGTGCTAAAGAATGTCCAGGTTACAAATGTGACAGGATTACTCATGAAATGATTCTGTGCTTATACAGTTTGCAATGAAAAATGTTTGGTAAAATTTTCTTTTGCCCTTTATCACTGACATCCTAAGGTACAGTATATCGAAATATCAGTCAGACATCCTAAACTGTGGGATCTCTAGGGCCAAAATGTGACAGCATAATAAGGTTTATCACCTGGCAGAAAAAGGGTTAAGAGCAACTGCTAAGGGCTGCACTATAAATTTTCAAGAATGATATTTTAATGGACCAGATTACATCTCAGGAGGACTCAGGATCAATAAAGTACTGTGATTGTGCCCACTGCCCAGCAATTCAACACCCAGAATGAGATAGAACATTCTTAAGAGTGATGAAGCAGAAAGCTGCATCATTTCCCCCCTCCCCCGCCTTCTTCCCCCC
This sequence comes from Ichthyophis bannanicus, assembly GCA_033557465.1. Taxonomy (NCBI): domain Eukaryota; kingdom Metazoa; phylum Chordata; class Amphibia; order Gymnophiona; family Ichthyophiidae; genus Ichthyophis; species Ichthyophis bannanicus. Next base: position 549,634,088 of record CM066036.1, read on the forward strand.
ATTATATTACCAGTAGACCAGTAGCTTTGTACCATTTGGAAATAGTTTTCAGAACTGGACACACTGATGCAAAGCCTGGGGTATTTTTTAACTACCTGCATTGCACCAGTATTCAGACTTTCCCTTCAGAAATCACCCTGGGAAAAAACCTGCTTGCACCAGCTCTTTTTCCCTAGAAAATAAATTTGTATATGTAATCCATACTGACCTAAACACATGTCTGGGACTATCTACTTTTTACCCAGCTAAAAGTACAAATGTTCTTGATCCCTGCTGGGTGAAGAATGGGTAATTTTCAGATAGTTAAGTTACACCGGAAAATGGTTATTTAGCCAGGTAGATGGCTTATGAAAATAGCTTCCCCATGCCTGGAGAGCTCAGTGAAAATGAGCCGAGTGGACATCATACAGTAACATAAGGGCAGATAAAGAACATCATGGCTCAATTGGTCTGTCCTGTGAGATGGTTAGTGTTGTAAATGCTGCTCTGGTCTGAGCAGGTTACCTACTGCTTCCTCCTTTATTTAGAGTTGTAAGTGCTGCTACATGCAGGTTAACCCCTCCTTTGATTTTAGGGTTCTAATTGCCGCTCCATGCGGTTACCCCTTTCTATGCCTTCTTTAAATTGGGGGTGGGGGGAATATTCAAAAGAGTTTAGTTGGTTGACAGGCTAACTGGCTAAACCATGGCGATTTCGATATCCTTACTATCACAAGAAAGACCCGGTTAAAACTGGGACAGTCTGTGGGTGGAGCAGAGGCTAACTGGATAACATTTGTTCTATTTGGCAGAAGTTTATACTCAGCACCGGATGCCAGATAAGTTCCAGCACAGAATATCTACTTTTAATTAAAGCGACGTTGGCCAGGTGCTTTAAGAGCACTGACCACTGCCGCTGAATATTGGCTCCTTTGCTTTTAGGGGGAAATATTCTATACTTTGATTCCATCCTCTTGCTATAGTGGAATCCTCTGTGTTAACCCCAGGCCTTTTCGAATTCCACTACTCTTTCGTACCTACTATCTCCAGTGAGTTGGCATTCCAGGCATCCACCATCCTTTTTGTGAAAAAAATATTTCCTGCTATTGCTTTCAAGTTTACCTCCTTACAGATTCATTTCATGTCCTGTAATTCTACAACTTCCCCTTTTTTGGAATGCTAGTTGTTCTTTAATTAATTACTTATTTTAAATACATTTATAGACCACCCACTCAAAATACTTTTAGCTGGTTAACAACATACATAGAATCAGAATCTTTTAGGGAGTATGCAGTGGTACAGAGTATCGGCACCTTTTTCATTGCCTGCTAAAATTGACCTATAGTCCTCATTTATTATGAAACAGCCTGCATATGAGCACCGACACCTTTTTTTCCTAGGAAAACTGCACTGTATAGAATAATAAAAGAAGACTAGACAATTTTAAACATTAATGTTAGTTTGTTCAATCAATCAACAGTTTTCACAAATTATATGCACTAGTAAATACTTGTCAATTTCTATTTAAATTCTCTAAGACCCCCATTTCTCAAAAAGCATTCAGTGGTGCATTCCAGAATGTTGGGGAAAAGATTGAAAATGACCTGGTACTTTGCTTTCTACCTGAATGCAGGAATGGAAGAGCATAGTTATGCTGGAAACATGCACTCATTGGACGAACGGTTGTAAACCACTGCAGAAGAGAGCCCAAATATGGAATTGACATATTACACTACCTTTTAACTTTCGAAAGGGAGACTATGATAAAATGAAAAAAAATAGTTAAGAAATAACTAACAGGAACAATTGCAAAGGTTAAAGACTTACATCAAGCATGAGCGTTGTTTAAAAATACTATCTTGGAAGCCCAGACCAGCTGTATTCCATGCTTTAAGAAAAGTGGAAGTCCAAAAAACTGCCAGCATGGTTTAAATGTGAGGTCAGAGAGGCTGTTGCCAAAAAAGCATCTTTCAGGAAATGCAAAAAAGAGCCAAAAGATGAAACTGTAAACAGCACAAGCACTGGCAAGTTAAATGCAAGGCATTGATAAGGCAGGCAAAGAGAGAATTTCAGAAGAAGCTTGCTGTGGAAGCAAAAACGCATAATAAAGACTTTTTCAAGTACATTTGTATCAAAAAACCTGTGAGAGAGTCAATTGGACCATTAGATGATAGAGGGGACAAGGCCACAGCGGACAGACTGAATGAATTCTTTGCTTCGGACTTTACTGAGAGCAAATAGAATGCTAGGTATCATAAGGAAAGGAATGGAAAATAAAACAAACGATATTATAATGCCTCTGTAATGTTCCATGGTGTTACCGCACCTTGAATATTGTGTGCAATACTGGTCGCCGTATCTTAAAAAGGATATAGCGTTATTTGAAAAGGTACATAGAAGAGCCACCAAAATGATAAAGGGGATGGAAGGATACCCCTATGAAGAGAGGCCAAAAAGGTTAGGACTCTTCAACCTGGAAAAGAGACGGCTGAGGGGAGATATGATAGAGGTCTATAAATTAATGAATGTAGTGAACTGGTAAACGTAGATCGATTGTTTACATCAACAGAATATAGAAAGACTAGGGGACATGCAATGAAGCTATAGGGTAACCTATTTAAGACTTCTAAAAGAAAATATTTTTTCACTCAACGTGTAATCAAACTCTGGAATTTGTTACCGGAGGATGTAGTAAAAGCTGTTAGTGTAGCTGGGTTTAAAAAAGGTTTGGACAAGTTCCTGGAGAAAAGGTCTATAAACCATTATTAAAAAGGGACCCAGGATATCACTGCTTGTCCCAATAAAAGCACTGAGGAACCTGTGTCTTTTGGGGAGACTGCTAGGCAGGGCCGGATTTACCTTGAGTGAGGCCCTACGCCAACAAAAATTGTGGGCCCCCAGCAGGGGCGGCCCAAGGGGGGTGTGGGCCTCATTTGCATAAGGGGCCTCATTTGCATAAATATTTGCATAATGTTACCATATACTAACTTTTAGTAAACGTGCCTCTTAATGAGTGTATGGATAAAGAAAGACTAAAAGATTTCTACATTACTATAATCCAGTGCCAACTGCCAGACACATTAGGAACTACTACAAACACTGCCCATTTAGAACCCATAGCAAACTCGCCGTATCCTAACAGCACTACCAGGACTCACAAAGCACCATACTCTACCAATCAAAAGGCAACACTGCAAATATTAAACCAATACATTTCAGAGAACAACAATACATGACCTACTGGGGAAAGAGAACAAGTGGAAATGTCAAATAGGAATTATATAAACAGAACACCTCAGCTCAGTTACACATGCAGAACATAGACCATCACCAAACAAGTAATCACATTTTAGAAACAGGAAGACAATAATTAAACTGGGAATCCCAAAAGCCAAACTTGGAATGTACAACATTGTAGAAATAAAACTACACATTAATTTGCTCTTGTACTAAACAAAGCGCAGACGTTAATGATGCACATTTACCAGAGCTGACATATTCCAATTAATAAATTCAAAATAAAGAGATATTTTTCTACCTTTTGTGCATTTTTTTCAGCTGCAATTGCTCCAGCCACTTTCTTCTGGTTTCTTCGTGTCTTCTGCTAACTCTCCATCGTCTGCTGTCCATTTGTCCTTTCTTCTCTCTTCTAGTTTTTTTCCATTCTCTCTCTACATCTGCTTTAACATACTAATCTTTCTCCTTTTGCTCTTTCCTCATTCCTATTTTATCCACTCAAATTTTACCCCTCCATCCTCAATCCCCACTTACTCTCCCAATACCCGGCCAATTGTAGATTTTTTATCCCTCCCACACAAAATATTTTTCCCTTCTCCATTTTACTCTTCCAGCCCCATCCCATTCTAATCCTCCCCCAACATCAGCTCCCTTCTAGTTCCAGCCTCACCCAGCATCCATTCCCTTCTAGTCCCTGCATCAGCCCATTTCCAGTCCTAGCCACCCATCAGCCCATTTCCAGTCCTAGCAACCCCCCAACCCAATACCAGTCCTAGCCCCCCATCAACCCACTTACAGTCCTAACCCCCCATCACCCCATTTTTAGTTTAAGCCCCCCCTATAACCCATTACCAGTCCTAACCCCCCATCAGCCCACTTCCAGTCCTAACCCCATCAACCCATTTCCAGTCAGCCCCCCATTGCCAGTCCTAACCCCCCCCATCAGCCCACTTCCAGTCCTAACCCCATCAACCCATTTCCAGTCAGCCCCCCATAGCCCATTGCCAGTCCTAACCCCCCCCCATCAACCCACAGCCCATTACCAGTCCTAACCCCATCAGCCCACCTCCAGTCTTAACCCCCCCAGCCCATTTCCAGTCCTAGCCCCCCCCATAGCCCATTACCAGACAGCCCCCATCAGCCCACAGCCCATTACCAGTCTTAACCCCCCCAAAGCCCATTACCAGTTCTAAACCCCCCCAACAGCCCATTATCAGTCCTAACCCCATCAGCCCACCTCCAGTCTTAACCCCCCCAGCCCATTTCCAGTCCTAGCCCCCCCATAGCCCATTACCAGACAGCCCCCATCAGCCCACAGCCCATTACCAGTCTTAACCCCCCCAAAGCCCATTACCAGTTCTAAACCCCCCCAACAGCCCATTATCAGTCCTAACCCCATCAGCCCACCTCCAGTCTTAACCCCCCAGCCCATTTCCAGTCCTAGCCCACCCCATAGCCCATTACCAGACAGCCCCCATCAGCCCACAGCCCATTACCAGACTTAACCCCCCCCAAAGCCCATTACCAGTTCTAACCCCCCCAACAGCCCACAGCCCATTACCAGTCCTAACCTCATCAGCCCACCTCCAGCCTTAATCCCCCAACCCATTTCCAGTCCCAGCCCCCCCAATAGCCCATTACCAGTCCTACCCTCCCCCTCCCCCGGCCTAAAGTAAAATTTGATTTTAAAAAAAAACCTGCTGGCTGCCACCACGGGGCCCCCTCTGCTGCCGCGGCAGCATGGACTGACCCGCGGGGGCCCCCTCTGCAAGCTCGATCCCTCCGTGCAGGCTGTGAGAGGCGCGAAGGCAGACTGTCTCCTTCGCGTCTCTGTTAAGCCCGCAGGGGCTGATGGGAAATGTCCCATCAGCCCCTGCGGGCTTAACAGAGACGCGAAGGAGACAGTCTGCCTTCGCGTCTCTCACAGCCTGCACGGGAGGGAGGGATCGAGCTTGTTGAGGGGGCCCCCGCGGGTCAGTCCATGCTGCCGCGGCAGCAGAGGGGGCCCCGCGGCGGCAGCCAGCAGGTTTTTTTTTTCATTTTATTTTTTAAAAAAAGCCTAAGTTGTTCCTTTTTTGTGGGCCCTTCCCAGCTGTGGGCCCTACGCCATGGCGTACATGGCGTATACGTAAATCCGGCCCTGCTGCTAGGTACTTATGACCTAGTTTGGCCACTGTTGGAAGCAGGATACTGGGCTTGATGGACCTTAATCTGACCCAATATGGCATATCTTATGTTCTAATCTTAAAGATTAGAACTAGGATCTTATATCATATCCTGAACTCTACCAGGATATCTCGATTTATTTAACAAAATTCTCTTGGCAGTATTTTGCACTGCTTGCAAAGACTTCAATGCACCGGCTGCTAATCCATTCAGTTTACTCTTACAGTAGACCAAGCATGTAAAAATTAATGCCTGGAATACTGTTTTAAAATCCTCATCATGCAACAAAGGGCACAGGTGATGGAACATGCATGTTTTGGAGAATGTATTGTGAATGATGCTATTAATACAAGGTCACATGGGTAACTGGGGGGTCTGTTATCCCTAGATAGAGTTTTTCCAAGTATTTAAATGTCTATCTTATCTCCCCTGTCTCTCTTCTGTGCTAGGATATATATATATATATATATATTGAGGTCCTCAAGTCTACTCTCCTCCTTCTTTCTGCTGGTTATACCCCTCTCTATACAGTCTAGCATTCTACTGGCTTTGGCCAACACTTTGTCACATTGTTTCTCCACCTTGATATACTCAGACTATCACCTCAAGGACTCTCTCCTGGTCCATGCAGATCAACTTCTTGTCCCTTCACATACAACTCCTTTTGATTACTGCATCCCAAAAGCATCATTCTGCACTTCTTCACATTAAATCTTAACTGCCATACATTAGACCATTCTTTTAATCTTGTAGAAAACGTCTCATATTGTCTGTTCCTTCTCAGTGACCTTTTCCCTCTAAGCCTTTGATACTAAACAGAATCGGCCCCAGGACCAATCCTTGAATCACTCTACTACTCATCCTTCTTTCCATTTACCACTATCCTATTTTATCTATTGGTTAATAAGTGTCTAATCCAGATCACCACCTTGGATCCTGACTTCAGGCTGTTCAGTTTAATCATGAGCTTCCTATATGGAATAATATCAAAGAGTTAAATGGGCCTATGCCTTAATGTAAAGAAGACAAAGATCCTGACAATGGCAAAGTCAATAAGTTCATTGTTGATGGAGAAGAAATTGAAATAGTGGACAACTTCAACCTGCTTGGATCAATAATCAATAAAGAAACAACAAGCAGTTGAGAAATGTCTCTTAGCAGAATGGCTATGAAGGACCTTGACAAGATTCTCAAAAGCAGAGATGTCTCTTTCCATACAAAGATTTGGCATGTTCAAGCCATGGTATAATAATGTCATGGATGCAAAAGTTGGACAGTGAAAAAGATAGGAAGAAAACTGATGCCTTTGAATTATGGTGCTGGCGAAGAATATTGCGTATACCATGAACTGCCCAATCAGTCAGTACTAGAGGAGATCAAACTTAAGCTTTCTTTAGAAGTTCTGATGACAAACCTCTACTTTTCTGATGACAAGATTTCTACTTTTTTTTAAAATTAAGATTTTAACCAAAATACATACACAACGGAGGTCATTCCAAAATGTGGGTTGTGGGGCTGCACGTCCCGGCGGGATGTGCAGCCCTGCAAGCTGCCTGGACCCTATTCCCCCTCCAGCCCTCCCCACACATCCCATGCTCTAAGACATGGAGAGTTAATGGGGGGTGGGAAAGGCCAGAGTCTGGGCAGATTGGTGGTGGGCCAGCCCAGTAACACATACAGGACCGATTCAGGTCACAGCCCTTTATGTGCTGCCAGGTCCGTGGGGACATGCTGCTTATACCACCACAAAGGGTTATAAGCAGCACTTTTGGGGCGATCAGTGCCAGGAAATTCCCCCCCACCTCCCCGGAACCAGGGCCGGGTGCAGGAGGTCATTGCTGCCCAATTCAGGCCCCTGCCTGGAAATCCGTGAGTCAGGAGGAGGGAAAGTGGAGGGGCCGAGATGGGGAGGCCAAGTAAGCCTGTGAGGAAGATGTCCCTGCAGGCAGGCAGGAGCATACCGGACCGTCCACAGGCATGTCAGGCCATCCTCAGGCCTGAATCTGGTTCCACAGGAACGTTTTGTTCCCACGGTCCAGAATCGGGTCCAAATGGGTCCGTCTTGCCAGGGCCATCTGGACGGCCCAGACGTGCCCATAAGGGAATCGGGCTCCACGTATATAAGAAAAGCATAAACTGCTACCATTTGAAATTAGGAAAATATGCAAAAAGTTTAAAAAAAAAACAATAGCAAGAGATACTCCAGCCCCCATCATGGGAGAGAAAGCGTAGTTACTCACCTGTAACAGGTGTTCTCCAGGGACAGCAGGAATCAGTCCTCACATATGGGTGACGTCTGCACCGATGGAGTCCTCGTGCAGTGACGTCGGCACCGACAGAGCCCTCGTACGGAGCAATTCCCCAGCTTTCAAAGAAAGCCTTTGGGATCGCATCGCACATGCGCGGTCCCCTTCCCGCCCAAGGGTGCCATCTTGCTCAGTCTAATGACATAGCTTAAAAGATAGCAAAAAAGAATAAAATCAATAATAGGACTGCAATTCCAGGGGAGGAGGGAGGATCGTGAGGACTGATTCCTGCTGTCCCTGGAGAACACCTGTTACAGGTGAGTAACTACGCTTTCTCCAGGAACAAGCAGGAAGTCAGTCCTCACATATGGGACTCCCTAGATATAGGCTACCGAGAACCCATAGATGAAAAATGGCTCTCTAGAAGAGCCACAGCAGCTGCCATAGGAATTCCCGAGAACACAACACCCCCCGGTAGCCTGACACCAAAGGGTCGGAGGGCTGGCGTTGTCTAAACCTCAAATAGGTTACGGAGTACCGCCTGGCCGAAAGCACTGTCCCATCGGGACTCCCTATCCAGGCAGTAATGGGCCGCAAAAGTTTGGCTTGAAGACCAAGTTGCGGCCCAGCAGATGTCTGCCAGTGGAACAGAGTGGAAGTGAGCCACTGATGAGGCCTTAGCCCTGACACGATGGGCCGTGACTTGACCCTGCAATGGGAGGTCGGCCACCCTGTATGCCCAGGCAATGCAGTCTGCCACCCAGGTGGATAGCGTACGCTTGGAGACAGGTAACCCCAGCTTACTGGGGTCATAAGAGACGAAGAGCTGAGTAGCCCTTCGATGTCCCTTCGTACGCTCCAGGTAGAAGGACAGCACCCTCTTACAATCCAGGTATGCAGGACTGCCTCTGCCCGACTGGCATGCGGCCTGGGAAAAAAGGTTGGAAGAATCACCTCTTGGTTGAGATGGAAAGAAGAGTCCACCTTTGGAAGGAACTTCGGGTGGGTGCGGAGGACCACCCTATTCCTATAAAACCGCGTGCATGGTTTATCAGTTACGAGAGCTTGCAGCTCACTCACACATCTGGCTGATGTGAGTGCCACCAGGAAGAGCACCTTCCAGGAGAGGAAGCACAGATGGCAAGAGGACATCGGCTCAAAAGGTGGGCGAGTAAGCTGCTGTAAGACCACATTCAAGTCCCACTCAGTTGCCGGAGGACGAACTGGGGGTTTCAGCAGAAGCAGACCTCTGAGGAATCTGGACACCAGGGGGTGAACCGAAAGAAGTTGCCCCTCCACTGGCGAGTGGTTTGCTGACAAAGCGCTCAGGTGGACCCTGACAGAATTAGACTTGAGACCTAATTCTGAGAGGTGAAGCAGGTACTGCAGCACCACTGGTACAAGGCAAGAGAAAGGGTTCTCATTGTGTGGGTTAAACAACACCTCAAATCTATACCACTTGAAAGCATAGGATTTCCTAGTGGACTGCCTCCTTGAGGCCAGTTACACTTCTTCTACATTCCGAGGTAGGAGGAGAGGAGCCAGCGCTATCCTTTCAGCAGCCATGCCATCAGGTTGAGGGACCTGAGGTTGGGGTGCAAGAGAGCCCTGCTCCTGTGACAGCAGGTCGGGCTGCATCCCCAGTGGGAGTGGGGTTTCCACTGCCAGCTGGAGGAGAAGCAGAAACCAAGGCTGTCTTGGCCATCTGGGGGCTACCAGAATGACAGAGGCCTTGTCCCGAAGGATTTTAAACAGAGTTTGGGCCACCAGAGACGTGTGAGGAGATGCATACAAGCGACTCCTTTTGATTACTGCATCCCAGTCAGGGGGCCTCGAGATCAGGAAAGCATCTGCAGCCATCCTCAGAGGATGTGGCTATCTGGAGCAAAATCTGGGCAGCTGGTGATTTTGCAGACTGGCAAATAAAATCTATGGACGGATGTTCCCAGTAGTGGAAAATCCGCTGGGCCACCACCGGATCCAGTTGCCATTCGTGAGGTTGGAGAATCCTGCTTAGCTTGTCTGCTAGGCAGTTCTCCTGACCAGGCAGGTACACTGCTTTGAGAGACATACCTCACTTGATGGCAAAGGAGCAGAGGTCCGGTGTCTCCTGACATAGGATATGAGACCCCATACCTCCCTGCTTGTTCACGTAGAACATTGCTACCTGGTTGTCCGTCTGTATTAATATAGACTGATGTGAGAGGACATGACAAAAGGCTTGAAGAGCTAGGCGAATCGCCCACAAGTCTAAGAGGTTGATTTGGTGTGCAGACACCTGCGGAGACCACAACCCCTGAGTGCATGATCCTTGGCAATGGGCTCCCCAGCCCAGCAAGGAGGCATCTGTCATTAGTACTCTTGTGTGTGAGGGAGTCTGAAAGGGTACTCCCTCGAGCAGGTTGGGTGGCTGACACCACCACTGCAACGATTTCACCAGTCATTTGGATATTGTTATCCTGTCTCTGAGGCTGCCGATGGCTTGAGTCCACTGATCTCTGAGGCACCACTGAGCTGTTCTCATGTGGAGACGGGCATTTGGGGTCACATGCACCGTGGAGGCCATGTGGCCCAGGAGACATAAAAAGTGTCTCGCTGAAACCCGAGACCTTCGCCTGAACTGTTGTGCCAGTGCTAGCAGCCTCTGTGCCCTGTCCTCCAGCAGGTAAGCCTTCGCCTGAAGGGTGTCCAGTCTTGCTCCTATGAACTCTAAGTTTTGAGTGGGGGGCAAAGTAGACTTTGCATGGTTTATGACAAAGCCAAGATGTTGCAACATGTTAGTGCGAGAAATGGCCTGTTGGGCCTCCTGAGGCGACTGGCCCCTGATAAGCCAGTCGTCCAGGTAAGGGAAGACAAAAATTCCTTGACTTCTGAGGAAGGCCGCCACTACAGCCAGGCATTTTGTAAACACTCTGGGAGCAGAGGCTAGGCCAAAGGGTAGAACCCTGTATTGGAAATGTTTTCCTCCCACTACAAATCTCAGATATTTTCTGTGGTCTGGATATATGAGGATGTGTGTATAGGCATCCTTCAGGTCTAAGGAGCATAGCCAATCTCCCTGGTGGAGGTAAGGCAGCAACATTCCAAGGGAAAGCATCTTGAACTTTTCCCTCACCAGGAACTTTTTTAAGTTTCTTAGGTCGAGGATGGGTCTGAGGCCTCCTATTCTCTTTGGTATGAGAAAATACCTGGAGTAGAAGACCTTTCCCTGCAAGTGGTGGTGCACCGGTTCCACCGCCTGATCCTCTAGAACAGGGGTGGGAAATTCCGGTCCTGGAGGGCCGCAGACCAGTCAGGTTTTCATGATGTCCCTAATGAATATTCATGAGATCCATTTGCATTCACTGCCTTCCATTGTATGGAAATAGATCCATGAATATTCATTAGGAACATCATGAAAACCTGACTGGTCTGCGGCCCTCCAGGACCGGAATTGCCCACCCCTGCTCTAGAAGACCTGCCAACTCCTGCAAGAGGAGGTCCCTGTGAAGAGGGGGTCTGAGAGGCTCTCCTGGAAAGAAGGAGGGTGGTATCTGCCTGAAGTGAAGCAAATAGCCCCTTTGGACTATTTTCAGGACCCAGATATCCGAGGTGATGGCTGGCCACCTGTGGGCATACAGGGTTAGCCTGCCTACTGTGCAAGCCCTTACCACTGGCGGAAGAGAGACTATGCCTTGGGGGTCAAAAACCCCCTCCCGGCTGGGTAGGAGCCGGGGCCTGGGGCTTGGGGGTCTTCTGCTTACGCGAGCCATGCCCCTGTCCCTTGGCCTGCTGCCCCTGCTGGGGAGCTGGGGTGGCCTGGTAAGTGGGGTAGCTGCGGTAAGCAGTACCCTTTCTCAGGAAAAAGGGCTTTTTACCCGAGCCCTTCTTCTTAGAAGGGGCAGAGGTCTTCTTTGAGAGTCTTGTCCGGGTCAAGTACTCGGACTCGAGCTCAGCAGCCTTCTCAGTCATGGGTTTGCCAAAGAGATTGTCACCTCGGCAAGGGACATCTACCAACTTGTCCTGAACCCATGGCTCCAGATCCGATGACATTAGCCAGGCCTGGCGGCGAGCACTGAAGCCGGCCGCGGCTACTCGGGCCGAAGCCTCGGAGCCATCATAGGCCACTCGAGATATGAACAGCATTGGAGGAACCGGCACAGTAAGGGCTTCCCTCGGGGGAAAGTCATACTGGAGGGCTTCGAGCTCTTCAGCTCGAGGCTCCTCCTCGGTATCCGCCGGGAATGCCAAAGCTTTGGCCTTGTCCCTGACAAAGTCCGAGAACCAGGTATCCTCCGGAGGGGACCTTCTCCGAGGCTCTGAACCCGGTGAGTCCGATGCGACATACCGTGTCCGATGGGTGTCTGGGGACTCTTCATCTTCCGTCTCCTATGCCTTCATCTTCCTCCTCCAAGGAGGAATCGAGCGGTCCCGACTGCCCCGACGCCGAGAGCACCGGTGTTGATGACCTCGGTCCCGAGCGGGAGGTCGAGGGAGACCTTGCCCGAGAATCGACTCGATTCCGAAGAGTCTCGAGGATCGGCTCGGCCTCCAGGGTCGACTTGGACGTCGAGGTCCCGGTGATCGGGGCGGATGGACTGGTGAGACCGGCTATCAGTGCCCGCTGCTGCTCCATGAAGGCAGACATGCTGCACTCCAGGTCGTCATCCTGAGACTGAGCTCAGAAGACTCTGCAGCCTCCGTCTCGGGCCCCAACGCTGGCTCCCCTGGAGGGGAGTCCACGAGGACAACAGCACTTACCCTCCTCAGTGTCTCTGGCTCTGTGCAAGGTATCTTTGCAGGCCGCTCCGACTCCAAGGACTCGAGCGGCGGTCAGGACTCCGCGACTGGCCTTTGAGGGCCCAGGGCGATCGGAGGCATCCAATGACGCCGCCCTCATGGGTTTCTTCTTCCGGTATTCCCAGGAGGAAGACCCCCGCTCAGAAGACCCCCAACGGTGCTCGGGTTCAGATAGCTCCCGAGACGTCGAGGCTTCTGACGAGGTCCGGATCCGGGGGGATGCGGACTCCAAGAAAATCCTTTCATGCTGCTGCTGCCTACTTCGAAGTGCCTTAGAGGATGTTTTCCCACACGGGCCACAGACCTTAGGGTCATGGTCGGGCCCGAGGTATCAGAGACAGCAGTCATGTGTGTCGGTGAGGGACATTAACTTCTTACACCGATCACACTTTTTAAACCGGCTGGCAGCCATCGAGGGAAAAATAGCCCCTGCAAGGTCGAAGGACCGGGCTGCCAGTGAAAATAAAAAAGAGCGTGAACACTAGTCACTAAGGACAAAAACGTAAAAAATTGACCGGACTCGATACCTGTGTAACGAGCCATAGGCGGGAAGGGGAACCGGCGTCGAACCGATCGAAGAGAGAAATTCTTCTGAAGTTTTGACGCACTTTTTCCGCGGGGAATTAGGGACAACATCCGTTGGGCTCTGCGGAAAAAGGGAGACTGAGCAAGATGGCACCCTTGGGCGGGAAGTGGACCGCGCATGTGTGATGCAATCCCAAAGGCTTTCTTTGAAAGCTGGGGAATTGCTCCGCACGAGGGCTCCGTCGGCGCCGACATCACCGCACGAGGGCTCCGTCGGTGCCAACATCACCCATATGTGAGGACTGACTTCCTGCTTGTTCCTGGAGAAGGAGAAGAGAACAAATGTATTAATACCTTGACCTACCCCAATCAAAAACAGGACAAGAGTCAAGAGTAAACACAAATCCCCAAATACCCATACTAACCCACTGATTTGTTCCAAAGAAAATTTTCCAAATGGGAAAAAATCTGTGAAAACAAACTTATTTCCAGCATAGGTAATCACACACTTACAGGGGAAACAGAGATAGATGGCTCTGATAGCTAAGACTTTAGACTGGCAAGAAAGCCTTCCTACGCATTTGCGTAGGCCAGGCAACATCAGGAAAAATGTTTATCAGCTGGCCACAAAAGGGAAGAGACTTTTTAGAAAAGTATAATTTCAAGACAGCAATCTTATCAGCCTCCGATCCAAAAGTGACCAGCAGAGTTGACCTCTCAGAGACCATGTCCTGAGAGATCTCAAGAAAAGCAGTCAAATCAACGCTGTCCGGAGAGGTGATGGAATCCAACCCCTCTCCTTCGGCCACTTCTACCCGAGTCCCATTGGAAACATAAAATAACTTAGAAATGACTAGTGCGTCAGCATTACTAAATGACAAAATTTCTTACAGATAATTTTTCAGCATCTCAAGGGGGGGGACAGAAGCCGCATCACAAGAAAATTAAGGAATCACAAATTCCTTGCCTTAATTGATTCTCCAATGCCTCTAGTTTGGTATGAATAACCAAAACTATCCTTAACTATTGCCCCCCACTAGAGACTGCAATGAGGGCTGAGAGCCCCCAACTTTCATTACACTTTCATACTTTGGACACATCATGAGAAGAGAGAGATCATTAGAGAAAGATATCATGTTTGGCAAGGTTGAAGGTTAGGGCAAAAGAGGAAGGCCAGCAATGAGATGGATCGATACAATAACAGCAGCTATAGATGCCACTTTATCAACTATGAGCCGCTTGACTTAAGACCGAACACAATTTAGGACAACTATCCAGAGGGCCATCATGAGTCAACACTGGCTCGATGGCACTTAACAACAACAATAACATCAAAGACTTTGCTGACCACATCTATTACATGCCCTTCATCTATTTCTCTGGTCACCCAGTCAAAGAAATCAATCAGATTTATTTGGTATGATCTACCTTTGGTAAAGTGATCTTGCCTCAGGTCTTGCAACCTATTGGAATATAGCTAAGTTCACTATCCTTTCCTTCAGTAGTATCGCTATTACTTTTCAAACCAATGAGGTAATGCTTATAAGCCTGTAGTTTCCCACCTCTTCTGTTACTACTTTTGTGAAGAGGGACTACACATCAGCCCTCCTCTAATCCCATGGAACCTTCCCATCTACAAAGATCTATGAAATACATCCTTAAGAGGACCTGTCAGAACTTCTCTGAACTCCCTCAATATCCTAGAATGTATCTCATCCAGTCCCATGACTTACTCCACTTTTGATTTTTCAAGTTGTTCATAAACATTTTATTCTGTGAATGGTGTGGAATCTTCTCCTTTGCCCTTACCCATATGTACGTCTATCAGCCATCTGTGATCCTTCTTCAGGATTTCTTCTGTGTGCATGAAACAGAAGTATTCATTTAGCATTTCCACATTTTCCTTGTCACACTGCACACAGTGGTCTTCAGCATCATTCAATTTTATATTCTATCTCTGGCCTTCTTCCTCTTCCCAACATATCTGCTAAATGTCTTTTCACCTCACATTACATTTTTAGCTATTTTTTCTTTTGCCTGTGCTCTTGCCATCCTCATGTCTTTCTTTGCCTAAAAGCAGAATTCTTAGTATAGCATGGATTGATTATAAGAAAGCGTTTGACAGTGTCCCGCATTCTTGGATAATAAAGTGCCTTGAAATGTATAAAATAAATCATAAATTGATAGAGTGCATTAGGTTCACCATGACAATGTGAGAAACTACACTCTTTTTGAAGTATGAAGATGGTCAGAACATCATTCTTAAAATCAAAATACAGCGAGGAATATTTCAGGGAGATACCCTGTCACTGGCAGAGCAACTCCGTGTAGTGAAAAGCTTCTTGGATAACATCAGGATGATTTTTGGACTTGACAAATGTGCTAAAGTAATTTTTCTTGAGGAAAACTGAGCAAAATGGAAAACATCTCCGTGGCTGTGGGTTCTGACATCAAGGAACTTGAACAGGAAGGCATATATAAATATCTAGGTGTACAGGAAGGAATGACACTCAAGCTGAAATTACTGAGAGAAAAGAAAATAAGGTATATTACAGGAGTTTAAAATTGTTAATAAAAAATACTTTAACAACATGGAAAAAGATACAAGCCATCACACATCTGGCAATTCCTGTAGTATCATGAAGCTTTGGGATAATAGACTGGCCTTTAAAAGATCTTGAAAAATTAGAAACATAGAAACATAGAAATATGACGAAAGAAAAAGAACACATGGCCTATCTAGTCTGTCCTTCCATAACAACTACAACAGTCCACTTTTTACCTTTAGAGATCCTCTGTGTTTGTCCCATGCTTTTTTGAATTCAGTTACTGTCCTCATCTCTACCACCTCCACTGGGAGACTATTCCACGGATCCACTACTCTTTCCGTAAAGAAATATTTCCGCATCACTCCTGAATCTATCTCCCTTCACCCTCATCCCATGTCCCCTCGTAGCAGAACTTGCTTTCAATTGAAAGAGGCTCTCTCCCTGAACATTTATGCCACGGAGGTATTTAAACATCTCAATCATATCACCTCTATCCCGCCTTTCCTCTAAGGTGTACATATTAAGATCCTTCAGTCTGTCCTCATATGCTTTATAATGAAGCCCACTAATCATTTTAGTAGCCACCCTCTGCACCGACTCCATCCTGTTCACATCCTTTTGAAGATGCGGTCTCCAGAATTGCACACTATACTCCAAATGAGGTCGCACCAAAGACTTATACAGAGGCATTATCACCTCCTTTTTTCTGCTAGCCATTCCTCTCCGTATGCACCCAAGCATCCTTCTAGCATTTGCCGTCGCCTTTTCTACCTGTTTAGCTACTTTAAGATCATCAGACACAACCACGCCTAGGTCCCGCTCTTCTTTAGTGAACAAAAGTACTTCACCCCCTATACTATATTGCTCCCTTGGATTGCTGCAGCCCAAATGCATCACCTTACATTTTTTAACATTAAATCCCAGCTGTCAAATTCTAGACCATTTTTCAAGCTTGGCTATATCCCTCCTCATGTTATCTACCCCTTCCTGGGTGTCTACTCTATTGCAGATTTTGATATCATCCGCAAAGAGGCAAACCTTACCTGAAAGCACTTCCGCTATATCACTAACAAAGATGTTAAACAGAATCGGACCAAGGACAGATCCCTGGGGCACACCACTGATAACATCCTTCTCCTCAGAGTGAGCTCCATTTACTTGTACTCTTTGTCACCTCCCACCCAACCAATTTCTAACCCAAGCAGTAACTTTAGGGTCCATCCCTAGGGTGCTCAGTTTTTTATAAGTCGCCTGTGAGGAACAGTGTCAAAGGCTTTACTGAAATCTAAATACACTACATCTAGGGCTCTCCCTCGGTCCAACTCCCTGGTCACCCAGTCAAAGAAATCAATCAGATTTGTCTGACAAGACCTGCCTCTGGTGAATCCATGCTACCTTGTATCCTGTAATCTGCTGGACTCCAGAAACCGCACTATTTTCTCTTTCAGCAGCGTTTCCAATAATTTACTCACCACCAAAGTTAAACTAACCGGCCTGTAGTTCTCAACCACTTCCTTACTTCCACTTTTGTGTAAAGGTACCACATGAGCCTCTCTCCAGACCTTTGGCACCACTCCCGACTCCAACGAGTCATTGAAAAGGTCAGTCAGTGGAGCTGCTAGAACGTCCCCAAGTTCCCTCAGTATTCTTGGGTGTATCCCATCCGGTCCCATCGCTTTGTCTACTTTAAGTTGAGATAGTTTCTCATGAACACAGTCTTTTGAATATTGTTCAAGATGTCCTTTGCTTCTGTTCCTATTTGTGGGTGTTTTCTGAGGTCCTGCTCCTGGTTCTTCATCTGTGAACACAGAACAAAAATATTTGTTAAGCAATTCCGCTTTATCCTTATCAGCTTCTATATATTTCACCCCTGCACCCTTGAGTCTGACAATACCACTCTTGCCCTTCCTCTTCTCACTAATATATCTGAAAAATGTCTTATCCCCCCATTTTATTGCATTGGCTATTTCCTCCTCCTTTTGAATTTTTGCCTTCTTGACTCTTTGCTAGCTTCTCTAAGTTTTTCCAAATACAGATGCCTGTCTTCCTCTCTCTGTGATCTCTTGCATTTCATGAAGGCCTCCCTCTTTTTCTTCACTTTTTCAGCTACTTCTTTCGAAAACCATAGCGGTCTCCTTTTCCTTTTACCTTTATTTACCATTTTAGCAAAAATGTTGGTTGCCCTTAAAATATCCCTTTTCAATTTTTCCCACTGTTTTTCTACATCCCTCAGCTGTTCCTATCCAACTAATGACTCTCTGAGGTATTGGCCCATCTTCGCAAAGTTAGTCTTCCTAAAGTCTAAGATCCTCGCCTTTGAATGGATTCTAACAGCCCTAGTCCTAATACTTAACCACACCATCTGGTGATCACTGGATGCAAAATGATCTCCCACTACAACATCAGAAACACTTTCACCATTGGTAAGCACCAAGTCCAGTATGGCCCCTTCACGTGTGGGGTCTGTTACCAATTGCCTGAATAGTTCTCCCTGTAGAGAATCCAGGATCTCCTTACTTCTAGATGATACTGCAGCAGGAGTGTGCCAATCAACATCTGGCATATTGAAATCTCCTATCAGTAGCACTTCCCCTTTCCTAGCAATGCTGCGCACGTCTTCAATTAACTCTCTGTCCACCTCTTCCTCTTGTTAGGGAGGTCTGTATATCACACCAATGTAAATTGATTTCTCTTTCCCTCTTTCTAGTTTAACCCACAATGCCTCCCCCTCTCCCTTTTAAGCTATGTAATTCCAAAGCTTTAATAGTAGTTTTTACATATAGTGCCACTCCTCCTCCCCTACTTCCTACCCTGTCCTTTCTGAATAAAGTATAGCCAGGTATAGTTACATCCCAATCATGGTTTTCTGTGAACCATGTTTCTGTAACTGACACTAAATCCAAGTCAGCCACTCCCACCAAAGCTTCAACATCAGGGATCTTATTTCCCATGCTACGGGCATTTATACACACTGCTTTCCATATGTTACCCCTGCTACCCATTTCCATAAAGTTATTTAATGTATCACCTACCTGGGGGCTTTCACTTACCTGGGGGCTTTCTTCACCCATCCCCAACAAATCTAGTTTAAAGCCCTCTTCAGTAGATTAGCCAGTCTACTACTGAAGACGCGTTGACCTTTCTTGGACAGATGGATGCCATCTCTGCTCTGCAACCCTTGGAACAGCATCCCATGGTCTAGGAAACCAAAACGCTCTCGATGACACCATCCACGCAGCCATGCATTCATCTCCAGGATGCAAGCCTCTCTGCCTTGGCCTTTACCCTCAACAGGGAGGATTGAAGAGAACACCACCTGTGCACCTAACTGCTTCACCCTCTGTCCCAGAGCCATGAAGTCACTTTTGATACGTTCCGAGGTATACCTGGCAGTATCATTTGTTCCAACATGGATTAGCAACATTGGGTAATAGTCAGTGGGCTTGATGAGGCTCGGCAAACTCTCCGTAACATCTTGGATTTTGGCACCAGGCAGACAGCATACCTCTCTGGACATCAAGTCTGGTCGGTAGATGGACGCCTCAGTACCCCTCAAGAGAGTTTCCAACCACCACTACCCTTCGTTTCCTTGTGGTCACTGATTCTGCAACTTTGGGGTACTTGAGCTCTGGTTCTTCCCTTTCCAGGGATGCTCTCACCTCCTCCACTTCCATGACTGCATAATGGTTCTTCAATTCAAGGGCTGCAGAAATTGGATTGGTGATTTTGCAGGCCCTGGTGACTTGTGTCCAACCATCGACATTCTGTTGGCACCCATCTTCTCCTGTGCTGGAGAGCTTGGTTGCTGCAAGAAGCATCTCATCAATGTACTTCTCACTGTCTTGAATGCTCCTCAGCCTCTCCACCTCCTCTCTGAGTTCCTCCACTTGTTTCCTCAGAGCTTCAGCATGCAGGCACCCTGCACATGGAAGCGGTCCTTCAACTGGCATTAGGACCTCTATCTGGACCGAGGCAGAAGCTGTAATGGGGCAACAGCTTTAGCGATACGATTTTTCTCGGTATGAAGAAGAAAACTCCTCCATGTCCATTAGGTAATTTACAAGAATCAGCGTATGCAGAGACTATATATTCCTAGAGCTGAAGGAGGGCTAGGCCTTATAGAAATCAAGTACATATACAGAGCTATTATCATAGGCCTCCAAGACTACCTAACAGCATCATCAGATCCAAATATGCAAAAAGTGCTGAACTATGAAAGTAAACATCCAGATTCTGTTTCCATCATCAAACTTGGACAAGTGTTTCAACGACTAGAAGGAATGAGTGAGAATCCACAAACGCACACAGGGAAGAAAGAAACAAAATTTTCAAAACAAGAGAAAAAACTAATGGTAAATACACAAATATGGTGGGAAATAAAATGTTACTCCAGGAACATCAAGAAGGTACACATAAATGGCTGAGGAGAGGTGAACTGAAACCAAAGCATGAGAGTTTGACAGTTGCAGCCCAGGACAGCAGATTGCGGACAAGATAGTTTACAGCGAGCATTGAAAAAACAGACATATGTAGATTTTGCAAGAAAGAACTGGAAACAGTGACTCACCTAATAGCTGATTGTGAAGTTCTAATAGCAGAAAATTGATATACAGAAAGGCACAATAAAGTAGCATGCCTCATCCATTGGAAATTCTGTAAACATTGTAACATCACTGTACCTGAAAAGCACTGGGATCAGAGCCAGTGCAAGGAGATGAAGCATGCTAGGTGAATCTCATCCCTTGCACCCCATCCGGCACATACTCCTCTCCGGGACATTCAGCAGCGACAATGGGCATTAACAGCCCTGCAGCACTTGCCTTTAAACTTCAATGCCGGTGATCTGAAGTGGAAAAAGCTGCCTAGACCCTCAAACTGTTACTGAATTTCTTAGCCAGAAACTGCTTAAATTTCTCAGCCAGAAATCTCTGCTGGGCAACTGTTAACTACCTGAGCCCTAGCCTTGGATAAACCCAAGTAGAAGCCAAAGCTATTTTTTAAGTCTACTATTTAATGAAGACTAAAAACTGAACAGTTTTTCAAGCGGCAGATTAATCACAGGCAGACGAGCTAGGTACTTTGTATAAAGCAACAAGAATCTATGCAGACAAACTGTATTAGCAATTTCTAAAAGAGCAAGAAACTATGGCAATATTTTGGGAAGAACTAATACAAAGAGACAGAAAGATTCATCAGCAAGAAACTTCAAAATTAAGCAAACATCCAGACTCATCCACCCAGTATACCTCTGTCTCGGTTCTCAGGAGAACAAGTATAGTATCATCAACTGGTCTACTATCAAAGATAAACACTGAAGAAGAAAATGCTTATATATCGTTTTCATATAAATATATTTCAGATAAAGGTTCACAAGTTAAATACATATTAGATCCATCAAATATGAAGGTCTTTTCATCATATGCAGAGTCTTCTAACCACTTAAAATTCAAATTTGACAGAATGAAAACAAAGCTTACTGTGATAAGGAAAATCACTTTGGATTTAGAAGTAAATATACAGCATACTCCCTATACTTTCTTATATATAATTTTCCTTTTTCTTCTCAGGAGCCAATGCAGCGAAAACAAGTTTTAAGAGTGAATTATTTCATATATTCATAAATGGCAGCAGAAAAAAAGTATGACAAATGGTAGGAAGTCAGTGGTTGTTTCTGCATGAGTTCAATCTGCATAAAGCCCACTTAAATGACTGAGCAACTGCACAGCGTGGGATCAGCAGTGTGTCTGATTTCATTCTTTAGTAAGTTGAGAAGA
Organism: Ichthyophis bannanicus; assembly: GCA_033557465.1. Taxonomy (NCBI): domain Eukaryota; kingdom Metazoa; phylum Chordata; class Amphibia; order Gymnophiona; family Ichthyophiidae; genus Ichthyophis; species Ichthyophis bannanicus. The sequence goes on from CM066036.1 coordinate 549,655,342, forward strand.
AATGGTGCCTTTTTATTCTATAAGCCTGCCATGTAGTTTATTTATTTGGATTTCCCCATGACTCAGATTGGCCACTGTTGGAGGCCATTGGTCTGACCCAGTCAGGCAGTGTTTGCACTCTTAAGTATGTTCTACATTAGGAGGAATTCTATTATGAATGAATATGTAGTGAGCCATCAACATGTGTCAATCATATCGTCACTAAGGGCTAAAACCATTAACATGTGGTGTTAGCACATAGGTTCCCTTGCATAACATAGGGACTGCAGTAAATAATGAGCATTAATGTATGTTAGTGTGTACTAGCATAATAACATGCTTTTATAAATCTAGCCCTAAATAGCACATTGATTTATAGATGTCAACCCAGCTCAAGGAACATGCATAATGTACTGAGAGAAAGCTGTAGGTAGGATGAATCAGTTTTAATAAGGATGTAAAACTCCAGTCACCTATCAGAAAGAATACAAGCAGACACTAAAAATTTGAATGCCTTAGACATCAACTTATATATAAATAAGCAACTTGACACAGACAGTAGTACTAATGTTGCTGGTGGAAACAATCTTTTAGGAAAGATTATCAGGCAAAACTAAGACTTTCACCAGGGGGACTAATTATTACAACGTTGTTGGGATACGTTGAAATCTGACTTCTTTCAGTTAAGCCTTCTTTCAGAAGGGAAAATAAAACTCTCACTGAAACCCCTTCTCAACGATTTACTTTAAGAAGGCCATTTTAGAAATATCTCACCAGAGGCAGGTCTTGTCAGACAAATCTGATTGATTTATTTGACTGGGTGACCAGGTAGTTGGACTGAGGGAGAGCCCTAGATGTGGTGTATTTAGATTTCAGTAAAGCCTTTGACACCGTTCCGCACAGGCAACTTACAAACAAGTTGAGTACCCTAGAGATAGACCCTAAAGTTACTGCTCGGGTTAGACATTGGTTGAGTGGGAGGCGGCAAAGGTTACAAGTAAATGGAGTTCACTCTGAGGAGAAGGAGGTTACCAGTGGTATGCCACAGCATCTGTCCTTGATCCGATTCTTTTAACATCTTTGTTAGTGATATTGTGGAAGGGCTGTCGGGTAAGGTTTGCCTCTTTGTGGATGATACCAAATCTGCAATAGAGTAGACACCCAGGAAGGTGTAGATAACATGAGGAGGGATCTAGCTAAGCTTGAAGAATGGTCTAGAATTTGGCAGCTGAGATTTAATGTTAAAAAATGCAAGGTCATGCATTCGGGCTGCAGCAATCCAAGGGAGGAATATGGTATATGGGGTGAAGTACTTCTGTCCACAAAAGATGTAATTGTGTCTGATAAACTTAAAGTAGCTGAACAGGAAGAAAAGGCGATGGCGAAAGCTTGGTTGCATAGGGAGAAGAATGGCCAGCAGAAGAAAGGAGGTGCACCTTCATAAGGATATAAACAGGTTGTAGTCGGTGCAGAGAGTGGTCTTAGTTATAACGCATATGAGGACAGACTTAAGGAGCTTAATATGTATACCTTAGAAGAAAGGCAGGATAGAGGTGATATGACTGAGATGTTTAAATACGTCTGTGGCATAAATGCACAGGAGGAGAGCCTCTTTCGATTGAAAGCAAGCTCTGCTATGAGGGGACATGGGATGAGGGTGAAAGGGGACAAAGGTAGATTTTGGCACCTAGCAGACAGCATACCTCTCTGGATATTGAGTCTGGTCAGTAGATGGATGCCTCAGTACCTCTCAGAAGAAAGTCACCAATCATCACTACCCTTCGCTTCCTTGTGATCACTGATTCTGCAACTTTGGGGTACTTGAGCTCTGATTCTTCCTTTTCCAGGGATGAGGTGTCAGTAGATTCAAAGAGCTGAGAAAGATACTAAAGCAGAGTTTTAAACCTACCCCACTAAAGAAAATATTTCCACTTTTAAACTAAAGCACCAAAAAGAATGTAACTCTGTTTTAAAAATGTAGCAAAACCCTTTTAAGAGCTCCCAGGCAGAGAGCTAGTAATTTAAAAAGCCACAAACTCTTACCTTTGCTTGAAATATATAGCACCTGTTAGGAATGCCTAACAATGAGTGAGTCTGCCACAGGATTTTATTTGAATGAGAGAGGGGGATCAGATATGTGGTCCTGGCACTCCATGCTTCTATGGAATACCAACTTTTATCTATAGGTGCTGAGCATCAGTTTCCCAGAATTATATCTTTTGTGAATGTGTGTGTGTGTGTGTATGTGGTTTGAGGTTTGCACAGAAGGATATGGTGTGCTGATCTGCATATCAGGTAGAAGGGCCAGGCACTGGGAGACATGTCTGATGTAGTGCCAACAGTTCCCAGACTGTGCTATGCAGCATGCCATACTGAGGGCATATATTTGTGGCTCAGCAATCGTATGCATCCCTTGGGGAATTGTTATGTTAGTGTTGGTTTTTATGCACATGATGAGGGTCCATCCTGAGTGTTTTTAAGGTTGTATGTAGAGCTGTCCAATGCAGTCCTCACTTAAGCCTTTTTATGATGCCAAGTACTATTTGTACATATGTTCTGTCATACATGTTCATATTTACCTTCTCTCATACTATCTTAGCGTGCGCTGGGATTACCTAACACTATTCTGGACATGTAAGGGATTAGGATATGATGTAGTTTGCATCAGCATGCATTTATCATCAGTTTCTATGTCTTGTATGCATCAGCAAACTACTGTCAGTGAGCACAGCAGCTTAGGAGATGCACATTTAACAACAGAGGCATAGCCAGCTCAGAGATGGGCACGATCAGAGATGGCAAACTTTACAGAATACGGTGAGCACAGGCACATTGAAAACCTGATCACCATTAGGCTGTATCTCCCACTAATGACAGACATGTTTCTCTGCTTTACTCTATGGACCATGTCTGTATCCGTGCGCGGGCCTCAAGTGCCACGCCAGACACATCTTTGATCCCGATGCCAGAAATGCAGGCGCATCTAAACCCATGTTTTCAGAATTGGGTGGGTATCAAGCCCGTACCCAATTTAAATGTCTCCGCTGCAGCAAGACATCCTATACAGAATTGGCATCTAAGTGTGCACATAAGTGCAATCATACATACTTTCAGTGTGGGTATGCACAGAGGTGGAGCATAGGCACAGCCTAGATTTACATGCCCAAATTATAAAATACCAGTGCATCTTTCCTAGAAGAAAAGATGCCAGTACTCAAGGGCTCTTTCATTAATACACGAGGACCATAAGTGAAGTTCAGCAGGCAATGAAAAAGGTGCCACTACTCCATACTGCTGCATACCTCCTCAAAAAAGCTCTATGAAATACTATCACTTTAGCACGTACTTACAAAATCTAGGCACCTGCATTTATACCTGACCTAGAACAAACATGAGTACCTCTGCTTAGATTTTTACATCTTCCATGTACCGATTTTATAAAAAAAAAGTAGGCACCCCCTTTTCTTTATATAATACGCTCTGGATAGACACGTTCTGGGTGCCTACAACAAGGCATGCAGATGTAAAATTACTCTCATTGTGTGAGTCTGAATAAATATTGGGAGTTGTAGGAAAATCATTATATCAGTAAGGAATCTGACTATAAAACGTCTGAGCCATCTTAATATGGCCTCTAGCAAGGACTACACACCTCCCATGAGCCTCTAAGCTAAGGAAGTGGGTGACTGGATGGAGCCAAGGGAAGAGAGGTGGTGCTCATTCAGAGAAAGGGATCTGAACTAAGATTGTTTTTTTTCTCCAGAGAAGCTTTTTCCCAGTAAAGGCTGCTGTGCATGCATCTGTTTATCTTTATCTTTATTGAGTTTTTGATATACCACTCAGGCGGAGCATTAGAGCGGTGTACATAAAATAAAACAGCTATATGAGAGAAAAGGAAATGAATGCCATTATCGACAGGAAAGCAGAAGAAATTGGCAAATAGCAGAAGAGGAAAGACAGGAAAAGGACAGTACAAAGTAAGACAAGGGGCAGGGAAACTAGGAGGCAGTAGGCGAGAGATCAAAAGCTTTTTGAAAGAGGTGAGTCTTGAGCAGGGATTTGAACTTTACAAAAGATGGTTTTGAATGTAGGGGAGAGTTCCAAAGGTCAGGACCCAGGAAAAAGAAAGAGGAGTGGCGGTAAAGTTCAAGGTGGGCACGGGAGGGAGAAGGAAGAACCAAACGGTTGGAATTGATAGAGCTGAGGAGACGAGGCAGGATATGATATTGTAGAAGGTCTGCAAGGTATTGAGGAGTGGCAGTGTAGAGTGCTCGATGAATGAGGATAAGTATTTTGTAAACAGTGAGGTATTTGCGTGGCAACCAGTGTAGTCGTATAAGCAGGGGAGTAATGTGGTCTGAACGGATGGAGTTTGTGAGAATTCGAGTTGCCATGTTCTGAAGAAGTCGGAGGCGTTGAAGCTGAAAAAGGGGAAGGCCAGCCAGGGCAACATTGCAGTAATCCAAATGAGAGGTAACTAGGGACAGTGTGAGGATTGTAAGTAAAGGTAAGGAAAGAAAGGGGCATACTGCACAAATCTGCAGAAGCGAGGCAAAGGAATGGTGGACAATGGTGGAGATGTGCTCATGAAAGGAGAGAGAGGATAAGATTGGTGAGGGAGGGGGCCAGGGTTGAGGGAGTAGACCTGAAAGTGAACAGGATAGCGGCGGATTTAGCAGTATTGAGGTGGAAGAAGTTTGACGATAGCCAGGAGGATACTTGGAGTAGACAGGAGTTTATTGGGGCGAGGTCAGGCGTAGTGGGGTTGGTGTGGTGAAGAGGAATAATATCATCAGCATTAAAGTAAGCAGATAAGCCAGATTGCTGGATAATGAGCGCAAGGAGAACCAGAAAGATGTTAAACAAAAGGGGGGGATGGCTATGTGCTGCTACAGCACATAACCATCACTGCTGACCTTTAACCCTAGATAATCAATGGCGGGGTCATATGTGCCCAGGGCATTGACTATCTGGGGTCACCACACAGCTTCCGCAGATGCCCTTTAACCTTCCCCAGCATTCGCAGCTTCACACAAACAGCCGCCAGCGTGAGGGAAAAGGATCTTCACGCTGCCGGTTGTACAGAAGGAGCCAGGGCCTCGCGCGGGCTTCCCCGGCTCCCTTTGAAGCCCCTCAGACAGCTGCGGGGCTGGTCGGGGGAGGGGAGGCCAAGGACTGGATGGGCTGTGATGGGGGGAACCTGGACTGGAAATGGGCGGGGGGGGGGGACCCTGGACTGGACATGGGCTGTGATGGGAGGGCCTGGACCGGAAATGGGCTATGGTGGGGGGAGGGGGGAACTTGGACTGGAAATAGGCTGTGATTAGGGGGGCTAGGACTGGAAATGGGCTGTGATGGGGAGACTTGGACTGTAAATGGGCTGTGATGGTGGGGGGGAACTTGGACTGGAAATGGGCTATGGTGGGGGGAACTTGGACTGGAAATGGGCTATGGGGGGGAAATTGGACTTGAAATGGGCTGTGATGAGGGGAACCTGGACTGGAAATGGGCTGTGATGGTGGGGGGGGAACTTGGACTGGAAATGGGCTATGGTGGGGGGGAACTTGGACTTGAAATGGACTGTGATGGGGCGGGAACTTGGACTGGAAATGGGCTGTGATGCTGGGGGGGGGAACTTGGACTGGAAATGGGCTATGGTGGGAGGGAACATGGACTGGAAATGGGCTATGGGGGGGGACCTGGACTGGAAATGGGCTGTGATGGGGGCTAGGACTACAAATGGGTTGTGATGGTGGGGGGGGGGTTAAGACTGGAAAGAGACTGTGATGGGGAGACTTGGACTGGAAATGGGCTGTGATTGGGGGGGAGCTAGGACTGGAAATGGGCTGTGATGGGAGGGCTAGCAATGGAAATGGGCTGATGAAGAGCTGGAATAGGACTGGAAATGGGCTGATGAGGGGGCTAGGATTGGAAATTGTCTGATGGGGAGCTTGGAGTGGAAATTGGCTGATGGGGGGCTGGAATAGGACTGGAAATGGGCTGATGGGAGATGGAATAGGACTGGAAGTGGGCTGACGAGGGGGCTAGGATTGGAAATTGGCTGATGGGGGAGCTTGGAGTGGAAATTGGCTGATGGGGGGCTGGAATGGAACTGGAAAAGAGCATATGTGGGGCTAGGACGAAATGGGCTGATGAGGAGCTCGAATAGGACTAGAAATGGGCTGATGGGGGAGCTTGGACTGCAAATGGGTGATGGGCTAGAATAGGACTGGAAATGGGCTGATGTGGGGGCATGGGAGAATGGGACTAGAAGGAAGCGGATGCTATCAGAGGGCTGATTTTGGGGGAGGACTAGAAGGGATGGGGATGGGGAATGAGAATGAGAATGGAGAGGGGAAAATATATTTTGTGTGGAAGAAAAGTCTACGATGAGCCGGGTATTGGGAGAGTAAGAGGGGATTGAGAATGGAAGGGTGAAATTTGAGTGGATGATAAAGGAATAAGGAAAGAAATGGGGGAAAGAGCAAAAGGGAAACTATCAGTATGTTAAAGCAGATATATAGAGAGAATGGAAAACATCTAAAAGAGAAGAAAGGACAAATAGATAGCTCGCAGAAGACACGAAGAAACCAGAAGAAAGTGAATGGAGCAATTGCAACTGAAAAATAAAATGCCCAAACAGAAGGTAGAAAAATACTTTTTATTTTGAATTTATTAACTGGAATATGTCAGCTCTGGGAAATGTGTATTTCTAACATCTTTGCGTTTTTGTTTAGTGCAAGAGGAAATTACTTTATAGTTTTATTTCTCCAGTGTTGTACATTTCATGTTTGGTTTTTGGGGTTCCCAGTTTAATTATTTTCTTCCTATTTCTAAATTGTGATCCCTTGTTATTTGTGTGGTGATGGTCTACGTTCTGTGCAACCGAGCTGAGGTATTCTATTCATGTAGTTTCTGTTTGACAGTCCCACTTGTTCTCTTTCCCCAATAGAAGATGTATTGGTATTCTCTAAGATGTACTGGTTTAATATCTGCAGTGTTGCCTTTTGATAGGTAGGGTTTGGTGCATGGTGAGTCCTGGTAGTGCTGTTATGATAGGGTAGATTTGCTATGGATTCTAAATGGTCAGTGTTTATAGTACTTCCTAATGGGCCTGGCAGTTATCACTGCAATATAGTAATGTAGAAATCTGTTAATCGTTCTTTATCCAGACACTCATTAAGAGGCATGTTTACTAAAAGTGCATGTTAACATTATGCAAATATTTATGCAAATGAGACTCCTTATGCAAATGAGGCCCCACAATTAATCTCCGCACATGGCCCCGCACCTGGATTTCACCACACCCTGAGGAGACAAACATGAGGACTGAAAGGCCCAAGAAAGCACTGTGTGGAAAAAGCAGGAAAGCTCAGGTCTATAACCTTTATTTTTCCTTCTCTTGGAACGGAAATTTGTTTTTCCTTTTAAATTCCAGTGGGAGGTGGGAAAAATTTGCATCTGTTACACCACCAAGGGCTGATAGCACAATTAGTATTTTACCTCTACTACTACTACTACTGATTTATTTATTTATTTATTTACAGTCTCTTATATACCGCACTATTCAGCATCAGCGCGGTTTACATGGAACAAAAATGCTCAATACAATTAACACGTATGAGTTTACAGATAACAGGGCAAAAAACTTGGATAACAGGGGTAAACTATTTAAAAAACTTGCTACAGAGAGTCATATGAACAGGAATTCCATAGAAACATATGCACCACTAAGGGTTAGAGTATCTTTCTTGGCATGTTGTTGGGATACCATATATTTGCTTAGCGGATTGTATCGTTGGACTCTATGGGGTGTCGTTGGGCTCTATGAGGTACTTGTTGAAAAGGTGGAATTTGAGGGCTTTCCTAAACTGTGTTAGGCTCTTAATAGCCCGGATACCTGGAGGTAGTGCATTCCAGAATCTTGGCGCACTGAGACTGAAAGCCCTATTGGCTGTAGATGTACTGCAATCTGTTAATGCTTTCGGGACTTTTAGAGAGTTTATAGCCGTGGATCTTCTTGCTCTATTTGGAGATGTGGTATGGATGAGGGCAGTTATGGATTCAGAGGAGAGCTTGTTAATAGCTTTAAAAGTGAGTAACAAGGTCTTGAAAACGATTCTAGCCTGGATGGGTAGCCAATGTAACTGTATCAGCAGAGGTGTCACTTCTGGAGGCTCCATGGATGACCCTTGCTGCCACGTTCATGGCGAGCTGCAGCGGGTTCAAGGTGGATTGGGGCAGACCTTGTAGGATGGCATTGGCATAGTCAAAATGAGGTATGATCAACACCTGGTAGATTGTCCTGAAATCATTTGGTTCCAGCATGGATCGTAAATGCCTAAGCGAGCGGATCTTGTAGTATACTGCTCTGACTGTTTCCTATGTGGGCCTTCATGTCCAGGCGTTGATCCAAAGTGACTCCCAGGTAGCGTATTGAGGGTTTAGATTGTAACTCAGCTTCTTTTACTTTAAGGTATTGTGGTGGGGTAAAGTTAGGGTTCCTCGTAATGAAGAGTACTTCCGTTTTCTTATGTTGTATTCGGAGGTTTTGGGAGAGAAGCCAGTCAGATATTGCATTGAAACAGCTCGTCAGTGGAGAGAGGTCCAGATGTTCAGTAGAGAAGGGTATGTACAGCAGGACATCATCAGCGTATAACATGCAGTCAACATTGAAGGATCGGATGATCTTGCAAATTGGCTGCATGTAAATGTTGAACAGTAGGGCATAAAGGAAGGATCCTTGTGGGACTCCCTGGCTTTGGTGGAAGGGTTCCAAAGTTATCCCTCCAGAGCGAACATGCTGCCATCTTCCGGACAGGTAAGATCTGCACCATTCAAGCGCTCTTCCATTAACGCCTTTCTCAATTAGTCGTCCTAAGAGAATCTCATGACTTACTGAATCAAAAGCTGCAGCAATGTCCAGAAAGATGAGAGCAAATCCTTGACGGATGTCGTCAATTCCAGTGATTATCTTGCAGAAGAGAGTGGTGAGAAGAGTTTCCACTCCCTGGAATTCCCTAAAACCATGTTGGCAGGGGTCTAACGGTGCAGCGGTGTCTATGTGATCCTGTAGTTGTCGTTGAACCTCTTTTTCAATGATCTTCGCGAGTAGTGGTATGCTGGATATAGGTCTGTATGATTCTACCTTTTGGGGATCGAGCTTGCAGTTTTTTAGCAGAGGTCTGATAGAGGTATGCTTGAGAGCTGAGGGGAATGAGCCGGTTGAGAAGGAGAGGTTCATTATTTTGGATAGTACTGGGCTGAAGTGGCTGCGGAGCTCCTTAATCCAGAAGGCTGGGCATGGATCGGATTGGGATATGGTGGTGTTAAGGGCCATAATAGTGTCTTCAATTCCTTTCTTGGTAGGGGTAGAGAATACGGTTAGAACTGTTGGGCAAACTTGTTCTGGGGTGGTGGTTGTAGTAGAGGTTTTGATGGTCTGGCATATCTTGGATTGTGCATAGGTTGCAAAATCTTGTGGGTGAATCTCAAATTGAGGCCCAGGGGTTGGTTCCTTTGATAGAGTCTTGACTAGGTTAAAAAGGTTGTGTGGTTTATTAAGTGATCTCTTTAAGGTATCTGAGTAGTACTGTTTCATTGTTTCAGTGATTGCCTTGCGGTGCGCAGCCAGCTGACAGTTGTACGCTGTCTGGTCGTTTAAAGAATGAGATCGGCGCCAGCGTTTCTCGAGTTTCCGTAGTTGGGTAAGAGATACTCTAAGATCAGCTGTGTACCATGGAGCGCTCGTTCTTTTCCCTGGGGGCTTGTTGGTTGGTGTGCGTAGGGCGATTGCGCTGAGGCAGTTGTTCCAGTGAGAAATTAGGTCGACAAGGTTCGGGGTGGTTTCACTGATGAGTTGTTGCGTTTCCGCAAGGATAAGATCTCTGTTGTATGGCTTGAAACATCGGGAGTGCGGTCTTGTGGTGTTGCTCGGTATCTTGTTGCACTTTGAAATGACTTTGTGTGAAGGAATCTGGAGGATGATCAGTTTGTGATCTGACCAAGACACAGAAGTTATGGACGTTATTGGATCCTGAGATGGGTTAAGGGATATCTGGGGGGCGAATACTAAGTCCAGAATATTTCCCTTAGTATGAGTAGGTACCTTAACCAGTTGCGTGAAGCCGAGATTTGTAAAGGCATCAAGGAAGGATGACGCTTGATTGTCCTGTAGCGTAGGCAGGTTGAAGTCGCCTAGGATCCAATTTGGGATGCTTGGGTTATGAGTGTTGGAGGCGAGATCAATGATAGCAGCGAGATCATCCGGAGAAGCTGAGGGTGCTCTGTAAAGCAAGTTGATTGAGCAGCGTTTGTTGGAAATGGTGACGGTCTCAAGGTGATTTGTGTTGGTGGAGTCCACCATCTGGAAAGGGAGGTCTGTCCTGGTGAGGATGGGCACACCTCCACCTCTTTTGTCTTGTCTATGACTTGTATGTACTGTGAAATTCAGGGGGAGGAGCTGGTTGAGTATGACGTTGTCTTCGGCGGATAGCCACGTCTCAGTGACCATGAGTATATCAAGGTCGTGGAGGGAGATTATGTCAGAGACAACTGGCCACTTCTTCCAGATTGAACGGGCATTGATGAGGGCACATTTTAGGCTATGAGGGTGGGGGTTTTCCACCTGTTTGGGTTTCATAGAGTGTTGAAGTGCAATGTGTAACAGATGGGGGTGGTGTGAGCGGGTGTCCCAATTTATGTTGTTACGGGATGCACCAGCCCATCTCCTTCCATGGCTCTGTAATATTGGGATCTGGTTGGAAGAAGGGGTTAAGGCAAGAGAGCAGGAAAACCAACTAGAAAGGATGATATAACATCCGACTATGGTGGTAAAGGGGGAACCCATCTTGGTAGGGCACTGTGTGATTGTGAACGGGTAGCTTAGGGCAGACCACCAGGAAATTATTAATGGGACTCTTGGTCTGTTAACTGGCGGCAGGCGCAAAGGAGGAGATAAAGGACAGATGCTAGTCAGCAGTCCTAAGTTATAATGGGAACACAATTCATTTGTATAGTGCTACAAGGCATACGCAGCACTGTACAGAGACATGAAAGAGATGGTCCCTGCTCATCAGAGCTTAATTAGTGAAGAAAAAGGGAAATACAATCTATTCAAGACAAACAAAAAAACAGCTGGGGACTATGATATCTCTACAGGGCCGTACCAAGGGCTGTGTGAGCGGTGCGGCCACACAGGATGCAAGCACAGAAGGGGGCGCTAATATCACTGGGTTTCCAGGAAGCTCAAAAGAGTGAATTATTGAACGTGGCTAGGTAGAGGGGGGCACCAGATTCATTAGTTGCACAGGGCACATTTCTAGCTTGGTACGGTCTTGGGTAAGGAAACACATATGGAGAGCAGGATACTGTGCAGATTAGGATCCAAAAGCAGCCTCGATGAGGTGAGTTTTCAGCCTGGATCTGAAAAGGAGCAGAGATGAAGCCTGACGTACTGATTCAGGTAGTTTGTTCCAGGCATAAGGAGCAGCAAGGTGGAAAAATCAGTCTGGAGTTGGTAGTAGAAGAGAAGGGCACAGATAGAAGTGATCTGCCAGAGGAGTGGAGTTCTCGAGGAAGAGTGTAGAGTGAGATTAGAGAGGAAAGATAGTGAGGAGCAGCAGAATGAAGGCACTTATAAGTCAGTAAGAGAAGTTTGAACTGGTTACGGAAATGGATAGGGAGCCAACGAAGAGAGATTACATGTGCATAGTGAGACAGGTAGAAGATTAGTCGCGCAGATGAATTTTGAAGAGGGAGAGATGATTTAGCGGGAAACCAGAAAGGAGGAGGTTGCCATAATCTATTCGGGAGGTGACTAAGGAGGACTGGATAAGGATCTTAGTAGTGTGGTCAGAAAGGAGAGGGCAAATTTTGCTTATGTTGTAGAGACAAATAACAGAATTTAGCTATCAGTTGAATATGTGTGGAGGAGAGGGAGGAGTCAAAGATGACTCCAAGTTTGCGAGCCGAGGAAAGAGGGAGGAGTAGAGCAGTATCCACAGAAATAGAGAAAGGAGGAAGGGGAGAGGTGGTTTGAGGGGGAAAGATAATAATCAGCTCAGATTTCGCCATGTTCAATTTCAAATAGCGGTGAGACATCCAGGCAGCAATGCAGATAGGCAGGCATAGATAAGGGCCTGGATTCCCAGAGAGATTTCAGGTGTAGCGAGGTAGATCTGGGAGTCATCAGCATAAAGATGGTGCTGAAAACCATCGGAGGAGAAGAGTGTACCAAGGGACTGGGTACAGAGAGAGAGAAAAAGAGTGGTCCCGAGACAGACACTTGAGGTATACCAACTGAGAACGGGATAGGAGTAGAGGAGGATCCACCAGAACATACACTAAAAGTGTGGTGAGAGAGATAAGAAGAGAACCAGGATAGAACAGGGCCCTTAAAACCAACCTAGGACAAGGTATCGAGGAGAAGGTGGTGGTCAACAGTGTCAAAAAGCAGCAGAAAGGTCAAGGAGGATGAGGATCGAGTAGAGGCCCTTGAATATGGCCAGGAACAAGTTTACTGGAGACTTTGGCAAGAGCCATTTCAGTAAAATGTAGAGGATGAAAGACAGATTGCAATGGATCCAGAAAGGCTTGAGAGGAGAGAAAGCCAAGACAATGGCGGTGAACCGTATGTTCAAGTAGTTTAGAAATAAAGGGGAGGAGGGAGATGGGTTGATAATTAGAAGAACAGGTAGGGTCTAGTGAGGATTTCTTGAGGAGAGATGTAACCACAGCATGCTTGAAGGCTGTAGGAACGAGTTGCAGTGCAAAGCAATAGGTTGAGGATTTTGCAAACGGAAAGAATGACAGCGGAGGAGATGGAGTTTAGTATACTGGTGGGAATAGGATCAGAGGAGCAGGCAGTGAATTTGGAGGAGGAAAGAAGATGTGTGGTTTCCTCCTCAGTGATCTTAGAAAAGGAAGAAAGGGTGGCGGAGGTTGAGGGAAGGATTCGAGATTGAAAAGGGGGAAGGTGGGGTGGTCATGACCCTGTATCCAAAACCAAAAAGGCTTTAAAAGTGACTGAAAAACTTTGCACAAGTACACGTCAGGGAAATCCTGGACTGGATTATTTAAAAGTGAAAGGCCCAATTTTCAACAAGGTGCTGAGGCATGCTATACCCGCAGAAAGATACCCGCCCAGGAAAAGTGCTTGAATCGTAAGCCTTCAAAACAGCCAAGCATCGAAAATACAACACAAACTGAGCACAGTGGCAGGCACCCAGCATGGCATAGATGAGTAGACACAGGGTCTGGAATCCAGACTCAGTGATTAAGGTTACCCTGCGATACCTGTGTATGTGTCCAAACCAGTGGCCAGAGAAGTGGGACAGCAAGTATGCATGAACTCATATATCACCTGTCCGACATACCCATGCATTGATGACACCGTCATACAGCTCCATAGACTGCCTATACAAGAGCCCCTGTGGCTGGGCGGATAGACACCAGTGGCATGGCGGCAAGGAGTACAGCGAACTTCAGCCCTGATGAGTCTGAAACCCTTGCCAAATCTGTGCTGTGGTATGAAGGGGTGCTATACCCCAGGGGGGGTGGGGAACAGAGGCTGAACCTGCGGCTGGCCATGGCCATATGGAGGGCCATTCAACTCCACCTGTGCAGGTAAGAAGGCCTGAACGTGCTGAGCACAATGTTAAGCCACAGGCCATACACACCCTGAAAGGCACAGCTGTGTGTCTGCACAGGGAGACAGAGTTGTGGTGCCAAGCCACATGCTGGTGGCAGTCCCAATGTTTGCAGAACAGGTGTCAGCGAGGGGATGGGCCATGCATTGATAAAGGTGCTATCCCCAGCTGCCTGCAGCAGGAGGCATATCCAGACACAGCAGGGGGGGAGGCCACTGCACCCCTGGTGGCAGATGGTAGCAAAACCATAGGGCAGGCACAGCAATGGCAATGCCAAATATATAGGGAGCTGTGGTTGGGCTGCCCACCCCAGGGACACCACTGGCCAGAGCAGATGCCCTGGGCATGTGTCCCACCCTTCAGCACCTGTGATCCTGGCCCAGGGGTCTGATAGAGCCAGTGGAAGAATCTACATATGTGCTGTCCGTCTGTCCCTGCAAGCAGATCTGCCATCACTACTTGCTACCCCCTGTCTGGCTATGGCAGCATGTCGATGAGGTGATGCCACAGAACCTGACATGTGCAATGGCGAGCATGCACAAACCATGACACCTTGTCCTGCACGGCACCTAACAAACCATGCAGTGATGTGGCCCTGAGGTAGTGGATGCTGGCCCCCAGCTGCTGCCTGTCCCAAGCTGGACTGGGCAAGGACAAATGCATCATGGCAGGACCCAGGGTAGCGTGCACACACATCAGTAAAGGTCATGTTGGCATCCACAACGACCTACATGTTCATTGATGTGTAACCATGCCTGTTCCAGTATGCCCTCTGCTTCAGCCGTTGTGCCCGCAGTGCAATGTGGGTGCAGTCTATACATCCAAGCACCGATGGGAATCCAGCAATATTGTAGACTGCCTGCATGGTCTCTTGCAATGTCTGCTGTTTCTGGGGGAAGGCTATGAGTTGGCGCTTCCTCCGCAGCAGGGCCCTAATGAAGACACTTCTGCAGTGGCTAGAAGTGGACTGCATGATTCCAACAGTTACCCCTATCACATGCTGGAAGCTGCCAATTGCCAGATATCCCAGGGCAGTGGTCACCATCATAGTCACTGGCAGAGCCTGGCTACTGGAAGTGAAGGGTTCCAGGTCCAGACTGAAAAAGCTGCACAACACCATTATCGTTGCCCCATCCAGTCTGTATCTCTGGTAGACCTCCCCCTCCTCCATTAATTGCAGGTAGCTCATCCTGGGCCTATATAAACGTGGGACACAGTACCTGCGTCTCTGGTGCTGGGCTACTGCCTGTTGACAGATATGTACTGCCTGCTGCATCCTCCACTGTGCCCAGGCACATGGACACATCGCCACTTGTGGAACACCATGTGCATGGCCCACATGGCTTCACAGCTGTCCAGCAATGCTTTACTTCTGTACAGTGTGGGTACAGGCCTGCAAACACACTCATCGCTGTAATATGCAGTGTAACGCCACTACACGGGTTCGCCGCACACCATCAGCAGTCGTATGTGACAAGAAACGACGCTTAGGCTTACGCGGTTAGTGACATCCAATGTCAGCACACATGGCTTTCAGAAATCCACTTTACGTGGGTTTGGGGATGACATGCCCCCATTCCGCCCCCTGGCCTCAGCGCTTGGTGCTGTGTGGGTAGCTGGGCCTCTGATTCAAGCCGCCTTATTGGTCTGATTTGCATGGATATGGCAGTTTTACACGGGTAAGGCCATCTGTTACATGTGAAGCACGCACCTAGGGCTTCAAAAATCGGGCCCGAAATGTTTGCCTCTCTGTTTTCTGAACAGGCTGGGAACTGAATTGGAACCTAGCTGGTTTGGAGAGTATAGAACTGTACATGAGGTTTGCTTGAGGATAAAGTGAAGTCTAGCCTGGCCTTGTGGTACTGGAGGTGCCTGCTTAGCTGCAGTATTTAAGCAGAAGCCTGTGAATGCTCAGGAAGAGAAAAGAGAAAAACTTGTTAGGCATAAACGGTTGGAGGCACCAGGATTTGAACCTCCTGGTTCAGCCTTATTAATGATGCTTTTGGAGCTTAAACCCTATTCCAAGAGTACAAGAGTATGGAAGTCTATCTGGAGATCAGAGACAAGAAATACACTGCTTGGCATAGCCTACTACTATTACTACTACTTACCATTTGTATAGCACTACAAGGCATATGCAGCGCTGCACAGGGACATGTAAGAGACAGTTCCTTCTCATAAGAGCTTACAGTCTAGTCAAAAAAGACAACACAACAACAGGGGACTAGAATATTGTGGCGCTCACACCCCTACCAGGCGGTTGCCTAGTAGGGACGGGAGACCATCTTGTCTTCCTTTTCCAAAGGGTTGTAGTTGTGTAGTCAGAAATGAACCAAGTGGATGTTTCAAAGCACACAGGAATTTTTATTAGCTTCCTTTAGGTAAGATGGTAACAATCTTCAAAGCAACTTTACACTCAGGACAAAGAAACAAAGGATAATCTTCTCCAATTAAAGCAAATGTCAAAACAGTGTTTCCGTGGAATTATTTACAATGGCTTTCCTTTTCTTTTCCTTTAAGATGCTTCTTACTTCAGCAATAATAAAGGCACATGTATTTACAACCTACAATCAAAGCCAGTAGGGCTGCTAGCTCCTTCTTTGCTGTTTTGAGTTAAACAGTTCTCAGCTGTCTAGCCCCGCCTTGGTTGCACTAGCCACTTCTTTAGGAAAGAACCTTAGTGCTTCAATATAAAACTCATTCTCTCCTTTACTTCAGACTTTCAGCTATAACAAAGTTGTAACAGCTTTCTTAATTTCTTTCTGCTATTTGGCTTCCATTAATTAGCATCAATACAAACAGCACAGTCCATCTCAGAACAAGAAGAAACCATGTCAGTTCCTCTACCATCCACCTCCATACTTTCTTCTGAGCTGCATATTGGTAAAGCTTGGAAACGTTCAGGCACTTTTTCCTTTAAGTCATTTAAAAGCTCAAATAGCCTATTCCACTGCACTGCCCCTCCTTCTCTTGGCAGAACTTCAACAGGCTTCTCCTGTTCAACTTTCCTTGAAAACCCCTTCTCTCTAATCTGGGTTTTCCCAGGTACAATCCCTCTTCAGAATCAGAGCAAGAGATATAAGCCTTAGGCTTCACTGCTTTCTTTCTCCTACCTTGGAGTTTTACTGCAGGACTTCCATATCTGGGGCTTCTGTTGGCTGTAACTATCTCTGCCTCAGAGCCAGTCAGGGAATCAGGGTAAGATTTCCTCTCCACTTCCTGGGGCTTCTTCTGCCTGAAGACACACCCTTCACCCGAGGAGTCTAGGCTCTCTTGCCTTAGCTTTTCCAACGCCAGCCTTCTCTCTCTCTCTCTTGCCAGTATACTTGGTCCTCTCCCTGGAACCTTCTCTGTAGCTCTCTTGGCTGCAGTCCTGGCTGCTCTTGCTCTCCTTGCTCTTGTCCTTGTTCTTGTTCCTGTTTCTCCTTCCGTCTATCTCTCTGTTTGTTTGCTCAAACTTAAACGTGGAGCAGGGCACCTCCCCTTCTGACTCCACCCCCATGTACCTCCTACTCTTACTTAGGGTTGCCATGGAGTCTGGGTGTGGCTTTAGCCCAGCTCTACCCTCGTGGTTTTTCTCACTGCTTTTACTATGGTGTATGTGTTCTGGTGCACCCATCCCCCGCAAAGAAGAAAAAGTTCCTTTTCCCTTTATTTCTTCATGCTGGACTGCACTCTCCTTACCACAATATGTCTAGCGGAATGGTAAAGAAACACATAGGAGGTGAACAGGAGACTGAGGGGATCAGGATCCAAAATCATTCTCAAAGAAGTGAGTTTTTAGCGTGGATTTGAACAGGGCCACAGATGGAATCTGATGTACTGACTCAATAGTTTGTTCCAAGCATAAGGAGCAGCAAGGTAGAAAGATCGAGGTCTGGAGTTGGCAGTGGAAGAGAAGGGCAGAGATAGAAGGTATCTGCCAGAAGAGTGGTGTTCCCAAGGAGGGATGTAGGGAGGAGCAGTCAAATGAAGGTACTTGTAGGTCAGCAGTAGAAGTTTGAACTGGATGTGGAAATGGATAGGGAGCCAATGAAGTGACTTGAGAAGAGGGGTTACATGACCATAGCAACAATGGTGGAAGATTAGCTGTGCAGCTGAGTTTTGAACAGATTGAAGTGGGGAGAGATGATTCAGAGGAAGACCAGCGAATAGTAGGTTACAATAATCTAGATGGGAGGTGACTAGAGAATGGATAATGGTCTTACTAGTGTGTTCCGAAAGGAAGGGACAAATTTTGCCAATGTTACAGAGAAAAAAATGACAGGTTTTACAATAGCTATCTGTTGGATGTGTATGGAGAAGGAAAGGAAGGAGTCAAAGGTGACCCCAAAGTTGCAAGCTGAGGAAACAGGGTGGAGTACAGCATTATCCACAGAAAAAGAGAAAGGAAGAAAGGGGGGGGGGGAGTTGGGCTTAAGGGAAAAGATAAGAAGCCCAGTATTGGCCATGTTCATTTTCAGATGGCGGTGAGACATCCAGGCACTAATGTCAGATAAGCAGGAAGAGTTCCGGGCCTGAATTCCTGGAGAGATTTCAGTTGCAGAGAGAGGTAGATCTGAGTCATCAGCATAGAGATGGTACTCAAACCATGGGAGGAGATGAGTGCACCAAGGGACTGAGTGTAGAAAGAGAAAAGGAGAGGTCCCAGGATGGAGTCCTGGGGTACACCAACTGAAAGCGGGATAGCAGCAGAGGAGGATCCACCAGAACATACACTAAAAGTGCAGTGGGAACCAGCAGGAGGCACTATGACAATATTCAAAAAGATATATATTTAAGTCAACTCCCACCTATACACAGTACTATTTAAATCCTTTTAAACAATAAATAAAATTACAATTTCATCCTTTTACATTAAATACCAAACATCTTAGAATCCACTTCTATTTACTACTCCTACTTGCTCATACAACTTCACTGATGTGATTCAAATCCTGAAATCTTCACTGACTAGTCTAGTTTTTAGCTTTTTCCTAAGATACGTGAAACTAGAAACTTCTCAAAAGTCCACAGATAGCGTTCCACTCTATTGCAAGTCTATATTTAAAGCACGTGTCTATCATGTGCTTATAGATGTGTAAAGGGGAAGGATAAAGGAAGGAATATTGAACATGATTAATGCAGTTAACAGATGTGCTAACCGCTTTACTTGCGGTCACTGGGATAGTCAACAGCACTTACACAGTGCTGCTGAATATCCCCAGCTGCCGTCACTACATGCCCTGATGCCCGCCACATTCCATCCAAACCCATCCATTACCCTGGTTTGATCATAAGATAATCAGCTTCTCCCTCTCTCACGCTAACTCCAACATACCCCCCCACCAGCACCTCAAATAGAAGACGGTATAAACAATTTGACAAGGAAAATGTCATAGAGAAGATCATCCCCCAACTAACAACAAACTCAAACACCCCGAGATACTTATGGATCACTGGAACCATATCATGGAAGGAGCAGCCGTCGCAACTACAACAAAGCTCCCCTCACCCAGGACTCAGCAAAAGACCCCTTGGTATACCCCAATCCTCTGAAAGTTCAAAACACAGCTCTGAAAGCTCGAGTGGAGATGGTGAAAAACAGCAGACCAGGATGACAAAGTCAACTACCTAAGGATAATGAACAAATACCACATCGCAACAAACAATGAAAAGCGCAAATATCATTCAAAACTGATCAACTCAGCAATCAGCCACCCCAGAGAGCTCTTCGACATCATAAACAGACTGACAAAGACCCCATCCAACAACCAAGAAATTACAATCACCCACCAACAACTTGCAACACACTACAACCAGCTCCTCCCTCAACCAGTCACAGCACCCTCCCCCCCAGATACTGATACCACCCATCCGAACCCATGGCCCTCCTTCAGTGACATCAACAAAGAACATATTGAAAGCATCATATCATCTCTCAACACTACGACTTCACCCTGTCACGCCACCACCACTCGCCTCTAGGTTAGAGGGGCGTGGATTTTTAGAGGAACTTTCTGCTGTATGCTTTTTCAGCTTTTTTAAAACTATTTCCCTGCAATGCCCTCTGGAAAATGTAGTCCTTATTCAGCTGTATGAGTGCACCATGCAGAAAGCTGTAGTCAGGCTTAAGTAGGTAAGGCAAATGACAGAAATGTATTATTTTTATATACACAATGGTTCGATCATACCACGCATATGATTGTTGGTTCAGGACTCTTGAAAGCAGAGCATTGTCCAAAACATATCCAACCACAAAATGCAGTATTAAAGGTTTTCTCTATTGCAGGATACACAGTCCTTACCAGCAAGCTTATTGTATTCCCTTCTCAGCTTTGCTGGGGTTAAAGCACAAAACAAAAACAATCACATTTACAGTCTGTGGTAAACTTCCCCTCTATAAACACATGGGGATCTCAGCCACCCTGCTTGGAATAAGGGTACCTTTTTCCTGGAAGCCTTTCTTTCAGGACTGGCTTGCTTTTTCTACGTTCCCCAGGTTTACAGCTTGGCACAAGGAACAGTCCAGGGGTGTGTCCTCCTCAATCAGCTTCACCTCGGGCTCTCCCAGCTGCATAGGCTCTGACTCCCCACCTTGCTCACAGTGCTCAGCTAACAGCCTTCCAGGGAATCCTGGAGTCTCCCTTGTTCCTGGCTCCAAACTCTCCTGCAGCCATGCTACATGCCAAATAGCACTCTCTCCAGCTGGAAGCTCCGTTCCTCTGCTCTGCTCTGCTCTGCTCAGCCTGGCTTCCTGCTTTTCCTCTCTTCCTTTCCTCTTCTACTAAAACATACTCTGCTCTGGGTTTATACTTCCAGGGCTCTAGCTCCAGCCCCACCCTACTCAGGTGACGGCAATCAGCCTGACTCCGGGAACCTGAGTGCTTGAAGCATCCACTGCCTAAAGGGTTCTGAGCTTTGTATCCTCTCCCCTTCATTCCACTAGGGGGAGCATGAAATGTGGTCCACGTGAAAGTTTTCTGATCCCTGGAGGTGTTTATGGCTTTCCTACCCTGTCTTGGTAAAAGGAGGCCCTTTACTAGGGTGAATTCCCTGTCTCTTTGTCCTCCCCTGGACTCTGGATAGGCTTCCTTGCCACAACCCCTTGACTCATATCATCTCCTGGATCAAGGCAGCCAAGAAGGAGCTTAGCCCAACACTCACTGAAAACACCCCTGTTGTACTACAACAAGGAAAAATGCCTGACTTCCTAAAAAACTCCTCCATTCGCCCCACCCTGAAGAAACCGGACCTCAACCCCTCTGACCCATTTTTATTCCATCCTATCACCAGCCTCCCTTTCGCAGCTAAACTCATAGAAAAAAACAGTACAACGCCAGCTCCAGGACCACACTGACAGTAATAACTTTCTTGACCTGCAACTGCACGGCTTCTGCCTCCTTCATAGTGTCGATACACTGATAGTCATCCTAATAAATAACCTAATACAAGGTCAAGGTTTCTTATTAATTTTCCTGGATATCTCCACGGCCTTCGATACTGTCAACCACAATATCCTACTTCAATGACTCAGATCCACCGGAATTCAGGGCATTGTTCTACAATGGTTCACATCATACCTAACCAACAGGTACCAACAGATAAAAATTGGACCAAACACATCTACCCCATACTGCCAAATGCAAAGAGTACCCCAGGGATCCACACTATCAGCACTCCTATTCAAGATTTACCTACAATTCTTCTGCTCAGTCATCAAGACTTACGGCCTCACCTACCACATCTACATGGATGGCATCATGATATATGGAAAGTTCAACACAAAGCAACCCTCCTGTTCTACCCACCACTTCACCGATGTCGCAAACTGGCTCAAATCCAACAACCTAGAAATCAACTATAAAAAAACAGAGGCTCTCTTCCTAACGAAAGACAACACTTTCACCCCTCCCGCCACCTTAACACTGAATAACACCAAAGTCAAAGTCAAAACTGAGCTGAAGTACCTTGGCATCACTCTGGACCACCACCTCTCTTTCAAGACTCACATAAGCAAGATCACCAGATCAATATACCACAAGGCGAAAACGCTGCAATGTCTCCAACCGCTACTAGAAGCATCCAGGTTCTGCTCTGCCCTCTGTAGGAGTTAAGGACGGGTTTAAGGACTAATTTGGCTTACTTAACTTGGCTCACTTTGATAATGATGTTGAAAGTTATGATCCTATCCCAAAGAGCTGACTAACTTCTAAATGGCACAGAAGAACTGCATGTGGGCTGTGATTGACAACATGTATAATCCCTGCTGAAACATGTAGGATACCAGACTCTGGACAGGAGTGTGCAGAGAATGGACTTACAGAATGGAGCAGATGCCAGCCTAATATAAGGTTGATGAAAAAGTTTGCAGAGCCTTGAAGATTCTAACTTGTGCTTGAAGCGAAAAGAAAATCACCCAAGCGAAACTACAGTGAAACAAAGAAGAAGATGCAGGGCGGGGACCGAGCAGCCCAGCAGGGAACGGCCTACAGCACATTTAGTTATATGATACTGAGTGAAGGGCCTCAAGACAGAAACAAAGACAGAAACCTGATAATGGGGAGGGGTCTCAGGGTAGAGCCTGCAAATATATGCAGAATGTTCTGGAACTATTTGCTGCAGAGGAGTATATAACAGAGGTAACGTCCGAGTGTGGGCGGGACAGCCTTCTCTTTCACTATTATTCAGAGCCAGAGAACTCTGTCCTCATCAGGCAGACTGTTTATAGCTTTGCTTGTAACTTTCTTACTATTTGTTTTTGCCCAAATAAATTATTTTATTATGGAATAAGCAGAGTGTCGCCTGATTGATTATTGTATCCACCCCAGGGGAGATTTGTCCGAGCACCCTGGCGGACAATTGGCGCCCGAACAGGGACTTGAGTGTTTAATACTCCAAGTATTTAATACTCCTAAAACTTTTATTCTAAATTAGTCCTTAAACCCGTCCTTAACTCCTACACCTCCAAGCAATGATACTACCGCAGTCGGATTACAGGAACTTGATCAAGGCCTCCCACAATCCACCACACACCCACTCCACACAACAGCACGCATCCTCCTGGTAGCAACCCGCCAGGAACACATTACACCTATCTTCAAGAATCTCCACTGGCTACCACTCCCTAGTCAGATAAACCCTCCTATTGACCCACAAAGCCATCCATGCTGACCCCCCCCCCCCCCCCATATATCCACATGCTGCCACAGACCAAGACGAACCTCCACAAAGAATACCCTGATCGTCTCCCATGCCAGAACAAAATTCAACCAATAGACCTGTGCTTGTGCTTTACAACTCTACGTGCCATCAACCTGGAACACTCTGCCGGACCCCCTAAGATACACTGCCTACCTCAATACCTTCTGGAAGCAGCTAAAGACTCATCTCTTCACGGAACACTTCACCCCCACCACCTAACTCCCAGGACGACTTTAACTAATTGTGACACTCTCGATATGTAGCCCCTCTCACAACTTCATATACAATGTACAGAGTTGATCAACTGTATATACAAAAATTGCATGTTGTACATAGTTGAACTGTTCACTGTAACTGTAAATACCCTTGTTTATTGTAAAATGCTTTGACTCGGCGAAAAGCAATATAGAAATCCAGCTAAATAAATTAAATAAATAAATAAATACTACTGCAATCTGTGTTAGAACCTGTACAACCATCTGAAAATACTGCCTTTTAAAGTAAGAACAAATCTCTCTATGGCAGCGTAATTTAAACCGTATTTTCTTTAGCAAAAAGCGCACCTTTTCTTCCATCGATAAAGTTGTCAATGATTATACCTAAAATTTTAGTAGAATTAACCAGCAGTATTTTTAATGTCAGTGGAAATAGATTTATATTATAGCCTACCCATAAGAATTTAGTTTTATTCAGGGTTAATGTTCATAAAGTGAGAACCCATCCATGAATTAATAACAACAAAGGTACTGGAAAGATTAATAAAAGTTTGATGTAGATCTGATTGGAACGAAAGAAGCATTGTAATGTCATCTTCTTATATTTGGAAATGAAGACCAAACAGTCATAAGAGATCTGTTAAGAAGCTCAAATAAATATTAAATAATATAGGCAATAAGGAAAAGTCTTGTAGTAGTCCACATTTTAGCTACCAGATCGAGGAAAACGCTCCCTTCTGTTTTACAGTGCAATTATGGTTTATGATTTATGGTTTAATGGGACTTTCTATACTGCCCTTCAAACATCAGAGCAATTTACAATATAAAAAAATCATAAAAAGGGAGAAAAGAATTCCAAATGAAAAGGCAAAGCAGATAGGGGATAAAAATAGACAAGGTACACAGATATACACAAATATATAAAAATACAAAGATACACAAATATATACTCTACAGAACAGGTGCAGGAGTGGCTAGGATTCAATGTTAAAGATCTGTTGGAAGAGGTGAATTTTCAAATCAGTCTTAAATTGACAGAACGAAAGTTCCTGGTGTAGCAGGAGATCTATTATCTATTCGAAGTCTGTCCCTCCAACCCCCATATGAAAACACAGAGACAGACCGGTATGCAAACAGATGCTGTTTATTGTGCGCACAGTCTCAGGCAGAGCCGGCACCCTGAACAAAACGATCTGAGAGAGACCAAGTGGAGTCACACACTGTCTTATATACAGTAAGTTTTCAAACCCATACTAGCTTCTCATTTGTCTCAGGTATCCCCTCTCCACCAATCAGTAGCCCCTGGGGGGGGGGGGGGTTGTGGGCTATCATATAGCATGCCTAAATGACTTGTCTAAACTGGTATGCTCCGGTCTGCTGGACTCTGGGCGAAAGGGTATGTGTTTAAATTTTGTTTCACTGTAACTCAGGCTAAGAGGGGAGGGGTTACCCTCACAGCTACCTTCCTGGCTGCCTCACTCCCCCCTTTTTTTAGTTGGACCTCAACCGCTAGGACGGTAGAGGGCAGCAGTACTAGAGGCAGGCCGCAAGGGGGTATATTGGGTCAGGGCCATGACCGAGGTAGCCGTCTTGCGTTCCACCAAGGCGTTGAGAGTGGAGGTGATAAAACGGTGGAGGATCGGGATACTGCATGGTAAGAGGGTGCATAGCAGGAAAAGAAGGGGAACTCCTATAACTAAGGTCTTAAGGCCTCCCAACCAACTAAACAACTTCATGAACCATCCCGTTCCCAGTCCCATGGATGAGTCTGAGATATGTTTCGCTAGTTCACGCAGGTCTTATTTTATTTATTTATTTTTTATTTATTTTATTTATTTATTTATTATTTAACATTTCTTATATACCGCCTTTCATGATATCAAGGCGGTTTACATTGAACAAATTGAAATTACATTGAACAGGGCATTATAACTTGGAGATAACTATTTTACAGGGAACATGGGCTATGGAGGGTTAAGTGGCTTGCCCAAGACCACAAGGAGCACCTGTGGGACTAGAAACCCCAGTCCTTCCGGCCCAAGGTTGCTGTCCTCTAGTGGGATTTGAACCCCTGACCTTCTGGCCTTCTTGGATAGAGCGTTCAATAGACACACTTTCGTCAGTGAGGTTAAAACAGCACATACCCTCAAACTCTTCACAGCCATGGTTAAGGCGTAAGAGCAGGAAATCAATAGTCATCCTATTCTGCAGTACCGCCGTGCGTAGGCCAGACATTTCACGATTCATGGTGGCCAGTATTGTTGAGGTCAGATTGAGGGATTTGGCTAGAGAACAAGCCAGTCGGCTTATCTCCATAGAGTTGTGTAGGGCTAATCCAGGTGTTCCAACGATCGATAACGACAGCCCAAGGGCCGTCCCATCGCTGTATGGTTCTACGTTTGAGTTACAGGTCGAGGACATAGGGATAGAGCGGGGTAGTCTGGGGCGCGCTATAGCTGTATTGGGCGTGTGAAGGAAAGCGGTGGTCGTCAGCCGGCCGAAGGTGCATGGGCCACCTGTGGCATTTACAGGGACATAGGTATAGGTCACCCTCCCACATATCAAAGGGGAGATACACTTCAGAGTACGCATATGATACCCATGATAAGACAGAATTAGACACATTAAACCCTCCCGCTTTGGCATTTACAAAAACAAAACAATCAGTAGCATTAAGGGTAGAAACTACCTGCAAAGAGAAAGGAATTTGGTTAAAGGCTGAGGTGGGCTGAGTGGTTCCAATACTATAGAAAAAGGTAGAAAAGTACACTTCAGGTTGTTTACAGTCCAGACTAGCAAGTATAGTAAAATACTGCATTTCTTGGTCCCCTAAGTTCATCTTGACCATAGGCTCCTGGGGACCCAACAGAAACTTGGAGCCCAGTCTGGCCTAGTCTTCGTCCGAGTCATAATGTTCCACTGCTGCGAGGCCTTCAAGGTCTGGTGGAGGGGGCGGAAAGGTATCATGTGGATATACCATGGGTTGGCCTCGTCCTCGTGTAGTGTGCGCAGGTACCCTTGCGCCCCTCATAGACGGATATTGCCCCCACCGATTTGGGCACTCGTTCTTCCAATGTCCCTCCTCTTTACAGTATACACACTGATTGGGGCCTAGGGGAAACCTCGGCCCTCTTTGTCCTCATCCACGTCCACGTCCCCTGCTCCCTTCCTTGGCCCAGGCCGATAGCGGTGGTCGTTCGGTTAGGGCAGCCGCTGTTCGAGTCCACGGGCACTCTCCAACCCTTTTTTTTTTTTAATGAGACACATTGATCCAGATAGGGACTCCTTCACACATTTCAGCGGTGTGTAGTTCTGAGTTCTTGGGATGGTCTGTTCCATCTGGACTCTGGCCAATTTCTTCTGCTGGACTCTCTGGATTGCAATTGGTGACATGGCTCCAGGCCTCATTCAGAAAAGCAGCACCAATGTTAAGTTAAAAGACTAAATATTCTAGATTAGATTGCACAATGAGACAATGCAATGCGACAAACTTAATTTCATCCATATTTACTAAGATCATATCCTATAAATATTGCTTTATAAACTTTCAATGGTCTACCAGTAACTATCTCGTATGGTGTCAATTTTGTCTCGCAGTTTGATTAACTCCTTGTCTCTCTATCACTGGAGATTCATTTGCTGATATGAAATATTCCATTATGCCCTTGACTGATCTTTACATGTTTACAGATCAGACAAGTTGCACACACGTGTTGTGAAATTTTGGCAAGTTTTAGAATTATACCAATTTTGTGAGAATTTGTCATCAAATCATCCCCCTTTGCCCATGCATGCCTGGCCAGGACATACAGAGGCAAAAATGAGGCAAAAAAGCATCTGGAAGTACCACATGGCCAGTGTAGGTTTTCCAAAGCTCATCAGGGTGCAAGGTGCACCTAGCCTGTCTCCAGGTGTCTATTTCTAATTGTTGAGTATATGTTGGGGCTTAGATGTCTTCCTAAATTGAAGATTCTGGAGACGGCATAGTTGAATAAAGTGCTCATCTTTTTTTTTTTCGTTTACATATTCATTAGCGAGATACATCACTTCACATCATTAAATTATCTTCATCAGTTTACTGTCCATCAGAGTCCCTCCTCTTAATATCCCACTTCATCCCTCACAAACTCCTTCATCACCTGCATCATTCCACCAACTACATACATAGGTCCTTTTCATGTCTTTATACCTTACTAATGTATCCTTATTTGGCAAGGCTGCTAAGAATATCAAACAATTGTTAAAAACTTAGTATTGGTGTAAACAAATGGTAGGCAGAAAATATAAATTTAGATTCTTCTCAATAAGCATAACAGTGTGAGTAAACAGTGTCCCTTTCCCACTAACTTAATTGGTGTAGTTCTAAATGGACATATGTGCTCATTCTAAATAGCAACTGTCTAAACAATCTAGGTAAAGTCCTTACAATATAAAACTACTATTTTGCAACATTTTATAACATCAATCCCAATAGAAAGAAGTATGGCTTCTAACAGGACGGACACATATCTCAGGTGTGACTAGAATCTATCGTATACACTGTTCCCAGTGAGAGTGCTGTAGGAAACTTAAGAATACTTGGACTGATCCTGAACCTGCAGTGTCCACAAGGATTTGTGTAAGATACTCATTAATTATGGTGTCAAAAGAGATCCTTTTGAGGTGAGAGACCTAAGAGGGTACAAGGCATTGGTGGTTGGGCCTCATGGCGATACTTCTTCAGGTTCTTCTTGGCCTGCAAGGCATTTGTGGCTGGGCCTCATGGCGATACTTCCTCGGGTTCTTCTTGGCCTACTCTCCCCTGCCTATTCATGTCTCTTCAGAGACATAAATATACAAGGTTCATGTTCTTCAGGCCTTGTGGGTCCTCGAGGAGTCTTAGAGCAGTCAGAATTCTGGTGGCCCAGATCATCACACTTGAAGCAGCACGTTTATTGCCTTTTCCTAGGCTGTGGTCTCACCTTTCTGCCTCTCTCTCTCTCTCATTCTTTTTCTCAAACCTCTCCTGGATCATTGCTGACAAGCAAGATTTGGTTTTGTCCAATCAACTCAAGTTAATCTTATCATTTTATTTGTAAATAATTTTACAAATATTCTCATATTTTCTGGGAACTCAGTTCCATCTTTCCACTAAATTTGCTCTATATGCTTGGGAACAAAGCAATTTCAGATCAGCCTCTGTCCAAAATTCTATAATTGCTGTGCATACTGGACCTCTAAATAAATTTAAAAAACTTTCAAAACAAAGTACGCTTTGTCTCTGGACAC
Source organism: Ichthyophis bannanicus (assembly GCA_033557465.1). Lineage (NCBI taxonomy): Eukaryota > Metazoa > Chordata > Amphibia > Gymnophiona > Ichthyophiidae > Ichthyophis > Ichthyophis bannanicus. The sequence goes on from CM066036.1 coordinate 549,683,636, forward strand.
CAACACGTAAAATTCAAATACAGAAAAACAGGTGAATTTATCCTAAGATCCAATATTGTATGGTGTTAATGTCCTGTTCATCAGTCATCAGTGCAGAGCTTAACAATGCAAAATAATTACCTTGAATCTTACAGTTCAGGAAACAGGCATTCTCAAATGACATGAAACTTCTTATTCACTCAGGATTTAAATCATTTTCAAGTTGCAATCTGGTAACTACTGGCTCAGAATGCCCCATTGTCCTGTCAGAGCTCTTAACCTCTACTTTGAAGGTCAAAGGAAAACAGAAACAGTTTCCTTAGTTTCATGCCTTGTTTGTTTGATCTAGCATCCAGGGACACTTGGCAATGAGCAGTCAGCAATGAAAGAAAAAACAATATTTACTGTAGATTAAAACATTTAAACACAAGACTATTAGTCTTTTAAGTATAGCAGCCTATCTGATTGGAATAAGGAGGTTTTCTTGATAAATTTCACTAAACCCTCCCCCTTGGGTAGTTCTGAAAAGCAACATGCTTTAACAATAGCTTGGGAAAACCAGGGACCTTAAAAAGACAAGTAAAAAGTCTTAATTTCTTCATAATCTACAAGTGGTTTGCAGCTAGCTCTCACACATGAGCTTTGCCCTACAGATATTCTCCACCCCATAAATCTTTGCTAATAGTAATTTGACCAGTCCTTCTCCAGCCTTTTGTTTGCTCCCAGCCTTCAGGTGACATACACATAGTACACAATCAAGATGCTGGTCAGACATCTGAGGATGCTCAAGGGAGATACCCCCCATGGTTTAGAAGCTCAAAAACTCTACAATTAAAATTGATGACAAGAGGATTGTTTGGAGGCTAGGTGAATTGTTCTTTTTGTCCTCTTTAATGGGTTTCCATTTGTTTGCTAGGAGAAAGACTCCTAGGTGAATTGTCCTTTTGTCCTCTCTAATGGGTCTCCATTCATCTGCTAGAAGAACTCCTCCCTGATCTCCCAGTATCTTTCTGTAGCCATGCAAACAATTTCAATAGTTTCATTCCCAGTATCTTTCTGTAGTTATGCAAACTGTCTCAACAGTTTCAAGTACCCCTATCTCTGCAGTTTCAACTACCCCTTACTCACTGCTGAGAGGTATGATCAAAATTTGGTTCTTTGACTATTGATTATGCATGAAACATAGTAATGAAACTGGATATGCATTAAATAAAGCAATTGTCTTCCTTCACTTCTATACTAGTACAACAGTCTATATACAGTAAACCCTGCTCCCCTTTATCTACAGGAGAGTCCCCCTATTCCCCTTTTATTTACAGGGAACAGTCCCTTTCCTCTTTATTTACAGCAGTTAGAGGAGAAGCTATGGGGTTGGGGCTGGACTCAGTCCCTTTTTCATTATCTACCCCCTTCTTGGATTTCTCCTTTTTTTAAAAAAAACCATTTTCTAAACTGTCCCTCTCCCTGCAGTCAGTAGACCTGGTGTTTTTCACGCTTGCACTAAGGTGGGCCACTCCCGCTCACACAGTATAACTAGTCTGGAGGCAGTGAGCCTAATGCCATAGTCACCCCCAAAGGCAGTTTTAAAATGGCTTAGCATACATTTCAGCGGAGTCCTATTCTTGGATCCACTAGACCCCATACTGTAATTATTCCTGATCCGTATACAACACTCGCGTTTATAACACTGAACGAGACAGCAGAGGGGAGACAACAGTCAGGGACACAGACAGACAGACACACACACACATAAATATATATATAAATATATATATATACCCTCCCAGACTCCCGTTTCCCAAATCCAGACACCAGGACAGGCGCTGGTTACAGAACCCCATATCTCAGACTACAGTTCTTACTCGGACCGCCTGTAGGGGGTGGCCAATCCCGTACCAGACTTTTCAACCTGTTTCAGAAAACCAGACATTTGAAAACCAGACTTTTCAACCCATTTCAGAAAATTAAGAGAGTGAGTACTCACCATCCTGAAGAGTTTGGATGCCAGTCTATCAAGCTGGATTTCTGTACCCAGGGAGTTGGCCGTCCAGGACCGAGTGCACAGGATACGCTGAGGGATCCCTCCGGAACAAAGGGTCCGGTGGTGCTGGGGACCGTCGACGACCAGGAGGTCGGTCCCGGACCGGGCGAGTCCTGGTTGCACAAACCGCGATGCCTTCACCTGGGAGTGCGAGGAGACAGATGGAGGTTTCCTGGCCAATGCACCAGGAAATGTAGCAGGAGATCTATTATCTATTCAAAGTCTGTCCCTCCAACCCCCAGATGAAAACACAGAGACAGACCGGTATGCAAACAGATGCTGTTTATTGTACACACAGTCTCAGGCAGAGCCGGCACCCTGAACAAAACGATCTGAGAGAGAGACCAAGTGGCATCACACACTGTCTTATATACAGTAAGTTTTCAAACCCATACCAGCTTCTCATTTGTCTCAGGTATCCCCTCTCCACCAATCAGTAGCTCCTGGGGGGAGGTTGTGTGCTATCATATAGCATGCCTAAATGACTTGTCTAAATTGGTATGCTCCGGTCTGCTGGACTCTGGGCGAAAGAGTATGTGTTTAAGTTTTGTTTCACTGTAACTCAGGCTGAGAGGAGAGGGGAGGGGTTACCCTCACAGCTACCTTCCTGGCTGCCTCACTGGCAGAGGTCAGATGGGAGAAAGTTCCAGAGAGCAGGGGCATTAAAGTAAAAGGCTGCTTGGTTGAATCAAAGTGAACTTCAGAGACCGAGGCAGCATGGATTCACCAGAGGCAGGTCTTGTCAAACAAATCTGATTGATTTCTTTGACTGGGTGACCAGGGAGTTGGACTGAGGGAGAGCCCTAGATGTGGTGCATTTAGATATCAGTAAAGCCTTTGACAACGTTCCTCACAGATGACTTATAAACAAACCCTAGGGATGGACTCTAAAGTTACTATTTGGGTTAGAAATTGGTTGAGTGGGTGTGACAAAGGGTACAGGTAAATGGAGCTCACTCTGTAGAGACGGAAGTTACTAGTGGTGTGCCCCAGGGATCTGTCCTTGGTCCGATTCTGTTTAACATCTTTGTTAGTGATATAGCGGAAGGGCTGTCGGGTAAGGTTTGCCTCTTTGCGGATGATACCAAAATCTGCAATAGAGTAGACACCCAGGAAGACGTAGATAACATGAGGAGGGATCTAACTCAGCTTAAAGAATAGTCTAGAATTTGGCAGCTGGGATTTAATGTTAAAAAATGCAAGGTTATACATTTGGGCTGCAGCAATTCAAGGGAGCAATATAGTATAGTAGGTTAAGTACTTTTGTCCTCTAAAGAAGAGCGGGACATAGGCATGGTTGTGTCAGATGATCTTAAAGTAGCTAAACAGATAGAAAAGATGACAGCAAAATCTAGAAGGATGCTTGGGTGCATATGGAGAGGAATGGCTAGCAGAAAAAAGGAGGCCTCTGTATAAGTCTTTGGTGCGACCTCATTTGGAGTATAGTGTGCAATTCTGGAGACCGCACCTTCAAAAGGATATAAAAAGGATGGAGTCAGTACAGAGGGTGGCTACCAAAATGGTTAGTGGTCTTCATTATAAAGCATATGAGAACAGACTTAAGGATCTTAATATGTACACCTTAGAGGAAAGGCGGGATAGAGGTGATATGATTGAGATGTTTAAATACCTTTGTGGCATAAATGCACAGGGGGAGAGCCTCTTTCGACTGAAAGCAAGTTCTGCTAAGAGGGGACATGGGATGGAGGTGAAAGGGGATAGATTCAGGAGTAATATGCGGAAATATTTCTTTATGGAAAGAGTGGTGGATCCGTGGAATAATCTCCCACAGAGGTGGTAGAGATGAGGACGGTATCTGATTTCAAAAAAGCATGGGACAAACACAGAGGATCTCTAGGTGAAAAAAGAGGTTTGTTGTAGTTGTTCATATGGAAGGACAGACTAGAGAGGCCATGTGGTCTTTTTCTGTCATCGTTTTTCTATGTTTCTATGAAGGAAGATGAAGATGAACAGAGCAAAGAGACTCTGCTAGGTAGACCACACCACTGCTATAAAGTCGCAGTGCCAGTGGCGCCTGTCGCCACAGTGGCACGCAACAGAAGCATGCACCGAAGGAGTGCACCTAAGGAGCACGATGTGCTCCTTAGGTGCGCTCCTTGGGGTGGCTCTGGCGGCAGAGGCATCAACTTAGGATTCCACTTTTCTACTCGGCTACCTTTGTTCCTACTTGGGCTCGCAACCTTGTCACTCCTTTACCTCCACTCATCGCTAACCCCGGTAGGTGTATCTTATTTCTCTACGTTCAGTGTTGCCACAGTTCCCTCTGTAACAGCTTTCACTAGCCACCTCATGGTTCCTATTCCTGTGCTATGGGGTAATCGCCCATCCTGCTCAGTCCAGTCCTCTAAGGTTAAGGGGTCACTGTTTCGCTGTCCTACAAACCTTCTTCCTTGCCTAACATCTCCTAATCCCTCTCCTATTGCCTCTATATCAAATGTATCCTCCCTCTCTCCGCCAATCAAGCTGGGTATCCTCAATTGCCGCTCTCTATGATCAAAAACTCTGTTAGTACAGGACCTTGTTCTCCAAAACTCACTAGACCTGTTACTTTTATCTGAAACTTGGCTCAAAAAGGTGAGGATGCCCTTCTCGTCCGCTGTCTCCCTCCTGGCTTTGTCGCTGCCTCCGTCCCCTGCTCTGGTTGTGCAGGCGGTGGTGTAGCAGCTATTTTTCGCTCCACTTCCTCTTTCATACAGATCCAATCCTCTTTGTTGCACTATCCGGAAGCCCTTCTTCTCCGCTCCCAAACCTCTCCTGCTCTACATATCCTAGTCATTTATTCTCCCCCTGCTCTTCACTCTGATCTCTGGGATTCACTTTTATTAACTATTTCTGACTTAACTTTGAATTTTCCTCATCTGGTAATTGCAGGGGATTTCAACCTACACCCTGACTCACCCTCCTCCTCTAGAGATCACTTTTTCCTTTCTTTCCTCCACGATCTATCGCTTTTACAACATGTCACTATTCCCACTCACTCAGCTGGCCACACTCTTGACTTAATTATTTTACCAACTGCTTTGATTTTTCAATTACAACACTTCTCCACACTACACCCTTACCTTGGACAGATCATTACTATCTGACTTTCCAAGGTTCCTTTACTTCATCTTCCTCTACTTTCTCTGCTCCTTCATCAGTTCCTTTGAGATACTCACGTCGGATCACCCCTCTCACCCTCTGTCACTTTCCACCTGCCAGTGAACTTCTATCCGCCGAGTTCCCTTCCCTCTCTCCCGACTCACAGGTTTCCCATTGGTGTACTGTCTTCTCTCGCTCTGCTTCAGATGCTCCCTCTGATCCCTTTCCTTTACACTGTGGTCTTCCACAAGGTTCAGTATTGGCTCCCATGCTCTTCAATATCTTCCTAGCACCTCTTGCTCTTTTGATACAATAATCTGGAATCTCCGCCTTCTACTATGTCAATGACATTATTCTTTTGCATTGCACCTCCTTACTGCACCCAAATCTTTCCCCACTAAACTCTTGTCTGTCCATGGTAGCTGAATGGCTGACTGCTAACTGTTCGCACCTATATCTTTCTAAGACACTCACCATTTGGTTTACTCATGGTAGTGCCTCTCCTCAGGTAGCACCGTCCTTCTCTGGTTCACCTATCCCTCTGGTGTCTTGCTTTCGCTATCTAGGTATTCTTCTTGACTCTGATCTTTCCTTTTGGGAACGCATCTCTCATACTACAAGATCCTCCTTCTTTTTTCTTCATCAAATCCACGCTATCCGACCCTTTCTAACACCACAGGCCCTCACTACTCTTATGGTGTCCCTGGTTGTCTCACATCTTGACTTTTGTAATTCTGTTCTTGCTGGCATTCCCCAGTCTCAATTACACAGATTACAGCGTGTACAAAACACAGCTGCACGCATCATCTCTCACTCTACATGCTGGGAACATGTCACCCCTCTCCTCATTAATCTTCACTGGCTCCCCATGGAATTTCATGTTCATTTTAAGATTCTCACATTGGTTCACCAGGTCATTTACACTCACACTCCTCAGTAATTGTCGGACCCCATTTGGTCACATACCCCCTGTCGCTCTCTCCGATTCATGCACATAAATCGTCTCCACCTTCCTTGTGGACTTACTGCTCATGCCCACTTACAATCCACCCGTAACTCTGCTTTTTTCTTTGCTGGACCTGCACTATGAAACTCTCTGTCAACCTCACTTAGACTCGAACAGAACCTCAGCACGTTTAAAACCCGCCTAAAAACACATCTTTTCTCCACCGCCTTTAAACATAGAAACATGATGACAGAAAAAGACCACATGGCCTATGTAGTCTGTCCTTCCATATCAACAACTACAACAGTCCACTTTTTACCTTTAGAGATCCTCTGTGTTGGTCCCATGCTTTTTTGAATTCAGTTACTGTCCTCATCTCTACCACCTCCACTGGGAGACTATTCCACGGATCCACCACTCTTTCCATAAAGAAATATTTACGCATATCACTCCTGAATCTATCTCCCTTCACCTTCATCCCATGTCCCCTCGTAGCAGAACTTACTTTCAATTGAAAGAGGCTCTCTCCCTGAACATTTATGCCACGAAGGTATTTAAACATCTCAATCATATCACCTCTATCCCGCCTTTCCTCTAAAGTGTACATATTAAGATCCTTAAGTCTGTCCTCATATGCTTTATAATGAAGCCCACTAATCATTTTAGTAGCCACCCTCTGCACCGACTCCATCCTGTTCACATCCTTTTGAAGGTGCGGTCTCCAGAATTGCACACTATACTCCAAATGAGGTTGCACCAAAGACTTATACAGAGGCATTATCACCTCCTTTTTTCTGCTAGCCATTCCTCTCCGTATGCACCCAAGCATCCTTCTAGCTTTTGCCGTCGCCTTTTCTACCTGTTTAGCTACTTTAAGATCATCAGACACAACCACGCCTAGGTCCCGCTCTTCTTTAGTGGACAAAAGTACTTCACCTCCTATACTGTATTGCTCCCTTGGATTGCTGCAGCCCAAATGCATAACCTTACATTTTTTAACATTAAATCCCAGCTGCCAAATTCTAGACCATTCTTCAAGCTTAGCTAGATCCTTCCTCATGTTATCTACACTTTCCAGGGTGTCTACTCTATTGCAGATTTTGGTATCATCTGCAAAGAGGCAAACCTTACCTGACAGCCCTTCTGCTATATCACTAACAAAGATGTTAAAAAGAATCGGACCAAGGACAGATCCCTGGGGCACACCACTGGTAACATCTTTCTCCTCAGAGTGAGCTCCATTTACTTGTACTCTTTGTCACCTCCCACCCAACCAATTTCTAACCCAAGCAGTAATTTTAGGGTCCATCCCTAAGGTGCTCAGTTTGTTTATAAGTCGCCTGAAAGGAACAGTGTCAAAGGCTTTACTGAAATCTAAATACACCACATCTAGAGCTCTCCCTCGGTCCAACTCCCTGGTCACCCAGTCAAAGAAATCAATCAGATTTGTCTGACAAGACCTGCCTCAAGCCTTTGACCTTCCCGATCCCCCTATGTAATCCTCTGTCTCCCTCTCTCTCAGTATTGTCTTTCTTTCTAAGTCTGGTATGCTTGATTATACTATTTACTATCCTGTCGAATATTGTAACTTCTTTTCTCTTTCTCAGCCTATTGGCCATCTTTGTACTTTTTAACATTGTAAACCACCTTGATTTTCCCATGAAAGGCGGTATATCAAATGAAATAAACATAAAGACATAAACATGTTCCTGTCTGCAGCAATGTTAATACAGAAACAAAGAAACATGACAACAGAAAAAGACCACATTGCTTATCTAGTCTGTCCTTCTGTATCAACCATTTTTCCTTTAGAGATCCTCTGTGTTCGTCCCATGCTTCTTTAAAATCAGATACTGTCCTCAACTCAGGAGGCTCTTTTTTTCTACATTCTTTTTTTTTAAATTTTATATTTATGTATTTAACACAAAAATACAAGTGAACAAACTTGCATAAGAAATGAGGCTCGCAGAAGAATTACATAGGCAAGACATCTGCCCATCGATCCTACCTCTTGCCCACAAGTGAAGACCCAAAACAAAGTAAATAACAATCACGATACTCTATAAGGAAAATGCAGACACAAACTCACAGAGTAGAAACATCCCCCCTACCCCGTCCCAGGAGTCCCCATAGCATTCAAAAAGGAAATTAACTGAGAGGGATGTAAGAAACTATAGGAAGTACCTTGGAGCTTTACTAGGCACTTGCAGTAGTACTTGAGGGAAAAAAACACACCAAGCTGTTGAACCCAAGGCCGAGGGATCAAATACCCCCTCCTATAACAATGGGTCACTCTGACCAGGTCTGGAAAGATCCGAACGAGACAACCTTTAAAAAGTAAATTCCACTTTCTAAAAAACAACTTAAGAAGCCACTCTCTGTCTGAGTCTAATGATAAAGTAACTAAATATGTAGCAGGAACAATCCCTTCTAAATCCGAAGCTTCTAATAAAGCAGAAATGTTCAAAGCATCTGCTGACTGGGGGCCAGGGATCTCAGCAGAAGCCGGGACCCTCTGGCCCCCAGGCAGGTAGTATATCTTAACCAAAGGTGGACATGACTCTACTGGGACACCCAAAAAATCAGTAAGATAACTTCTAAACATTTCTTTTGCAGAAATATTTGGAGAACTGGGGAAATTGACTAGATGCAAATTAGTTAATCTACTATTATTGTCCAGTTGCTCCAAACAAGCCTTCATTATGCTAGCATCTTTAATATGCACATCAGGACAAGAGTCCAAATGATCAGTTTGTTGAGACAACTCTTCAATAGAGGTTTTAAACAGTCCAATAGTTTCAAAGTTTTTAGTAGAAACCTCAGGATCACGCTGTACCTGTAATTCCTTCCTTGAGGAATAAGGGCCTCTCCAAGTTGCTTAATAGCAGTCCCAATGGACTCCAACCTGAATTGCTCTGGACGGTTGAGTGCAAAAGAAAAATCAGTAGTACTCCATTCAGCATCCATAGCTCCAACTGCGCCAATGAAGACCAAGGGAGGGGAAACAGTGACCACTCCTGTCACCACAGGAGAGTTACACTCCTGGAAGACAATCCAGGCAAAGAAAGCCCCTGCGAGGTTTCACCACCACTCGCGGCAAGCCCCGAAGACAGCCCCAGCAGAGACAAAGAGACTCTCTCAACAAGGGAGCCTGACACCCCAACAGCGCCAGAGCTTGATTCTGGACACAATTTCTTCTGGGGTCTCTGTGCATCGGGAAACATGAGGTCAATACTCGATGGGGATTCTGAGCCACCCTGCTCCAGGCATCTGCCAGCCGAGAAATTCTCTCCCGGTTGAGCTGACTGCTTCTCTTGGTGAAGAACAAAGGCATCCAGTGGTCCCGAGGCAACTGGAGTTAAAGGTTATCTGGGTAGCCTGGGGCAGCTTGTCCTGCTTCCCTTTACTCTTCTTCCCCATTAGGCAAAAATGCTGGAGCAGCTAGCACTGCATGCTACCATCTTGGATCCTCTATATTTTCTTTTTAAATTACTGCTCCTGCTGCACTTGCTAACAAAGACACATGCACACCTGCACAACCTTATATTTAATTTTACAAGAGGCCCTACATTTGACAGAGCCTTTTATAAAACACAGGAGGAAATGAGCACATCCTGATATGGATGTCTCAATTCCTTCCTCAGTGTCCTATGCAAAATGGGGCTTTAAGCCCTGTACTTTGTATATTCTAATCCTATTGCAGTGTGGGCTATCAAATTTGATATTAAACTTTGAATTCTGATCAGCACCTACCCAAAGGAGAACTATATTGCAGCTTCCCTCCTCACTTCGTTTACAGCTTCTCGTGCTGTGAGGGCTTGTGTGCATCAGTGATGCTGAGAGCTAAGCTATCAGTAGCTTAAAAACTGGAAGGGTCTCCCAAGATGCACAGGTCTCAGCTGAGGTGCCAGACTAAGACAAACCACCCATCTGGGCAGCAGCAGAATGGGATGGTGTTGGTGGCAGAGAATCACATTTCTGTAACAACGGCAACAACACTAGAATTACCTGCGCAGAAGAAAGGCCTGGCAATCTACTTCTGTATCTTGCCATGACATCAAGAAGGTTGTGTTGGAAGAAAGTGAGAAGTCTCTACAAAAGATGAAAAAGCAAAATTAGATGACTGAAGAAATCCTGAAATATAGAGAAGCCAAAGCAAGATGAGAAAGAGAGGCAATCACAGAACTCAACAGAGATATTCAACGTGCAGCAAGACAAGACAAGGAGAAGTACTACAATGACACATGCAAGGAAACAGAATCAGAAACTATTAGCTTTCCTAAAGCTATGAGAGTTAAAGAAAAATTCCAGCCTTGAATTGGAATGCTACAAGATGCTCAATGATCCATGTTGAATGATGCTAAGATCAATAAAAGGTGGAAAGAATATACAGAGTCATTATACCATAAAGATCAAGTAGACCAACAGCCGTTTCAACCTGTACCTTATGATCAGGAACCATTGGTGATGAAAGAAGTCGAAGCAGAATTGAAAGCCTTATCAAAGAACAAAGCACTAGGCATTGATGGTATTCTCATTGAAGTATTATAGCAATCGGATGCAGCTGTTATTATACTTACAAAGGCACTGCCAGGAAATTTGGAAGACTACATCATGGTTGGAAAAGACCAATACTGAAGAAAGGTGATCCGACTGACTCTGGAAATTATTGCACAATCACTCTGATCCCACATACCATCAAGATTCTACTCAAGATCATCCAGCAGAGACTACCTGGAACGAGAACTGCCTGAAGTGCAAGCAGGGTTCAGAGAAAGGTGAGGAGCGAGAGACATTATTGCGGATGTGAGATGGATCCTTGAGAAGACTAAAGAATACCAAAAGGATATCTACATGTGTTTTATTGACTACAGCAAGGCTTTTGACTGTGTAAACCATGAAAAATACTGGGCCACATTAAGAAGCATGGATAAACCAGAACACCTGATAGTTCTCTTGCAGAACCTTTACATTGATCAAGAAACAATAGTTTGAATGGAACAAGAAGAAACAGAATGGTTTAAAATCAGCAAAGGTGTTTGACAAGGCTGCATACTTTCCCCCTACCTGTTTAATTTATATGCAGAACAAATCATCAGAGTATGAAGACAACTCGGGTGTGAAGATTGGTGGAAGACTCATCAACAGCCTTCATTATGCTGATAATACCACATTACTGACTGAAAGTGATCTGAAACATTTGCTTCTGAAGATCAAAAAAACACAATGCAAAAAGAACTACTTTCAATAATTCAATAAAGAAATGTACACATAAAAAGTATGAAATACCATATCATATCACAAATCTAATTAATCAGTGTTACTAAAATAATTTTTATTGTTGTTCACAAAATCTATGTTATGTTAAACAAATTAATACTTCATTACATAGCACTCACATAACACTGAACAGCACAATTAAACAATATGGAAGTCCCTACAAGCACTATAAAAAAACTTTTCTGCAAATAATAATGTATTCCATCATTAAAGACAACATCCTGCAAGATAACAATTAATGTTTCAACAGCATATTTTATAAATCATTAAAGACAAAATCCTGCAAGATAACAATTAATGTTTCAACATCATCTTTTATAAATCACAATAGCACATATAAAAATATCACAAATTCATATACAAACTCAACACATGAAACTAACAATCCCAACTATCGATCAGGGTGTTATTTTTGAAAGAAGAAATCTTTCACAGATTTTTGCCGTATGCTTCTCATTCAACTTGAAACTGCCAAGACGCTAACTACATCACTGTGCCAGTGTCTGTCTTCTTAAATCCTGAAGCGTCCCCTCTTGAACTTATCAAGAAATCACTCAAAGTGAGTTTGCATCGCAGGTCAAGGGAATCTAATAAAAAGAAGAACAGGCGTGTACATGCTGACAAAAATGTAAAGAAATGTATAGTGGCATACAGCAAATTATGTACTATGTCAATATACAAACCAACTATTAAAGTTTCCCTCAACTGCTCCTTGGAGACAAACCTCCATGGACGCTTCTAAAAAAGCACCGGCAGAAGAGATCAAGAATGTCAAAGCACACGCATTATTGTGTGTATCTATGAGGTGTTATACATTGATAGTAAGTTTTATGTTTGTTTTTTGCTTTAGGTTAGGAAGTTTCCTTGAGGAAGCCGTGAATCAGCAAAACTGTGATCTGTGGTGTTTTTATTCATTTTGGTGATGTATTTAGCATCTTTGGCAGTCACAGGATGTGGTCTTTAATGATGGAATACATTATTTGCACAAAAATTTTTTATAGTGCTTGTAGGGACTTCCATATTGTTTAATTGTGCTGTTCAGTGTTATGTGAGTGCTATGTAATGAAGTATTAATGTTTAACATAACATAGATTTTGTGAATTACAATAAAAATTATTTTAGTAACACACTGTTTAATTTGATTTTGATATGATATGGTGTTTCATACTTTTGATGTGTACATTTATTTATTGAATTATTGAAAGTAGCTCTTTTTGCATTGTGTTTTTGTACATGTTTTGATTATTTGCAAATTACTGGTGATTTTTTCTTAATTATCTTCTGAAGATCAAGAAACATCGATTCCCACTAGCACGCCTTGGGCAAGTCACTTAACCCTCCATTGCCTCAGAAAAATCCAAGTTATCAATCTCCCATTAATGTACATTACCAAGTTTATGTTATAATGTAAACCACTTTGACTGAATTGATAAAGCAGTATAAAAAAACCTGTTAAATAGACAAACAACAAGCAGTCAAGAAACCCGACGATGCATTGCTCTTGGTTGAAAGGCTATGAAGGACCTAGACAAGATTCTGAAGAACAGAGATGTCTCTCTCCAAAGATTTGACTTGTCCAAGCCATGATATTTTCAACAACATCATATGGATATGAATATTGGACAGTGAAAAAGATAGACAAGAAGAAAATCAATGCCTTTGAATTATAGTTCTGTCAACGAATACTGTGTATATCATGGACTGCCCAAAGAACAAACCAGTCAGTACAAGAGGAGATCAAACCAAAGCTTTCTTTAGAAGCTCAGATGACAAGACTTCAACTTTCATACTTTGGACACATCATGTGAAGAGAGAGATTGTTAGAGAAAGACATTATGCTTCGCAAGGAAGAAGGTTAACACAAAGAGGAAGGCCAGTAATGAGATAGATCGATACGATAACAGCAGTTATGGGTGCCACTCTATCAACAATGAGCCGCCAAACTGAAGACCGAACACAATTTAGGTAAACTATCCAGAGGGTCACCATGAGTCAACACTGACTCAACAGCCCTTAACAACAATCAATAACATTGGGCTGAAGGTATGTATGTGGAAATTAGAACTGAGATGTCGAGGTCGCAACATACATAATTCAGGGAGTATTTTAGAAAAGGCTCTGCTAAATGAGCCTGTTTTAAAATTGTGCAGGACTGAATTTGTATTTGATGATACGTAGAGCTGGAGGACTCATTTTCCAAATCTGCACCTAGGAAAAATCTGTGTGGGAAACTCGGTAACTTCCATTTGGAAGGTGCTAGTACTTGCAAACCTTACACGTATAAATGCTGCTATCTTTATCTAATTTCAATTTAGAGGAGGAAATAAACAATGGAGGATTAAGGAGGATAACGCCCTTAATCCATCCCATAAAGGGCTGGCCAGAATGAGCACTTTTTGAATACCTATACATGCCAGGGAATAGTTATAAATCCCGATGCAGACAATTTCAGGCATACACATGCATTTCCTATATGAAATGAGGAATATACATGTAGACTTCTGACCCATCCAGGCTGCTTCCTAATCACACCCCTAACACACTTCCTTGCAATTTCTATGTATTATGGGCATCTAAGTATAAATTCAGCCTTTTCTAAAATCATCATTTACACATGGATACCATTTCAATGTGTAAATGCCTAATTCTTAATGTGGAAATTGCAAATGAGGCTTCCAAAATAACCCCCTAAAAGCTTGAAGTTTGTTATGCATTAAAGCTGGGGGAAAATCTTTGCTACCCAGATGATCATGAAAACAAAGAGGTCATATGTTCTTTCATATGTTCTCCTAAGGCACACAATTTAAATGTTTTATGTCAGCTGCATATTGGCATTAATTTTTCACATAAAACCAATCAGCACAACATATTGACCTAATTCAAGGATTTTCCTGGGAATGCATTTCTCTAGTACATTATTGCATTTGGAACATAAAAAAATGTCAGATGCATAGGACATCAGTAAAAAAAAATTTAAAACTGGAAAAGTCATTTCCCTTAAAATGGGAATACAAACAGATCAATTCATAAGCCCAAAACTCTTCAACAGTAAGAAGAGCAATGAACAGTTACCAATTGATTAGGCCTTGTTTTTATTCTGTATAGGAAGTGATATAAACATGACTTGTCAGTTTATCACATCAGATTCAGAATCGCATTTTGTAACAATGGCTAGTGAATGTGGATTAATTTGTCAGTTAGAACTAACCGGAATACCCGTGCGTTCGGAGCTCTTATTAATAAAGGACAGAATCTTTTTGAGATTTTTTTCTCATCAAAAAATATAACCCTGGTATTGTATGTGTATTTTTATGGTACATATCACAGCAGTATCAGCTGGAGCTGAAAGGATCTCTGGATTATACTAACCAAAGGTATTTACTGCCATCTCTTGGAGTGTTGAAAAATATCACTATTTACTTGAAGAGTGTCTTACTCTGAACCATGCAAAAACATTGGAACACATGAAGAATAATTCTCACACAGCTGCAAATAATAATAGCAAATTAACAACAGAAATTGCTAACATATGCTACTGCGTTACCACGAGATAACACGTTAGCGCACATTATTAGATACTAGGTCCCATTGCATGAGATCTGAAGTAAAATAATGTGCGTCAGCAGTGCTAGAGTGTGCTAACATGGTGGTGCATGTTAGTAACTCCTAGCTGTAAATATTTAATTTGGACAGTCCAAAAGCATTTTATTTAATTTGTATGCCTAAAGCCAAGATGAAGAAGTTGTCATTAATTTTCAGGCTATGCAGAATAAACAGTTTTGCCGATTCGTTGTAAATGGTACAGGTACAGCTTGATGATTATGTTGAGAATTTGTGCGTTTGAGTGGTAGCATGGTTTTCATAGTGCCATAGCCCTGAGACATTGTTGGTCTCATTAACTAGGTGTGTGCTGCAAGGTCTTTCTGGGCATAAGACTGGTTTCTTATTATTGTTTGTTGATGTGCACTCAGCTTATGATTCTGTAGTTCCTGAGACCTTGTTGCAGCTGTTGATTAGCCTAAGTTTGTTTGGTCTGTTTTAGGTTGGTTTGATTCATACCTGCATGGTAGGGAGCAGCAAGTTTTCATGCAGTGCAGTTTCTACTTTTTATCCTTTAGTCGGAGGATTGCCTCAGGGTTCAGCTCTTTTGGCAGCAATTTTTAATTTGTGGTGTTGTTGTTAAGTGCCGTCAAGTCGGTGTCGACTCATGGCCAACCTCTGGATAGCTGTCCTAAATTGTGTTCGGTTTTCAGTTAGGCGGCTCTTTGTTGACAAACTGGCACTCGTAGCTGCTGTTATTGTATCAATCCATCTCATTGCAGGCCTTCCTCTTTTGTGTTGACCTTCTACCTTGCCAAGCATGATGTCTTTCTCTAATAATCTCTCTCTTCACATGATGTGTCCAAAGTATGAAAGTTGAAGTCTAGTCATCTGAGCTTCTAAAGAAAGCTTAGGTTTGATCTCCTCTAATACTGACTGGTTTGTTCTTTGGGCAGTCCATGGTATACACAGTATTTGTCATCAGCACCATAATTCAAAGGCATCAATTTTCTTCTTTTCTATCTTTTTCAGTGTCCAACTTTCACATCCATATCACATTATTGAAAATGCCATGGCTTGAACAAGTCAAATCTTTATACGGAGAGAGACATCTCTGCTCTTGAGACTCTTGTCTAGGTCCTTCATAGTCATTCTGCCAAGAGCAATGTATCATCAGATTTCTTGACTGCTTGTTGCTTCTTTATTGTTAGTTGATCCAAGTAGGTTAAAGTTTTAATTTCTATTGGGCATCTTTTTGCAGGTTTCTGCATTCTTTTCATTTAGAGTTAGGAGTTTATGTTGGTTGACATTCTCATTTTTGAGGAATTTCAATTATCTGAAGGTTTTGCATGATCAAAGCTGGTTCCGTTTTTTGATTCTATCTCCTATTGGTTGTCATCTTATGGACTGATGATTAATGTTAGGAAAACAGAAGTATAATGTTTATATACAACCTAAATCTGTGCTGTTAGGGACTGTAGATGCACAGATTCAGCAGGTTTTGTACTATTTGGGTATTTTACTTGATCATCCTCTCTTTTCGGCCTCAGATAGCAGCTGTAACGAGGGCAGTTTATTTTGTTATGTATGATGCGTTCTTTGAAATTTTATGTGGATTTGGATTGTTTTAGGACAGTTGTGCAAGCCCTCATTTCATAGAGTTTAGATTATTATATTGATCTATTTAGGTCTTCCCTGTAGTTTAATTCATCCCCTCCAACTTGCGCAGAATTCTGCTGCTCAGGTAATTTACACTTATGGTCATCATCATTGGCACCCTTGCAGTTCAACCCCTTAACGTCCAATATCTCAAAAAAAAGTGGCCAGTGAAATGGCTTTGGACTATATATGTACACATATTTGACATATAAAGAATCAAATAAAACAAGTCCAATTAAAAAAAGAAATAATATAAAATAGTATAAAGACTGGGACAATGCCAGGACATGATTATTCTCTAGTTAAGGTGAAAATCCATTCAATATCATACCACCCTCTGCTTATCTAAAGAAATTTCCTCCTAAACAATTTTTTTTTGTTGAATCGCCTACCATGAGAGGTCACCCTCCTCTCTTGTAGTAGGCCCTGCTTTTTAATCAATATTTTTAAAAAGCTGAAACCAGCTTTGACTATGTGAAGGAATGCACCCACAAAAGTGCCCCCCCCCCTCAAAACTTAGTATTTATGGTGATACGGATCCCCTTCTATGCCAATCAAAATACATGTAAAACTGCTGTGTATCAAATCTTCTTGTTTTAACACGGTTATATAGTTCCAACATCTGCTGGCTGGCGTATTGAAAGGTTCTGAAAAATATTAACTAATACCACCTTAACTAGAGGATAATGTAAGCGGTGATTTTCTTGGGCTTTATATATAATTGAGGACATGATTATTGGCACCCTTATAAACAATTCAAATCAGTATGAACAGAAGAACCACATTTGCGCTGCAGTAAAATTAGATGCACCTGTGATCAATTGTGAGTTCTCACATGACTTAAATCAACCAATAAATGATGACTCTAATGTTTAAAATGGCCACACTCATTCCCTGTTCCATTTTCACAATAGTGAAGACAAGATTGCTGCCTGAGACCGTCAGAAAAACCATTATCACCAAACATCAAATTTCAAAGAGGTACAAGGCCCTCTCCAACTGTGTCCACAGTTCGCAATGTTATTAATAGGTTTCCTGCTCATGGAACTGTTAAGAACCTCCCAGGATGTGGTAGGAAGAGGAAAATGAATCCAAGAAGTCTTCAAAGGTTAGTGTGAACCTTTGGAAAAATATCATGTACAACATCCAAAGAACTGATCTGGAGCAATCTGGAATGATGGTCTGAACCTGCACCATACACCATGCACTAAACGAAGTAGGACTTCATGGGCAATGGCCAATGAGGACCCCACTGCTCAAAGACAGGCATAAAAAGGCAGCTTTCATCTTTGCACAAACCCACCTTGAGAAACCACAATCCTTCTGGGAAAATGTTCTGTGGACAGATGAAACCAAACTTGAGTTCTTTGACAGTGCAGACCAACAATTCATTTACAGGTGAAGAAATGAATCATATACTACTATTACTACTAATCATTTATAAGCTTATAAGGAAAAAAACACCCTTCCTATGGTTAAATATGATGACGGTTCCATAATGTTGTGGGGCTGTTTTGCTACCTCAGGAACTGGAGGCCTGGAATGTATTAAAGGAATCATGAAGTCAGAAGACTACCAAGGCATTCTGGAGTGAAATGTACTACCTAGTGTCAAAAGCTAGGTCTGGATCAGAGGTCATGGATCCTCCAGCAGAACAAAAACCCAAAACACACATCCAAAAGTACAAAAGAATGGTTTAAAAGGAAAAAAATGCTAAAAGCGCTACTGATAGGGGATATCAATATGTCAGATGTTGATTGGTGCATCCCTGCTGCGTGTCATCTAGAAGTAAGCAATTCTTGGATTCTTTACAGGAATAAGTATTCAGGCAACTGGTAACAGAACCCACACATGAAGGGGCCATACTGGACTTACATAAGAACATAAGAACATAACATAAGAACATAAGATATGCCATACTGGGTCAGACCAAGGTCCATCAAGCCCAGTATCCTGTTTCCAACAGTGGCCAATCTAGGTCATACGTACCTAGCAGTTTCCCCAAAAGACACAGGTTCTGCAATGCTTGTACTGGGTCAAGCATTGATATCCTGGGTCCCTTCTTAATAATGGTTTATGGACCTTTCCTCCAGGAACTTGTACAAACCTTTTTTAAACCCAGCTACACTAACAGCCTTTACTACATCCTCCGGTAACAAATTCCAGAGTTTGATTACACGTTGAGTGAGAAAATATTTTCTTTTATTAGTCTTAAATAGTTTACCCTGTAGCTTCATTGCATGTCCCCTAGTCTTCCTATATTCTGATAATGTAAACAATCGATCTACGTTTACCCGTTCCACTCCGTTCATTAATTTATAGACTTCTATCATATCTCCCCTCAGCCGTCTCTTTTCCAGGTTAAAGAGCCCCAACCTTTTTAGCCTTTCTTCATAGGAGTATCCTTCCATCCCCTTTATCATTTTGGTGGCTCTTCTCTGAACCTTTTCAAATAACGCTATATCCTTTTTAAGATACGGCGACCAGAATTGCACACAATATTTAAAGTGCGGTCTCACCATGGAATGGTATAGAGGCATTATAATATCTTTTGTTTTATTTTCCATTCCTTTCCTTGTGATACATAGCATTCTATTTGCTCTCTTGGCTGCCGCTGCACACTGGCCAAGGGTTTTAACATGTTATCCACAATGACGCCTAAATCTTTTTCCTGGGTGGTGGTTCCTAATGTGGAACCTTGCATTGTGTAACCATAGTTTGGGTTGTTCTTCCCTAGGTGCATAACTTTGCACTTGTCCACATTAAATTTCATCTGCCATTTTGATGCCCAGTCTTCCAATTTATCAAGATCCTCTTGCAATTTTCCACAATCCTCTTGGGTTTTAACAACTTTAGATAGTTTTGTGTCATCTGCAAATTTGATAACCTCACTCGTTATTCCACTTTCCAGGTCATTTATGAATATGTCAAAAAGCAGCGGACCCAGCACAGATCCCTGGGGTACACCACTATTCACCTTTCTCCATTGGGAAAATTGGCCATTTAGCCCAACCCTCTGCTTTCTATCTTTTAACCAGTTCCTGATCCACAGTAGTACACTGCCTCCTATCCCATGACTCTTTAGTTTTGCCAAAAGTCTCTCATGAGGGACCTTGTCAAAGGCTTTCTGAAAGTCCAGATACACTATATCAACTGATTCACCTTTGTCCACCTGTTTATTCACACTTTCAAAAAAACATAACAGATTAGTAAGACAAGATCTTCCTTGTCTAAAGCCATGTTGGCTGTCTCCCATTAGGCCATGACTATCTACATGCTGAGTAATTTTATTCTTTATGATGGTTTCTACCATTTTTCCTGGTACTGACGTGAGGCTCACCGGTCTGTAGTTTCCCGGATCACCCCTCGAACCCTTTTTAAAAATTGGTGTTACATTGGCGATCCGCCAATCTTCAGGTATTAGAGATGATTTTAATGATAGTTCACAGATTACTAATAGCAGGTCTGCAATCTCATATTTCAGTTCTTTCAACACCCTTGGATGTATACCATCCGGCCCAGGTGATTTGCTACTCTTCAGTTTATCTAATAGTTGTAATATATCTTCCCGATGTATTGATATTTCCTTCAATTCTTCTGCACCTTTAAATACCACTTCAGTCATGGGTAACATCCCTACATCTTCCTCAGTAAAGACCAAAGCAAAGAATTCATTCAGTCTCTCCGCTATCGCCTTGTCGCCTCTTAGTGCCCCTTTAACTCCTCTATCATCTAATGGTCCAACTGACTCTCTCACAGGTTTTTTGCTACGAATGTACTTGAAAAAATCTTTTTTTCGCGTTTTTGCTTCTGCAGCAAGCTTCTTCTCAAATTCTTTCTTTGCCTTCTTTATCAATGCCTTGCATTTGACCTGCCAGTGCTTGTGCTGTTTCCAGGTTTCATCGTTTGGCTCTTTTTTCCATTTCCTGAAAGATGCTTTCTTGGCAACAACAGCCTCTCTGACCTCACCTTTAAACCATGCTGGCAGTTTTTTGGACTTTCTTCCACTTTTCTTAAAGCGTGGAATACAGCTGGTCTGGGCTTCCAAGATAGTATTTTTCAACAACACCCAAGCTTGATGTAAGTCTTTAACCTTTGCAACTGCTCCTTTTAGTTTTTTCTTAACTATTTTTCGCATTTTATCATAGTCTCCCTTTCGAAAGTTAAAAGGTAGTACTGTGGATTTCCTTACTATCCCTCCTCCACTAATTAAATCAAAGGCTTGGTGCTTATCAATGGGGAAAGTGTTTCTGATGTTATAGTGGGGAATCATATCACATCCTGTGATCACCATATAGTGTGGTTCACTGTTAGGACTAGGGCTGATAAAATCCATTCAAAAGTGAAGGTCTTAGACTTTAGGACAACTGACTTTGCCAAGATGGGCCAATACCTTAAGGAGTCATTAGCGGAATGGGAACAGCTGGGAGATGTAGAAAAACAGTGGGCAAAACTGAAAAGGGATATATTAAGGGCAACCAACTTTTTGTTAGAATGGTAAATAAAGGAAAAGGAGGCCACTATGGTTCTAAAAAGAGGTAGCTGACAAGGTGAAGAAAAAGAGGGTGGCCTTCATGAAATACAAGAGATCACAGAGAGAGGAAGACCGGCATCTATATTTGGAAAAACTTAGAGAGACTGGTAAAGTAGTCAAGAAAGCAAAGATACAAAAAAATAAAGAAATAGCCAATGCAATAAAATGGGGGGGGGGACAAGACATTTTTCATATATGTTAGTGAGAGGAGGAAGGGCAAAAGTGGTATTGTCAGACTCAAGGGTAAAGGAGAGGAATATGTAGAAGCTGATGAGGATAAAGCGGAATTGCTTAACAAATATGTCTGTTCTGTTTTCACAGATAAAGAGCCAGGAGCAGGACCTCGGAAAACATCCATAAATATGAATAGAAGTGATAGAGATCTTGAATGATTTTCAGAAGACTGTGTTCGTGAGGAACTAGCTAAATTAAATTAGAAAAACAGATAGGACCAGATGGGATACATCTGAGAATACTGAAGAAACTAGGGGACATTCTAGTAACTCCACTGACTGACCTTTCCAATGCCTCTTTGGAGTCGGGAGTTGCACCAGAGGACTGGAGAGAGGCACATCTGGTCCCTTTACACAAAAGCAGAAGTAAGGCTGTGGCTGAAAACTATAGGCTGGTTAATTTAACCTCGGTAGTGAGTAAATTATTGGAAATGCTGCTGAAAGAGAAAATAGTAAGGCTTCTGGAGTCCAATGGATTATCGGATCTGATTCACCATAGGCAAGTCTTGTCAGACAAATCTGATTGATTTCTTTGAATGGGTGACCAGGGAGTTGGACCGAGGGAGAGCCCTAGATGTGGTGTTTTTAGATTTCAGTAAAGCCTTTGACACCGTTCCTCACAGGTGACTTATAAACAACCTGAGCACCATAGGGATGGACCCTAAAGTTGCTGCTTGGTTTAGAAACTGGTTGAGTGGGAGGCGACAAAGGGTACAGGTAAATGGAGGAGAAGGTTATCAGTGGAGTGCCACAGGGATCTGTCCTTGGTCCGATTCTTTTTAACATCTTTGTTAATGATATTGTGGAAGGGCTGTCGGGTAAGGTTTGCCTCTTTGCATATGATACCAAAATCTGCAACAGAGCAGACACCCAGGAAGGTGTAGATAACATGAGGATGGATCTAGCTAAGCATGAAAAATGGTCTAGAATTTTGCAGCTGAGATTTAATGCTAAAAAACATAGGGCCATGCATTTTGGCTGCAACAATCCAAAAGAGCAGTACAGTATAGGGGGTGACGTACTTCTTTCCACGAAAGAAGAATGGGATCTAGGCGTGATTGTGTTTGACAATCTCAACATAGCTAAATAGGTAGAAAAGGCAACTGCGAAAACTAGGACGCTTGGATGCATAGGAAGAAAAATGGCCAGCAGAAGAAAGGAGGTAATAGTGCCTCTGTATAAGTCTTTGGTGTGACCTCATTTGGAGTATTGTGTGCAATTCTGGAGACCCCACCTTAAAAAGGATATAAACAGACTGGAGTCAGTGCAAAGGGTGGCTACTAAAATGGTTAATGTCTTTGTTATAAAGCATATGAAGACAGACTTAAGGACCTTAATGTATACTTTAGAGGAAAGGTGGGACAGAGGTGGTATGATCGAGACATTTAAAGACCTCCATGGTATAAATGCACAGGAGGAGAGCCTGTTTTGATTGAAAGCAAGCTCTGTTATGAGGGGACATGGTATGAGGGTGAAAGGAGATAGGCTCATGAGTAATATTCATAAATATTTCTTTATGGAAAGAGTAGTAGATGCATGGAATAGTCTCAAGGTGGAGGTGATAGAGAAGAGGACAGTATCTAAATTCAAAAAAGCATGGGACAAACACAGAGGATCTCTAAAGGAATAAAGGAGACTCTTGTAGTGGTTGATATGGAAGGGCAGACTACATAGGCCATGTGGTCTTTTTCTGCCATCATGTTTCTGTGTTTCTTTTATCGGATTGACTTTAAATGTGGTGTTATGGTTTTTAAATTGTTATATTTGTTGCATCCGAATTAGTTGCGGGGAAATTTGGAGTATTGCCCTGTACGGATGTTGCATTCAGCATCACGAGTTCTTTTGGAAATTCCTTCTCTGTGTAGTGCATTCGGTTTCTGTGAAGTGCAAAACGTTTTTCAGTTGAGGCTCCTGATTTGTGGAATGGCCTTCCTGGGGTTTTTTGCAATATATTAAGGATTATTTAGAATTTCGTGAACAAGTGGAAGCTGAATTTTTCCAAATGCTTTATGCTTAATTGTACTGTTTTGTCCTGAAGAAAGAGTAGTTACTCACCTGTAACATGTGTTCTCCAGGAGCAGCAGGAATCAGTCCTCACATATGGGTGATGTCGGCGCCGATGGAGCCCCCATGCGGAGCATTTCCCCAGCTTTCAAAGAAAGTCTTTGGGAATGCAGTGCGCCTGCGCGGTCCCCTTCCTGCCCAAGGATGCCATCTTGCTCGGTCAGATGACATAGCTAAAAGACAGCAAAAATTCAAAATGAATGATATGACTGCAACTCCAGGGGAGGAGGGAGGGTCATGAGGACTGATTTCTGCTGCTCCTGGAGAACACCTGTTACAGGTGAGTAACTACTCTTTCTCCAGGACCAAGCAGGAAGTCAGTCCTCACATATGGGACTCCCCAGCTCTATGCTACCGGGAACCCCAAGCTGAAAAATGGCTCCCTCTCAAGGGCCTCAGTATCCGTGATAAGAATATCCTCTGAGAACGCCCCCATACGGTAGCCCAACACAAGGGCCAGAGGGTAGGAGTTGCCTAAACCTCAAAGAGATTACGGAGTACCGCTTGTCCGTAAGCATTGTCCCTCCGGGACTCTCTCTCCAGGCAGTAATGGGCTGCAAAGGTCTGGCTTGAAGACCAAGTAGTGGCCCAGCAGATGTCTGCCAACAGAACAGATCGGAGATGAGCTACTGACGCGGCTTTTGCTCTGACACAGTGGGCCGTGACTCGACCCTGCAAGGGGAGGTCGACTGCCTTATACGCCCAGGCGATACAATCTGCTACCCAAGTGGACAATGTACGCTTGGAGACAGGTAACCCTATCTTATTAGGGTCAAAGGAGATGAAGAGCTGAGTAGCCCTTCAATGCCCCCACGTACATTCTATGTAAAAAGACAACGCCCTCTTACAGTCAAGGGTATGCAAGACTGTTTCAGCCCGGCTGGCATGCGGCCTGGGAAAAAAGGTCGGAAGAACCACCTCCTGATTGAGGTGGAAAGAGGATACCACTTTTGAAAGGAACTTGGGATGGGTCCGGAGGACCACCCTGTTCCTATAGAACCGCGTGTATGGTCTATCAGACCCCAGAGCTTGTAGTTCACTCACACGTCTGGCCGAGGTAAGAGCCACCAGGAAGAGCGCTTTCCAAGAGAGGAAGCACAAATGGCAAGTAGCCATCGGCTCAAATGGTGGGCGAGTAAGACCATGTTCAAATCCCACTCAGTCGTTGGTGGACGAACCGGAGGCTTGAGAAGAAGCAGACCTCTGAGAAATCAGGACACCAAGGGTTGAACCGACAGAGACTGTCCTTCCATCGGTGAGTGGTGTGCTGACAAAGCACTGAGGTGGACCCGTACAGAGTTAGACTTAAGGCCTAGGTCTGAAAGGTGAAGTAGATACTGCAGTACTACTGGCACAAGGCAAGAGAAAGGGTCTTCATTGCGCTGAGCACACCATACCATAAACCTACGCCACTTGAGAGCATAGGATTTTCTGGTGGACTGTCTCCTAGAGGCCAATACCACCTCCTCAACCTCCTTAGGTAGGAGTAAGGGAGCTAGAACTACCCTTTCAGCAGCCAGGCCATCAAATTGAGGGACCTGAGATTGGGGTGCAGAAGGGAACCCTGCTCTTGAGACAGGAGATCGTGTTGCAACCCCAGAGGGAATGGAGTTTCCACCGCCAACTGCAGCAGAAGTGGAAACCACGGCTGCCTCGGCCATCTGAGGGCTACCAGAATCACCGAGGCCTTGTTCCGGAGGATCTTGAACAGAGTTTGGGCCACCAGGGGCGTGGGAGGAAACGCATACAGGAGGCCCGTAGACCAAGAGATCAGAAAAGCATCTGCTGCCATCCTCAGGGGCTGCGGCTGTCTGGAGCAGAACCTGGGCAGCTGACGGTTCAGTGGACTGGCAAAGAGATCGATGGATGGAAGTCCCCAGTGGAGGAAGATCTGCTGGAGCACCACTGGATTCAACTGCCATTCGTGAGGCTGGAGAATCCTGCTTAGCTTGTCTGCTAGGAAGCTTTCTTTTTTTTTTTTCTGTATTTTTATTAAATTTTCCGAACAAGACAACCACACAACAACAATTAACAAAAACCATAGCACTCCCCACCCCTCCCCACCTAGCCTGTCTCCAATGAACCATCAGTAGCATTATTATTATTAAGAGCGTTGACAACTCACTTATGACATTGATAACAGTATTGATAGTATTCAACAACTTATGTTACAACAGCGCCCCAAGTAATGTTTGCTGAACTGGTATATATGCCGGCAGTCGCCATATAGTCATCTAACCACTTCCACTTATCCTCAGCCAGATTTAAATCTACCTTTCCATTCATCCAGTGAACCTGCCGAGGACCAAGCCATCTTTTCGGGGCCCTCTGTCTTTGCTTACAACCTCATGTCTTTTTATAACTAGCAAAGAGACAAACCAAATTCCACCAATGATCGTCTAATTTGCCAGAGTCTTTCCAACAAATCAAGATTAACTTCAAGGCTATAGCAATCAAAAAGTTGAACAGGAAATGCTTCTTTTTTTCTAAAGGCAAGTTAAAACTAATTGAGCGTAGGAAAACTAGGTCCCATGACAGAGGTACCCGAAAGGAGAGTATCTTCTGAATTTTCCCCCATATTGTTCTCCAAAAACTCTGAACGCTGAGGCAATCAAACAACATGTGCTTCAAGATGCCTAGATGGGCCGAGCACGACCAGCATCTGCCTTCTACTCCAGGAGCCCAACGAGAAAGCCGGCTGGGTGTGAGGTACGCCCGGTGAGGGATAAAGTATAGTGTCTGAGTTATTGCTGCAGCACTAGAAACTCTATTCACCTTAGACCAAAGAGTAGACCATTGCTGAGGAGAGATGTTTGAGTTTACCTCCTCCCACCTTTTTTTTTCAGCCCAGTGAAGGAGTGAACCAACCGTCCCTTAATACTGCATACAGTTTTGAAACTGCACCCTTACCCTCAGTACTGGCAAGCACTAACTTCTGCAAGCCCCATTCTTTAGATAAGTTAATAACATCAATTTTTGCCTTTGCTAAACAGCTTCTCAACTGGACCCATTGAAACCAGCACCTATCAGGTAAGTCAAATTCTCCAGTGAGCTCTTCCCAAGATTTCCAACGCTGGAGTTGGGCTACTTGACCCAAGGTCCAGATATCCTTCTCTTGCCAATGCTTCCAGAAGATTGTTTTACCTCCAATCTTAAACCTGGGGTTATGCCATAAAGGGAGTTCCCGGGACAGTGGATTTTCATCTCCCATTAGCTCTGCGAGGCAAAGGAAAGCTCCCTGAGTAGCTAAAACAGCATGGGGAGCCGTGGAGGCATAAGGGAGTCTCATGGCTAACAGCAATTGGAGAGGGATATGCCGAACTGCCCTTCTCTCCACCTCTAACCAAATCGGGCTTCGCCCCCTGGCTATCTCCGTGCACCAAAGCGCTTCCTGTTTGAGTAAAAAGGCCTGGTGTTATCCCTTGAAGTCAGGAAAATTTACTCCCCCATGTTCCTTACTTGCTTTAAGCTTATTCGCCGCGATTCTAGGAGGTATTCCTAACCATAAAAACCTTGTTAGCTGGCGCTCCCAATCCTTATATACCCTTGCAGGTAATACAGCCAGCAACATTTCCAAGACATAGTTTATCTTGGGAGACAGAACCATCTTAATTGCCTCCAGTCTGCCCCACCACGTCAGATGTAATGGGGACCACTTTAGCAAAAAGGCTCAAAGCACATCCTCAATGTTCTTACAATTTATATGTAATGTCTCCTCCATCGAGAAACAATATTTAAGGAGGGCCTTCCAAACATGCTGGGATCATAAAGAACCCATGCTTCATTTGATTTAAAAGCCACCGCCGCTGCAGACATTGAGAGAGGTGATGGCAGTGGCAGGCTGGAGCTAAGTGGCAGGAAGGGAAAGAGGTCATGTTGGACATTGGCAGGGGGTGCAGATGTGGAAGACAGATGCTGGATGAGGGGGTGCATAGAGGGAGATGGAAGACATATATAGTAGGCACGGAATTGGTGTGGAGGACAAAGGATGGAGAGGGACATATTATAGCCACAAGGAGGCAGATTGCTATGGGGTAAAGGGGTCAGAGGGCAGATGATGGCCACAGGGAGATGGAGGGCAGATGCTGACCATAGCATGAGAGGGACAGAGGGCAGATAGTGGCCACAGAGGGAACGGAGGGCAGATGCTGGGTATGGGGGGGGAGATGGTGGCTACAGGGGGAGTGGAAGACCAATATTGGGCATGGAGGAGGAGAAAGGGCAGATGCTGGACACGTGAGGGGGAGGAAGAGAGAAAGAAGAGAGATGCTGGACATTGGGAGGGGGAGAATGAGAGAGTAGAGATGCTGGGTACAGGGGGGGAGAGAGAGAGGAGAGATTCTGGGTACTTGGGTGGGGAGAGAGAGGAGAGATAGTGGACATGGGGAGGAAGGGAAAAAGAGAGGAGATGCTTGGCATAGGATAAGATAAAATGCTAGATGGGGGAGGGAGAAGGCGAGGAAGATGTGAAATGCTAGACATGGAGTGTGGGAAGATGCACAGGAAGATGTTGAACACAGGAGAAGGGAGAGAAATAAGGATATAGTGGACCCAGGTTAGGAATAGGGAAAAAGAGGGAATGATGGACATGATGGAGTGGGGTGAGAAAAAGGGAATGAGGTGATTGATGAAGGAGAGACAGAGGGAAGAGACACGAGACAGGAGAGGAGGAAAGGAAGAGATGCTTGATTTGCGGGGAGGAAGAAGAGAAAGGGGATAATTAGTTAAAGATTGGGTAATAAGAGGCCGCAGGAGAGAGAGACGGGGAATGAGAGGACTGTGTAAGGGTTGAAAAGTGGTAGATGCAGTAATGAGGGGGGATTGAGGACTAGATGATGATGAGGAATAAAAGACATGGCAGATGGTCCACAGACCCTAGAAAGCAAGTTAAGAGAAGACAGAGGAAAGCAGAAACCAGAGACTGAAATCAACATGATTAGAGAATAAAATGGCCAGTTAACAAAAGTAAAAAATAATGAATTTTATTTTCAGTTTAGTGAATGAAATATATCAGTCTTTTGGAATTTGTTCTATCTTTATATTTTGCACATTACAGGGCCATATGCATCCTTTTCTATTTCTCTGGTCAGGGTTGGTGCTACCATCAGATGAACTAGGCAGTTGCCTAGAGCACCAATGATCTGATATGGCCTGCTGTTGCTCCTCTCCAGGAACTGCAGCAGCAGCAATGCCTTTAAACAGCACTGCAGCGCTTACCAGAATGAGGTTTGCTTAGGGTACCTCATATCCTTGCACCTGCCCTGTCCTTGGTGGTGTATTGCATGCAGAGAAATGGGCCTGAGTGCCAAGGGTGCCATGGCTCCTGCACTTTGGCATTAGGCCCATCCTGTCAGTGGCAGTCACCCAGTCAAATGAGAGGATAACCGGAGGCAGTATCAACATTCACATTGCCTTTTGCACACACATGTTAATCCTAAACCTTACCAAAAAATCAGTCCTGGCTACACCACTGATGCAGAATCTGGCTTCTTGGGGTTTCAGTTTAAGATTTGTCTACATATTTTTAATTTGTGGTAATTTGCTCTCTATATTCTGAGTGTATGACCTAGGCCAGGCATTCTGTTAGCATGGAATTTCTGTATAAGAATTGGTAGTAATCTAGCTTGTTCAGTTTACTGAATAGGAGTATGGATGTTCCAGGGCCAATTGCTAATATTTACGCCACTGCTTTTTTTCTGGGTAGGCACCTTGTCTGAGTTTTGGAAGCTGATGCTGTTATTGTACAGTCGATTTTCTCTATACGTCCTAAGTAATTTCTGTAAGACGTTTTTATTACTTCACATATGCACAGTACCAGGGAGGATTATATTGCTGTTACTGAAATGGCACCAGAATCAGAAACTATTTTTGAGTAAGGTTACCAGATTTTTTGCAAGCTAATCTAGGAAACTAATCCAAAGCTGGGGGGGGGGGGGGGTGAAGAAGGAATACCTAAGATCCAAATTAAGCAGCAAAGCATGAAGGAGGGAAGAGGAGTCATTATCCTGGCGAGGGAGGAGTGGTCTAGTGGTTAGAACAAGGTATTTCAGGCCGGAGGGCCGGGGGTTCAAGTCCCACCTGGGGACAGCAATCTCAGGCCGGAGGGACTGGGATTTCTAGTCCTATAGGCACTCCTTGTGGTCTTGGGCAAGCCACTTAACCCTCCACTGCCCATGTTCCCTGTAAGTATTAGTGTATGTGTCTCATATCCCCTCGTGTTAAATTTATCCACCAATTGACCGCTTTGACCCGGTGAAAAGCGAGATATAAATACAGCTAAATAAATAAATCCTGCCCCTCCCATCCATCCCATGACAGCAACAATAACACTTCCAAGCAAATTGACAGAGAAATAGAAATAGTGCATTTTCCCCGTACTGTCCAAAATATAAAGATAATGGATGTAATTTCCTAAAACTGAGATATTCAAATCACTAAATTGAAAAATATTTTCCACCCCTTCTGTCCTTTTTGCTGGAATTGGGGAGAGGAGGCTGCCCAACAGGTGAGAATTGGGAACACAGCTCTATAATCGGGGACAATCCTCAAAAATGGGGGACATCTGGTAAGCTTAATTTTTGGTATGGTGAGTTCTGTGGGAAATGTCCTAGTTCCGCTCTGCACTCATTATCGGTAGAGGGGTTTCTTTGGATGCAGAATATACATTCAGAAAGAAAAAGCGAGGACCATAGCACAGTTTAAAATACCAAAATAAAATCTGTTACAATAATTTTATTTTTATAATAAAAACTGCACCGTGGTTCTTGCTTTTTGCTCCTTGATATGTGATCATCTTGCATAGCCTTTTGGGCATGTTTACTAAAGGACTGAACAAGCATTAATAAAGATAACGTGCATTAAGTGCCCAGAACCATTATATTTCTATGGGTGCAGTGACGCTTAATGCACGTTAATTTTATTAATGCACGTTAACCTTTAGTAAACATGTCCATTTGTCTTTTGCAGAACATATATTCATATTAAATACCATTCCAGTCCAGTGTGCAGTGTCTGAAATTGATATGTTTTATATTGGAGTCTCAGGCTACATAATTAAACTGCTACCATTTTTGCTGCATATAAAAATCATTGTAAAGTTTGTTTTTTTAATGATATAGCCTGAGAATATGTTGCTTTCTTTATTCTTGGGGCAACAATTTGACCGCTGTTGAGTGAGGGGACCCCCTGAGGAGGCCCCTCCATTTCGGCTGCCAAGGAGAGGAGCACCAACTCATCTCTTGTCTCAGGCAGCAGATTGTCTTGAGCCACGCCTGAATGGTTGGCAAACCACTCTGGAGATGGGTTGGATGAGCATCTGAGAATGAGAGGCCAAAGCCTACTACTGAATACTAAAAACTTCTCTAAATATGAAGATTAACAATTGTTTTTATAGTCTAATCTCTTTATTGACAGAACACAAACTGTTACAAGCAATATACCATGCACCAAGCATTTCACATCATCTTCATCAGTATGTACCCGCATATGTACAACTTTGTGTCCTCTTCTTATTTTACCCCCTTCCCGTTTATACCAGATATTCCAGATTCCTCCTTCATGGTGCATGTTGGCTCTCCACGTAAGCTCTAAATTCCTAGCATATAGGATTAAAATCTGTAAAAAAAAAAAAACAACCAGTTCATGTTTTTTTATTTTATTTTTAAGAAGAACTGCTTAGACACACACTTCTTTAGTTTTCACAATTAGTTTGAGTTTGGCAAATTTAAACTTTGTTTTATGTTTAATATATTTGATACACTCCCCCACATTCGAAATGAACAGCGAGGTGGTTTGCAATCAAAATTTACATGAAAACTAAAGGGCAAATCACATCACAAAACATGATGTATGATTCAGATAGATTACATGGCAAAAACCCCAGGATATCTAATACATTCATTTTACTTTAAACTAATACCACCCAGGACGCGTGAAGCAAGGGAAAGACGCTA
The DNA here is from genome assembly GCA_033557465.1 of Ichthyophis bannanicus. Lineage (NCBI taxonomy): Eukaryota > Metazoa > Chordata > Amphibia > Gymnophiona > Ichthyophiidae > Ichthyophis > Ichthyophis bannanicus. The sequence continues at coordinate 549,714,966 of CM066036.1, forward strand.
AGATATATGATGGTTTCCAGCCAGTGAGCAATCCAGAGTTTGTATGATGTTACTGGAGGTCCAGGTAAAGAAGCAGGATTTAGAGGTGGGACCACAGGCAGACTCAGCTCAATTAGTGAGGCAGTACAACTACAAACAGAACAAAACAGATAATTACTAGCCAAAAGCGACTAAAACCAAGTAAAACTACATAAAAACAAAAACATCACAGCTGAAAGACTAGAGGCTTTAAAGCGTTTCTCTCATTCTTTCACTGTAAAAATATTACTAGAAGTCACCACGCATGCTTTACCTCTCAAATGATTTTTGCAAATACAAGGGCATTTTCAAGCATGCCCAGAGGAAGCAAGGATTTTAGAAAACTGCATGTGGGAAAAAGTTTCCTGCTCTTCCCAAATGCGCATGGGAACAGCACTGCTCCCAATAGCCAAGTTCTCCTCCACCCCCTTGCCTCCACATTTCACTCTGACAGCTAAGAACCCCATCTCAATCACCCAATCCACTCCCCTCCCCTAAAAGCCAAGAACCCCCAACAGGAAAGTTGACGCCCACCCCTAATCCCGCCCCCTGTTTTACCAGGGCTCTTAGAAACATAGAAACATAACGGCAGATAAAGATCACATGACGTATCCATATCAACCTACAGCAGTCCCCTTTTTCCCTTTAGAGATCCTCTGTGTTTGTCCCATGCTTTTTTGAATTCAGATACTGTCCTCATCTCTACCACCTCCACTGGGAGACTATTCCACGCATCTACCACTCTTTCCATAAAGAAATAGTTCCGCATAGTATTTCTGAATCTATCCCCTTTCACCCTCATCCTATGTCCCCCTGTAGCAGAGCTTGCTTTCAATCGAAAGAGGCTCTCCTCCTGTGCATTTATGCCACAGAGGTATTTAAACGTCTCAATCATATCTCCTCTATCCTGCATTTCCTCTAAAGTGTACATATTAAGATCCTTGTCTGTCCTCATATGCTTTATAATGAAGACCACTAACCATTTTAGTAGCCACCCTCTGTACCGACTCCAACCTGTTTATATCCTTTTGAAGGTGCAGTCTCCAGAATAGCACACAAATACTCCAAATGTTAATGTAGAGAAAGAAACGACAGGTTTTAGCTGTATGTTGAATATGTGTGGAGAAGGACATGGGATCTGAGAGAGTTTTATCCATTTCTTCATTGTGACAGGGTTGGGGCTTTGATTTGAATTTCAGGATTGTCTATGATGTAGAATTGATTTTAAGGTTCTAACTTTGATTAACAGTAGCTTTGATTCCATTTAACATCTAAACCAAGCCTGTACATTTGTGTAATGCTGCTACCCTGTGGCCATATCGAAAATTGCTTTTGGTGTTATACAGTATCAAGGTCTCTATGAGCACAGATTGTTATAGTTTACCTCCTTCAGTTTTTTATTTATTATTATTATTTATTTATTACAATCTCTTATATACCGCGCTATTTGGTATCAGCGCGGTTTACATTATAACACAACGACCATAACAACATGCTGTTTGGTTTTACATCGAACAGGTGATCAAACTTGGATAACAGGGGTAACTATATACATGAGATATTTACATGGTGAGGAGTAACTTGTATAACAGGGGTCAATTATGATATACATGAGATATTTACATGGTAATGAGTAAAATTATCATAGTGCACGTAGGTAATCTCTTCAGAGGGGATGTCTAGGTGCCATTGGTGGTTGGGTAGTATTGGAGGAAAAGGTGGTATTTGAGTGCCTTCCTGAACTGCGATAGGTCGGCAATAGCCCTAATGTCAGGGGGTAGAGCATTCCAGCATTTAGGTACATAGTAACTGAACGCCCTGTTTGTGGTTGATATGTTGCACTTTGACGATTCCTTTGGTAATACTAGTTGGTTTATGGCTATTGCTCTTCTAGATCTGTTGGGGGGCAACATGTGAATAAGATCTGTGAGTGAAAGGGATGAAATACCTTTGATTGCCTTGAATGCTAGGAGTAGGGTTTTGAAGATGATTCTCCCATGGATAGGTAACCAGTGAAGTTGTTTGAGAATGGGGGTCACGTGGTCGGTTCTGGAGGCTCTGTGTAGGACCCTTGCTGCAGCATTCATGGCCAGCTGTAATGGGGCTAGTGTGGATTGAGGGAGCCCTTGTAAGATGGCGTTTGCAAAGTCGAAGTGAGGCAGGATTAGTGCTTGGTATATGGTCCGGAAGTCATCTGGGTCCAGCAGGGAGCGCAGATGTCTGAGTGTGCGGATTTTGTAGTATACAGCTTTGACAATGTTGTTTATGTGGTGTTTCATATCCAGGCGTTGGTCCAACGTAACTCCAAGGTATCTTATTGTTTCTTTGGTTAGTAAGTCCGCTTCCTTAACACTGACATGGGATGGAGGAGTAAAGTCGGGGTCTCTGGAGATGAAAAGAACCTCCGTCTTTTTATGTTGAATGCGTAGATTCTGTGATTGGAGCCACGCTGAGACAGCATTGAAACAGTCTATTAGTGGTGCTAGGTCCATTTGGGCTGTGGAGAACGGCATGTATAAAAGAATGTCATCTGCATATATCAAACAGCTCACGTTAAATGATCTTATGATGTTGCAGATGGGCTGCATGTAAATATTGAATAGTAGAGAGGACAAGGAGGAGCCTTGAGGTACACCTTGTTTTTGATGGAAGTGTTTTGATTCCTCTGGTCCAGACTTCACGTATTGCCATCTTGCTTCCAGATAGGATTTACACCACCTTAGTGCACTGTTGCAGATGCCCTTCTCTTTCAACCTTCCCAGGAGAATTTCGTGACTCACCGAGTCGAACGCAGCGGCAATGTCCAAGAAGATGAGCACAAAACCTTTATGGATGTTGTCTATGCCTGTGATTATAACGTTGAATAGGCTAGTAAGGAGGGTCTCGACTCCATGATATTCTCTAAACCCATGTTGGCAGTGATCTAGGGGAGCTATGGAATCTATGTGATTTTGAATTTGCCGTTGTACCTCTTTCTCAGTTATCTTGGCTAGGAGAGGAATGCTGGCTATTGGCCTATATGAATCGGCCTTTTGCGGGTCAAGCTTGGGGTTTTTCAATAGTGGCCTAATGGATGTCTGCTTGAGTGTTGCAGGGAAGTATCCTGTTGTGAAGGAGAGGTTCATTAGGTTTGCGATGAATGGACTGAACACACCACGTAGTTCCTTGATCCAAAAGGCTGGGCATGGGTCAGTCTGTGCAGTGGAGGTGTTGAGGGATGCTATGGTATCTTCAACGCATTTAGTGGAAGGAGTAGAGAACTTGTCAAGTAGGGTTAGGCCAGTTGGTTCCTGAAACTGTACTGCTGAATCCTTTTTGGTTTGAATGAGTTAAGTCTAGAGACATCAGGCTTCATTTACTAACAGTCTCACTAACATTCAGTTAAATATTCACAGAAACCTTTTATCCACTTGATATAAACCAAGATTGTTCCAGTCTCCATTTCATCCTCAAGTCATATTTTTGTTTCCAGTTATGTTTTTTCACTAAAGTAGCAATTTACCCTCAGAAACAGGGCTTTTGAAATTGTCTTCCTCCTGTCTGAGTAAAGAACATGCGGAGAAAAGGGGCAGGTCTGGAGAAGAAGAATAGACTTGGTCAACCAAGCCCAAGAATTTCATTTTGAAATCTCTGTGGGTGGTTTCGGCCCTGGACTTGTCCCTGCTGAAAAGGAGGTGTGACATTCTCAGTCGGATCCCTTTTTTTCAGAGGGAAAATAGACACAGGGTTTCTCTTTGAATATGAGCTTTCAGTCTCCTGAGACTAGGGGCGTCCTACCTGGTTTCAAAATGGTTTGGAGATTTAAGAATTAGCCTGTATTTATGTATGAAACTGAATACATGTTTTGGCTATCTGTACAGTCAAGCAGTGCAACAATTATTTATTTGGAATTAGCTCCTGAATTACATCAGTTTATAGCAGGTATTTGTGAGATGGAGAGTGTGTGTGTGTGTGTGTGTGTATGTGTGTATATATATATATATACACACACACACACACACACACACACACACACACACAGAGTGGCCCAAAAAAAGTGAGAACATCTCATAAATTAAAAGCTTAAATAGTTTATTTATTTACCTTTTTTAGCTATATAACATCTTTATTTCGACAATGTCCGGTAGCCATCTTTTTTTTTTTAATTTGTCAATCATTTAATCTGTCTTTTTAAATAACTTATATGCTACGAGATGTTATCACTTTTTTTGGGCCACCCTGTATATCCATTCATTATTCTTTCTAAGCAAAATTTCGGATTCTGTAATACTTCAAGGGTCTTCAACTGTTCTGAATGAATGTGCTCTTGCCTGATCTCAGAAGCTAAGCTGGGTCAGGGCCTGACTAGTAGGATGGGAGACCACTTTGGAATACCAAGGGCTGCAAACTCACTGTGCAGAAGAAACATACCTACTGTATAGGCTCATTTTATCGGGCTATGTAACAAAGTGCTATAAGAAGATAACAATAGAACATGTTCTTACGTTCTTATGCTATTTGTATGTGCAAAAGTGATTACTAAGTTACCGCAGGTTAGTAATCAAGCTGCAGTAAAATAAGCTTAGTTGCTAGCCCTCTATGTGTTGCTCTGCGTTTGAGCCACATTGTAAGAAGGCGTTCCTGGGTGCATGTTTAGGCCAGGGAGAAAAAGTGCACACTTAAATAGCAATTTCAAATATATGCATGTACTTCTTAAGCAAAATTCTACTTGCACAAAAAGCAGGTGTAAATGATCATGTGTACTTAGTACCTCTAGCAATTTTCAAAGTGAAAATCCTCATATACTTTCCTTTTGAAAATTTCTGCAAAGACCTCCTGTAAAAACTCTGTATGGACTTTGCACTGACATGAACAGTATTTATTTATCTCACGCCTTGTCACATTACAATCAGGTATAGTAAAGTATTTCCCTGTCCCCAGAGGGTTTACAATCTATTTTTATTTCCTAAGGCAATGGAGGATTAAGTGACTTGCCCAAGGCTACAAGGAGTGCCAGAAAGATCTGAACTCTGATCTCTTTGGATAGCAGGCCAATACTCTAACCACTAGGTTACTGCTCCTCTGATCATATGAGATAGGGATGTGCACTTGCAAAACATTTTCAGTTCATTTTCACAATTTTTGGAAATTTTCCTGATTTCTGGGGGGGGGGGGGGGGTTCAGTTCACTTCTTGCAATCGGTTAAATAAAAATTGTTGTTTAACATGCGTTAGAAGTTGCTAATGTGCACAAATCATTGTACCTGCATTAATTCGTAGGTTAATGCACATTATATTGATTTTGCCAGTGTTAAATTTAAGCCCAGTTCTATTCAAAAAGAAAAACCACCGTTAAGTGTCACAAAGAAATTTTTGTCGGAAAGGCCGTCAAGATGTAGAGGACTTCCCCTCACACCACTGCGGTCCATCCATTTTATTAGAAAACCATAAAAAACGGTTTGAAATATATATGGCAAAACAAATTTGTCAGAATCACTTAGCTGAATAGAGCTGCTGTAAACTTTTCAACAAACTGTTCATCATTCGATCGTAAATGACGACGTGTCACGTTTCGGGGAACCTCTCGTCCTCCCCTGCCTCAGGTCCAGTCGCTGAAAATCAGATTGTCCAGCTCCAGCATTGACAAAAAACGCCAAAGAAAGCGGTTTTTATACAGGCATCAACCGCTACAGCATTAATTCGCTGAAACGCCCCAATCCTAGGGGTACGTAGAAACAGAAGAAGCCAATCAAATCACTGGAGGGAAGAGCCACCAATCAGGCCCCGCCCACCGATTTGACAATGGCTAGCTACAAAGAACGTTAGCGGATGGTGTACCAGTCCAATTGAGAATTGAGTCCATTGGGATGGACCGAGTTCAACACAAAAATCCACTTTTGTTCCAAATTTTGTAGCTGTTGATCTCTATCACCACCCCACGGATTGGGTGGAATAAAATCCAACACCCGCCAGCGGAGATCTCCAAAAATATGGGAATGAGTGAAACAATGATCAACAAGGGGGGCTGTCACTGTCTTAGTCCGGAGTCTCAAAGCATGTTCCCCCAAACGGACCTTAAAAGGTCGCAAAGTGCGTCCCACATAATTCAAACCGCATGGGCATACTATCAAATATACCACAAAATCCGAAATACAGGATGTGTGCCAACGAGTCGTGTAAGATCTGTTTGTATGTGGATCTATCCATTCCAAGCCAGGTAAAGTATTGGGGCAATAAGGCAGGAACCACAGGGAAAATGCCCAGGGTGTGCATGACAAAAAACAGGACGATCTTTTTCCATTGTATTTTTCACTAAAAGGTCTCGAAGATTAGCTTTACGAGAAAAAGCAGTTCGGAGAGGCTTTCTAAAACAAGCATGTAAACCAAGAATTGGCCAGAATTTGCAAAGGATACCAGTAACCGCGGAAGACCCCCACATATATGGTAAAATTACAGTGATCTTGTCATCAGAGGGATCAGAATTCTTAGGTTCCAACAGCCAATCACGGTGTGTATGACGTGCTCTCAGATAGGCAGATCGTATAACTCTGTCAGGGTATCCCCGAGCTGATAGCCGAGAGCTCAATTCCCGTGCATGAATTTTAAATGTTGATAACAAAGTACAATTACGACGTAAACGTAAAAATTGTCCAAAGGGCAATCCTTTCTTGAGGGCAGGAGGATGAAAACTGTCATACCGCAGTAAGGTATTCCTTTGGACAGGTTTGCGGAAGAGTGATGTCAAAAAGCCAGACGGAGCCAACTCCACAGTAATATCCAAAATTGGATTGTATGGGTTTCCACCTGTGATGTAAACTGAATGTTGTCATTAAATGTGTTCAAAGCCGTCAGAAAAGATTGAAGCTCTGCCCAAGTTCCAGTCCAGAGAAAAAAGATGTCATCCAGAAATCTCTTCCAGAAGGGGACCTTCAAGAACAATGGGTGAGAGTAAACATAAGACTCTTCAAACCACGACATGTATAAGGTGGCTATGGATGGAGCAACCGTCGCCCCCATGGCTATACCAAAAACCTGCAAATAATATTGCTGTTGATAAAGAAAATAATTTTTGGTCAACACCAAATGCAACAGATCCAACACAAAATCTTTGGGAATACGTTCTGGTAAAACCAAAGAAGATTGCTGCAATCCCGACAGGACCTCCCCCTGGTCTATGTTCGTATATAAACACTGGACGTTCAGCGACACCATATAGGTGTAAGTAGAACATGCCGTACAAAAAGTAAGTTGCCTCAAAAAATCCCCAGTATCTTTAATATAGGAGGGGAGCTTCGCTGCTGCTGGTTGTAAGAACAAATCACAAAACCTTGAAAGGGGCTCGAGAATCGAATCCCTACAAGATACTATGGGACGGCCTGGAGGTTAATGAGGGATTTATGTATCTTTGGTACTAAATAAAAAACTTGTGTTTTAGGATGCTTGTGAATAAGGAATTCAGCCTCATATCTAGTCAGCCAATTATTCAAAAAGGCTTGTGAAATCCGCTCACGTATCATATTCTTAAGTTCAGAAGTAGGATCTTCAATCGGAATATAATATTTACGATTATCCAAATGTTTATGTATTTCATTGTCATATTGGTCCCTTGATAATACCACAGTGGCACCCCCCCTTTATCGGCTTGCCGAATAATTAAATCGGAATTGGATAATTGCTTCAAGGCCAAATGTTGAAACCTTGTAAGATTACGCACAGAGTAGGTCTTAATCATCTCCCATTGTGTAAGTGCTGCAAAAATTAGATCCTGAAAGGTTGACAGGTCCGCTAACGTTCTTTGTAGCTAGCCATTGTCAAATCGGTGGGCGGGGCCTAATTGGTAGCTCCTCCCTCCAGTGATTTGATTGGCTTCTTCTGTTTCTACGTACCCCTAGGATTGGGGCGTTTCAGCAAATTAATGCTGTAGTGGTTGATGCCTGTATAAAAACCGCTTTCTTTGGCGTTTTTTGTCAATGCTGGAGCTTGACAATCTGATTTTCAGCGACTGGACCTGAGGCAGGGGAGGACGAGAGGTTCCCCGAAACGTGACACGTCGTCATTTACGGTCGAATGATGAACAGTTTGTTGAAAAGTTTACAGCAGCTCTATTCAGCTAAGTGATTCTGACAAATTTGTTTTGCCATATATATTTCAAACCGTTTTTTATGGTTTTCTAATAAAATGGATGGACCGCAGTGGTGTGAGGGGACGTCCTCTACACTTTGACGGCCTTTCCGACAAAACTTTCTTTGTGACACTTAACGGTGGTTTTTCTTTTTGAATAGAACTGGGCTTTTTTGTTGTGGTATATATTTTCAGACCTGGTTGGGTATTTGAATTTGGCCTTGGTAAGTGTTAAATTTAAGACACACAAATTGAATGCGCGTTAATAAATGCCACTGTTGGAAAAATGATACTAGGTTTGTTGGACCTTTGGCTTGACGCAGTATGGCATATCTTATGTTCTTAATGTGAAAACATACACTACAGTACTCAAAGTTTATCAAACTGCAATAAAAAGTAAATGTATATATAAAACTGAGATGATCTATGTTGTTCATGTAATGTCCCATTGTGTTTTTAATAAGTGTTAATAAGCTGAAACAGAGTATCTCCACTGGGTGTCCGTGTGTGTGAACAGTACACATTATAAATTGCTGAAGGCAATTAGTAATTTATAATGAGAGAATAAAAAGAAAATCTGAAAATCACTGTGGGTGCTTTCAAATTACTAATTTATTGTTTCCAAATGCATTAGACTATTCTTCTAATGTATACTTGTGACTGAACTATTGGATTCCTTTTTTAGAAACAGAAGCCTTGAGGACCGATAGGCACCCCCTGCCCTAGAATTTGGACTAAGACAGATGGGAGCCCAAAGAACATTTTCACAGCTTACCACTGCTTTTCACAAGAAAAGCATGTCTGGTGGTCTAAACTAAAAAAAAAGATAGAGACCCCATCCTTTGAAAGTGCAAATTCTCATTATGTTGAGATGAAAGCATAAAGGAATCGATTCTATGTCATTTTATGCCACTAAAGTTGAATGAAATCAATAAAGATTTGCCATATGCATTTGATACATCAGCACTTCTGCTGTAATAATATGAGTCAAGATTCCATAAAGAATTGCTCTGTGGCGGTCCAGTGAGAGGATGGATAGAATTACCAGTCTAGGTTAGAATAAACTGGTGGATATAAAGCAAAGATCTGCCACTCTTAATGGCTGGATAGTCTGAATATATAACAAGTACTAACGGATTCTTTGGCACAGGTAATAATTTGGTCGGGGAAGGCAATAAATAGGTTCCACTGATACCCAGAGACTCCCTAGAAATATTTTATCTATTTCTACAATATAAGTCAGTAGGGGGGCATTTTGGAAGCCCTATTCTTGCTTTGGGTGTCCAAAAAGAGGCATAGAGACATCCAAAGCACAGAGACATCTCCAGAGCCAGTTTATATTGGGATGGCCCAAGTCTGAATGAGGACATGGTAGTAGCATGTCTGGGCCATCCCAGCCTGCTCTCAGCAATATTATGGATGTCCGGCTTTGTGTCTAAGTTTAAACCTGCTCCAGGCATCTGAAAAGTGCTCGTTTTGGCTGAAAAAGATCAGAGGGCATAGAGAAGAAGGCACTTCCTTATCCCCAATACTCAGCATGATGTCAATAAGAGCAGCAGTGAGATTTGAACCCTTGCTGTCCTGTTCCTACCCGCTACGCTAACCATTAGATCATCCTAGATGTCCAAGTTCTGGGATACGGTTCTGCAGATGTCTATGCAGATGCCCCCCCACAGACATCCATATCAGGCACATCAAGGTTTGTGAAATCATGTCTGCACCTGGACGTGCCTGGGTTTTTTTTTTATTCGGATATTCTGGCTTACACGTTGTCCCAGGCTGTCTGTCCTTCCTCTCTTCAAGGTCTCTCAGTAGCTCTCCGAAGTCAGGAACACCCTACTCCCTAACTTTAAAAATCAATAAATAAAAAACCCTAATCTTAGCAGATCTGGCATTCCTCTGAAGGAACACTGAGGCTGTGGTTACCTTCAGTACCCTATCTAACAAAATAAAGGATGTGTGTCCTGTCTAAACACACTCACCATTAAACCCTTATTCACTCTCAGACACACCCTTTGTGCTATAAATTTCCAGGTTTAGGAGCACAGCTTCACGGAGACTTCCTAAAAACAGTTTCAACAATAATTACTGGCAAAGGGGCAGTAAGATAACTTCTGTTACAGTTTAGACCAACTGTAAAAATCAGGGTGTTCCACCAATAGATTGAAGAAGACTGTAGTCTAAGCTCACAAAATTCTTGACCATTCATAGAACCTCTGGCAGAGAACACAAATCAGTAGCTGAAATTCTCTACTGCTGCTGCTGCTGCTAATCCTTTGAAATAAACAGCAAACAAGGAGCACCAGAAAAACCCAGATAACAGCACCTCAGTCACACAACTCTGACTTTGTAAGCGTAAATAGAAAAACCTCAAAATAGTATTTCTCACCTTACAGAGAATCTACGTTACAGAATCTACTGAAGTCTTAAGAGAAAACTGTGAATTTTAAAACAGAACTTGTCCTTCTCAAAGTATCAGACTTTCTCAGGAGTGGAGCAAAGCATAGTTACTCACCTGTAACAGGTGATCTCCGGGAACAGCAGGAATCAGTCTTCACATATGGGTGACACTGGCACCGATGGAGCCCGCACGGAAATGCTCCTCAGTGTCCAATAGTAAAGCCTTTGGGAGCACTCCACTGCTCCTGCATGCCTGCATTCTCAACTCCTCTCCTCAGTTGAGTTTATAGCTGAGAAGAAGAAGATCAAAGAACCCTACAACTCCTAGGGGAGGAGAGCAGGTTGTGAAGACTGATTCCTGCTGTTCCTGGAGATCACCTGTTACAGGTGAGTAACTATGCTATCTCCAGGAACAAGCAGGAATGCAGTCTTCACATATAGGACTCACTAGCTTCCAGGTACCACACTAGTATGGGTGGAAGAGCAGTGGTTCCTGAGGCCAAAGGTTGTAGCCAAAGAGTCTGGAAAGTTGTGGGCCATTAGACTCTATTCCAGGAGCGATACTCCCTAATGATAGCCTGGTCTCTAGTAGACGTCCGGGATGGAGGGTAGGAGTTGAGTTTATCCCAAAAGAGATGTTGGATTACAGCTTGGCCAAAGACAGCACCCCGACGGGAGTCTCTGTCCAAAGAATAGTGTGCAGCAAAAGTATGAATGGAGGACCAGGTAGCTGCCCGACAGATCTCCTCGATGGATACTGAATGGAGATTGGCTATGGAGGTTGCCATAGCCACACAATATGAGCAGTGACATGACCCTCCAAAGAGTTTTGCCTGTGCATTAGCAAAGGAAATGCAATCTGCTATCCATCTGGATAGAGTACATTTTGTCACCGGGAGGCCTAGGTTAATAGGATCAAAAGAGAAGAATAATTGAGACGATTTTCTGTGATCCTTCATTCTATTCAAGTAGTAAGCCAGCTCTCATTTGCAATCTAAGGAGTGTAGCGTTGCTTCGGCTCGAGATGCATGCATGAGGTTTCGGGAAGAAAATCAGTAGAATGACCGACTGGTTTAGATGGAAGGAAGAGACTACCTTCTGAAGGAAATGTGGACAGATACGCAGTACTACCTTTTCATGGTGGAACCTGGTATAGGGCGGATCCACCACCAAAGCCTGAAGTTCACTGATGCGGCGAGCTGAGGTGAGGGCAATGAGGAAGAGTACTTTCCAAGATAGAAACTTCAGTGAAGTTGTGGCTAAAGGCTCAAAAAGAGGCTTTAGAAGTTCAGCGAGAACCACATTGAGATCCCAGGCCACCAAAGGCAGCTTAATGGGTGGCTTGGACAACAGCAGAACTTGCATGGAGCATGCTACTAAGGGGTTTGAGGAAATAAGCTGTTAATCCAGTAATCTGTGAGAGGCCGCAATGGCACTAAGGTGAACTCTCATTGAGTTGGTTTTAAGACCTGTTAAGGATAAGTGAAGGAGATATTGTAGAACGGACTCCAACAGGCAAGAAAAGGGGTCAATGTCCTTTGGGGAGCACCAGAGGGCAAACCTACACCACTCAAAGGCATAAGATTGCCTAGTGGACTCTGCATGATGCAAGGAGGATATATTTGACTGCCTGTGGTAGGTCAAGGTCAGCGAGCACTTTCCCTTCAGCAGGACATGCCGTCAGGCATATAGAGTGAAGACTGGGATGGAGGAGCATCCCATTGTCCTGAGAGAGGAGTTCGTGCACAAATCCCATGCTAAGCGATTGCCTGCATAAGTCGAAGAAGCAGAGGAAACCACAGTTGTCGAGACCAAAAGGGGACTATAAGGATCATGGAACCCCTGTTGGCCTGTAGCTTGTAAAGCGTTTTGGATTTCAAGGGGATGAGTGGGAATGCATAGAGCAGTCCCTGTCCCCGGTGTAGAAGGGAAGGCATCCTGAGCCTGTTGGTGTAACGACGGAAGCCTCGAGCAAAAGAGAGGAAGCTGTGGGGGTCATTTTGAGGCATGAATAGCAGGGGCATTGGGATGTCCATCCCAACTATTCGGCCCTTTTCCGATCCCATCTACCTTCCCTGTGCATTGTACGGGGAAGGTAGATGGGGGTGGGAAAGGGGCGGATCGGGGGCGGCATTAGGGCAGGAAGTGGGCGGTCGTTGGCCCCAGACATACAGGGCTGATTCCAATGTCAGACAGAGAAGATTCCCCGCAGCCTGACCCTGGCCTTAGGAGACCAGAACAGGGATTGGGCTATGGGAAAAGCACCTTTGCAGCCGGCAGTCGGAGATCACGACTCTTCAATGGAGCCAGGGTGCCATGGCAACCAGATGCCATGGCACTGCAGCTCCATTGAATAGCCGTGACTGAGTTAGCCAGGGAAGGCCTGTACTTGCAGGCTGGAAGGAATCAGGGCCCTGGCCTGCACGTACAGGCCTGTTCGCGATTCTGATCCCCGGGGCTAGATGTGACCCGTGGAATCAGAATCGCGGCTCCCTTTGGGCATCCAGTTCTGGCCAGGCACACAGAGGGCCAGGATGTTCAGGATGGAATCGGGTCCTGTGTATTTTTCAGAGTGGCAAAGAAGTTTATGCATGAGGTCCCACACGTGCTGAAGATCCAGGCAGCTGTCTGCCAACGTAAGGTCCTGTCCACAAGAACATTGAGTTCACTAGGGAGATACTCCGCTCTGAGGTGAATGCGGTGTGAGATGGCAAAGGACCATAGGCAAAGCGCTTCCTCTCAGAAGGGACGGAATCCCGTTCCTTCCATTTGTTCACATAGAACATGGCACCTTGGTTGTCAGTCCTGACTAAAAAAGGTTGCCCTGAAAGTTGGGGTTGAAAACCCGAAGAGCATTTGTCAATGCTCATAGTTCTAGGAGGTTTATCTGCAGAGCAGATTCCTGTTGTGATCACAATCCCTGCATTCAGATGCGCCCCCCTGACCCAGCTTGGAAGCATCCATTGTCAGGGTACATCGAGATGGAGGCATCTGAAAAGGTGACCCAACGAGAAGGTTCTGTGGACACCACCACCATGGAAGGGATTTGATCAGTTGAGGAGTGATTTATTTATTTACATTCTCTTATAGATCTTGATGTAGATCTTGTCTCTGAGATGCCCCTTTGTTTGCATCCATTGAGAAGATAGTCCATTCAGCTTTTTTTTTTTTTAAAGTGCCATCAAGTCAGTGTTGACTCATAGCGACCCAGCTACCTCTGGGTTTTCTTGACAATGTATCACCAGAAGTAGATTGCCAGCCTTTTCTTCCGAGGCAATGGAGGGTAAAGTGACTTGCCCAAGGTCACAAGGAGTGCCAGTGGGAATTGAACCCTTGATCTTCTGGATATGAGGCAGTTGCTCTAACTACTAGGCTACTCCTCCACTCCCCATTCTGCTTAATGCATGTGTAATCTAATGTATGGGCGATGTGGAGGCCATGTTTTCTAAGAGCCATAGCATTTGTCAAGCTGTTATGCAGCTTTGCTCTTACATACCCCTTGTCAGCTCGGTTAGGCTGGCAGAGCGATCCTGTGGAAGGAAAACTTGGGCCTGTTGTGTGTCTAAGAGTTCTCTGATGAACTCCAGTCATTGGATTTGAGTGAGGTGAGACTTTGGGAAGTTTGACAAAGCACAGATGTTGTAGCACCATGATAGTGCGATGAAAGGAGAGTCATACCTCCTGAGAGGAGTCTTCCCTGATCAGCCAGTCATCTAAGTAAGGGAAGATGAATAAACACAAAGTGCGTAAGTAGGCAGCGAGTACTGCCATGCATTTTGTAAACGTTCTTAGGGCAGAAGTGAGACTGAAGGGGAGAACCTGTACTGATAATGGTTTTCCTGAAACAAGAAGCGCAGATACTGTGTGAGCGATAGATAAGTAAGTGTCTGTATGCCTCCTTTAGGTCTAGAGAACATAGCCAATCTTGTCTCTGGAGATATGGTAGAAGAGCTCCTAGAGAAATATCATTTTGAATTTCTCTCGGACCATGAACTTGTTTAGGTCTCTCAGATCTAAGATGGACCTGAAGCCTCCTGTTTTCTTTGGCATGAGAAAATATGGAGAATAGAAGCCCATTCCTTCTTGAGGAGAAGGAACTCTTTCTGTGGCCCCCTGGGAGAAAAGGGTGGTCATCTGTTCCATTAAGAGAGTGCTTTGAAGGGGTTATGTTGGATAATTTATTTATTTATTTATTTAAGCGTACATTTGTAACCCGCTGCTTCCAGTGATCAGCAGCAGCATCTATACATGGGGGGTTTGGCTGTACCGGCCAGAATTAGGGTATATACAATGCGATTTGGGGGGGGCGATAGTGCACAAAAATCAAGGGGTTAAAGGATTTACAGTTGATTGCATATTGAGGTTACATACAGGGTCCATAATACATACAGGGTACTTAATACATATTTACAGTTGCTGTCTGTTAGGACCTACAAGGGTCCTTATATACAATTTACACTTTGTTGGGTTTGTTTCAAGTGGTTACGTACAGGGTACTTGATACATATTTACAATTGTTGTCAGTTAGGACCTAAAGGATTCTTGTACAATTTACACTTTGTTTAGTTTATTTCAAGCGGTTAGCATATTTCATGCAGTTAAGTTGTAATGTACTTGGAAGAGGTGTGTCTTCAGTAATTTTCTAAAGTCTTTCAGGTCACTGATTTCACGTAGGTCACTTGGCAAACGGTTCCAGAGTGTCGGAGCTGCAAGGGAGAAAGCTCGGTTGCTGGTGCAAGCATTAACCTTTGTGAAGTACTTCGGGATACAGAGGGTGTTGAGGTTCAGCGTTCTTCTACTTCTGTTGTTAGGTAGTTTAAATATTAGGCTGTTGAGGTGTGAGGGCGCTACATCATGTATGAGTTTGAAAGTAGTGACTAGGACTTTGTATTGTATGCGAGCTGTGATGGGGAGCCAGTGAAGCTCAATTAGAGTGGGTGTGATGTGGTCGGAGAGTCCTTTCTTCATGATGATTCGGGCTGCTACATTTTGTACCATTTGTAATATATTTATAGTTTTTCTTGGCAAGCCTTGCAGTATGGCATTGCAATAGTCCAGATGTGGAATGATGAGGGCTTGCGTGACAGATCTGAAGTCATTATGATCGAGGATGTTACGTAGGGGCTGCAGTATTCTTAATTTGTGAAAAATAGCCCGGTTGGTGATTCGAAGGTGCTTGTCCATGTGTAGGTTGCTGTCAAGCATCACTCCCAAATATTTTATCTCTGTTTTGATGTTGTAGTTATTATTGTTCATGGTGACTGTTGCTGGGGGCTCGAATCCCGGTTTCCTGGAGATACACATAGCTTCTGTTTTCTTGTGGTTAATGGACATATTGTTGCGTTGGAGCCAGACTTGAAGTTCGTGTAGGCATTCTTCTAGCTTGCAGAGGTTTGGGTTGTTTACGTCTAGTTGAGTATATAGCATTAGGTCGTCTGCGTAGATATGGTAGTTTATGCCATGGTGCTGGAAGATCTTGCATACTGGTTGAATGTATAGGTTGAATAGGAGGGAGGAGAGGGCGGAGCCCTGTGGAATGCCTTGGGTTTGCGGGAAAGGGCTGGCTTTGACATTGTTGAAATTGACCTGCTGCATTCGGTTTGTAATATAGGAGGAGAACCATTTTAGGGGGGTTCCTGTGATGCCTATGCACTCGAGTCGCTTTAATAGTGTGGGGTGATGCACAGAGTCGAAAGCTGCTGAAATGTCTATGAATATAAGCATATACATCTTGCTCTTGTTTTCCAGACCCTTGAGTAGGTTGTCCATTAGGGCTAACATGAGGGTTTCTACTCCGTGATGCTGTCGAAACCCGTATTGATGCACATCAAGGGCGTTTGTGTCATCGATGTGGTTTTGCAATTGCTGTTGCACTGCCTTCTCAATGATCTTGGCGAGGAAGGATATGCTTGAGATGGGTCGGTAGGAGGTGGGGTCATCCTTGTTGAGCGCTTTGTTTTTCAGGATGTGACGTATAAGCGACTTCTTGAGAGGCGATGGCATGATGCCTTGCTGTAGTGAAAGGTTCACTATATGGGAGATGTGTTGCGCTATTTCCTCTTTGGTTGCCTTGATCCAGGAGGGTGGACAGGGGTCAAGAGGGGAGGTAGTGGCTCTTAGGCAGTTGATGATGTCTTTTATCTGCTGGTCGTTCACTCCCAGGAAGGATGTCCATTTTCCACCTTGGTCCGGACTTTCCTGGGTGTAGGTTTTTTGCAAGGAGTAAGTTGTGTTCATTTTTGGACTGGGGAGTGCGGGTGTTGTGGGACTAAGTTTGCTGGCATAGTGATCTGCAAGCTGTTGGGCTGTCATGGAGCCGTTAGGATTGCTGTCCTGCGGAGGCTTGGTGAGTGTTTTGACGAGGGCGAATAGTTCCCTTGGCCTGTTGAGTGCCTTATTGAGTGTGCTTGTGTGGTGAGTTTTCTTTGCTTGGTTGACTTCATTCTTATATGTTGCCAAGAGGTTGAGGTAGATCTTTTTGCATTCATCGGTCTTGTGTTTTCTCCATTTTCGTTCTTGCTTTCTCAGATCTTTCTTGAGATCCTTTAATGCTGTGGAATACCAAGGTTCTGACTTGGTTTTGGTTGCGCTCCTTGCGTGACTCCAGGCGGGTTTTGAGGTGGCCTCAATCCCTTTGTTCCAGAGGTTTGCCAGCAGTTCAAGATCCGAGAGATCCATGTGTATGTGTTTTGCTATGGATTCGAGGAGGGCTTCTTTGTTGAATTTTTGGAAATATCTTCGCTTCTGCGAAGCTTGATCAGGTTGTGCTTGGTTAGGGGTTGTGGGGAGCGCTAGAGTTAGCTCGATTTGATAGTGGTCTGACCATGGAACTTGAGTTATTCGCGGTTTGGATTTCAGAAGTTTGGGATGCTTGGTGGGTAGGAATACCATGTCCAGGGTATTACCCTTGATGTGGGTTGCGCTTTGAATGATTTGTTCATAGCCCAGTTGCTCCATGGCTTCATGGAAAATGTTTGCTTGCACTGTGGAGGTCGAGGCTAGGTTCAGGTCTCCTAGGATGATCTGGTTCTTTTTGGGGGCAGTGGCTGAGATGATTTCTAGAGCTGTTGCCAGGGATTCCTGCGGGGAGGCTGGGGGCCTGTAAATTAAACATATGGATAAGGTTCTGTTTTCTATTTTAAGTATGTCAACTCCATCAAGCACGCTTAGTGGTGTGCTGGTTAGCGCTAGGTCTGATTTAGCCATGATTAGGACTCCTCCGCCTCTTTTCTTCGAGCGGGGGCAGTTATAGGTTGTATATCCTGGTTTGCTTATTTGGTTGATGATTACTGGGTCTGCTTCGGTTATCCATGTCTCAGTGATGCATAGTATATCAGGCTTCATATCTGTGATGAGGTCATGTAGTATGTGAGTTTTATTTCTTATTGACCTGGTATTTATTAGCATGATGGAGATAGTGGACTGCTTTGGAGACTCGGTCTGTGAGGTCCTGACCGAGTTTTTACCTAACTTGGTGTTTCTTAGATCCTTCAGCCAGTGTTGCTTTGTCGATTTGCGATTGCAGTGGGGTCGCTGCTTTCTATTGGTAACAGTATTGAGCCTGTGAGAGGGTTGTATGCTTACTTTTGCGCGTGGATTCAGGTAAGAGTTGTGGCAAACAAGAACAGGTAGTGGGTTGTATATAAATATTGGTTTCCAGGGGTAAGAGGTGTAAAAGTGTGGGATGGGGTTTCCTATGCAGGTGGTTAATGTTAAGCAAAGGAACCAAAGAATGGAGATGGTAAAGGGGTCCATTTTCTTTTCCCGCACGCTTCAAGTATACTTAAAGGGTAAGGCTCTGGATTAGTTTATGTACCTTAATTAATGTAATTATATTTACCTTCTATGGCGTGAGTATATTCGCATTTAAAGGCAGTCAAGACATACATCTACATTTGCGTTTACATTTGAGGCGTCAAAGTATATACATTTAGGTATTTATGACATCAAAGGCGTTAGAATTACATAGTTTATCACTTTTGCATTTAGGCAATCATAGCATGCAGCTGAGGCAATAAGTTGGCCTAGTTTACAATCAGGCTATGTGGGTAACAACTTACAAAGACAACTTTCTCAGGGACACACGAATGTACAGGTATATTAGTGCAGGTTTTGCACCTGTGCCACGAGTCAGTTTAGTATGTTGGTAGTTTTATGAGGCGTGTCGATAAGGGCTTGAAATTAATGTTACCTGATTTCAAGGTGGTCGTCAGGGAACGAGGTTTCAGCGAGCTCAACCATGCCGGGAGCTCTAGCTTTGCAGGGTCTCAGCCATCAGACTGTTCCGCGGGTTGCGGGTCCTGATCGTTGAAAGGAGCGTTGCGTTTTGCGTGGGGTAGTCAAGAGATCCAGTTGCGTCAGTCTAGGGGTGTCGCTCTTTGTGTCGAGAGGACCACTGCCTAAGGGCCACGCCAAAGGGCCCTCTGGCGAGGCCCTCAGGCACGGGTACGCCAGGCGCGGGCGTGCCGGATGGTGCTTCTCTTATATTTCAGGCTGCCTGCCCCGATTGGACAGCGCAGCAGCGGCGGGAGGCTGGTGATGTCCCGTCCCCCGATTGGGGACTCGCGATCTCCTTAGCGCCAGATGGCGCTTCTCTTATATTTCAGGCTGCCTGCCCCAATTGGACAGCGCAGCAGCGGCGGGAGGCTGGTGATGTCCCGTCCCCCGATTGGGGACTCACGATCTCCTTAGCGCCGGATGGCGCTTCTCTTATATTTCAGGCTGCCTGCCCCGATTGGACAGCGCAGCAGCGGCGGGAGGCTGGTGATGTCCCGTCCCCTGCTAAGTCCCTGTTGTTGGCTAAGATTTTGAAGTGAAGCTGATAACCCGCTTGGACTATCTGGAGTGTCCACTACTCTGATGTTATGAGGTGCCACCTGTGGGCATAGTGACATAGTCTGCTGGCTATGTGGAGGGGCTGAGGACCTTCCAGAAGCAGATTGGCAATGCTCTCGAGGAAGAAGTCATAAACCAGGCATGGGTTGTGTCTGTGGAGCTGGTTGAGGCTTAGGAGCCTTGGGCTTTTTGGGCTTGCAAGAGCCCTTATCAACCTCAACATATTCAGCAAAGACGCAGGGCCCTCGCAAGCCCAAAAAGCCCAAGGCTTCTAAGCCTCAACCAGCTCCACAGATAAGAAGGATAGTACCTTTTCTTTTTGGGATAGAAAGATTTCTTGGGAAAAGCTTTCCGCTTGGATGGGTCAGCTGTCTTCCTGGAAAGGCGCTTGAGGGTCAGATCATGTGTCTCAATCTTCCCTGCTTTTTCCCCTCCAACCTTTGCCAAAAAGGCTTTCTCCAGTACATAGAATATTGGCCAGTTTATTTTGGACCCATTGCTCAAGATCTGATGCCTGTAACCAGGCCATTCTACGAGCACCAATGCAGACTGCTGAAGCTCTGTTGGTTGACTCGAAGGCATCGAAAGAGACCCTAGTAAGAAACTTAGTATTCTGGCTTTGCTCTATGAGTGTCTGGAAAGCATTCTGAATGGTCCGAAGGAATGTCTGGTAGTTCCTGGTAATCGAGTAATTCCTTGTCAGACTCTGAAGAACTAGAATCGGAGTCTGGCAAAAAGTCAAAGTATCGGCGATCCTGAGTTCTACCTCAATGTTTCATCGATGTCAAAGGTCGATGCTCGTACCGACGCTCTGAGGTATCAGAACCAAGAACTACTTTGGGTTGCATTGGTTAGATACCGGGGGACTGGGTCGGTTCCAATGGTGATACTGCTCCCGGTGTCTCTGTCAATGCTGGCTTGAGGGCCAGCATTGGGGCCGAAACACATGGCTGAAGGCTCGGTGCCAAAGCCTGCACTCCTGGAGCTCTCAATGCTATTGGTACAGAGGCTGCTAGGAGTGTGGCCAAACTTCTCTCGAAAGCCAGCATGCGCTGGTCCAGGGAGATGGCCGATGTCTGAATAGAATCTCCAATGGGGCTTTGAACCACTGTTCCAGAACATGGAATCAGTAGCTCTCCAGAGGTTGGTTCCTCGGGAGCATACTGGAGCCGCTCTCATGCTTTGGAGGACAGATCCTCCCACTGGGGCTGTTTGGCTGGTCGGTCCACATCGGAAGCACCCCTAGGGGAGTCACAATGCATATACTGGGACTTTTCTCTGGTCTCGGCATTGGCATCGATGACTGATGCCAATGCTGATGACTTTGGCTCAGCCAGAGACTTAGACTTACTTTTATGTTTGGATTTTGGAGAAAATTGCAACCCATGAGAGGAAGACTATGTCCTCGAAGAAAAAGAGGCTACTGACATCGTGTCTGCGGCGAACAACGATCCATACTGTCTGGTTTGGTTCTTGAGGCCACTCTTAGTCATTTTTTGGCACAAAGGACAAGTATTGGGTTGATGTTCAGATCCCAAATATTTGAGACACCAGTCATGTTTATCAGTTACTGATATTGTACCCGAACACTTGGTACATTTTTTAAAACCACTTGTTGGCTTTTCCATGCCTTCAAAATATTGTCTTCAGAATGAAGATAAGGCTATGGAGGCCTAAAAGCCTAGTTTAATGGTAAAAACAACGTAAAATAAAAAAAATTAAAAAATAAAGAAAAAATTAAAAAAGAAGCATTGGGATCGGTGTCAGGTTTGACAGACCGGCATTGACACGAAGGCAGAAGCATGACGTTCCACACAAAAAGATACATTTTTCGGTGGTAATAGGGTGACATGTCCTGCTGGCTCCACGGAAAATGAAGAACTGAGGAAAGGAGTTAGGAAGGCAGGCACGCACATGCAGTAGAGTGCTCCCAAAGACTTTCCTATTGGATACTGGGGAGTGTTCCGGCGCGGGCTCTATTGGTGTTGACATCACCCATATATGAAGATTGCATTCCTGCTTGTTCTTGGAGATAGAAAAACACCCTCAATCCCACGCAGAGGCTATGTTCACAGTTAGTGTCCTTCCACTGGAAAATAGTTCCAGCAGTACCCAGGTTTACTACATTAATAGCACTGCTTAGAATTATTTTTCCTTTCACAACCAGTAGCAGCCCCTAAAGAAAATGAAAAGAACATTAATCCTAAGCATGGCTTCTCCTCGCTTTTAAGCTCAAACTGTGTCATAAGAGAAGTATTTTCTCCGGCTGACCTATTTACATATCCCTGTTCTCACCTCAGTAAATCTAGCCTGCCCTCTATGGAACAGCACAAGTTTTGTACACTGAATATTCTTCTGGCAGCTCAGTAATGTTGTTTTATTTTCTTTGTCAATAATTTTAGCCTCCAGAAAAACCGCAGGAATAGCCAGGTAATTAAAATTAAAATAAAACCAAAAGTGATTTTTATTCTTTTTACCATTGTTCACTTTATTATCAGGGCTAGCATTAGGTGATGGCAAACAGGCCAGGTGCCCTGGGCTACCATGCCAGAGAGGGCCCCAGGTCTGCCTCAAGCTGATGGAGTCCTAGCTGCAAGCATCTTCACCAGTTTTAGCTCTGATCTTGAGGTGGAAATTCAGGTGACTCCAGTAGTAAAAAAATATGGTACAAACTTAGATTGTAAGCCCTCTGGGGACAGGAAAAATACCCGCTGTATTTGAATTAACTTACCTTGAACTGCTACTACTAGAATGGCAAGAGCTAAATACTAATAATAAAATATCTTTTTCTGGGATTCTTTTGTCTTTTCTAGTTCTTCTTGCACTTGTTCACCCAGGACTTTGGCCCATTCTGCTTTCACTAAAATTCTTGAATCTTGGCTGGAGAGCTTTCAACTTTCTGTTGAAGGGACTGCAGCTGCTCCTGCAAAGTTCGCCTGTGACCACACAGGAACCACAGTGGGATTCAAACCCTGGTTCTAGCCCACTACTACTAACCTATACTCTGAGAAGCAACACTGAAAGAATCCTCAGTTCATTGTTAGGGATAAGTCTGGGTGTCTCTATCAAACATTAAGAGTAATCAACCTACCTATAAGCTTGATTAGAAGTCCATAGGCCCCTTTGTAATCCAGAAACAAGTGAATCCAATGTAATTTTGCGTGCATCTCCTGGCAAACCTTAGCATTAATCCAGCATTCCATGTGGCCCTGTTGAAGCTTATTTTACTTATTTTATTTTTAAAAATGTACATCACGCTCGTATAAAAACAATCAATGCAGTTTACAAAATTAAAACATAATACAGCAATAACATAAAAATTATTAAATAGAAAAGACAAATCGGCTATCATCACTTTCTACTTGTACAACTTTCCCATCTGCAGGCTTATATGAAGTTCGATAGTGTTGCAATGTATATATAGTAGAGCCAGTAAACACATACATGCACAATCACTTTAGTCAAAATAAAACAGTAATTCACTGCTATGAATTCATTGACTACTAAATTAGATTATTAAGGCCTGATATTCGAAGGGCAGTTACACAGTTTACAGCCTGATAAACCGTGCAACTGTCACTGAGAGTGATATTCAACGACACTAGCACGATTAGTGCTGCTGAATATCCCCGATTATGACCCTTACATGGCCCGATGCTAACCGCTTAGCATCGGGGTATGGCAGGGTGTTCTGGGGAGGAGCAGAGGTCAGCGGACACGGCTATGCGCCGTAGTGGCGCATAGCCTGCCCAAGTGAATATCGGGCTCTTATTTTCTACTTCTGTGCTGTTTTGTGTACCACACTATCACCTTCTGAGAAAGAGAGAGAACTGCCATAGTGCACAAACTGAAAGACGGTGTACTAGAAAGGTCAGGGAGGGAGTGTCAACTGTCAGTTGCCCTTTGGTTATATCATAGGGGATTAACTTAGCCTTATTTATAACTTCCGCATGTAAAATCAGGCATGACAAGTGAAAACGACATTCATGTGGAAGTCTTGTCTCACCAATCTGTTACATTTTTTTGAAGATATGAATAAACAAGTAGATAAAGGTGAACTGGTGGATATGGTATATCTGGATTTTCACAAAGCCTTTAACAAAGTCCCCCATGAGTCTCTGAGGACATTTAAAACGTTATGGGCTAGGAGTCAATGTCAGGGCCATACCAAGCCAGAATCACGCCCTGTGCGACTTGCACATCGGGCACGCGGTGCCCCCCTCCCCATACCTCCGTCCAGCCGCTGCCTGCTCTTGCTATGCTGCTGCCACCCTCTGTTTTCTCCACAGCGGCACCGGCAGCAGGGCAAGAGCAGGCAGCGGCTGGATGGAGGTATGGGGAGGGGGGCACACCCGATATGCAAGTCGCCAGCAGCAGCAGAGCAGAACAGACCTAACTTTAAGCAGATCTTATCCCTCCCTGCTCTGACGTCGAGGGACCAGACCTGCAGAAAGACCAGCGCAAAGGCTTAGGGGGCGCAGTTCGGCTGGCTGCGGTTGCCCTGCTGCTGCTGAGAGAACAAAAAGTGGTGTTGGCAGTGCAACAGCAGGCATCCGAAATGCACCCCCTAAGCCTTTGCGCCCTTTGTGGCTGCACCACTCGCACAGGGTTAGGTACGGTACTGGTCAATGTCCTTTTGTGGACTGGTTAAAAGATAGAAACAGAAAGTAGGGCTAAAAGGTCAATTTTCTCAATAGAGAAAGGTAAATAATGGAGTACCCTAGGAATCTGTGCTGGGCCCACTACTTTTTAATATATTTATAAATGACTGGGAAATTGGAACAGTCATTGGAACAGGTGATCAAATCTTCAGACAACATAAAAATATTCCAAGTTGTTAAATCACAGGAGTATTGTGAAAAATTACAAGCGGATCTTCAGAAATTGGGAGATGGTAGATGAAATATAATGTGGACAAATGCAAAGTTATACACTTAGGAAACAACACCCCAAGCTATAGAGGTATGATGAAAGTTTCCACATTAGGAACCACCATCCAGGAAAAGGATCTAGGTGTCATTGTGGGTAATATGTTGAAATTCTCTGCTCAGCATGCAATAGTTCAATGGTGTGACTCCCCCTTGAGTATTGTGTGTTCTGGTTGCCACATCTAAAAAAACATGTAGAAAAATTGGGAAAAATAGAGAAGTGTGACCAAAATGATAAAGGGAATGGAAGGATAACCCATTGAAGAAAGGCTTAAAAGGTTAGGGCTCTTCAGCTTGGAGAACAGATGGCTGAATGGAGATATGATAGAGGTCTATAAAATATTGAGCAGAATAGAATGAGTAAATGCAAATCAGATGTTTACTCCTTCAAAAAATATAAAGAGTAGGGGACATGCAATGTAGCTATAAAGGTGAAATCAGGCCTTACCTGCTAATTTTCTTTCCTGTATTCCCTCCAGTCCATTCCAGAAAAGTGGATTATGCACACCAACCGGTAAGTGGAGACTGAGTAAAACTTCCTCAGTGCAGTATAAATAACTTGTGCCCACTGAACTGACACTCACCAAGCAGAAACCACATTACGAGTACAGGGCCTAGACCCCAAAGCTTCACCCAGTCCCCAAACAGGAGCCAGAGGCCAGGGTCATTCCAATCTGCGAGAGCATTGCACCCTACACCACTGTAATCCTCATAGAGGTAGAGCAAATAGCAAACCAAAGCCCACTGCTGCCATGACTACTTCCAAAGGTGGCCAGACAGAACAGACATCTAAGAACAGTGTCCACAGTTACTTCTCTGATAACCAACGTGGTGGTGTGTTCTTCCTTATAGAATTCAAACCCGAATGAGGCTACTGCCTCCAGAAACAGACACCTACATACACACACAAACACATACCTCTTAGGGCAGGAAAACGCCACTCATGCACGTACCCGAAAAAAAAAACTCTGGAATAACGCACCTAATTCCTGCAACTGCCACAGTGAAGGATCCTGGACTGGACTAGAGGGACTACATGAAAGAAAATTAGCAGGTAAGGCCTAATTTCACCTTCCAGAGCATCTCTCCAGTCCTGTCCAAACAAGTGGGACATAGCAGAGCAATACTAATGATGGGAGGGAACTGAAGCCTCAGCCCACAGTACCGCTGCCTCAAAACGCGCATCCTGCTAGGCCTAGAGATCCAACTTGTAATGCCGCACAAAAGAATGCAGAAAGGACCAAGTGGCCGCCTGACAGATGTCGAGGGGAGACACCCTCCCCAGCACCACCCAGGACAAGGCCTGAGCCTTAGTTGAGTTGGCCCAGAGGCCCGCAGGCACCTGCTTGCCCTTTGACAAATAGGTTGACTCAATTGTCTCCCAGATCCAAGGGGTAATAGAGGCCTTAGAGGTTGCTTCCCCTTTCCAGAGTCTGCCAAAGAGGATAAACAATCTCTCCAAGTGTTGGAATGCCTAAGTCACTGCCAGATAATGCTTCAAGGCCCTGTGAACATCCAGCTTACACAAGAGGGCTGCTCCGGGGAGACCCATTGCCCTGTAAACAAGGGCAGAATGACTGCGTGATTGAGGTGAAACTCTGAAACCATCTTAGGCAAAAAAAGAGTGGACCGTCTGTGGAACCACTTTCTCCTTGGAGAACACTAGAAAGGGCTCCCGGCAAGAAAGTGCCTACAGCTCCAAGATTCTCTGGGCAGAACAAATGGCCACAAGAAAGACGACCTTCAGGGCCTTGAGAAAAGCACCCCAAAGTGGTTTGAAGGGCGGACCGCCCAGCGCAGACAAAACCAGGTTAAAGTCCCAGGCTGGGACCAAAGGTCTACTGGGGGGTTGCAAATGCTTAATGCCCCTCAAGAACCGGACCACATTTGGATGGGATGCTAGGGATTCACCTGGCACCTGGCACCTGGCCCCGGTAGTAAGCCACTGCCGACACCTGGACCCACAACTAGCCCAGCACCAGGCCTTTGTCCAAACCAGCCTGCAAGAACCCCAAAATAGTGGACACAGGTGACCCAAAGGGCTGGATCACCCGGTCCGCACACCAGGCCTCAAAGAGTCTCGAAACTCACACATAGGACAGAGAGATAGAATGCTGCCATACCTGCAATAGAGTCACTATTACTGGCTATGAATAACCGCAGCGCCTCAGCCGCAGTAGCCGGAGCGGCTTGTCCACCAGGAGCCACATGAGATCCGCGTACCAGGGTTGGCAGGGCCAGTCCAGAGCTATCAGCAACACTCGACCCCAGTGTGCCTCTATGCACTGTATCACCCACCCGATCAGGGCCGAGGGTGGAACACATATAGTAACTCTACCTGGAGCCACGGCTGTACAAGCGTGTCGAGGCCCTCGGCTATGGGGGACTGCCGCCAACTGAAGAATCATGGCGTCTTAGCGTTCTCCAGCCACGCTATCAGATCCATCATCGACATCCCCCAGCGCTTCACCAGGGACTGAAACACCACATCCGAGAGGGACCACTCCCGGGATCCAGGGTGTGGCAACTCCAGTAGTCCGCCTGCATGTTTGCCACCCCAGCCTCGGGTACCACTGAGAGGGCCGTGAGGTGCACCTCTGCCCACTGAAGAAGTGGAATTGCCTCCTCCACTAACTGGGCACTCCGAAAGCCCCCCTGGTGATTGACATAAACCACCATGTTGGCATTGTCTGACAGAATGTGCACCACCCCACGGTGCCCCAGGAGGAGAAATGCCTCCAGCACCAAATGCATCACTCGGCCACAGTTGTTCTTCGGCAGACCACCAACCCTGTGCCACCTGTGTTAGGCAGTATCTGCCCCAGCCTGAGAGACTTGCATCAGTTGTGACTACCACCCAGTCTGGGCTCTCCAAGGGCATCCCTGCCCCCAAATTCACTAGGTCCAGCCACCAATATAAATCGACCCGGATTGCTCGGGGCAGGAAGAGACACACCTCCATGACTGCTCCAGAGGTGACCAGTGGGCCAGGAGATGCCTTTGGGGCATGTGCATGTGAAAATGGGCCCATGGAACCAACTCCAGGGAGGCCGCCATGGAGCACAGCACCTGCAGATAATCCCAGGCCCAGGAACATGGAGTCTGACAGAGCCTCCGAACTTGGGCCTGCAACTTCTCCACCCAACTCTCTGGGAGAAACACGAGGCCCCTGCACGTGTCAAAGCAGGTGCCTAGATATTCCAAGGACTGCAAGAGCCATAGTTGGCTCTTGTGGAAGTTAACCACCCAACCGAGCTCCTGTAGGCAGCAAACAGCTGCCTCCATCAAGCACTCACTCTCCTCGAGCATCTTTCCCCGGATTGGACAATCATCCAGATATGGGTGGACCAGAACTCCTTGTACGCAAAGATGGGCCGCCGTTACCACCATGACCTTGGTGAAGAGCCGTGGCGAGGCCAAATGACAACGCCTGAAACTGGAAATGCCCCTTGGGCACCACAAAGCACAGGTAATGCTGATATTCCAATCGCACTGGGATGTGCAGATAAGCCTCTGTGAGGTCCAAGGAGGTAAGAAATTTGCCTTGGCACACTGCCACAGTCACGGACCGCAAGGTTTCCATGTGAAAATGCAATACTAGAAGAGCCCTGTTGACTCCTTTGAGATCCAGAATAGGGTGCCAGGACCCCACCTTCTTTGGGATCACAAAGTAGAAGAAGTACCTGCCGATGTCCCTATAGGCCCTCTGAACAGGCACCACCACTTCTAGCTGCAACAGACACTCAAGTAACTCCACTGTGCATGCCTTTGGGTCTGATCCACAGGGGGAAAACATGAAGAGATTTGACAGTGGCTGAGCGAATTTGAGGGTGTAGTCCTCGCAAATGACCTCCAAGACCCAAGCATCTGAGGTGACCAGGGCCCAGGTGGGAAGGAAGCACTGTATGCGACCGCCACCTGGCTGTGCCCCCACACCTTCATTGAGAGGGTTTGGTTGTGGCCAGGACAGCAGGGACAAACCCTCAACCACACTGGGCACCTCTTTGAAAGGACGAGCCCCACTGTAGGAAACGGGTTCTCTGGGGGTTCCCCCCCTCCAAGAGGCCAGAAACCCCAAAAGCTGCCACCGTGATCCCGAACCAGGCCACCTCTACCAGCTTTGGGCATATCTTCTGGCATCTGGGGTCTTTACCAATTTCTTCAAATCCTCCCCAAAGAGCAACTTGCCTGAAAAGTGGAGCTTAGTGAGCTTTGTCTTAGAAGCTATGTCAGCAGCCATAGGAGGTGGCGTGCCGCCATTACTGTGGCCATACTCTTAGCGCACACCCGCTAAAGGTCATAAAGCAAATCTGCCAGGAAGGAGGTCCCAGACTCCATCTGGGCATCTGCTGACTGACCGATGGCACCTGCCACCTCTTGTGGTCCCTGCGACCAGCAGAGACAAGCGTGGGCCACATAGGCCCCACAGATGGCACCCTGCAGTCCCAGGGTGGACACTTTAAAGGCTTGCTTGTGGAATGCCTCCATGCACTGGTCCTATGGATCCTTGAGGGCCGCATTCCTCCTCCACTGGCATAGTGGTCTTCTGTGTGACGGCAGCCACCAGGGCATCCACCTTAAGGAGACACAGCTTCTCCTTCTCCTCGGGTGGGATCAGATAAAGGTGAGCCATACTATGTCCCACCCTAAGCCCCGCATCTGGAGTGCTCCACTCCTTATCTATCCTGGCCCACAGGGCCCTATATACCAGGAATGACTGAAAGGACCTGCGGATACCCTCCATCAAGGGATCCTCCTCTGGGTCTGGACCCATCAGCCCAGACTCTGGATCCGCAGGGCCACCATCGATTCTGTAATCAATGCTAACAGCTCATCCTGGTGGAAGAGCTGGATAATTGAGGGATCCTCCACCCCAGGGAGCTCACCTTTCTCCAGCTCCTCCTGGAATTCGTCCAGGAGGCCCACCAGACCCTCCAGCTGGTCCAGCGGCTCCAGGGAGGCAAAGGAGCATGTGTTGTGATCTACGTTCCAGTGTTTGTGCCTCGGATGCCTTGCTGCCACCAGTCCCCTTTCCCACCCCCAAGGGGCTTGAGGAGATGCCTCCCCAGGATCTTGCTTCAACAAGAAAGCCTGATGAAGCAGGAGCACAAACCCGGAGGAGAAGAGGTTCTCCCCAGCCCTCCCCCATACTAATTGCCTGGCTAGGGCCTTTACTCCCATGAAATATGCGGGAATTCTGCAACACTGGAGGATCTAGATCATCAGCATAGGGCTGCAGTACCATTTCCAAAATGACGGTGGTTCCCATCAAAACTGCAGGACCGCCACCATCCACTGCAGCTTCCCTGCAGGCAGAACTGTCAGCAATATCCTCCTTGGACCCTTCCTGGGTCCCCACAAGGTCCTCTGCTGCTATTTCACCCAATTTGTGGCAGCTGCAGCACAGCCTGATGTCAGACAGCTGTGCCATGCAGCTATAGCACAGAGCACACTGGCCCCTCTCCATGCGGCCGTAGTGTGCTGTGTTCATCCTCCAGCATGAAAATGGCAAAATTCTAAGAACCAACCCTCCGGAGCTAGCAGGACTTACCTGGGGCACCCCTTCCACGAGAACCGCTGCAGTTGGATCCCCGATAAAGTGTGCCTGTGTGCTCTTTCTTTTGTTTTGTCTTTTTTTTTTTTAATATAATCAAACTTTGAGCTAGCACAGCGGCAGGCACCAGTGCTACAACTTCCAACTCTCTCCCAAAGGTTGGGGAGAAGAAAAGGAGGGATCGAGGCAGAGGAGGCAGATGGGGGAAACTGGGGGAGGGACCCGGACCACTGAGTTCTGCACCCCTGGAGAAATAGGTTTCAAGCAAGGCTCCACAGTCCATACAGACTATGCACACCACCTGCTGGAGACTGAGAAATTCTGGCGCAGTTCAGTGTGCACAGGCTATTTATACTGCACTGAGGATGTTTTACTCAGTCTCCACTTGCTGGTTGGAGTACATAACCCACTTGCCTAGACTGGACTGGAGGGATGCCCTGGAAGTAGTATGTTTAAAACTAATAAAATATTTCACACATTGTAGTACTAGTCTCTGGAATGCGATACCAGAGGACGTAGTAAAACCATTTAGTGCAGCTGGGTTTAAAAAGAGTTTGGGCACGTTCCCGGGAGAGAAAAATCCGTCTACCTTCTGGGATCTGCCACTTGTCACCTGGCAAATCAAAAGCAAATCACTCCTCCGATGCATGCAAAATCACATCAGGTACTTCTATCAAAAGACGTTCATAAATATGTAAAAAGAGAAAAGATCCTCAGAATTCAATGAGGTAAATTGATACAAGCTTCATACAATCGAAGCCACACCTCTCAACATCAATGGCTCTAAAAAACTCCTTCCACCTTTTTTTAATTCTTTAATTGTAACATTTTTTTCTTTTGTAACAAACTATTGTTTTAAAAATAAAACACCTGTAATCTCTCAAAGCATAACACCACTTCACCACGTCACAAGATTCATGGCTTTGCTGCAGTGCTATAACAACACATCAAATAAGCAAACTGCCGTTAAAAGCAAAACAGGCTCAGAAAATCAAAAACTCCAAAAGCCAAGACTTATCTTGAAATAATAACATGATTGCTGGGCAAGCACACCGACGCCACACACTGGTTGCCAAGGCGTTTCGCTGAACGGTCATGGCTGAGTTGGTGATGTGAAAGCCGGAATTATTAGAAGTTCATGCTTTTGAGTTGCATATTTTTCACAGTTCTAGTGGGGCATCCCTTGAAGAAGTGGACCGCGAAATGCCTTGGCAGCCAGTGTGTGGTGTCGGTGTGCTTGCCCAGCAATCATGTTATTATTTTAAGATAAGTCTTGGCTTTTGGCGTTTTTGATTTTCTGAGCCTGTTTTGCTTCTAACGGAAGTTTGCTTATTTGCTGTGTTACAGCATTGCAGCCAAGCCATGAATCTTGTGAAGTGGTGTTATGCTTTGAGAGATTACAGGTGTTTTAACACCATAGTTTGTTACAAAAAAAAAAATGTTACAATTGAAGAATTAAAAAGGTGGAAGGGTTTTTTAGAGCCACTGATGTTGAGAGGTGTGGCTTCGATTGTATGAAGCTTGTATCAATTTACCTCATTGGATTCTGAGGCTCTTTTCTCCTTCCATGTATTTATGAACACCTTTTGATAGAAGCACCTGATATGATTTTGTATGCATCGGTGGAGTGATTTCCTTTTGATTTGCCATTTACTGTTCACTCTAGGACTGACCTGTTTTTGGTTGTGAGGTACTTGTCACCTGGCTTGGTCACTCTAGGAAACAGGATATTGGGCTTGATGGGTCAGGTGTCTGACCCAGTATGACAAATCTTATGTTAAACTAGTCGTGAGCACTTATAATATGACACATATTTTTACACCACTTATGCCCCTAGTTTATAAAATATGCATGTACTTCACTTTATAAAACAGGCCTCAAATATGTGCATACTAATGTGCATAAACTCTGTGGGAGTTTATAAAATTACCTTCCATGCATGCAAATGGCCGGAAACTACATGAAAACTACAAAAAATACCATGCTTTCCGCACATAAATGTAGGCAATCCTTATAAAATTATCCTCTCTGTGTTTTTTTTCAACAAAGGAAACTCTAGAGAACAGAAACAGCTAAAATATGTATCAAAAACACACATGAATGATTATCCTATTATAAATGTTAAACTCATTACTCACTTCATAGCATAAGACAAAACAAAATATCCAGTAAGAAAAACTAACTACTGAACATTCCCAAAGCACGATTTTAAGCTCCGAAACCATTTATAATGGAAATTACAGACATATATAATAGTTTATATTAACTTTGTATAAGATGTATAATGAATCATACTTAATAGAATGGAAATTTATTTTAATTGGATCTAAACAATATTAAAGAGGAGCATCTATTCATATTTTTAAATATTGCTATGTACATGCCAAAACATAGAGAATAACTTAGTACTTTTTTGAAGTTTACATTAAAAGGTACATTTAGAAAAGATGCGGAGATTAGAATCGAGACATCAAGGTTGTGATGTTAATGCTATTTTAGAAAGGGACCTGCTAAATGTACATCCTTTTCTAAAATACAAATAAGGAGTACACAGGAACATGCAGATAAATGAAGCCGGAGGAGCTCTTTAACAACCTACTACACAAAACAAAAATCAATGGAAGGAACTTGGCACCTTCTATGGAGCAGGTTTCTCTGGAACTGTATTTTGTTGTTGTTGTTAAGTGCGGTCGAGTCGGTGTCAACTCATGGTGAACCTCTGGATAATTGTCCTAAATTGTATTTGAACAATATTGAACAATATATATGGGACACAATGCATTTTCTGAATATATTAATGGAAGCTTCTGAATGGGCATCTGATGCCTCGGTTTTGTTGGTCACTCTGGATGTACAGGCGCTGTATACGAGCATTCCCCAATCGACAGCCTTAGAAGCAATCAGACTGGGTTTGTTACAACGTGGGGACGTTGGGGAGTCACAGTTAAGGTTTTTAATGCAATATGCAGAATTGGCATTAGGTAGGAATTACTTTAGTTTCAATGATTGTTTGTTCCAGCAGATAAATGGGATTGTGATGGGGGCATCATTTGCCCTGTCAGTGGCAAATCTCTTTATGGGATTATACGAACAGCGTTGGTTACAGAATTCACCATATGTTTCACAGGTAAAAATATGGCGGAGATACATTGATGATATATTTATGTTGTGGGGGGGCTCTATAACATCTTTATTGTCATTTCATGAGTGGTTGAATTCATTAGATCCCCACATTCAATTCACCATGATCTATGATCCTATGAAGATTGTGTTCCTCGATGTTATTGTTTGTAGAGAGTCAGATTCCTGGGGTACGTCGGTACATAAAAAAGTACAGACAGGAATACGTTCTTACATTTTTCAAGTGCCCATCCAGAGAATCTTTTGAAAGGGCTGCCATTTTCTCAGTTTATAAGGTATAGACGGAATTGTTCTAGTGTGTCAGATTTTAAAATCCAATCTGAATCCCTTAAAAATGATTTATTGCAGCGGGGTTACCCAGAGAAAGTATTGGGCAAAGCTTATAAGAGCGCATTGTATAATGATAGGAAGTGGCTATTGTCCCCCAAGCCACGAGAAACAGGAGGAGATGAGTGCGTGAATTTGATTTCTAGGTTTTCTCCTTTAAGCGCTCGGATTCAATGTATTATGAGAAAACATGCCAATGTGCTTCGTACAGTGTCTGGATTGGAAACTAAGTGGCTCCGTTGTGTTTGGCGACGGAATATGAATCTTAAGGAGATTCTAAGTCTGTCGGTGTTAGTGACCGAAGAGGTAGTCCCTATACATTCATTAGGGTATAGTAAATGTGGTCACTGTATATACTGTGAGGTGACATGGGAAACAGATTATTTTTTATATAAGGATAAAGTATACCTTTTAAGATTGATGACATCATGTGATTCAGACTATGTGGTTTATGGGATTCTTTGTCCCTGTAGATTATTATACATCGGTAAGACAATCCGTCCGTTTCGGGTACGCCTAGGGGAGCAGAAGAGTCGCATACATTGTAAACATCGTGAGGCTCCTTTGGTAGAGCATTGTCTTAGGAAGGGTCACATATTCTTAGACTTATAGTGTTTTTGTTTGGAACAGATACGCTTGGGGTTTAAAGGTAGGACACGTGACCAGCAGTTGCTCTATAAAGAACA
Source organism: Ichthyophis bannanicus (assembly GCA_033557465.1). Taxonomy (NCBI): domain Eukaryota; kingdom Metazoa; phylum Chordata; class Amphibia; order Gymnophiona; family Ichthyophiidae; genus Ichthyophis; species Ichthyophis bannanicus. Next base: position 549,748,954 of record CM066036.1, read on the forward strand.
GTGTTGGATTTTTCAGCTGGAGACTGTAACACCTGAAGGTCTTAATTTGGGTATTGATTGGGGTGGTTGCATGTCGTAGGTTTGAATGGACTGGTGGAAGTAGTAGATGGGAGGAGTCAGTTGGCTATTTAGATGGATCAGTGTGATTGTGGTTCAATAGACGTTGGAAGATCGGGGACCAGTTGAAGAGAGATCCCGCGGTTAAAGGTGGTGTGTTGAAGTAAGCGCGTCTAGTTTGTTGAAGTCAGGTAATGAATTTTTGATCTGAAGGGTTTTACGTTTGGGAGGTGGTCTTTCGGATACACGTAGTAAGCGAATACAGCATTGTAGTGTGTTTGTTTGTTGTAGGATTGGAATTACATTCTCCTGAAACAGCTGATGCGAAACATGGAAGGGATGTCCTAGCAGGCGTCGGGATCCAATCCGTTCTTTGAATGGAATTAATCAAGATACCAGGAGTCATAAGTTGTGATGCGTGAAATGTTATGACATGTGGATATATTGTATGTGATAATTTATGGTTATACTTTCACGTCTGTTTGTATGTATATGACCAAGGTTATCCTGAATATGTGAATGTGCAAACCGTTGATTTATATAATCTCTTAAAGAACACCGGAGCTCACCATAAAAAGTGAACTATGGTAGGTGTTTGAGGTTTCTGAGACTTGCCATTCCATTATTTTTATGCTGAGTTGATGTATTATTACATAATGGTTAATGAGTAGAGCTATTTAGTTTATTGTATGAATTATCATTAGGAAGCTCTGTTGTGTGACCTTATTCAATATTGTTTGATCACAATGGAAGGTCGTGAGTTATAGTAGGACACTCTGAGTTACTCAGAGGCATATGTGGCTAAATTAATGAAAATAAGTACCCCCTTTTCAGAGCAGGATTTATCTGATCTTAGTGGAGATAACAGTTGAACTTCACTTTTGACATTACAGAAAAGATTAATTAGATCTGATTTACACAGATCCTCTCTTGTGGAATATATTAGATGTCAACACATACCGCGTGGTCTTAGAATCTATAAGGAACCACGATTATTTGCCTCTGATCAGGAGTTTTTGGAGAAGTGGGATAAAATCTTAAATAAGTGTTCATTGGATCTAATGGTCTTGACAGTGGACACTCTAGGAACGCAGCTTGAAAAAACCCGGGTGGATATAGAGAAGATGACTGAGTAGTTAAGCTCTTCAGAGACAAAAGAGAAGTTTCAACAACAGACTTCTGAAATGGATAAGCAGAGTAAACAATTACGGATGGAGGTTACAAAATTGAAGTTGAAAAAATTGAAAAGGGACTGACGATTACACGTCAGGGTATGTCTATCCCTGGCATAATCCCATTCGACAACGGGATCGTAAAGCACGGAAAGCAACTTTTGAATGGTCATCTGATGATTCCATGGGATCACGACAGTTTAAAGAGAATTTTTTAGAGGAAGGACGTCAAAAGAAAAAGAAAAATCGTTAGGATCGAGATGAGGGTCAGAGAGTCATCCACAGCAGGTCCTTAATTCTTTAGTGATTAATTTAACAGATAAGGTTTTGTCAGAAGCTCAACTATCCCTGTTAGCGAAAGGGTCTTCATTTGTTCCAAAAATATCATTTGATTTGTTCCAATTTAGGTTGGACTTTGAAAGGTTCATTAGAAAATTGAATTTGAAACATTTTTTTTGCTAATATGGAAAATAATGTTAGTCATGATGTTGGTAATGTGGTAACTTCTGAGGCAGTTTCTTTCGGTAGAATTGCCTTACCATTTCAATCTACATGGAACCCGCCAGGACCGCTACACTATAATTTATCTGTATTTCGAGAACTGGTGCTGAATGACATTGCAGATTTAGAAAGGAAAAATAAGGTGAGAACACGTAATGTCCTGTCCCTGGAGGAATGAACGGCTTTAAATGAATAACGGGCACAGCCGGATTTAATAATTAAACAAGCTGACAAAGGGGGTGCTATAGTACTCCTGAATAAGAATGATTATTTATTAGAGACAAATCATCAATTGTCAGACCTTATGGTATATATTAAATTGAATGTGGATCCTACTCGAGAACTACAGGATCAGATTAGAGAGTTAGCGGCGAAGGCATTCCATGATCATTGTATTTCAAAAAAGGAAACGGTTTTCTTAATAGTGACATCTCCTTGTATACCGAAGTTCTATCTTCTACTGAAAGTGCATAAAAGTTTACACCAGCCTCCAGGGAGACCCATTGTCTCAACGCATGGGTCTGTACTGGAACCGCTGTCGATGTTAATTGATTCGTTTCTGTGCCCATTACTGACTACTATCCCTTCTTATATACGGGACACGATGCATTTTCTGAATATATTAATGGAAGCTTCTGAATGGGCATCTGATGCCTCGGTTTTGTTGGTCACTATGGATGTACAGGCGCTGTATACGAGCATTCCCCAACCGGCAGCCTTAGAAGCAATCAGACTGGGTTTGTTACAACGTGGGGACATTGGGGAGTCACAGTTAAGGTTTTTAACGCAATGTGCAGAATTGGCATTAGGTAGGAATTACTTTAGTTTCAATGATTGTTTGTTCCAGCAGATAAGTGGGATTGCGATAGGGGCATCATTTGCCCTGTCAGTGGCAAATCTCTTTATGGGATTATACGAACAGCGTTGGTTACAGAACTCACCATATGTTCACAGGTTAAAATATGGTGGAGATACATTGATGATATATTTATGTTGTGGGGGGGCTCTGTAACATCTTTATTGTCATTTCATGAGTGGTTGAATTCATTAGATCCCCACATTCAATTCACCATGATCTATGATCCTATGAAGATTGTGTTCCTCGATGTTATTGTTCATAGAGAGTCAGATTCCTGGGGTACATCGGTACATAAAATAAGTACAGACAGGAATACGTTTTTACATTTTTCAAGTGCCCATCCGGCGAATCTTTTGAAAGAGCTGCCATTTTCTCAGTTTATAAGGTATAGACGGAATTGTTCTAGTGTGTCAGATTTTAAAATCCAATCTGAATCCCTTAAAAATGATTTATTGCAGCGGGGTTACCCAGAGAAAGTATTGGGCAAAGCTTATAAGAGAGCATTGTATAATGATAGGAAGTGGCTATTGTCCCCCAGGCCACGAGAAGCAGGAGGAGATGAGTGCTTGAATTTGATTTCTAGGTTTTCTCCTTTAAGCGCTCGGATTCAATGTATTATAAGAAAACATGCCAATGTGCTTTGTACAGTGTCTGGATTGGAAACTAAGCGGCTCCGTTGTGTTTGGCGACAGAATATGAATCTTAAGGAGATTCTAAGTCCGTCGGGGTTAGTGACTGAAAAGGTAGTCCCTATACGTTCATTAGGGCATAGTAAATGTGGTCACTGTATATACTGTGAGGTGACATGGGAAACAGATCATTCTTTATATAAGGATAAAGTATACCTTTTAAGATCAATGACATCATGTGATTCAGACTATGTGGTGTATGGGATTTTTTGTTCCTGTAGTTATACATTGGTAAGACAATCTGTCCGTTTCGGGTACGCCTAGGGGAGCACAACAGTCGCATACATTGTAAACATCATGAGGCTCCTTTGGTAGAGCATTGTCTTAGGAAGGCTCACGTATTCTTAGACTTACAGTGTTTTTTGTTTGGAACAGATACGCTTGGGGTTTAAAGGTAGGACACATGAACAGCAGTTGCTCTATAAAGAACAGTGTTGGATTTTTCAGCTGGGGACCGTAACACCTGAAGGTCTTAATTTGGGTATTGATTGGGGTGGTTGCGTTCGTAGGTTTGAATGGACTGGTGGAAGTAGTAGATGGGAGGAGTCAGTTGGCTATTTAGATGGATCAATGTGATTACGGTTCAATAGACATTGGAAGATCGGGGACAAGTTGAAGAGAGATCCCGCAGTTAAAGGTGTGTGTTGAAGTAAGCGCGTCTAGTTTGTTGAAGTCAGATAATGAATTTTTGCTCTGAAGGGTTTTACGTTTGGGAGGTGGTCTTTCGGATACACGTAGTAAGCGAATACAGCATTGTAGTGTGTTTGTTTGTTGTAGGATTGGAATTACATTCTCCTAAATTGTGTTCGGTCTTCTGTCAGGTGGCTCATAATATGGTTAGCTTCGTGACACTGTCTTATCAAAAACTACAGCATTTCTTTTGTAAAGTGACTCTAAGACAGAAGTTCTCAACACAGTTCTCTGGGCACACCTAGCCAGTCAGGTTTTCAGGATAACCACAATGAATATGCATGAGAGAGATCTATGTGCACTGCTTCTGGCGTCAGGATGCTAGGGGGCAGCATTGCGTGATTGCGCCATTTTCTACCAAAACAATGACGGGGGAGGAGTGGGAAGAATCGCTCTTGCACCCAGTGACCACTGGACCACTGGAGTTTGAATAAGGAAAAGGAGGAGGGTGGGGGGGGGGTGCAGGGGCTCCCTTAGACTGATTGACTAGCTTGAATATAGATTTAAATAGGGAGAAAGGAGAGGGGTAGGAACCCTGACTGGCTAGCTGTTTTTTTTTAACCGGGTTGGGGGGGGGGGGGCTTTTGGGCACCCAACTGATATTGGTGTTTGTCAGGGGGTGCACTGATCCCCTCCACCAGGACAGTTCCTGATGGGGATCAGAAGCTGTCCAGGGAGATCGGTGCAGAAGGAGGGGAGGCACTTTTTTCCATATTGTCAGTCCCAAAGATCTGTATATTTGACTTCCGGAAAGGCACTGTCCTTTTCAGGTATCTCCTCAGAGCCCACCGTATGTCCAGCAGGCGTAATTGTCGATTGGCAGAGCCCTTCTCTCCACTGCCGAAAACCTGCAGGGTGACAGCCTGGTTCAAATAAAAACCAGAGACTACCTTGGGCAAAAAGGAGGGAACCAGCCTCAGGACCACCCTCTCATCAGAAAACAACAGAAATGGCTTCCAGCAAGACAAAGCCTGCAGCTCCAAACGTCTGCTCGTGAAACATATGGCCACAAGAAAAACTGTCTTGAGGGTAAGATCCTTGAATGAAGCGCTACTCATAGGCTCAAAAGGTTACCATACCAACGCTTCTAGCACCAACTTGAGATCCCACAGCGGCACTATTGACTACTCAGTGGACACAGAAGTGCCACCGCCCTTAGGAACCTTCCCACATCAGGGTGCATTCCTAACGCTACCCCCTGGACCTTCCCTCGATAACAGGAAATTGCTGCCAACTGTACCCTCAAGGTGCTAGCTGCCAGTCCTTTATCAAACCCATCCTGTAAAAACGCTAAGACATCCGATGCAGAAGCCTTGGATGGCCAAATTTGTCTGTCCACACCTCATTCCTCGAAGATGCACCAGATGCGAATATAAGCGAGAGAGGTAGACCTGAACCTGGCCGGCAACAAGGTGGAAACCACAGCCGGCGAATATCCCTTCTTTGTCAACCGCACCCTCTCAAGAGCCAGGTTGTAAGCGAGAATCGATCCACTTGCGGCATGCGCACAGGTCCTTGCATTAGCAGATCCTCCCACACTGGGAGCCGCCATGGACGACTCTCCAGAAGCTGAATGACATCTGCGTACTATGGCCTCCTTGGCCAATCCAAAGTGATAAGAATCACTAGACCCCAGTGGGCCTCTATCCCTCTGTATGATTTTCCCTATTAGCACCCATGGTGGGAACACGTACAGAAGCCCTTCCTCGGGCCACCGCTGTCTTAGGGCGTCCAAACCTTCCGACATCCTCTCCTGTCACCTGCTGAAGAAGCGATTGGCTTTGGCAGACTCAAAGGTTGCCATCATATCCATGACCGGAACACCCCAGCGGCGCACTATTTGGGAGAACACCTCTTGATTGAGCACCCACTCCCTGGGATCCACACACACCTGACTGAGATAGTCCACCATCACGTTGTTGACTCCTGCCACGTGCACCAACGAGAGGGCATGGAGGTGCTCCTTGGCCCAACTCAACAGCCAGTCAGACTCCTCTTCCAAGAGTATGCTGCTCGTGCTCCCCTGGCGATTGATGTAGGCCACTGTGGTTGCATTATCTAAAAGTACTCGAACCGCCTTCCCCTGCAACCAGGGTTGGAACTTCCAGAGTGCTAGTGCAATGGCTTAGATTTCCAGCCTGTTGATCGACCAGCACCTCACATGTGTGCTCCATTGTCCCTGGGCAAAGCGTCCCTCACAATGGGCACACCCAGCCTGCAAGACCAGCATCTGTCATTAACGTAACCCATGACGATGATTCCAGCGGCATCCCCTTTTCCAGGATCCCTGGGCGAAGCCACCACTGGAGCGCCCGCTTGGTCTCTGGTGAACAGGAGAGTCTTTGTGAAAGGGGATGGGTCTGATGTGACCACTGATGGAGCAAGGCCCTCTGCAACAGCCTCATGTGTGCCCTTACCCATGGCACCAGATCGAGAGTGGCCGCCATGGTATCCAGGAGCTATAGAAAATTCCAGGCTGTGGGAGCGGACCTGGCCAGAAACCGACGTACCAACCTGCGAAGCTCCTGCATCCACAGCACCGGAAGAAAGGCTTTCCCCACGCGTGTATCAAATCGTGCCCCCAGGTATTTGAGGTTCTGAGATGGGGTCAGCTGGCTTTTGGCCATGTTGACCACCCAGCCTAGACTTTGCAGAAACTGAAATACCCGGGCTGTGGCTTGTTCGCTTTCGTCTCTCAGCTTTGTTCGAGTCAAAAAGTCATCGAGGTATGGGTGCACTAAGATCCCTTCCTTGCAAAGTGTCACTGCCACCACCAACGTCACCTTGGTGAAGGTGCGCGGTGCTGTTGTCAGACCAAATGGCAAAGCTCAGAACTGGAAATGACCCATAGAGACTGCAAACCTGAGGAACTGCTGGTGCTCCTGCCAAATTCGAATGTGCAGGTAAGCCTCCGACAGATCCAGAGAAGTAAGGAACTTCCCTTCTTGGACAGCCACTATGACAGATTGCAAAGTCTCCATGTGAAAATGTGACACCCGCAGACCGGTTTACCCGCTTGAGGTCGAGGATTGAGTGAAAGGATCCTTCCTTTCCTGGCACCACAAAGTAAATGGAGTATCAACCGCAATCGCACTGGTCAGGGGGAACCAGCACCACGGTTCTGAACTGTAACAGTAACTCCAAGGTTTCCTGTACTGCTGCCACCTTGGCCTGCACTTTGCAGGGAGACTGAATGAAGGAACTGGCCAACAGACACTCGAGTTCTAGAGCGTATCTCTCTCAAATGACTTCCAGCACACACTGGTCGGACGTGATTTGGACCCAGGAAGGACAGAACTCCCACAGACGACCCTCTATGGGCTGTACCATCACCTGAGCCCTTCTCGTTTGTGACTTCTTGAGCCCTGAGGATGAGGAGGCAGTAAACTCTCTGCTGGCTCCTCAAAACCCTTGGCCCCTGGAAGGGAACTTTCCCTTCAGGAACTGGTTAAACCTTGTGGAACGAAAACACCTCTCGTTGTTGTTGGCCTTTTGGTGCCGAAGAAGGGCGACTTTGTTTCTGCTTATCTTCTGGCAGGTGACACCCTTTGGACTCGCCTTCAGGGGAAAGCTGCTAAGGGGAGCTTGCTTAACTGGACCTTCGAGGAACTGTCCGCCACCCAGTTATGCAACCACAGATAGTGGCAAGCTGCTACTACTGAAGCCATACTCTTTGAGAGACCTCTAATAAGGTCATAGTGGATATCTGTCAAATAAGCTACCCCCAACTCCAGCCTGGCTGCTTCTTCAGCCTCCTCTGCCACCGGCTCTCCCTGCTGTAACCACTGAGACCATCGGAGGCAGGCCCTAGCTCCCCATGCCCCACAAATGAAGGATTGAAGCAAAAGGGCATTCATGTCAAAAACTTGCTTCAATATGGTGTTGTTTCCTATCCTGGATGTCTTTGAGAGCCACACTTTCTTCCACCAGAATCGTTGTCTTCTTGGTGACCGCAGAGACTGCTGCATCCACCTTGGGCAGCCGAAAGAGTTTGCAGTCCTGATCTGACAAGGGATAGAGCCGAGCCATAGCCCTAGAACCCCTGAGACCCGCTTCCAGCATATCCCACTCTTCTTGGATCATCTGCCGGATCACTCAATGAAACGGAAACACACTCTGCGTTCTTCGTTCCGCTTGCAGCAATGGATCCTCAAAAGCGTCGTCCTCCGCCAGAAGAGCAGGGGGCATATTAAGAGCCTTAGGGGATTCTGTGATGAGTGCCGGTAATTCCTCCCTGCGGAACACCTGGACAACCCTTGCCTGCTCTTTGCGCTCCGGAACTTCACTGTCCTCCAGATCTTCCTCGACCTCCAACTCTGTGTCGTGGTTCTCCCCATCCAAACCCTCTGACACCAGCGAACGAACTGGGGAATGATACGATCCCTCCTCCAAGAGCCTCGGCTTCATCACGGGGGCTGCCCCTGACTCCGCCCCTGCAGGAGCCCCTGGCCACTTTCCCCCATGTTCCGCCTCTGCGGAACCCACTCCTGGCCCCTGTTGGTGCAAACAAAATGCTTGGTGAAGCAGAAGCACAAACTTTGGGGAATAAACAGCTGGTACCCCTGCCTGACCCAGAGTCTGAGGGAGGGAGATACCGGGATTGACTGAGGAGGAGGAAGCTGTCTCCTGAGACGGCAAGAGCAAGGACATGAGATCTTGCTGTTCTCCAACTGGAGAAGGTGTCTTCTGCTGCTCCAAACTTTCCCCTAGAGCTTGCTCCATAGAAGCCGCCTCCTGCGCACACCCTCTACAAATGCCTGCCTCAGATACAGCCCCTCGCCGTGTACCACACACCAGGCATTGGCATCTGGATGGCATACCGCCAGACAGGCAGGGACCAGCCTGCAATATGTCCTGCAGAAGCCTGCCCTGAAAAAGAAAACTGTGTCAATGCCCCAAGTAAAGGCTCATTTGACTCTTTTCTTTTTTTTTTCTTAAGCTACACGTTCCACTACTGATCTAAGCAACTTGCAGTCAGTCAGCTCCAAACACGCGCCTACGAAAATGAACATAGGCAGAGAGAAGAAGAAAAACAAAAGAAACCTGCTCTTCTGCTCTTCCCGCACTGCTATCACGTGGCTGGGCCTGCTCTCACTATTAAACTGCACGGCTCACCCAAAAACGTGCCGCCAATGGCTTTCAAGCTTTTCCAGCTCAGCTACCAACTAAAAATCCCCCAGGACCAGGATCTTACCACCGTAGCTGCCTGCTGTAGAAAACCGCTGCTTTTTTTGGTGCCTGTTACCTCCTCCCATGCTCAGCCGGAATCACGGCTTTGGCATCGGGAGAGAGGGGGGCTCCGGAGACGCTCTGCTTAATGCGGCGCTGCTCTGTGGTGCTCCACTGGCTCCTCACCCACTCAGTGGGTTTGGGAACTGGCCAGCCAAGCCCCAGACCCTGAAAGCCTCTGTACCACACCCCGCTCAATCCAGAGAAGGGGGGGGGGGTTCTCCACCACTTGTCTGCATTTAAAAAAAAAAAATCAGCCAAAAAGAAAGGAACTGCTCTACCACTAACTCACTCCAACCGATCCAACCAAAACTAAAAATAAAACGCCTTATTTGTCCCTCTAGTGAGTCCAGCCCCTGGCTCACCACCTCCTCCAGCTGCTTGGAGACAGAGTAACTGGGGCTTGAGAGTCTGCTTTGTCAATAGGTTACTGAAGCTTGTGGGCGGTCCCTCGGGTATTTATAGTAGGGTCATCAAAAGATGACGTGCTCAGTCTCCAAGCTTCTGGAGGAGGTGCTCAATCCCCCCAGCGGTTCGGGACTAGACTGGAGGGCCGATAAGGAACGATAGGTTCACTGAATTGAGCCATTGTGAGATATCATTGAAATAGTTGACTATCATCTCATAGTTTGGGTTTAGTGTATTGAAAGTTGTGAATATCATGATGTTGACAGCATAGATTCTGTAGCCAACATTGTGTTTGTGTATTATGTCACAGATTGGTTGGATATAAATGTTGAATAGTAATGCTGATAACGCCAGAACCCTGTCGTATCCCTTGAGTCAGGCTGAATTGCTTGGAGAGTGTATTATTGAATTTGATTTGTTGCGCATGGTTAGATAAGCAAGATTTAAACCACTGAATTATGGTGCCACCTATTCCGAGATGCCTCAAACGCCCACTCTCCATCCAGGTACAAGTATGTGCCACTGGCTCTTTTGAGAAGCCAGTGCTTCAATGTGCACTACTCTTTAGAGCAGCAGTTTGTGCTTGATTCCCCCACACTAATCTTACTCCACCAAAGCAGGAAGAAAGATTAGTGTGGGAAAAACCACTGCGCTAAAGGATAGAAAAGAGGATATGCAAAACATATGCATATCAGATGAATATAAAATTGCTCCCAATGTAAAACCTTCTGCTGAAACTCAGCACAGTTTTTTATTTTACTCATCCATTAACAGGGCCATACCAAACTAGAATCATGCCTGTGTGACTTGCACATCGGTCACGCGCACCCCCCTCCCCCCATCCCATATCTCCGAGCAGTTGCTGCCTGCTCTTGCCTTGCTGCTGCTGCCTTCTGTTTTCTCCACGGCGGCACCAGCAGCAGGGAAAGAGCAGAAAGCAGCTGGATGGAGGTGGGGGGAGGGCATGCGCCCGATGTGCACGTCATCGGCACTTTAAACAGATCTGTCCCTCCCTGCTCTGACGTTGCGTCAGAAGAGGGAGGGACCAACCTGCTTAAAGTGCCGCAAAAAGGTTTAGGGGGCATATTTTGGCTGGCTGCTGTTGCTCTGCCACCTTTGAGAGAAGAAAAAATGGCGGCAGTGGGCAACAGCAGGTAACCAAAATGCGCCCCCTAAGCCTTTGTGCCCTGTGCAGCTGCACCACTCACAAAGGGCCAGGAACGATATTGTCCCTTAATACTGAATCTTTACGTCAGCTCACAGCTGATACAAAGATCTAACTGAGAGCAAAATGGTCACCTAAGGTGAAGTGCAAGGGTGTCAGGGCCCACCACGGCCATCAATGATTTTTTTTTGAGGGGTGAATCAGGCGAGAGACAGAGACTGGCACGTTTTCTTTTTTATCTCCCTTCCTATCAGTGCGTGAGCCAATCCCCGCTCACACACTGACAGGAAGGCAAATGTTTACAAGCACGCCAAAAGATACACGCAGGTGCCAAACATAACATAGGCCCATTGCTCATGTGTCTGGCTTGCTCTCTTTGTTTAACGCAGTCTTATTGCACACAGCTCATTTGGGATCTTGTTTGCTTATAGCATAGCTGAGCCAAACTTCTGTGTTAAATTTGTGTTAGGAAACCCTGTGCTACAGCTTTGGCGCTGGGCTCTAGCACAAGGTTTCTGCATTGAGCCCCAAGTTTGTGTGGCTGTCAGAACCTGTTTTTTGGATTTGACTACTGCTACTTTTTGCGCCTTTCAGAAGCTGCTGCCCTAGGCAACCACCTAATCTTGACTAAAGGTTGGGCCAGCTCTCTACTGCTATCTTTTTCTAGATAGGACTATTGCTGTTTGCGTTCTGGAAGTTTTTGTTGTTTTTGTGTTACTGGTGTGCCATTTAGATTATGAGTGTGTTTTTTGCAGGATTTTCAGTAAGGGGCTCTTTTACTGAACTAAAGTAAATGTTTCCACTTACCACACATTAGGGGCAAAACACAATGCTTTGTAAGAGCAAAAGCCATGTGGTAATTGTCAAGGGTGTGTCCAGCGTGTTCCCTGCACTTAACAAATGGAAAAGTCCCTTACCATGCATTACTGTAATTTCATTTGCAATTAGAGTGGGTGCACTTAATGTCATGTGCAGTCCACAGCCACTCTCTGCCCATAAGCTACCCAGTCCCTGCCCCTTCATTTGGTAAGCAATTAACACATGAATTAGCACATGCTGTCATGCTATTACTACTACTACTACTAATCATTTGTAAAGTTCTACAAGGTGTATGCAGCACTGTATATAGAGATGTAAAACACAATCCTTACAATCTAATCAAGACGAAAAACACAACAGAACTGGGGACTAGAGTATGGTAAGATGCACATAAGTAGTGGACAAGAGAAAGAGAAGCATCAGGGTCCCAAAGCAGTCTTAAAGAGATGCAGTTTTAGCCTGGATTTGAATAGGGCTAGAGAAGGAACCCAATACACCAACTCAGGTAGTTTATTCCAGGTATATGGAGCAGCAAGGTGGAAGTCTGGAGTTGGCAGTGGCAGAGAAGGGCACAGATAAAATGTATCTGCCAGAGGAGCAGACTTCCCAAGGAGGAGTGTATAGTGAGATAAAAGAGGAAAGGTAGTGAGAAGCCGCAGAATGAATGCACCTGTAGGTCAGTAGGGGAAGTTTGAACTGGATGCAGAAACTGATAGGGAGCCAGTGAAGTGACTTGAGAAGAGGGGTTACATGAGCATAGCAACACTGGCAGAAGATAAGCTGTGCAGCTAAATTTTGATCAGATTGAAGAGGAGAGAGATGATTCAGAGGGAGACGTGAGGAGCAGGTTAAAATAATCAAGATGGAAGGTGACTATAAAGTAGATAAGGGCCTTAGGAATTTGTATAGAAGGGAAGGGACATATTTTGCTGATGTTATAGAGAAAGAAGCTACGGGTTTTAGCTATCTGTTATATGTGTGCAGAGAAAGAGAGAGTAGAGTCAAAGATGACCCCCCCCCCCCCAAGGTTGCGAGCTGAGGAAACAGGGAAAGTGTAGTGTTATCTACAAAAATAGAGAAAGGAGGAATGGGGGGCTTTAGAGGTAAAATAAGCTCTGTTTTGGCCATGTTCAATTTCAGACAGTGGTGAGACATCCAGGCAGCAATGTTGGATAAGCAGGCAGAGATCCGGACCTGGATTCTAGGAGAGATTTCAGGTGTAGAAAGGTATATTTGAGAGTTGTCAGCATAAAGATGGTACTGAAAACCATGGGAGGAAATAAGTGCACGAAGGGACTGAGTGTAGAGAGAAAAAAAGAGAGGTCCCAAGACAGAGTCCTGGGGCACATCAATTGAAAGTGGTATGACAATAGAAGAGGATTCAACAGAACATACACTAAAAGTGCAATGGGAGAGATAAGAAGAAAGCCAGGACAGAACACCGCCCCTAAATCCAAGCGAGGACAGGACACTGAGGAGAAAGTGGTGTCAATAGTGTTTACAAGTAGCAGAAAGGTCAAAAAGGATGAGAATCGAGTAAAGGCCCTTGGATTTGGCAAGGAACAAGTCATTAGAGACTTTGGCAAGTGTCATTTCTGTGGAATGTAGAAAACAAACACGAGATTGCAGTGGATCCAGAAGGGCTTGAAAAGAAAGAAAGATAAGACAGTGGCAGTGAACCACTTGTTCAAGTAGTTCTGAAGCAAAGGGAAGGAAAGAGGCTGATAACTGGAAGGACAGGTAGGGTCTAGTGAAGGCTTTTTGAGGAGAGGTGTAACCACAGCATGTTTGAAGGTCACAGGAACAGTTGCAGTGGAAAACAATAGGTTAAGGATATGACAGATGGAAGGGATGACGGCGGAAGAGACAAAGCTTAGTTGAAGGGTGGGAATGCGATCAGATGAGCAGGCAGTCAGTTTGTAGGAGGAGAGAAGATTTGCATTTTCCTCCTCAGTGATTTTAGAAAAGGAAGAAAGGGTGACAGAAGTGGAGGGAAGGATTTGTAATTGAAGAGGGGAAGGTGAGGTGGAGATGACGCTGTGGAGAATTCAAGGCTAATCTTCTGGACATTGTCATGGAGATAGCACGGTAACTATTATCATGCTCTTGTGTTAATGGTCAGCACATGCTAATTCACGTGTTAACTGCTCACCACACCTTACTAAAAGGGTTCCTAAATTGTATTGGTGTCATCACAACAGTAAATGCAAATATAATATACATATCACAATAGGTTTTGCCTCAAAATACTGCACCTTTCTTGTCTCTTGTCTGTTTGTACTTCGCACTTTTATCCCACCTTACCAATTTAGGGGCCTTTTTACTAAAATGTGGTATTTTTTTGCCCCTAAAGCATAGTTACTCACATGTAACAGGTGATCTCCAGAAACAGCAGAAATTTAGTCTTCACATATGGGTATCGTCGGTACAGACGGAGCCTGCATGGGAACGCTCCCCAGCGTCCAATAGGAAAGCTTTTGGGAGCATCCCACAGCGCCTGCATGCTGTCTTCCCGCCTTTCCCAACTGTCCCTCTCCAGTTGAGTTTATAGCTGAGACAAAACAGAGAGGGGAAAGAGAGAGAGATACAACTCCTAGGGGAGGTGGGCGAGTTGTGAAGACTAAATTCCTGCTGTTCCTGGAGATCACCTGTTACAGGTGAGTAACTATGCTATCTCCAGGAACAAGCAGGAATGTAGTCTTCATATATGGGGACTCACTAGCTGCAGATGCCAGGGAGATGGCCCCAGAAAGTTGTGTGCCCTTGTGAAAGGGCTCCACTTTCCCCCATGGATCTCTGGCATCCTACCAGGGATGGTGGGTAGGAGTTGATTAAGTATGGAACAGGTGTTGAAGAACAGCTTGACCAAACAAGGCATCCCGGCGGGAGTCCTTGTCTAAGCAGTAATGGGCTGTGAAGATATGAACCGAAGCCCAAGTAGCTGCTCGACAGATGTCGTCGATAGACACAGAGTGAAGATGAGCCATTGAGGCTGCCATGGCTCTCACATTGTGAGCTGTGACATGGCCATCAAGAGGAAGGTTCTTACTCTCATAGGCCAAAGATATACACTGTGCAATCCATTTTGACAGTGTCCTTTTGGAGACTGGAAGTCCCAAATGACTAGGATCAAAAGCAACAAAGAGTTGAGAGGATTTTCTATGTTGCTGTGTCCTTTGCAAGTAAAAGGCCAAAGCTCTTTTACAGTCCAAAGTATGAATGTTCCTTTCTGCATTTGAGGCGTGAGGCCTTGGAAAGAATACAGGAAGGTAAACCGCTTGGTTCAAATGAAAGGGCAAAACCACCTTTGGCAAAAAGTGTGGATGAGTCCTAAGGACTACCTTATCATGATGGAACCTTGTATAAGGAGGATCAGCCACCAAGGCTTGCAATTCACTGATGTGACATGCTGATGTGATTGCAATGAGAAAGATAACTTTCCAGGAAAGGAATTTCAAAGAGGTAGTGGCTAATGGTTCAAAGGGTGGTTTCATGAGCTGCCCAAGTACCAGATTCAAGAGGCATGCCACTGGTGGTGGTTTAATGGGAGGCTTCGTTAAAAGAAGGCCTCTCATAAATCTCGCTATGAGAGGATGAGAGGAAATAGGTTGTCCATTTAGAGGCTTGAGAGAAGCTGCAATAGCACTCAAATGGACTCTCACTGAATTAGTCTTAAGCCCTGCATTTGATAAATGAAGGAGGTACTCCAGTAATGATTCCAGAGGTATTGCAAGAGGGTTAAGACCATTCTGCGAGCACCATATGGTAAACCTTTTCCACTTAAATGCATAAAAGTGTCTTGTGGAAGGTTTCCTGGAAGCATGAAAGATATCCTTTACCTGCTGGGAAAGGTTAAGACCGTGAAGTTCTAGGCTTTCAGCAACCAGGCCCTGAGATGCAGAGACTGGGGATTGGGATGCCACAGCATCCCATCCTCTTGAGAAAGGAGATCTGGAGCAAATCCTAACTCCAGAGGTGGAGCTTGAGAGAGATGTAGGAGCAGAGGGTACCACATTTGCCGTGGCCAACGTGGAGCTATGAGGATCATATGACCTCTTTCTCTCTGAAGCTTGAACAGGGAATTAGGGCATACAGGAAGTCCTGACCCCAATGGAGGAGGAAAGCATCCCTGGCCTGACAACCCTGAGCCTGAATTCTGGAACAGAACCGGGGAAGTTTGGCTTTCAGCGGACTTGCAAAGAGGTCTATGTCCAGGGTTCCCCAAATTTGAAAACATTTGGCCACCTGGTCTGCATGGAGAAACCATTCGCGTGGAAGCAGAACTCGACAGTCTGTCTGCCCAAGAGTTTTGAATGCCTGGAAGATACACCGCAAAGAGATGAATTTGATGCTCTCTGGCGAGGGCCCATAGTCGCAAAGCTTCATTGCAGAGCGAGAGAGCCTGTTCCGCCCTGCTTGTTCACATAGAACAAGGCTACTTGACTGTTCATTTGAACTAGGACTGTCTAGTAGCTGAGCTGGGTGTGAAATACTCAAAGAGCAAGGAAGATTGCTCTGAGCTCCAGGAGACTGATATGGAGATAGGCCACCTGTGGGGTCTAGGTACCCTGGGTAGAGAGGCCTTGCAAGTGGGCTCCCCAACCCACCTGTGAAGCATCTGTTGTTAGAGTGGCTTGAGGTAAGGTTGCTGAAAAGGAGACCCCACCAAAAGATTTTTAGGTGACTGTCACCATTGGAGGGAAAAAATAAGGCAATCCGAGTTTGCTATTTTGTCTGACAGGCAACCTGATGCCTGAGTCCACTGGGTGGATAAGGTCCACTGGGCTGCCCTCATATGGAGGCAAGCATAAGGAACCACATGCATGGTGGATGCCATGTGGCCTAGCAACTGTAACATTTCCTGAGCAATGAGGTGAGGTTTTAGCACTGCTTGGGAAGCTAACTGCACAATGCGAAGGCAGCGGGGCTGTGGAAGGTAGGCCCTTGTTTGTCTGGTATCCAGAAGAGCTCCTATAAACTCTAGGGATTGAGTGGGAGCAAGGTTGGACTTTGGGAAGTTTATGACAAGTCCCAAATACTGAAGGATGTGCATTGTACGAGACAGAGCAACCCTGGCCTCTGGCTCTGAAGGGGCTCAAATGAGCCAGTCGTCTAAGTAAGGGAAGACGAATATTCCCAGGGTGCGGAGAAATGCTGCCACCACAGCCATGCATTTTGTGAACACCCTTGGTGCAGAGGCCAGACCAAAAGAAAGAACCCTGTATTGGTAGTGCTTCCCTTGAAACAAGAAGCGAAGGAACTTTCGGTGAGTTGGATGTATGAGAACATGAGTGTACGCATCCTTGAGATCTAGAGAACAAAGCCAATCCTGACTCTGAAGGTATGGCAGCAGAGTTCCTAGAGAAATCTTTTGAACTTCTCTCTGAACAGGAATTTGTTCAATTCTCTGAGGTCTAGAATGGGTCTGTGTCCTCCTGTTTTCTTTGGAATAAGGAAATAGGGGGAGTAAAACCCTGTACCCCATTGGGGAATGGGTACCTCTTCTATTGCCCCTTGAGCAAGGAGCATAGTGACTTCTTGACCTAACCTAACCTAACCTTGACTTAACAGTACCTTGTATTATAGAACATGCTGTATTATAGCGCACACTGTACATAGCTCACCCTAATCTAGAATCCCCCTCCTCACACACACTTCACACCACTGCCCCCTCACACTATTCCTCCTGCATGATCCCCCCCCCCGCACTCTACTCCCCCCACACTGCATGACCCCCCCAGCACTTCATCTGATTGTTTTGATTGTGACACCGCCTTGATTTTTAGGATAAGACGGTTTAGAAATACTTTTAAATAAATAAATAAATAAATAACCGGTCGTTGAGAGAGGTTTGAGAATTGAACTGTCTTACTATTGTAGGAGGGGGCATGCTGAGGAAATGAAGCTTGTACCCCTCTCTTACAATAGACAGAGTCCAATTTTCTGCTGTTATCTGACCCCATCTGGGGGCAAAATAACATAACCTTCCTGGGATGGTGGAGGGTTCTGGGCCATTCAGGACCAGGAAGGCAAAGTTCTCTAGACAGGAGTCAAAGCCCCTGTGGAGGCTGAGTCTGCTGAGCCGGTTGAGGCTTAGCTGCTTTTGGTTTCCTTCGTTGCCTAGGTTGTTGGTGCTGTCCTTTTTGGGCAGACTGACCTAAACGATGTCCCTGCTGGGTATAGGAGGGGTAAAACTTTTTCTTCTTGCTGAAGAATGGTTTCTTAGAGGATCTTTTCCTCGCAGGATCAGCTGTAGATTTAGACAATCTATCCAAAGCGATATTGTCAGTATCTATCTCATTAGCTTTCTCCTGCCAATTCTTGCCAAAGAGATTCTCTCCTGTGCAAGGTATATTCCCCACTTTGTCCTGTACCCAGATTTCTAAGTCAGATGCCTAGAGCCAGGCAATTCTACGTGCACCTATGGCAATAGAAGAGGTTCTGCTTATGCATTCAAAACAGTCAAAGGTTGCACGATTCACAAACTTGGAAACATCCTGAGCATGTTTAACAAGAGCAAAATAAACTTGCCTTTTATAATCAGGAAGGAGAGGGCTCATAAGCTCCAAGTCTCCTGTGACCTCCTTAAGGAACATTCCCATATACAAGATATAGGAACTGATCCTAGCAGAAAGCATGGAAGGATCGACGTCCAAAGGCGTCAAGAGTCCTACACTCACGTCCTGGAGGATTAGATGCATGCCTTTTTGCACTCTTTATCCATCTCATGGCTGATTCCACCACCATGGAATGGTGTGGTAATTGAGTCTTCTGAAACCCAGGACAAGGAGGAACTCAATACATGGTGTCGAGTCTTCAAGAGTGAGGAGATGTGGTCAGAGGTGTTTCCCACATCCTTAACATAAGATCATGCAAGATCTCATGAATAGGTAAGGTAGTTGCCTCCTTGGGAGCTTTAGGGTATTGTAGGATTTCTAATTCCTTTGCCCTAGGCTCTTTTTCAGGAGCCACTGTGATGGAAAGACCTCGGGCCACATCTTGGATAAAATTCTGAAAGGACATATCCTCTGGTGGAGACATCCTACGCTGAGGAAAAGAGGAATCCTCAGTAAGAAGTACTCTGGTATCGGCAGAGCTTTCAGAGTCTTCAGACTCATCTGAGGATTCGAAATATCTCCGATCTGGGAGATCGTGCAAGGCACGGTACCAGTACCGATCGAAGTCGGCATCAGAGTGATCCGGTACCAACTTGTCGATGCCGGATAGAGACGCATGACTCGGTCCCAGTAGAATACCTGCCGATGTCGACGCAGTCGGTGCCGGTACTGGAGTCAGTGCCGGTACTGGTTGAATTGTCTGAAGCAGTTTCAGGGGCATCGAGGCCGTGAGAAGAGCCGCCAGACTGCGTTCAATAGCCAAGAATCTCTGGTCTATCGATGCTGCCGATGCTTGGGTATCAGTGCCGGATGAAGCGGCCGGAACCCCAGAGCATGGCACCAGTAGTTCTGTCGAGGTTGAGGCCTCCAGAACATCCTGGAGCCCCGTTAGTGCTTTGGAAGCCGAAGCCTCCCGCCGGGGCAATTTTGCCAGTGAAAGTCCCTCAAGGGCAACGCCAAAGGCATCTCGATGCTTAGAAGGAGATCTACCCTTTGAGGACCAGCCAAATTTATGTTTAGTTACCTGAGATCAATGGGAGGAAGATGAAGCCCTGGAAGACGTCGATGCCAAGGAGGCTGCATCGGAGGGAAAAAGGGTGCCAAATTTAGCAGCTCGGTTTTGCTGGCCCCTTTTAGACATCATCCCACAGGCAACACACTCTGAAATAGAGTGGTCAGGACCTAAACATTTGAGGCACCACTCATGGGTGTCGTGATGGAGATGGTACCGCCACAGAACACTTTTTAAAACCCAAAGCGGGTTTTTCCATTTTGAGGGAAAAAAATTTGACCTAGTGCCCAAAATGGTGCGTGGCGCCCGAAAAGAAAATCACTGGAGAAAGACTCCAGAAACAAAGTTTGGGGGTTTTTTTGTTTTTTAAACAAAGAAAAGAAGAACCGGCGGTACCGGTATAGCGTCGAGGGAAGGCAGACGCGACCACAAAAAAGAAGAATAAGAAGGGAAATTTTCTGCGGTGACCTGTCGGCTCCACGGAAAATGAAGAACTGGAGAAGGACAGTTGGGAAAAGCAGGAAGGCAGCACGCAGGCGCTGTGGGATGCTCCCAAAAGCTTTCCTATTGGACGCTGGGGAGCATTCCCACGCAGGCTCTGTCGGTACCGACGATACCCATATGTGAAGACTACATTCCTGCTTGTTACTGGAGATTGCACATTTTGAGTCAAAAGCAACACACATTAGGTAATACTACACCACAGTAATTCTCAGGTGTGTGGCCAACATGTGCCTGACGGTTACTGCAGAGGCAAGTTCCTTGGTGTGCATTTTGGCACTTAGCAGTTACCATGGATGCACCTACCACTGAGCTGGCGACAGGTGCACCTGTACTAATTGCCACAGTGGCGATTAGCACGTGCTACTGACATCCACCCTAACTGCAAAATATAGTCAATGACCACTCTCTCCCCCTGCCCCATTTCACAAAGTGCAGTTAACACACGTTTCAGCACATGGTAATTGTCCTGCCTATGTGATAACAATTATCGTAGGCTCGTAGAGGCATGTTAACCACATAATCCATTTTAGTAAAAGGGCCCTTCAAAGAATTGTTCAAGGCAGCTTATAATAAAGCTTATAAAAAATACAGTGCATGTTCTGCCACCTGCTATTGCTACCTCCCCTCCACCATGGTCCAATGTGCGAGCATACAAATACCTATCACCCTCATTTCAAAGATGTCACCCATAGTGGGAATGTGTGCCTTGTGCCTTGACAGGGATGCATACAGCAGTGGAGATCTGGGTCACAGTCACTAATAGTGAATTAGAGGCATGCAGTTATGTTGTCCCCACTCCCCGAGGCTGAAATACTGCACTAGCAGGCTGCTACTCTAGTAATCTGCCTTCTAGTCTCTTCTATCTGTGCAGAGGTCATGGCCCACACAACTTGGCTACAGTGGTCAGGCATCACTCAGAACAGCACCCTACTATTGCTAAAGGTGTATCAAAGGATCTGAAAGGAGCTTTGTGGGACACAGGCCATTCCCCAGCACTTCTGCTATAGAAACATAAAAAATGATGGCAGATAAAGACCATACAGCCTCTCCAGTCTGCCCATCCATAAGAACTATTAAGTTTTACAATCCCTTCCTCTCCGTCAGAAATTCTCTATATTTGTTACATAATTTTTGAATTCAGATACAACTCTTGTCTCCACCATCTCCACTGGGAGGCAGTTCCATACATCTACCACCCTTTCCATAAAGAAATATTTACTCAGGTTACACCTGAATATATCTCTTTTCACCATCATCTTATGATCCCTCATTTAAGAGCTTCATTTCAACTGGAAGAGGGCCATCTCCTGTGCATTTATTTCGCGGAGGTATTTAAATGTAACTTTCTTCCAAAGTATACATATTGAGATCTTTAAGCCTCTCCCTATATGCCTTATAGTGAAGATCACTGACCATTTTATTAGCCACCCTCTGGACCGACTCCATCCTGTTTATATAAGTTTGAAGGTACAGTCCCCAGAATTATACACAGTACTGCAAATGAGATCTCATTAGAGACTTGTACAAAGATACTATTACCTCCTTTTTCCTGCTTGCCATTCCTCTCCCTATGCACCCAAGAATCCTTCTGGCTTTTGCCATCACCTTTTCTACCCGTTTGGCCACTTTAAGGCCATCCGATATGATCACTCAGGTTCTGTTCTTCTTTCATGCACTGAAGTACTACACCCCCTATGCTGTTCGCTTTCTTGGATTTTTGCATCCCAAATGCATGACCTTACATGTTTTAGCATTAAATCTTAGCTGCCAAATGCTGAACCATTCTTCAAGCTTTCCTATATCCCTCCTCATGTTATGCACACCTTCCAAGGTGTCTATCCTGTTGGAGATTTTGTCATCATCTGCAAAGAAGCATATCTTTTTCAACAGACCTTCCACAATATTACTTACAAAAATATTAAAAAGAACAAGATCAAGAACTGATCCATGACGTACACCACTGGTAATGCCCCTATCTTCACAGTAAACTAAATTTACTACTATCCTCTGGCACCTCCCATTCAACCAGTTTCTTACCCAGTCACTTCAGGGTCCATCCCAAACACATTCAGTTTATTTATGAGTTACTGAGGCAGAATAGTGCCTAAGGCCTCATTAAAATCTAAGTATCTCACATCCCACCGATCCAACTATATGGTCATCCAGATAAAGAAATCAATCAAATTTGTCTGACAAGACCTACCTCTAATAAGGTCAGGTTGTCTCAGATTCTGTAATCACTAGTATTTCAGAAACTGCACCAATTTCTGTTTTAGCAACATTTCTGTAATTTACTCACCAAAGAGGTCAGACTAACTGGTCAGTAGTTACCGACCTCTTCCTTACTTCTATTTTTGTCAACAGGGACCACATTCGACCATCTCTAGTCCTCAAGGATCACTCTTGACTCTAAAGAAGCTTTGTATAGGTCAATCAGAGGAGCCACCTTCATTAAGGTTTTTCAAAAACCCGCCCAGCCCCATCAACTTTTGGTTTTGTCAAATTTTAGTTTTGTTAGCTCCTCACGAATGCAGCCTTCTGAAAATTGTTTGAGTTCCACCTCACTTATATTCCTATTCGTGTTTGTTTTCTGAGGTCCCATTGCTAGTTCATACACAGAACAGAAATATTTGTTAAGTAATTCTGCTTTATCCTCATCAGCCTCTACATTCTTCCCCTTCACCCTTCAGTCTCACAATGCCACCCTTGATTTCCTCCTGTCACTAACCTATCTTAAAAAAAAAAAAGAGATCTTGTCCTCATGTTTTACTGTATGGGTTATTTTTTCTTGCATTTGTATCTTTGCTTTATTGACTACTTTACCAGCTTCCTTTAACTTTTCTAAATATTGCAGTTTGTCTTCCTCTTTTGATGCTCTCTTATAGTTTATGAAAGCTATGGTGAAATTAGACTTTACTTGCTAATTGTCTTTCCTTGAGTCCCTCCAGTCTAGTCCAGTCCAGGTGGGTAACCTCCCTCCACCAGCAGCTGGGGACTGAACATGCCAAAACGCTGATGTCACAGTACAAGAGCTCCCCCTTCAGCTCCAGGACTCAGTATCCTACTGACAAAGCAGACTCAAGAGAGCATAAGCAAAACTAAACCAGGACAGAACAACCCTATTTTAGAACTTTATCACTTAACAACAGTCATAAAATTATATACAAAGTGAAGATAAGCTATGATGACAGGGTCATACTTGTCATGCCGCCCAGCCTCACTCAGGAAGACCTTAACCAGCCCAGAGATGTTCTTTTTAATACATTCTTCCCAAACAACAGCTGGACATGCCTCTACCTCCAAGACCGGAAACAGAGAAAGAAGCTACTTCAAACAGGGAGGGTCCTTATCATCCCTCCAGCCCAGTCCAGTATGCGTGGGATGTGCCAGAGCAGTAACTAAACTTGGGAGAGATTCTGAAGTCTGGCTTGAAGCACTGAAGCTCCAAAATGCGCATCTCGAGATGACTGAACATCCAGACAATAATATCACATGAAAGTATGCAAGGATGACCATGTTGCTGCCCTGCAAATATCTACTGGTGGTATTAGGCCATGCTCTGCCCAGGAAGTGGTCTGGGATCTTGTCGAATATGCCCTTAGACCAACCAGCACTGCTTTACCATTTAGCAAATAGGCTGAGATTATCGTTTCCTTCACCTAGCAAGTCACCGAGGCCTTAGAGGCTGCCTCCCCTTTTCGGGAACCACTGAACAAGATGAATAGTCTATCCATCTTTCGATAGGATTCGGTACATTTCAAGCAATGACGCAAAACTCTCCGCACGTCCAGTAAGTGAAACTGCCAATCCTCCTCGGAGTACCCCTGATAAGTATAAACCGGAAGGAAGACTGACTGGTTCAGATGAAAATGGGAGACCACCTTAGGAAAAAAGGAAGGGACCGATCTCAACACAACCTTTTCCTTGGACATGATCAGGAAAGGCTCCCTGCAAGAAAGGGCTTGGAGTTCTGAAATCCGATGAGCCGAACTTATAGCTACCAAAAAGACCATTTTCAAAGTAAGGTCCCAGAGGCTCAAAAGGTGCTCCTGTTAAGATTGAAAGAACCAGGTTGAAGTTCCAAGGAGGAAGGATAACCTTACTTGCTTCACTGCCCTAAGGAAATGTGCCACATCCGGGTGAGCAGCCAAACATTAACCCTGCACCTGCCCCCTGTAACAGGAGAGGGCTGCTATATGGACCTATAAGGATTTCAAGGCTAAGCCCTTATCTAGCCCCAAATGCAGGAAGGCCAAGATATTCATGAGAGAGGACGAAAGAGAACAAAGTCCCCTGTCAGTGCTCACCCAATCGGACCCGTACAGCACGAGTGGTACTCCCCACATATCGCTGCGAGCAAGGGTAGATTAAAAAATATACTACATAACCAGAAGCACATGTAGTATGCCATCAGCGGTAGAAAACCCTGCCCGGTAATGGATCAGACCAAGCAGAACCATACTACATGTGCTTCTGGTTATGTAGTATATTTTTTAATCTGCCCTTGCTTGCAGCGATATGTGGGGAGTACCACTCGTGCTGTACGGGTCCGATTGGGTGAGTATGCGTCACGCTTGCGTCAATCCATTTTGACAGCCCCGATGGTACAGCATTGTCTTGATTTCCATCATGAGTTTGAGCATCTTAAATGGACAGTGATTGATCATGTGCTGCAGGATCCGAGGGGGGGAGATCGAACGGCCCACTTGAGAAATTTAGAACAGCGGTGGATCTTTACATTGAAATCAATTGCTCCTGCTGGATTAAATAAGGACATTAGGTGGTTGAATCTTTAAACGCTATCCAATCCGAGCAGGGATTCCCCTGTGCTGTGGGGTTTCCCTATTCATGTGATTGGTTTGCTTAGTATGGGCGTTCCTATAATTGGCCTATCTGTGATTTGTAATCCCTGATGTCACCCGCCATAGTTTCAGCGTTTTTTGGGAAGTTTGAAAGGATGGACACACTACCTTCTCATTGGGGACACTTGAAGCAGAAGCTTGTCGCTTCGAAACGTGCGCG
The DNA here is from genome assembly GCA_033557465.1 of Ichthyophis bannanicus. Classification (NCBI taxonomy): domain Eukaryota; kingdom Metazoa; phylum Chordata; class Amphibia; order Gymnophiona; family Ichthyophiidae; genus Ichthyophis; species Ichthyophis bannanicus. Next base: position 549,773,698 of record CM066036.1, read on the forward strand.
TCGTGCCTGAGCAGATAAGTGTGGATCTGTTTTAAGTTTTGAAATTTTGAGTGAAATCATGGACAATGTTTAATAGAAAATAAAATTAAAAAAGGGGCATGTACTGCGTGAGGTGTAGAGGTGTTTCCTCTTCGCCTTGCGGTTTATACCCGACAAAAATTTGATGGTGATTGCAGTTGGGGATTAGCGGTATTCTTTTGATTATTTGATATCAGTTCCATGATTGGCAGGCCCCAGCGAATGGTGACATTGTGAAAGATTGAAGTGTTCAGTTCCCATTTGCCTGGATCCAACCTGTGACGACTAAGAAAATCTGCCTGAATGATCTCCTTGCCTGCTACATGAGCCGCTGAGAGGGCCGCAAGGTTCTCCTCTGCCCATAGCAGCAAAGGCTGAATCACCTCTGCCAATATTACATTGCCTGTTCCTTCCTGCTGATTGACATATGCTATTGTGGTCGCATTGTCAGAGCAAACTCTCACTGCTCGCTGAAGAATCAGAGGCCAGTAAACTGGAGTGCCAGAAAGACTGGCCGCATTTCCAGACGATCTATGTATGAAGTACTCTCCTCTGGAGTACATTGTCCCTGTGTGACCTGCGACTCGCAATGCGCTCCCCACCCCATAAGGCTCACATCCGTCATTACCAGAACTCAATCTGGTGGCTCTAGCAGCATACCCACTGCCAGGTGACTCAGCCGCAGCCACAAGATGAGCTGTGTTCTCATGTCCAGAGGACAGACCAGTTTTTTTGACAACAGATGGTGCTGCAGAGACCATCAATAGAGCAGTGCATGTTGAAGAGGTCATATGTGCACCCAAGCCCAAGGCACTAGGTCCAAGGCTGCCACCATGGACCCCTAGGAGATGGAGGTAGTACCATGCCGATGTTGCTCTCATGGCTAGGAAGTTCTGGACTTGATCTTGAATCTTTTGCCCTCTGTCAGCCAGCAGAGAGATGAACCCGGTTCTGGTATCGAACTGTGCTCCCAAGTAGACTAACTTCTAGACTGGCTCGAGCTGGCTTTTGGCTATGTTTATCACCCAGCCTAGCATCTGAAGGAAATCCACCACCCATTGAGTAGCAGTTACACTCTTGGCCTCTGACTTTGCTCTAATGAGTCAATTGTCCAGGTACAGCTGCACTGAAACACCTTCCTGTCTCAGAGCTGCTGCTACCACTACCATTAGGTTTGTGGAGCAGTGGCCAGACAAAATGGTAAAGCTCAGAATTGAAAGTGTTCCATAGGTACGGCAAAACACAGAAACTGTTGATGGTCTGGACAAATTGGGATATGTAATATGCCTGTGTGAGATCCAGAGCTGACAGGAACTCACCCTGCCTCACCGCCAGGATACCCAAGTGCAACATCTCCATGCGGAAGTGAGGCACCCACAATGAGCAACTTACATGCTTGAGATCCAGTATGGAACCACAAAATAAATGGAGTATTGATCTAATCCCTATTGGTCTTTCAGAACTGGTACCACCGCCTCTAGGTACAACAGCCATTGAAGGGTGTCCTGAATCACCCTCTTCTTTAAAGAGGCCTGCTAAAATAACTGCACGAAAGCCTCAGAGGGAGGTCGAGCAAATTCTAGCGCATACCCCTCTCAAATGATTTTTAACACTCACTAGTCGGTAGCGAAACTGACCCAGATGGAATAAAAACACTGTAACCGACCTCCCACTGGAACCACTTCCCCCTGGGCCCTCCTGGCTTCATTGGGGTTTTTTGGAGGGGACTGCAGGTGTGGAGATATAGCCCCTATTGGATCCCCTGTATCCTCGAAAGAGCTTCCCTCTCTGAGAATAACACTCTTGTTGGAAAGGGGCAAAGCGTGCCACCCTGAAGCTTCTAGGTTGGCCCCTAGGACTGGTTCCCCTGTTTTGGCCCTTTAGGCCAGTCCTCCGGTAAGCAGGAACCTTTGGAATCTCCGAGGTCCTTGACCAGCTTGTCTAGTGCTTCCCCGAACAGCAATTTGCCTTTAAAAGGAAGCTTGCTGAACCTAGTTTTTGATGAGACATCCGCTGGCCAGTTTCTTAACCAAAGAAAGCATCAAGCGGCAATAATAGAGGCCATGGATTTAGAAGAAGCCTGTACCAAATCATAAAAGACATCTGCAGACTAACTTAGGCACCTCCAGTACTGCATATTGCGCATCCATGTCCACTTCTGCCAATCCTTGAATCCAGCATATGGACACCCTGGTCACATAGGCTCCACAGATCGAAGCCGGCAGGGTCAAGGCACTTGTATCAAATACTTGCTTAAATAGCAACTCCAGTTTGTGGTCCTGCAAATACTTCAATGCTACACCATCTTCTACAGGATTGGTGGTCTTTTTCATCACTGCTGAGACTAAGGCATCCACCTTAGTCATTTTGAGAAGTTCCTTTTCTCCCTGTAGGATGCGGTACAGGCGGCCTATGGCTCTATCCCCTCTTAGACCAGCCTCAGAAACCTCCTATTCCATTTTAATCATCCTTTTCATAACCATGTGAACTGGAAAGGAGGGTTGGGAACCATTAAACCCCCGTAAAAGGGGATCCTCCAAGGGTTCTTCAGCTAGTGCCAGGCAGGTGTAATATTCAAGGCAGTCAGCGAGTGACTAATCAAGGTTGGGAGCTCCTCTCTGTGAAAAACACAGAAAACACTGGGGTCCTCCCCCTGAGGACTCTCCCCTTCTTCCAGTTCTAGCTTCACAGGCTCTCCCCAAAGATCTGATGGACCTTCTCCTAGCTCCTCAGAGTCTCAAGATGGAGGAGAGTTCTGATACCCCCAGACATCATCCTCCACTCTTCTTTTTGTGGAGGGGTCCCCTGTACTTGGGGCACCTCCTGCAGGATGTCAACTACTGGATCCAGGGGAGATTTGGTCTGAGCCTGAAGGGATGCACTGCCACCTTTCTGCCTTTTCAAACAATAAGCTTTATGCATGGACAAAATAAAATCTGGTGAAAACACAAACTCTGGGGAATCAAAATGCTCTAACTGCACTGTCCCTGGTGCTGAAAGCTGTTTAGAACATTGTTTAGTCTGCTTTCCCTTCCCTACAGCTGAAATAGCCAACAGTGAGTAAATGACTGGTTCCTGCTAAAATCACAGCATTCACTGAAGGAGGCAAATCAGATTCTGAAGACCCCGATTCAAGACTCAAAGTTCCGATGGAGAACACATGTCAGCTGATCTGCTCTGCCTAAGGCAAACCCGGCAGATGTCCTCTAAGGTTGAACCACGGCTCCACTCACATGCAGCATTGCAGGAGGAACCCATCCACATACAATGATGCACAGGCAACTCCGGATGGAAAAGAAAAAACAGCGAGGGAAAGCAATATCTTAAAATCTTCACTCACTCAAAGCCGATGAAACCGTAAGCAAACCTTGAAGGGAAAAAACTTGAGAATACCGACAGCTAACAAGATATCCACGTAAACAGCACTGACACCACTGAGCTCTGAAGCAGCAGGAAACTGTCTTGCCATTTTTTTAAGGCATGGAGCCTGTATACAAATTAGTACTGGGAAGTCCGGTAAATCTCATCCTTTTAGATACTGGGCTGTCGGGCTTGGGGGGAAAGGGACCTGGACCACCAGGTAATTTGAACACCGGGCCTCACCTGATCCACTCAAGAGTCCCAGTGACAGAGAGGCAGCCCCTGCAACACTGCCAGCCTCCACTCATACAGAATAGTGTATGAAGTGATACCCAGCTCTGATATCAAATCAGTTCTGTGACTTCTGTTCCTATATGTAATCCTAATATTTCTTCTCTTCCCAATTCTTTTTTTTTTTCTTGGCTAAGCTGAAGTCCTTTCAGTGGAGTCCACCATGCAAAAGCTCCTCGTCCTGCTGCTGAGGGACTGAGATACTGATTCCTGGAGCTGAAGGGGGAGCTCTTGTACTATGACAAAAGAATTCTGACATGCTCAGTCCCCAGCTGCTGGTGGAGTGGATAACCCACACATACTGAACTGGACTGGAGGGACAATAAGGAACCTTTTTTTCCTTACCTTTTCAGCTAGTTCTGAAAACCAAAGCAGCCTTCTTTGCCTCTCTAACATAAAGGTTTATTGCCCTTAAAATCTCTCCTTTCAAATCTGTTTTTCTACTTCCCCTAGGTGTTCCGTCCGCAGTCAGCTCATTGAGTTATTCCCCCATCTTTGCAAAGTTAATTTTCCTGCAGTCTAGGACCCTCACTTCTGAATGAACAATCCTCACCGTATCCTAATATTGAAGCTCACCATCTGGTGATCACTGCACACCAGAAGGTCACATACAACATTAGAAATGTTCTCCCTATTTGTAAGCGCCAAGTCCAGTATTGCCCCCTCCCACTTGGGTTCCATTACCAATTACTGTAGAGGATCCCAGATCTCCTTACTTCTAGATGATACTGCAGCCAGGGCCATCCCCAGAATTGGTTCAAGGTGTTGGCATTCTAGGCAAACCTTAAGCCTTATGCCTCCTCTGGCTGTCAGAATGTATTGTAAAACTTTGAATGCCCTGCTCTTTGACACCCACACCCCTTTCCCCAGAAGCTGCTGCTCTAAACTATACATATTTTTGTGTTAGCTATTAAACACTTACCTTTATATAAAGTGCCTTTGTATGAATTTTTCTCTTGATGTCATGCCTAGTTAGTATGGTTGACCAGTATCCTCCTGCTTTGGCTCTTCTGCATCTGTGCCAACATTTGGGTCTGCTGCATCTTGTTTTTCATGGATTGGTTGTTGGCACCTCAGTGCCAGATTGTGGAGCATGCAGTAGGCCATGAATATAAGACATACCAGGCAGGTCTGTAGAGCAGTTCACCCCCAGATCAGTCAAGACACCAGGAGCAGTTCTTGAGCTGGCCAAATGTCCTCTTGATGATGGCATGTATCTGCCTGTAAGCCCTGTTGTACCGTTCCTCTGCTTCTGTGTGTGGTGCCATGTTGGCGGCTAGGAACCACCTCCTCAGAGGGTAACCACTATCACCTGCATAGGTAGAGCACCAATATCACACCGATCACTGACTGGGATACCTTTGAGACAATCTCCAAAGAAAGGCTTGAAACTACCATAGCAGGCCTCAATACCACTACCTCTCTCCTAAACCCTTGCCTGGTAAGCTGGATAAACAGCACAAGACAGGACCTAAGTCCACCGCTCACCGTCATTGTAACCTCAAGACATCCATTATCTGCCCGACCCTCAAAAAGCCTGAGCTGGACCCAGCAGACCCTGCCTCGAACAGACCAGTAGCAAGGCTGCTATTCGTTGCTAAACTTATTGAAAAGATAGCTCAACAACAGCTTCAGGATCACCTAGACACAAACACTCTAGACCCACAGCAATACGGGTTCTGCCCTCATGATCTCACTCATAAACACCCTAATCAAAGGAATCCAGAACAAACACACCAGATACACCCTGATCTTCTTAGATATCTCTGCTGCATTTAATACCATTTCCCACAGTATCCTCCTACACCGCCTACGAGACACTGGCATAAAGAGCAAATTTCTACAATGGTTCCAATCCTACCTCACAGACCGGCAACAGCTAATTCGGACCAGCACCACAGTCTCCACCCCCTATTGACAAACCTCAGGAATGGGAACTCTCGGCTATGCTTTTCAACATCTACCTCAAACCACTCTACTCTTTGATAAGGACCCACAATGTCAATTTTCATATGTATGCAGATGACATTATGCTCTATGGTCCTATTACAACCACTGATCCCACAAATCCAGACTTAACAAACTGTTTCAATGATGTCTCCAAATGGCTACAGGACAGCAACCTCACTATAAACCTTAAGAAGACAGAGGCACTGTTTGTCACAAAAGACCATACCTTCATCCCAACAATCCACCTCACCCTGGGAACAACGCAAGTTAAAGTCCAACTTCACATAAAGTATCTAGGGGTCATCATGGACCAAGCACTGACTTTTAAACAACAGATCGCAAGAACAGCAAAGACTGTATTCTTCAAAGCCAGGATGCTTCAACACCTCAGACCACTCCTTGAACTGCCAGACTTCAGATCAGTCATGCAAGCAATGACTCTCTCCCACCTTGACTATTGTAACACAATTTATCAAGGACTCCCTATCAATAGCCTCAACTCTCTACGGACAGCACACAACACAACAGTGAGGATTATACAAAAAGGGAAGCGATATGATCACATCATCCCAATACTAAGAGACCTCAACTTTCTCCCACTAGAGGCACAGATCAAATACAAAACATTGGAACTGATTCATAAAGCACTCCACCAACAACAAACCATGCATATGAGCACCCTATTAACACGGCTAGGCTCCAGTAGACCAACACAACAATCCACAACCGACCTACTGATAGTACCACACGAAAAAATGAAATTTAACCAACAATCCTTCAACTGTGCTTTTGACTTATATGCCCCACCTTATGGAACACCCTCCCGACCAACATTCACGGTAACAAGGATCTCTCCTCTTTCCGGACACAACTAAAGACTCACCTCTTTGCCATCAAGTTAGGGCAGGAACAACCTGGGTATAAACTGTATCGTAATGATATAGCTGATCAAATTGGTGGAGGGGTTGCACTCTATGTTAGAGAGGGCATTGAGTCAGAAAGGATTAAAGTTTTGCAGGAAACAAAATTTGCTGTCGAATCTCTATGGATTGAAATTCCATGTAAAAAGGGAAAGGCGATGGCAGTGGGGATATACTATCAACCGCCTGGCCAGAATGAACAAATGGACGATGAAATGCTCAAAGAAATCAAGGAAGCTAACAAAAGTTACAGCGCAGTAATAATAATGGGTGATTTCAATTACCCCGGTATCAACTGGGTCAGTGTCACAGCAGGACATGCTAGGGAGATAAAGTTCCTAGATGAAATAAATGACTGCTTCTTGGAGCAGCTGGTTCATGAACCGACCAGAGGGGAAGCCATACTGGACCTAGTCCTTAATGGAACACCAGATCTGGTGCAAGAGATAAGGGAGTTGGGGCCAGTTGGAAATAGTGATCATAGCATGATCGCGTTTGATTTAATTAGTGGAGAAGGGATAGTAAGGAAATCCATGGTACTACCTTTTAACTTTCGAAAGGGAGACTATAATAAAATGAGGAAAATAGTTAAGAAAAAACTAAAAGGAGCAGTTGCAAAGGTTAAAGACTTACATCAAGCTTGGGTGTTGTTTAAAAATACTATCATGGAAGCTCAGACCAGCTGTATTCCATGCTTTAAGAAAAGTGAAAGGAAGTCCAAAAAACTGCCAGCATGGTTAAAAGGTGAGGTCAGAGAGGCTGCTGTAGCCAAAAAAGCATTTTTCAGGAAATGGTAAAAAGAGCCAAACGACGAAACCTGGAAACAGCACAAGCACTGGCAACTCAAATGCAAGGCATTGATAAGGCAGGCAAAGGGAAAATTAGAGAAGAAGCCTGCTGTGGAAGCAAAAACGCGAAATAAAGACTTTTTCAAGTACATTCATAGCAAAAACCCTGTGAGAGAGTCAGTTGGTCCATTAGATGATAGAGGGGTTAAAGGGGCACTAAGGGGCGACAAGGAGAGAGCGGAGAGACTGAATGAATTCTTTGCTTCGGTCTTTACTGAGGAAGATGTAGGGATGTTACCCATGACTGAAGTGGTATTTAAAGGTGCGGAAGAATTGAAGGAAATATCGATACATCGGGAAGAAGTATTACAACTATTAGATAAACTGAAGAGTAGCAAATCACCTGGGTCGGATGGTATACATCCAAGGGTGTTGAAAGAACTGAAATATGAGATTGCAGACCTGCTATTAGTAATCTGTGAACTTTCATTAAAATCATCTGTAATAATTGAAGATTGGAGGATCACCAATGTAACGCCAATTTTTAAAAATGGTTCCAGGAGTGATCTGGGAAATTACAGACCGGTGAGCCTGACGTCAGTACCGGGAAAAATGGTAGAAAGTATCATAAAGAACAAAATTACTCAGCATGTAGATAGTCATGGCCTAATGGGAGACAGCCAACATGGCTTTAGACAAGGAAGATCTTGTCTTACTAATCTGTTATGTTTTTTTGAAGGTGTGAATAAACAAGTGGACAAAGGTGAGTCGGTTGATATAGTGTATCTGGACTTTCAGAAATCCTTTGACAAGGTTCCTCATCAGAGACTTTTGGCAAAACTAAAGAGTCATGGGATAGGAGGCAGTGTACTATTGTGGATGAGGAACTGGTTAAAAGATAGAAAGCAGAGGATAGGGCTAAATGGCCAATTTTCCCAATGGAGAAAGGTGAATAGTGGTGTACTCCAGGGATCTGTGCTGGGTCCGCTTCTTTTTGACATATTCATAAATTTTTATTTATTTTTTTTATTTATTTATTTACATTCTCTTATATACCAAGCTATTCTGCATCAGTGCAGTTTACATTGAACAAACTGAAATTACATTGAACAGGGCATTATAACTTGGAGATAACTATTTTACAGGGAACATGGGCTATGGAGGCTTAAGTGGCTTGCCCAAGACCACAAGGAGCACCTGTAGGACTAGAAACCCCAGTCCTTCTGGCCCAAGGTTGCTGTCCTCTAGTGGGATTTGAACCCCCGACCTTCCGGCCTGAAGTACCTTGCCCCAACCACTAGGCCACTCCTCCACTCCATAAATAACCTGGAAAAGGGAATAACGAGTGAGGTTATCAAATTTGCAGATGACACAAAACTATTTAAAGCTGTTAAAACCCAAGAGGATTGTGGAAAATTGCAAGAGGATCTTGATAAATTGGAAGACTGGGCATCAAAATGGCAGATGAAATTTAATGTGGACAAGTGCAAAGTTATGCACCTAGGGAAGAACAACCCAAACTATGGTTACACGATGCAAGGTTCCACATTAGGAACCACCACCCAGGAAAAAGATTTAGGCGTCATTGTGGATAACAGGTTAAAACCCTCGGCCCAGTGTGCAGCGGCGGCCAAGAGAGCAAATAGAATGCTAGGTATCATAAGGAAAGGAATGGAAAATAAAACAAAAGATATTATAATGCCTCTATATCGTTCCATGGTGAGACCACACCTTGAATATTGTGTGCAATTCTGGTCGCCGTATCTTAAAAAGGATATAGCGTTATTAGAAAAGGTTCAGAGAAGAGCCACCAAAATGGTAAAGGGGATGGAAGGATACTCCTATGAAGAAAGGCTAAAAAGGTTATGGCTCTTTAACCTGGAAAAGAGACGGCTGAGGGGAGATATGATAGAAGTCTATAAATTAATGAACGGAGTGGAACGGGTAAACGTAGATCGATTGTTTACGTTATCAGAATATAGAAAGACTAGGGGACATGCAATGAAGCTACAGGGTAAACTATTTAAGACTAATAAAAGAAAATATTTTTTCACTCAACGTATAATCAAACTCTGGAATTTGTTACCAGAGGATGTAGTAAAGGCTGTTAGTGTAGCTGGCTTTAAAAAAGGTTTGGACAAGTTCCTGGAGGAAAGGTCCATAAACCATTATTAAGAAGGGACCCAGGATATCAATGCTTGACCCAGTACAAGCATTGTGGAACCTGTGTCTTTTGGGGAAACTGCTAGGTACGTATGACCTAGATTGGCCACTGTTGGAAACAGGATACTGGGCTTGATGGACCTTGGTCTGACCCAGTATGGTATATCTTATGTTCTTATGTTCTAAGCACCAACTAACTCTAGACACTTCCCCTGCCTAGACTCTAATCAAATCTTGAATCTGGAAATATCATGTCGGCTTAACGGAAAAGTATATTGTTGTGATCCCCCCCCCCCTCCCCGTGTTGATGCTCAGACATATATACTCCCCCCCATGTTGGTACCCCCTTCTTATAATTATATTATAACCTTGTTTCATTGTATTTCACCCCTGCTTTTGTAACCAATTTGGCCTGGTGAAAGGCGGAATATAAGTACAGCTAAACAAATAAAATAAATAGAGGAAAAGTGGACACATACTGTATTAGGATATTGCAACATGGGGTTTCATGTGCTAGGTGGGCACTGCAACCCTGGGCTCTTTGAGCCAAGTGCAGCAGCTCCCAGCGTGCAGTGCACCTTCCAAGCATGTCTACGTGATGAAGTGAACTGGTGCGGGACTTGCCTACCAGCCATCCACCAGTGATTTCATAGATTTCAGAGTGAGTGAGGATGTAGAAGGTGTGGCAGAAACCTAAGAACCTTGGAAAGACATCAATTATCTCACTCTATAGATTGCAGGCCACCTGCATATTGTGTGAGTAAAATTCCTTCCTGTTGCAGTAGGTAGCTACCCTTCCTCGTGGGATCCTGAGGGCCACATGTATATAGTCAATGACCCCACTACCAATGGAAATCGGGTCACCTCATAGAAATGGATATGCATGTCATTTTACAGCATGAAACGTTTTTCTATGGTGGTTTTACTCTCCTGATTTTAAAACCGTTTTTTGTTTCCATTATTGCATCCCGCAGTAAGTTATTTTTATTCTTCGTTTTTTGATACAATATTGCTTTGTTTGCAATACCAAAAAATTGTTTTATTGCCTAATGGTTGAGGTTTTAAAGATATATGTTTTCTGCAAAAAATGTGCTGCCAATTTTTATAGCTTTTATAAGACTGAGCTGTAGTAACGTATTCCTCTAGTCACACATATATGTATGTAAGGTCTGAAGGTTTTTTGTTGGTTTTAAAACAATAGTTTACAGCATTATTACATTTATCCCCTTTTTTTTACCATGTCATCAATTTGTTGTTAAAGTTTTTTACAATGTTCTATATTATGGCTGTTTTTATCATTTTGTTTTAATGCTAATGTCTATTTATGGCTTTATATTATTACTTTTTAACATTTGTATGTTTTATCTGTTGGACGTTGGGAACATTCCCCTTGATGAAGGACTGTGAGCCGAACACTGTTAGTGTAGGGGTGTTTAATAAAAGCTGGTTCTACAAATGAAGGGTCGAGTCATTTTTCACCTTGCTCTTCTGTTGTTTCGTTTTGACTGGCTCAGACCTGTAGTGGCAGCCAACACAGACTGGAAGCTGCCAGTGGCTAGGAAGGCAAGGGCAGTTGTGACCTTGAGGTGGACAGGCATGATCTGGCCCCTGTGTGTGGAGGAATGGGGAGGGGATCCAATTCCTGGCATAGATGATGGATGGCTGCCTTATCAAAGTAGAACCTGGTGAGGCATTGCTCATCTGTGAGCTTCAGTAACTGGGTCCTGAGCCTGTAGACCTTCTGATGTAAGTGCCACCTGATGGCTCTTCTGTGCTAAGGCCTCATGCAGCATAACAATGTTTTCAATTCATCCTAGCTCCTGCCTCCCTCTACCAGCACTCAATTCTTCGCACCACCAATACCCACAGCACCTTGATACATACACACACACATGCAGAAGGTATCCACACAGAGACACAGACTACAGAGAACACTGGGGCAATGCAGACAGTAGGCAGCAGGGAACTGGACAACAGGAAGACAGTCACACCAAAGGCTAGGTTGTGGGTCACTGGGGGTTTGGGATTGGCACAGCTAGGGAGAGGAGGGGATTCAGGGAGCAAGAATCTACAGGAGTCTTGGAAAGAGAGAGTAGTATAGGTCTGAAACAGGCACAGGGTGGACTGGACATCTATGCAGACACAGATGACAGTCAAGCCAAAAACATGCAACCAAGCAGTCCCAATGGACAACAAAGTCCCATCCTTATTCGTGATTTATAGCAGGTGCAAATTGGCACATTCAAAAATCTACCTGCATGTTGCACAGGCACAAGCACCACCCAGGCCACACTAAAAAACTCCCCTTGAACACCCCCCATGGAGTCATGCAAAGACTGATGTGCCCAATGTCAAAACGTGTATCTTGCCACCTTTCTAAAATGGAATTTTAGGTGTAGGCACATTTTCTCCATTTTTCTGGCACTGTGTCCACTTGTAAAACATAAATAGGGCTTCAAAAATAACCCCCATAATGTATTTGGATTTTCAGAAGGTTTTGGACAGAGTTCCTCATGAGATACTCCTTAAGTAATTAAAACGTCATAGGATAGTATGCCATGATCTTTTGTGGATTGCAACTTGGCTAAAAGACAGCAAATTAGGACTAAATAGTTAGTTATCCTCTTAAGCTTCTGTGGCCAGTATCATGATCTTTGCAGTTTTCCGGGTCATGCCATATCTTTATTTATTTAGAAGCCAAGGCAGCTTACAAAGAACTAACATAAATTATACAAAGAATGTGATTAAAGTGTAATGTTATATAGCTAAACTTAATTTAAACATACATCTTAGTAAGTGGAACCAATATTTCAACCATTGTGCTGTGGCTTCTTCAGCATAATGACTGAAACATTGGTTCCACTTACTAAGACGCAGCATGACCTGGAAAACTGCAAAGATCATAAATAGTTATCTGCATGGAAAATGGCCCCAAACATATGTGCTGGGACTTGTGGTGTTTAACATATTCATAAATGATCTGAAGATTGGAGTGATGAGTGAGGTGATCAAATTTGGGATCAATACAAAGTTATCCAGTCATTAAGATGACGGAGAATTGTGGGCATTTGCAGAAGGATCTTATGTGACTGGGAGCCATGTTTAGTAAACATTAGTGTGTGCTATATGCTGTAGCACCCATGTTATTCGCATGGGCATGGTGGCAGATAGTGTGCACTAGCATTTAATAAATATGGCCCTGAGTGTCTAAATGAAAGATAACTTTTAATATGGACAAGTGCAAAGTGATACACATGGGGGGAAAAAATTCCTAACTATGAGTACAAGAAGAAAAAAAGCTGGGCTCTGAATTACAACAAAATGATTTTGGAGTCACTGTGGACAGTACTTTGACATGTTCAACCCAGGTGCTGTGACCGTTAAAAAACAAATAGAGTTTTCAGAGGAGATCCAAGATGGCGGATGGCTGCTAGACAGTGGAGCTCTGATGGGGAAATGCAAAGTGAAAGCGCGAGCTAAAGTCCCCTCGCAGCCCAGCTCTTCCCTTGCCGGTGCCATTTCCATGATTTTACCTTACTTGCTTTGCCCAGATATGCAGCAAGCTGGCTCCGGAGAACAGTCTTTGGGGTCGGGACCTGCAATGGGGAGTCCTGGTCTGGCCTCTGGCTCAGATATTTCTTTCAGCCCAGAGTTGCAGGTTCCCTCTGCCCAGCAATGTGTCCCCTGTGGTTTTGGCCTAGGCATCTGCGGTGAACATGGAGAGCGTCTGTATCTCAGCGCCTTGAGGGGGGCTGATTCAGCGGTGGTGGACGCTGAATTGCATCACCATCTGGCAGCTGAGGTAGTGTTGATGGAGAGAAGACAGCAGAATCCAACGGAGCTGAGCTCAGCTTCGGCGGTGGATTCTTCACTTTTGGAGATGGAGGTTCGAGGCTCTGGTGCTCCAGCAGGTCAGATGGCAGCGGTTTCTATGCAGCCCTCTTTTTCATTGAGGCGCCCCGATACTTTTTCTTTTGAGACAATTTGGCAGGCTATTTCTGATTTGGGAGCTGCCTTGGCCCCAATGATTGATGGTCTCTCATTTAAAGTTTCCTCTTTGGACCAGATGGTTGTTAAGGCACAGGAAGGAATTCAAGAATTAAAAAGACCGACTCTGAAGTATGAAGAGCATTTGGAGAAGATTTCTAAGTTTGAGGAGTTAATGGTTAAGGACAACTCTCTTTGTAGTAAGGTTGCAACTTTAGAAAATGCAGTGAGACAGTCTAACTTACGCATTATAAATTTTCCTAAAGTGTCTCTAATATTACCTAATGATATGTTTAAAAGGTATTTGGTTGAGATTTTAAAAGTCTCGCCAGAGGCAATTCCTCCTGTGTCCAAAATTTATTATTTACCTATGGGACGGATTCGCCAGGAGTTGTTGCAGGTTCAGGGGATTTTGATGAATGTTTTGGATAGATTAACTGTGTTACAGTCTTCTGATTCTGCTAATGTTGTTCCTGCGACTCTCCTGGTGACCTTGGCCCTTTGCTGGGGACTGAGATTGGCTCTTGAAATTGGGGGTTTTTTCGCCATAAGGATGAATTATTTCTTTCTTGTAAGGTTAGGATGTACCCAGACGTTTTGTGTGAGACGCAGCGGCGCAAAAGGGACTTTTTGCTACAGAGTTCTATACTTCCTAAAATATCCCTGTAAATGTATTGTAAGATACAGATCTGCGAGATATGTATTTGTTGATCCCTCTCAGCTAACTGTCTTTGTGTCAGCTCAGCATGCCTTACAAGATTCTGCTCAAGGACAATAATTTTGACCCGTATTTGTTGATTAACTTGCTGCTTCTAGCATTCATTTGTCTTTTTGCCTTTATGCTTAATGGTTCATATTTTGACATCTTGTGTGTGGTCTCCCTCAGATGTTGTTGGTTTGTGTCTTATTGGGCAAAATTGTTTTCTTATGTGATGTTTCTTGTTTAATTTGTTTCCCATGTAAGACTTTTCTCTACAAGTGTTTACTTGTTTTGTAATGCAAATTTATTAAATATAAATTAAAAAAAACAAAACAAATAGAATGTTAGGGATTATTTGTAAAGGGATGCAAACAAAAACAGAATTTCATTATACCTCTGTATAGGTTCCTGCTTTGACTGTACCTTGAGTATCGCATGCAGTTCTGGTAGCCCATCTTAAAAAGTATATAGCAGAACTAGATAAGATTCTTAAGGGGCGACGAAAATGTTAAAGAGGATAAAACACCTCCCTCATGAAGAAAGACTAAACAGGTTAGGGCTCTTCAGCTTGGAGAAAAGATGAAGTGGGATGGAATGGTTAAATAGGGACTAGGTTGTTTTATCTTTCAAACAACACAAAACAAGGGGACCCACCAAGAAAATAATGATCAGCAGATTGAAAACAAATCGTAGAAAGCTTTCACACAGTGAATAATTAAGCTGTGGAATCTGCTTCCAGAGAATGTGGTCAAAGCAATTAACATCGCGAGATTCAAAAGAGGTTTGAACAAGTTCCTGGAGAAAAAGTTCATAAATATGATAAGCCAGGTAGACTTGAGAGATCCATTGCTCATCCTTGGAAATGAGCTATGAGAAACAGATCGACTCTTTGTCATTTGCTAGGTACTTGTAACCTGGACTGACCACTGTTGAGGCCAGATGTGGGCTTGATGGACTTCGCTTTGACCCAACATGGCTTTTCTTATGGTAACCTGCATGGAACAGCAGTTATGCTAATCATTTGCATGAGGAGGGGGTAAGGTAATCTACATAGAAGTGACAGTTAAAATCCTAACTAGATGTGTGTGTGTTTGGGGGGAGAGGGGGGAACCTGCATGAAGTAGCAGTTGCAAGCCTAAACAAAGGCATGGGGGGGGGGGGGGTAAATCTGCATGGAACAGCAATTACAGTCCTAACCACTTTACTATGCAGATTGAATGGACTACGCTGGTCTTTATCTACCCTCATTTACTATGAAGAGAACATGAAAAGGATTCTTAAGGAAGGACGGGGAGAAGATGGAAAAAAAGTTAAGGGGCAAGGAGTTGTAAATGTATCTATGGTACATGAGAGGAAAATGCATAACACCTGTGGTGAAAACAGAGAAGAACCTGCAAGGAGCAGAAGGGAAGGCATGAGAAAATAAGTGGGAAAATGAAAGCGAGAGGGGAAGGGCAGTAGGTTAATGATGCACCATACCACCTGCCCTCCCTTCCCCCTCCCCATTTGAAATCCTAGATCTGCCTATATGTGTAGTGTTGCCATTCAGCTGATATTTGACTCGCCTAACTGGTTTATGACCCTAAGGCTGGTAAGAGGCAGAACAAAACAATGGCCATAGTAATAGCCAATTTTATGCCCTCCTTCGGCCCTTCTCTAGCTCATAGCCTTGCTACTGCTGCCTTCTAGGGGTCAGCAGGCAAAAACATTTTGTTTTGTTTTGTTTAGCTTCCTGTATCACTTGCAGATTTGTTTCATTGAAATAAATTTTTATTTTGTTTCATAGGGAGCCTTCTGCACAGGTTTGGGCTCTAGGTTCTGTGCTTCTTGGTTATTAGAGTAGGTCCTGGACAACGAGGTGATGCACTGTAATTGGATTAGTTCAGCTCAGTCCACTGAAATGGTAGGGGAAGAGGAGGGAGGAAATATTGATGCAGGATTTGGGAGAAGGGGATGGGGTGGGGTAGATTAGAGAAAACTGGCAAACTTGAACGCTTGGCTGAAGCCCAACAAGACAGAAAATGCACCATATCTCGGTAAGAGACATTTCTGTTGGACCTCCTGATGAAGGGAGCAGAACCCTGACACACTGTCTGAGGATCCAGAACTACATAGGTTTAGAGGGTGACCATAACACTTATTTTAATTTTTTAGATCTGACAGTTTTGTTCTTGGCCTTTGCTAGGGCCATTGTTTCTTTAGCAGCCTTTTTTAATGATGATTTGGGGATTTTGTACATTTTAAACTGGTTCTACTGTGCTATTAAGCCCCCGTGCAGCCCAGCAATTAGAGAACCACTCCTCAGATTGAGGCCACTTATCAA
The DNA here is from genome assembly GCA_033557465.1 of Ichthyophis bannanicus. Taxonomy (NCBI): domain Eukaryota; kingdom Metazoa; phylum Chordata; class Amphibia; order Gymnophiona; family Ichthyophiidae; genus Ichthyophis; species Ichthyophis bannanicus. Next base: position 549,790,198 of record CM066036.1, read on the forward strand.
GGTTCTGGAACTACCTGGTATCATTCATTTGCATCCTAGCCAATAAATTTGGCTGTTGAGTTATTACTGAGACTTCCTCCCTTGGGTCAGCAGGGGAGTGGGGAAAGGGAGGCAGGGGAGATGCTGGTCATGGGAGGAGGTTAGAGAAATAGAGAGGAGATGCAGGACATTTGAGGGGGGAATAGAGAGACAGAAAAAAATGCTGCACATTGGGGGAGGAGCACTAAGGACACAGACACAGTGGCAATGGGGAGGGAAGGGAAGATTGGAGGACAGACACATGCTTGGCCATCAGGGAATGGAGGAAAGGGAGACAGGAGAGATGCTCAACATGGGAAGGGAGCTAAGGAAACAGAAAGGGGATGCTGGACATGGGTGGGGGGGGCTGGGGAAACAGAGAATAGAATTGGACATGGAGAGGGAAAATTAGGGAGACAGAGGAGTTATTAGACATGGGGGGCACTAAGGGCATAGACAGAAGAGATGCTAGACAGGGAGATCACAGAGAAAGAAGAAATGTTAGACATGGGGGGCACTAAGGATATAGATTTATTTATTATTATTTATTTAACAGGATTATACTGCTTTATCATTAAGTCAAAGCGGTTTACATGAAAACAACTCAACTGTTACATTACAACAAGGGTATCAAACTTGGAGAACTTTAACAAGGGTATGAAACTCAGGGTTTAGCAAGATCTGAGGAACACTGGATATGGTCCGAGAAGCTTCTAGGTTAAGTGATATTTCCATAGTGGTCAGTGAATAGGAAGGTTTTGAGTTTCCTGCGGAAGTCCTTTGTGTCTGCAGTTGACCTCAGGTCCTCTGGTAGTGTGTTCCATATTTATTTATTTCTTTAACAGGTTTTCTTTTATACCGCCTATCATTAATTCAAGGCTGTTTACAGAAAACATGTCACCAAACCAAGCTTTTACATAGAATAGGGTGTTGAACTTGGATGATTATATGGAGTTCAAGGATGTGTTAAATAACAACTATTTACATTAAGGGAACGATAGTTTATACATGGTGTAGTTATTTATGGGTTGAGGGTACAGTCCATGGGAGAGTTTCACTGAAACTGTAGCTGTAGACTGTAATAGATATGCTTGAGCAATTGGCTCATAGGGTAGGTCCACAGTATTCCATAAAGAGGTAGGTCTTTCTAGCTTTCCTGTAGTCTGATAGGTCCTCGAGGGCTTGTATCGAGGCGGGTAGCTCATTCCATAGTGGGGGAGCATTAATGGAGAAAGCTCTTTTACAGTTTGATTGCTTGGCTTTTATCTTGCTTGCAGGGATATCCAAGGTGTTGTTATTGAATGTTCTTCTTGTTTTGTTCTGTGGTGATTTCCTGATCATTGATTGAAGGATGGGAGGTGACAGGTTGTGGATTATTCTGAAGATTATTATTAAGGTCTTGTATTTGGATTGTATGGTGACTGGGAGCCAGTGTAGCTGTTGTAATGTGGGAATTATGTGGCTATATCTTGCTGTTCCAGTAATTATTCGGGCTGCGGTGTTTTGCACCAGTTGGAGAGGGAGTATTGTTTTCTTGGGAAGGCCCTGGTAGATTATGTTGCAATAGTCTAATATGGGTGTTACTATAGTTTGACATACTGTTCGGAAGTCACTGAGGCTTGAGTTTGTGTACTGTCCTTAATTTGTGGTAGGCTGTCCTGGTTGTTATCTTTGGAAGTGGAGTTGTTGGTCGAACATACCTCCGAGTTATCTGACTTCTTGCTTGGTTGTTAGGGTATAATCTAGAATATGTATTGAATTTGGTGGGGAGAATATAGCGTTCCTGGTGATGTGTAGCACTTCTGATTTTTTAAAGTTTATATAGAGGTTTTGGTCTTTGAGCCATCCTGTCATTGTTTCGAGGCATGTGGTGATCTGTGAATAATCTGGGTGTTTGATGTTTATGGGGGGCAAATACTATTATATCATCTGCATATATCTTGTATTGTATGTTGTGTTGTTTTATGATGTTGCAGAGTGGTTGTAAGTATATATTGAAAAGCAGTGCTGAGACAGCCGAGCCCTGCGGCACAACTTGTTGTTGAATGAAAGGTCCTGATTGTTGGCTTCCAGATCTCACTTGTTGCTTTCGGTGGGAAAGATATGATACAAACCATTTCATCACTGTACCATGGATCCCTATTTCTTGAAGCCTTTGTAGTAAATTATTGTGATTGATGGAGTCAAAGACTGCAGTGAGGTTGATTAAGAATAGAACAAAACCGTTTTGTATGTTATCTATGCCTCTTATAAGGGTGTCCATAAGTAACATAATTAGTGTTTTCACACTGTGATTCTGTTTAAATCCGTATTGGTGTAGGTCTAGCGGGGCATGGTTGTCTGTGTTCCTGTAGTTGTTGCTGGATTATTTTTTCAATTACCTTGGTTATGAAAGGTAAGCTTGAAATTGATTGATAGGAGCAGGGGTCTTTGGTATCCAGGTTCTTGCCTTTCAGAATGGGTCTTATGGATGCTTGTTTGAGTTATGAGGGAAGGTATCCTTGAGTGAGTGATGAGTGGGTGATCTTTAGTAGATATGGCGTTAAATATTTTCTTGTATGTTTAATCCAACTGACTGGACATGGGTCGATGGGTGATGTAGTTGTATTGATATTGGTTATTATAGAGTCAAGTTGCTTTTCCAAGGGGATGTGGAATGAGTCCCATGTTTTTTCGTAGTTATGATGAGCATGGGGTATGCCCGATTGGGTCAGTTTAGATGATGGCTTCTTTGTGAATTTTATCTGTAGGAAGTCTTCCAGGTCGTGTGGGGTTATGGAGTTCGCGTCATCTGGTTCTCTTGGTTCTTTAGTTAGCCTGTTTACTATATCAAATAGTTTTCTTGGTTTGTTAAGGGATTTCATTATCAGATTTGTATAGTATTCCTTCTTACAGTTGTTTATCATGTTGTGGTATATGACTTGCATTTTGTTGTATTTTGTTAGATGGTCTTGGTCTTTGGTTTGACGCCATTGCTTCTCCAGTTTCCTTAGTTGTTTCTTCTGTTTATTGATTTCAGTTGAGAACCATGAAGCATTGTGTTTTCTTCTGCTGCCTTGAATTGCTTTGTTTGGTGCTGTTGCTGCATTGTGGAGCGTGTTGTTCCAATTAGTGATGATGGAATCAAGGTTTGTTGTATTTTGCTCAAGCTCTGGTAGTAGTGTTCTAAGAATTTTTCCTTGTTGTAAGTACAGAATCTCCTTCTTTCCCCTTCAAGGTTGTTTCTGGTATTCTTTCCATTACGGGTGCATTAATGGAGAAGTTGACTATATGATGGTCCTACCATGGGATTGGTGTGACTGTTAGGTGTGTTAATAGGTTTTAGGTAATATATTGGTTGGGTATAAAAATAAGGTCCAGGGTCCTCCCTTTCTTGTGGGTTGGAGTATTTACCATCTGTGTATAGTGTAGATCCTTCATTGCATCAGAGAAAGTTGCTGCATCATGCTGTGGTAACAATGGGAGGTTAGGGTCTCCTAGGATGAGGAGAGGTTTGTTTTGTGCAGTGTGGGCGCACACTAGCTCTAGGATGGTTGAGAGTTCTTCATCAGAACTTGGAGCTCTGTATATGAGGCATAATGCTAGGTTCCTATTTAAGATTATTATTATATTGTTTCCTTTTGAGTGAAAGGAGGTGGTTGTGGCGAAGTTTAGGTGTGCCTTTGCTATGATTAGAACTCCTCCACCTCTTCGTGAATGCCTTGCGGAGTTATGCATTGTATATGGTTGAGAGGCAATTTGATTTATAATAACATTGTCTGAGTCGAAGAGTCATGTTTCAGTGATGCACATTATATCTATATTCTGGGCTTGTATGTAATCTAGTATTGTATAGAATTTGTTTCGGATTGATCGAACATTGATTAGTGCACATTTGAGTGGGATATGTTGTTGAGTCTTGGATGTGGCTGTCTTTGTATAGGTAGTGAGGGATATTTGGATTATCCTTCGTGGTCTATTGTGTAGATTTTGGTTTGCATGTATCTACTTGTTTGAATGATTGGGATCAGCTGAGCTGATGTGAGGGTAGTCGTTTCCCCAGCATTTAGGAACATGGGTTTGAGGAGTAAAAGTGTGAGGAGGATTAAGGTGAGTAGTTTTGTGCTCATTGTTTATGTTTCTTCTTGCTTTATGTTTAATAATTAGTGGGGCCACTGAGGTGAAAGTTACTTGCAAGATGGGAGCTTGATGGTGGTTTGTGTGCTTATGCCTGTATTCGTCTGGCAGAGGAATTTAACTGGTTGCTTCTTTGTGGGGTAAGCAATATGCATCAAAGGTTACTCACCATTCTGTAGGGTTCAGGTTAAGTTTAGTCGGCTTTGTCAATGTTGTTCTCTCATGCTTTAGCCTCTTGCTTGCTCGTCATGGCAGTTTTGTTCAATTGTTACAAGTTTTTAAGGACTATGAGTTTTGCGAAGGGTATCGTCCCTGCTTCAAGTCCCCGCCTAAAGGCAATGCCAAACTGGTGTGGCCCTTAGGTGCAGGTCCGCCTGAAGACGTGCTAGATTTAAAATTGGCGCTGCTATGAAAAATGTCCTGGTGCAGGTGGCCTGTTTACTTCTTGTCTTGTTTTTCGGGACAATTAGGTGTTTATGTTCTTGGACCTTCTAGGTCTGATTTCTGGGTCTCATGTTATCAGCTGTTGTGCGGTGAATGATTTTGAATGTAGTGATAATGATCTTGTATTTTATACTGGTATGTATCGGGAGCCAGTGGAGCTGTTTCAGGATGGGGGTGATGTGGTCTTGTCTTGTGGATCCTGTTATGATACAGGCTGCCATATTCTGTGCAATCTGGAGAGTGTAAGGCGTTCTTAGGAAGTCCTTGATAGATTAAGTTACAGTAATCTAGGATTGGTGTAATTGTTGCTTGACATCCTAAAGTCATCATGGTAGAGTAGAGGTTTAAGTTGTTGCATCAGTTTCATCTTGTGATAAGCCAATTTTGTGGTTGGAAGCTGAGGATTTGGTTAAAGGAAATTCCAAGGTATTTTATGTCCTGTTTTACTGTTATGTTATTGTGTGATGATTTTATGAGTGACAGTGGTGAGAAATATTTGTTCCTGATGATGTGCATAGCCTCTGTTTTTTTGAAGATGGTTTTCAGGTTGTGATGGTGGAGCCATTCTATCATTGCATCTAAGCATTCTGTTATTTTTGTGCACTCTGGCTTGTCTGTATTAAATACAGTGTATATCTTTATCTTTATTAAAACATTTGATCAACCGCTACTGCCGAAGCATAGAGCGGTGTACAATAAAAAGGTCTACACTGCAAATCATAGAAAAGAACGCCATAAAATGAAAGGAAAGTAAAAGCAAAGCACACAGCAATAAAAGCAAATAACTAACCAGATAAATTTAACATAAAAGCTAAAACTAAAAACACAAAGGTGCAACACCACCAACAAACACACAACAACAACGGGGAGACAACTTTATGGTCAGGGAGGGGGGACTGGCAGGAAGGTCGAAAGCCTGAGTGAACAGATGTGTTTTGAGTAGTGACTTGAATTGAGGATAAGAAGATTCTAATCTGAGGGAAGGTGGTAGAGAATTCCAGAGGAATGGACCGAGAAAGAAAAAGGCGGAATGACGAGTCTGCTCTAACCGGGCTTGTGACGGAGAAGGCAGTGATAAACGGTTGGCGTGAAGAGACCGGAGTTGACGGTAAGGAGTGTGAAGAAAAACCAGATCCGCAAGATACAAAGGATGACCAGTATGAAGAGCACGGTGAATCAGAATCAGAAACTTATATTGATAGCGAAAACTAAGTGGAAGCCAGTGCAAACGGAGAAGGAGGGGAGTGATATGATCAAACGGCCGGGAAAAGGTGATAAGGCGAGCTACAGTGTTTTGAATAGATTGTAATCGTTGAAGCTGATATTTAGGGAGGTTGGCTAGAAAAACATTACAATAATCAAGCCTACTAACAACCAGAGCCAGAACCAAAGTGACCAGAGAATCAGGGGAAAAGAGAGAACGAGTAGCCCGAATCTGCCGAAGGGTCACAAAGGACCGCCGAGTGAGTGAAGAAATGTGCTCGTGAAAAGAAAGCGTGGATTCAAGTATAACCCCCAGGTAACGGAAAGAAGAGACAAGAGGAATAGAAACTGAATCAATCATGGGAGAGACCGTAGGACAGGAACCACTAAGAGATACCCACATAGCCGTGAATTTTGAGGGGTTTAAGTGAAGAAAGTTCTGCGAGAGCCAAGAAGCAATGTGAGACAGACAGTCATTAAGTGGGGTAATATCCAAAGTGAGGGGGGAGACATGGTATAGGAGAATAATGTCATCCGCATAGATGTACGGAGACACCGAAAACTGCTGAATAGCAAGAGGCAACGGAGCAAGAAAAATATTAAATAATAGAGGTGATAGAACAGAACCTTGTGGAACACCACAGAAAAGAGGGAGGGAGGAAGAAGAGTGCTTACCCGAGTGTACAGTGAACGAGCGAGCAGTGAGAAAAGAACGGAACCATTGAAGAACAGAGCCCCGCAACCTAATATCGAAAAGACAAGAAAGAAGCGTCCGGTGATCTATCAGGTCGAAAGCCGCAGAAAGATCCAGAGAAACGAGAAGAGTAAGATCACCACGATCGTGAGCAACGTGAATTTCATTAAGAAGTGCCAAAAGAACAGTTTCAGTGCTGTGCCCATGACGGAAACCTGCTTGACGGGGGTGAAGAATATGTGTAGCCTCAACATGTGAGTTCAATTGCTCAAAAACAAAGCGCTCTAAAAGTTTCGCCAAGAACGGAAGATTGGAAACTGGCCGCCAGTTAGACAAAACAGAAGGCTCTAAGGTGGGCTGTCTCAGAAGGGAACGGACGGCAGCAGATTTCCACAGAGACGGGAAAAGGCCAGAGGATAGACTAGAGTTGATAATAGTAGTAAGAACTGGAACAAGTTGCAGAGAGGGTTCAGATAACCAGAGAGACGGGATGGGGTCCAGCACACAAGTTGTTTTACGAGATTTCAACAACAACTGTAGAACTTCCGCGGATGTGACCAACTGAAAAGTGGTCCAGGTATGAGCAAGAGCCTGGTTAGGCGAAGAAGGGGGAGGGGACGGCAAAAGATCGGTGAACAGAGTGGGAGACCCCCCGGAGGAGGAATCGGGCAGAGGGGATAGAGGTAAGGGAGGGGAAGGAGTCGAAAAAGAGGCTCGCAGCTTATGTATCTTGTCTGAAAAAAAGGTAGCCAGAAGTTGAGGGTCTGGCAGCCGGGATGTTGGACCACCGCGGGAACTAGTAGAGGAAAGCCCTCGAAGGATAGAAAAGAGCTGTTTGGAGGAATGGGCAGCTTCGGAGATCTGAGCAGAGTAGAAAGCACGCTTTGCTGCCTGGACCGCCACCCGATATGCAGTAGATAACTGGCGAAAACGCAGTAACAAGTCGAGAGAGGGGCGGCTAGTCCAATGACGCTGTACCTGGCGGAGCTGAGTCCGCTGCAGGCGTAGCGAAGGGTGGTACCACTGTGAGTACTTGACAGAACGTTGCCTAGGAACGGGACGAAGAGGCGCCACCTCATCAAGCGCACTAGTGAGCAGTGAATTCCAAAGAGAGGTCTGACATTCAAGGGAGCGTGAAGCAAAGTCCGACGGAAAGAGCACAGAGGGAAAAGCCTGAAGGGCATCGGAAGTACAACGGCGATGCAAAGGGGGGGGGGGAAAGAGGGTGCAGAGGCAAGGGTGAACGCAGATGAGGAGGAGGATACTGAAAAAAGTACGCAGAAATGATCGGACCATGGAACAGCCACCAGAGTGGGAGGTGAGATTGTGGGCAACAACGTGGGGGGTGAAAGAACCAAATCTAAAGTGTGGCCTGCTACATGGGTGGGACCAAAGACATGCTGGCGCAGAGAAGCATCAGACAGAAGGTTCAAAAAGTCGCGGTCTTTTGATCTGGAAGGGTGATCCACATGGACATTGAAATCACCAAGAACTATGAGATTGGGAAACTGCAGTGCCATATCTGAGAGCACTTGTAATGTTAAATCCCAGCGTGTAGTGGAAGGGGAAGGAGGGAGATAAATAAGTAGAAAATAAAGTGGGGGGGATGAATTAAGACGTAGAAAGAGAGATTCGGAGAGAGAGGCCGAGGGGGAAGAAATCTCCTCAATAGCAATAGAGGCCCGATGGAGCAGGGCCACCCCACCCCCGCCCCTACCCCTTCGAGAAGCCGAGAGCGCTGAGTAACCGGGAGGAAGAGAGCTAGACAGGACAGGCCCGTCACCATCCTTCAACCAGGTCTCTGTGAGAAAGCAGAGATCAAGCGAATGTTGAGAGATACGATCATGAACCAGTAGAGACTTTGACCGAAGGGAACGGCAGTTCAGTAAGGCTAGATTGAGTGTAAGATTGCAGGCAGCCACAGCATGCCCTAGGGAGGAAGGATATCATCACATCATCAGCATATATTTGATATTGCATGTTATAGTTGCATATTATCGAGCATAGGGGTTGAATATATATATTGAATAATAAGGCTGAAAGTGATGAGCCTTAGAGAATCTCTTGTAGCTGTTGGAATGGTTTTGACGCCTGCAGGCCCACATGCTCATGCTGTTGTCTGTGGTTCAAGTATGATTGGAACCACATGAATGTTGTGCTTTGTAGGCCTATCTCACTCAGCCTTTAGATTAGTTGTTGATGACTGACAATGTTGAAAGATGTTTGATGTTGTTGATACCTGTTAGGATATGATTTAGTAGGGATGTAAGTAAACATAGAAACATGAAGACAGAAAAAGACCACATGGCCTATCTAGTCTGCCCTTCCATATCAACCACTACAACAGTCCCCTTTTTTCCTTTAGAGATTCTCTGTGTTTGTCCCATGCTTCTTTAAATTCACTGTCCTCATCTCTACCACCTCTACTGAGAGACTATTCCATGGATCCACCACTCTTTCCGTAAAGAATTATTTCCCCATATCACTCCTGAATCTAACCCCTTTCACCCTCATCCCATGTCCCCTAAAAGCAGAGCTTGCTTTCAATCAAAAGAGGATCTCCTCCTGTGTATTTATGCCACAGAGGTATTTAAACGTCTCAATCATATCACCTCTATCCCACCTTTCCTCTAAGGTGTACATATTAAGACCCTTGTCTGTCCTCATATGCTTTATAATGAAGACCACTAACCATTTTAGTAGCCACCCTCTGTACTGACTCCAACCTGTTTATATCCTTTTGAAGGTGTGGTCTCCAGAATTGCATACAATACTCTAAATGAGATCGCACTAAAGACTTATACAGAGGCACTATCACCACCTTTCTTCTGCTGGCCATTCCTCTCCCTATGCACCCAAGCATCCTTCTAGCTTTTGCTGTCACCTTTTCTACCTGTTTAGCTACTTTAAGATCATCAGACACAATCACGCCTAGGTCTTGCTCTTCTTTAGTGGACAAAAGTACTTCACCCACTATACCATATTGCTCCCTTGGATTGCTGCAGCCCAAATGCATGACCTTGCATTTTTTAACATTAAATCTCAGCTGCCAAATTCTAGACCATTCTTCAAGCTTAGCTAGATCCCTCCTCATGTTATCTACACCTTCCTGGGTGTCTACTCTATTGCAGATTTTGGTATCATCCGCAAAGAGGCAAACCTAACCTGACAGCCCTTCCGCTATATCACTAACAAAGATGTTAAAAAGAATCGGACCAAGGACAGATCCCTAGGACACACCACTGGCAACCTCCTTCTCCTCAAAATGAGCTCCATTTACCTGTACCCTTTGTCGCCTCCCACTCAACCAATTTATAACCCAAGCATTAACTTTAGGGTCCATCCCTAGGGTACTTAGTTTGTTTATAAGTCGCCTGTTATGAACGGTGACAAAGGCTTTACTGAAATCTAAATACACCACATCTAGGGCTCTCCCTTGGTCCAACTCCCTGGTAACCCAGTCAAAGAAATCAATCAGATTTGTCTGACAAGACCTGCCTCTGGTGAATCTATGCTGCCTCGGATCCTGTAAAGTTTTGACAGTGTGGTTGGGTCTGAAGCCGTGTTGGTGGGCGTCAAGGGGTGCAGCATGGTTGATATGATTTTGAAGCTGGAGTTGAACAGCTTTCTCAATCATCTTAGTGAGGAATGGTAAACTAAAGATAGGACGGTAAGATGCTGGGTCAAGTGGATCAAGCTGAGGGTTTTTTAGGATAGGTCTTATGCAAGCTTGTTTAAGGCTGGTTGGTAGGTATCCTTGTGAAAGCGAGAGATGGGTAATTTTAAATAACGTTTTTCCTAGCTCCTATTTTGTGAGCTTAGTCCCTGTGACAAGGCATGGGTCAAGTGCAGATGTTGTTGCAGTTATGATGTTCTTCAGTTGTTCAAAGGCAGGCAGGTGAAAAGTACCCCATGGTTTTTGCATGATGAGAGCATGTAGGCATATTGGTGGCTAGTGAGTTACTGTTTGGAATTCCATTGGCATCTCTTGTTTGTAAAGAGTGCCATCTGATGTGGGTCAGTGTTGTTCATTGTACTTCGATTAGGGTCTTTCATGAGTTTGCATACAAGTTCAAAGAGCTCTCTGGGTCGATTGAGGGAAATCTTTAACAGATTAGTTTGGTATTCCTTCTTGCATCTGTTTATCAGTATGTTATATTCTTGCTGTTTAAAGTTGTAACATTGTTGGTCCTCAATGCATTTGGTTCGTCTCCATTTTTTTCAAGTTTCCTGAGTGATCATTTTAATGTTCTGATGTTATTAGAGTACCATGAGGCGGTGGGTCTGTTGAGTATGAACATAGTGCTGCTTTGGACTGCAGCCGCTTTGAAGATTACTTGATTCCAAGTATTTATTGTGTTCTCTAGGTTGTTCTTGTCTTGGGAGGGCTGTGGTGTGACCTCTTCAATGAATTGATCTTTCTTAAAACTTTAGAACCTTCTTTGTTCTTGTATAGGTTTCTCTTGAGTTCGTGTGGTTGGTCCAAGTATAACATTGAATCTGAGCATGTGGTGGTCTGACCAGGGCACTCGCTCAATAGTAGGCTGAGATTTGGATCTGTTGGCTATCACATTTGTAGGAGCAAAGATGAGATCCAGGGTGCTTCCTTGTTTGTGGGCCGATGCATTGACTATTTGAGTAAATTGTAGGTTGTCCATGACTTGAAAGAAAGTTTGAGCTTCTTGTGGGGTGGTGGATGGGAGGTTAAAGTCTCCTAGGATTAGGAGGGGTTTGTGTGCTTTTAAGTGTGCACATGCTGATTCTAGAATGGTTGAAAGAGCTTCTGTGGTTGCCTGTGGAGCTTTGTAAGTGATGCAGATCGAGAAGTGTCTGTTGGTGGCTGTTATGATGTTGTTGTCAGAGCTAGTTGAGCTTAGTGTGTTGAGCTCGAGGTTCTTGTGGGCAATGATAAGGGCTCCTCCACCTCTTCTATTTATCCTGGGGCAATTATGTAAGGTGTGCGTTGTTGTAGTAAGTAGGTTTAGCATGACATTGTCCGAATCTGTTAGCCATGTTTCATTGAAAAGAAATAGATCAATCTTTTGGTTGTGTATATAGTCGGAGATTGTGTTGAGTTTATATTTAACAGAACGTGCATTAATTAGAGCACATTGTATATGCTTGTTAATCAAACCATTTTGGTTGTAGTTTCCAGTTATTGGGATAGTTTGGATCTGAATAATTCGCCTGGGTTGCTTGTTGGGTATTTTGAGGCCATGTGGAAATATCGGTAGGTGATGTAAAAGCTGTATTGTTGGAGTTAGATATGTGTTTGCTTGTAGAGGGGCTGTTTTTACTATAGTGGTTAGTAGGTGCATGAGTATAAGGGTAAACAAAAGAGTGTTTAAGGGTTGCATGATTATGTTTATTGAGTATAACTATAACTGTGCGAATGTTTTCCAATTACTTATGTATGTCCAAGTGTTCATAGGTCTCATTTTACCTGTAGATCTTACTGTAGCTATCCTGTGTCTACAGAGCAGTTCTCTTTCGCACTCAGCTCTCTCACACCTGCTGGGTTGTGTCCCAGTACTAGTGTCAGGCTCCTTGTTCTGCTGTGAGTCATCATCAGTGAGGGACTACTGGAGGCATTTGTAATGGTTTGGGAGCTCGAGAGCCCTCTGGGGTTTTCCATGGTTGTATTGCTTTGCTTATGGCCACTCCTAAGGGCCTGCACCTAAGAGCTAAGCCAAAGGGCCTTCTGGTGAGGGCCTCAGGTGCAGGCCCACCAGGTACTGGCACATCTGGAGGTGCCTTTACTTTTAAATGGGGCTGGTTTCTGGTGCTGTGTGAGGTCCAATTGGCTTGGAGGCAAATGGGGAGGACTCTCCTTCCCGCTCACCTCCCAATACCGATTGGGTCCCTGGAGTCTGTGGCGGTGCAGTCCTGCGCCTGGAGGTGCCTTTACTTTTAAATGGGGCTGGTTTCCAGTGCTATGTGAGGCCTGATTGGCCTTGTGGAGTCAATCGGGGAGGGCTCTCCTTCTTGCTCATCTCCCCGATGCCGGAGATGCTAGACAAGGACTACAAAGAAAGAAGATATTCTGGACATGAGAGGGAGAGGAAACTGGAGGACAGACATATATTTGGCCAACAGGGGAAGGGAGAATAAGTAGACAGGGAAGATGCTAGACATAATGGGGAATAGGATGACAGCAGGGAGATGTTGGACATGGGAGGCCGAGAGAAATGGAGAGACGATGCTGAACATTTTGGAGAGGCTAGGGAGACAGATTCTGGACTGAGGGGATACTAAGAACATAGACAGAGGAGATATTGGCCATGGAGAGGCCTAGGAACACAGAAAAGATGCCGGACATGGGGGGATACAGACGCACGGGTGACTCGATGCAGCAGACTGCACTATGCTCTAGTGCAGAGGTTTACTCAATGTTTTCCATGCCAGTCTTGCTTCTGATGCAGGAAACAAGCTAGCACAGGAAAAGCCTAAGTAAGCTAAATCATGGCACAGTGGACATGCTAATCACATGAAAATGAATTAATTTTTAATTGCTCCTGATATACAAAATTGCAAAGAAGCTTAGCATAATTTTTTACCGCCCTCTTTACACTGGATCTTTTCACCAGCTCAAGGCAGGCATAAAGATGCAACCATGAGCAAAAGGAACATCTGAGGTGAAGTGTCACACTACACTTCAGATGATCCAGGCAGTCCCAAACCCCCGATCCCCCCAAAAATAAACATTGGTGACCTTAAATATGATATCTTGGAGGCAGGAGCGTGAAGACAGCACCCCTGCCTCCCATCATTTGAAGTACCGGGGGAGGAGGGATAGAGGAAGGGTCTACTGGGAATTCTTTCTTTATTGGGAGGGTTGGAGTGGGGGATCTAGCAACCACTAAGGCCACCAATGTTTTTTTTCAGGGGGAGGGGGGGTGGAATCAAAGGTTGGGGGACAGAGACCATTGAGGCCACCAATGCTTATTCTAGGGCAGGAATGGGCAAACTACGGCCTGCGGACCTTTTAATCCGGCCCGCGGAGCGCTAGCTAATTTATTCATTTATTCACCTCACTTTCTAGAGGACGCAGCGTAATCTCGCAATGGCCGGCTAGTGTAGTGCAGAATCCCAAAATGAGTGGGGCAAAGAAAAGAAAAGTGGACAGTGAATGCAGAGTGTTTAATAAGGAATGGATAGCAAAATATTCTTTTACGGAAGTCCGATCAATGGCTGTATGTCTCATATGCCAGGAAACTGTTGCGGTTTTCAAAGAATATAATATCAGCCGTCATTTTGCCACGAAGCATGCTAACTATGCTAGCAAGCAGTCGCCCCAAGAACGGGGGTCTACAGCTCGGAGGTTGATGGCTAAATTACAGGCTCAGCAAAATTTATTTCACAGACAAACTGCGATTCAAGAGTCAAGTACCAAAGCAAGTTTTATGCTCTCATTCAAATTAGCAAAAGCTAGTAAACCCCTCTCTGAAGGAGAGTTTTTGAAAGAATGCATGATAGAGACCGCAGGTCTTTTGTGTCCAGAGAGCAAAGAAACGTTTGAAAAACTCAGTTTATCACGCAGGACAGTGACTCGTCGTGTGGAACTGATTGATGAAGACATAACAAACAAGTTAAATAATATTGCAGAGTCCTTTAAATTATATTCGCTAGCACTGGACGAAAGTACAGACATAAAAGACACAGCTCAGCTCTTAATTTTTATCCGAGGGATTAGCGACAGTTTTGAAATAACAGAGGAGTTTTTGGCCATGGAGCCACTTAAAGGAAAAACACGGGGAGAAGATTTGTATGACCGGGTGTCTGCTGTCATCGAGAGTATGAAGCTACCTTGGAGTAAACTTGCTAATGTCACTACGGATGGATCTCCAAATTTAACTGGAAAAAATGTGGGATTGCTGAAAAGAATTCAGGATAAAGTGAAAGAGGAAAACCCTGAGCAAGAAGTTATTTTTCTCCACTGCATCATACACCAAGAATCTTTGTGTAAATAGTAATTACACTTACCTGGTAAATGTAGTTCCTTGAGAGACGACAGCTTAGTCCTCAACGTATGGGTTGTGCACCTCCTCCTGCAGCATGAAGACTGGACCAATCAAATTTCAGCACCACTGGAATCAGCATAGCAGGCATCCCTTGAACTCCAGTGACCAACTGTCAAAGCAAACTCAGAGAAACAGCTAAACCTTCAACCAAGTCTCATTGTTTTTTGTTTTTTTTTTTAAACAGTGGACAATGGCACCCAAGCGAAGGGAACAGAATGTCCCGCTCCTGCCACAGCATAAACCAATAGTGAGAGTAAGAGAAACAAACATTGGAGTGAAACAAAAGAAATCAAAGAGGCACACTCACCTGGAAATAAGACCTTCTGAATCCGAGGCGTGCCACACTGAAAACTGCATAGGGAGGGAAGGAGGACTAAGCTGTCGTCTCTCAAGGAACTACAATTACCAGGTAAGTGTAATTACTATTTCCTTATCGTTCCTCCAGCTTAGTCCTCAACGTATGGGATGTAACAAAGCAGCCTAACGGGCGGGATTCCTCCAGCCGGCACGCAAAACCGCGGAACCAAAACTGGCATCGCCCGCCGCTAAAACATCTAGTCGATAGTGCTTACTGAAAGTGTGAAGAGAAGACCACGTGGCCACTTTACAGATGTCCACGGGTGAGACCAAACTATACTCCGCCCAGGACGCAGCATGCGCCCGGGTAGAATGAGCACGCAAACCAACAGGCGGCAGCCGGCCGTGCAAGAGATAAGCCGAGCCTATCGCCTCCTTGATCCACCGAGCAATGGAAGCCTTCGCCGCAGCCTCACCCTTCCGAGGACCGCCAAACAGCACAAATAAATGATCAGATTTACGAAAGGCGCTGGTAACCTTCAAGTAGCGACGTAAAACCCTCTTGAGGTCCAACCGACTAAGCCCGCGATCGGAGGCATGCTCCGCCGAGGCAGGAAACACCGGGAGTGATACCACCTGATTCAAGTGAAAGGGAGAAGACACCTTAGGCAAGAAAGAAGGCACCGGCCGTAGCACCACCTTCTGAGCCGAGAAAGATAGAAAAGGCTCCCTGCAAGACAGGGCCTGGAGCTTGGAAATATGCCGCGCCGAACAAATTGCTACCAAGAACACAGTCTTAAGCGTCAAGTCCTTTACCGAAGACCGAGAGAGAGGCTCAAAAGGAGCCGCACTGAGGGACCGCAAAACTAAGTTGAGATCCCATGAAGGCACCGAAATCCTGCGGGCCGGACGCAGTCGAGAAACGGCCCTCAAGAAGCGAACCACATCAGCATGAGCACCCAGCGACACGCCGTGGACCTTACCGCGGTAGCACGAAAGCGCCGCCAACTGAACGCGCAAGGAGCTGGCGGCCAAACCTTTAGTAAAACCGTCCTGTAAAAAGTCAAGGATTACTGGAAGAGAGGCCGTGACAGCCCGAACCTGACGCCGAGAGCACCAATCCTCAAAGATACGCCAAACTCGTACATAGGCCAGCGAAGTCGATCGCTTGCGCGCTTGTAAGAGAGTCGCCACGACAGACGCGGAATAACCCCGTTTTCTTAACCGCGCCCTTTCAATAGCCAGGCCGTAAGAGAGAATCTCCCCACTTGCAGCATGCGAAGAGGACCCTGACACAACAGATCCGAATCCAGGGGAAGCCGCCACGGAGATCCGACCAATAATCTCATCAGGTCGGCATACCAAGGACGACGAGGCCAATCCGGCGCTATCAACAGCACCCGCCCCCGGTGGGCCTCGATACGCTGAATCACGCGTCCCAGCAGAGGCCACGGGGGAAACACGTAAAGAAGGCCCGACGACGGCCATCTCTGCAGAAGAGCATCCAGGCCTTCCGACATCGGCTCCCTTCGACGACTGTAGAACAGAGCTGCCTTCGCCGAGTGCAGCGTGGCCATCAGGTCCATAACCGGCTGCCCCCAACGCTGAACCAGCTGCTCGAACACCCGCGAGTTTAGCTCCCATTCGCCGGGATCCACCTGAACCCTGCTGAGAAAATCCGCAGTCACGTTGTCCTTCCCGGCAATGTGCGCTGCCGATATGGCTAGGAGCCGGGGCTCCACCCACTCGAACAATGCCCGCACCTCCGTCTCCAAGGCCACGCTTCCGGTTCCGCCCTGTCGGTTTATGTAGGCCACCGCCGTCGCATTGTCGGAGAGTACTCGCACCGCTCGAGAGGAGACCAGGTACTCGAAGTGTAGCAAGGCCAACCGTACGGCACGAAGCTCCAAGCGGTTGATTGACCAACCGCTCTCCTCCGGAGACCAGAGACCTTGAGCGAACTGTTCGCCGCAGTGAGCGCCCCAGCCGGTCAGGCAAGCATCCGTCAAGAGCGGAATCCAGAGTGGCTGCTCTAAGGGCATCCCCGCTTGAAGCGACGACTTGCTCAGCCACCATCAGAGATCCCTCCGAACCGACATCGGGCAAGGGAGACGCTTGCTCAGCGAATCCGACTGATTGGACCAGCGACGGAGCAAGGCTCTCTGAAGCGACCGCATGTGAAACCGAGCCCAAGGCACTACCTCCAGGGAAGCAGCCATGGTCCCCAACAACTGGAGGTAGTGCCAAGCCGACGGAGCGGGGCTCTTCCGAAACTGTTGCACGAGAGCGCGAAGCGCCAACACCCTGCGGTCGGGCAGAAAAACCGAACCCCCGCACGTGTCGAACCGTACGCCCAAATATTCGAGGCACTGCGTTGGGGCCAAGTGACTCTTGCGTGGGTTGACCACCCAGCCGGGGGACTGCAAGAGCGCCACGACCTTGGACGTCGCGGCCAAGCTCTCCTCCCGAGACTTCCCGCGAATCAACCAATCGTCCAGATAGGGATGGACCAGCACCCCTTCCTTGCGCAAGGCCGCCGCCACAACCACCATGATCTTGGTGAACACTCGAGGCACGGTCGTAAGACCGAATGGCAATGCTTGGAATTGGAAGTGGCCCCACGGTAGCGCGAAGCGGAGATACCGCTGCTGATCTTCCCGGATTGGGATATGGAGGTAAGCTTCCGTGAGGTCTAGGGAAGTGAGGAACTCGCCCTTGCGGACGGCAACCAGCACTGACCGCAGAGTTTCCATCCGGAAGTGAGGCACCCGCAGACAGCAGTTCACACCTTTGAGATCCAAAATGGGGCGAAGAGTGCCATCCTTTTTTGGCACCACGAAATAAATGGAATACCTTCCTAGACCATACTCCGCCTGCGGAACGGGAACTACCGCCCCCAGCTGGATAAGATGATCGAGGGTTTGGCGAATCAGAGCAGTCTTGCATTCTCCCCGGCAGGGAGACGCTACAAAGGAATCGAGTACGGGCCTGGCCAAGTCCAGAACATACCCGTCCCGAATGATGTCTAAAACCCACTGATCGGACGTTATCTGGGCCCAAGCGGAGAGAAAGCGTCGAAGACGGCCTCCGATCACTGGGATCTCCACCGGGGCCCGCTGCCCTTCATTGGGGCTTGCGAGCGGAAGTAGCAGCTGCAGCCGTGAATCCTCTACTGGCTCCACGAAAGCCCCGAAAACTCGAAGCTCTCGAGACATATCTGCCACGTTGAAATCCACCAGAACGGGGGGATCGAAACCGCCGAAAGTTCCGAAACTGCCCCCGAGCAGCCGGAGGCGCCCTACCTCTCTTGGGTCGATCCTCCGGCAGGCGACCGCCCTTGGACTCACCCAAATCCTTGACCAACTTATCCAAATCCTCACCAAATAGCAGCCTACCCTTAAAGGGCAACCTGCCCAAGCGAGACTTGGACGAACCATCGGCCGCCCAATTCTTCAGCCAAAGGGCTCTGCGAGATGCTACCATGGATGCCATGCTGTTGGAGAGAGCTCTAATGAGATCATAATGGACATCCGCTAAATACGCCGAACCAGATTCCAGGCGGTGGAGCTCACTCAACATTCCGGCCTCCAAGGAGGGGGTTTGCTGAAGCTGCTGCACCCAGCGCAAACATGCACGTGCCACCCAAGCTCCACAAACCGAAGCCTGCAACGCAATCGCGTCAGCCTCAAACGACTGCTTCAACAAACCGTCCATTTTCCGGTCCTGCGGCTCACGCAAGGCCGCACTACCCTCCACCGGTATCGTGGTTTTCTTAGTCACCGCCGAGACAGCTGCATCAACCTTGGGAGAGCGAAAGCGCTCAAGATCGACGTCTGACAGAGGATAGAGCCTCCGCATGATTTTCACCCCCTTAAGGCCCGACTCAGGGGTATCCCACTCGGACTGAATCATTTGATCAATCACTCGGTGAATGGGAAAAACCACGTTAGTTTGTCGCACCGCCTGAATAATTGGGTCCGCTCCATCCGCCTCTTCCACCGGAGGAGTCGGAGCCAAACCGAGAGTCTGCAACGCCTCTGAAACAAGCGCGGGCAATTCCTCGCGTCTGAAGATGCGAATGATCTTCGCCTGATCCTCCGGCTCGGGGAGCTCGCCCTCTTCTAAAGCCTCCCCATCCGCTTCGTGATCGAAATCCGGATCATCGCCGTCAGGCCACTCCGTTGCTGACTGGAATGGGTCGTGCAGACGTTGTCGCATAGGCGCCATGCCACCGGACAACGGGCTCTCCGCATCAGCAAAACAAAATCGGGAGAAAAATCCTCCAAGGGCAAGAAACCCCCAAGATCCGGCTGACCCCCAGAAGGTAAGGGAACCGCCGAAGGAAGCCCCGAGGACCCCTCTAGAGGCGAATCCAACACCCCGGCTGTGGAACCGGGCTGCACTTCCGCAGCCAAGGAATTCTCCAGGCTCTGCTCCATACTGAGAGAGACCGCAGCACAGCGCTGGCAGACGCCCGTCTCAGGAGCTGCACCCCGCCGAGAACCACAAATTATACAAAGAGACCCCGAAGGCATGGAAAACCTGGAAAGGCAGGGCAGCAAGCAATTAGCGAGGCCCCCCAATGCTGACAAGCAAGGGAAGGCTGACAGTCCCAGCAGAACCAGCACACCAACTGGGAACTGGGCAATAGTCAGCACCGGCGAGGCAGAGGCGCCAATGTAAAACGCTCTCTCTTGTGAAGTATTATATTGTACTTTATTTATTCATTAATAAAAAAAAATATTTCACCCAAAAAATCGTGCCCAGACACACCTAGGAACAAAACCGCGAAGAGGAAAGGAGAACAGAATTCCCCCCCCCCCCCTTAGCCGCGGGACAGAAGAACCCCGAGGAAAGGGCCCAAATTAACAAAAAACACCGAAATAAAAGAAACTTAATAAAAGAAAGGGGAAAAAATCACCGCGTGGTTAACACGTTGAAAAGCACCGGGAACTGAAAGGCACAAAATGGCCGCTGCAGCGAGAAAATTTTGGCGCGCCCTTGCCTCTCACGGGCGGAACAGCCCGAGTGCAGGGAATCTCGTCTGCCGACGGGGCACCGAATCGCCGCAGCTTTCGCGCCCCAGAGCCCCCGAAAAATGAAAAATCGCCAAATTAAAGGGAGCTGCCAAATTGGTTGAGCAGAGGCACAGAGAAGCTGGAGTGAAACGGCTCCGCCGTCAACTACCAGCACTTACCGGCACAGAAGCAGCACAACTACTACTGCTGAAAGAAGCTGCCGTACAACCACCGCGGGAGCTCTGCCCCGAACAGCCCTGGGGCAGAGATCCCAATAATACAGAGAGAGGCAAGGTCAGAAAAGCGGCTTAGGCTGTGCAGGAGAGAGACCTTCCTCAGGTCTCCCCCCTCCCCCACGGAGTGCCGAAATGAGTGAAAAAATTTTTAAAGAAACAGGAACCCCTTAAGCTAAAAAAAAATGAAATAAGTCCTAAGAGGACAAAAAAGAAAAACTCAAAAGGTAGCTAGGGAAAAAGACACACTAAACTGAATGACTAGTGAGCCCAGCAAGGCTCACTAACGTCTTCCTGCTGCATGAAGACTGGACACACTGGAGTTCAAGGGATGCCTGCTATGCTGATTCCAGTGGTGCTGAAATTTGATTGGTCCAGTCTTCATGCTGCAGGAGGAGGTGCACAACCCATACGTTGAGGACTAAGCTGGAGGAACGATAAGGAAATCTGTATTACAGCTTAGTCATGTTGTGAATCCAGTTATAAAGCTTGTTAACTGCATACGAGCAAAGGGACTTCAGCACCGTCAGTTCATTGCATTTCTGGAGGAAACCGACGCAGACCACCAAGACTTGCTTTACCACTCTCGTGTCCGCTGGTTGAGTTTGGGCAAAGTGTTTAAACGAGTGTGGGATCTTAAAGAAGCGATTGATACATTTTTGGAGTTAAAGGGGAAGTCTGATGATTTTCCAGAGCTGAGCGACAAGAATTGGCTGTGTGACTTTGCGTTTGCTGTTGACATTTTTCTCACATGAATGAGCTTAACGTCAAGCTACAGGGAAAAGACCTGTATATTCACGACATGTATAGTAATGTAAATGCCTTCAAAGCCAAGTTGACTTTTTTTTCTAGGCAAATTTCAAAGAAAAACTTCTCTCATTTTCCCACACTAGCCACACAGGAAAAGGCCATCCAAAATGTGAATAAATATAGCAAATCACTGAATGACCTGCATGAAGAATTCTGCCGTCGGTTTTCAGATTTGGAAAAAATTGAAAAGTCACTTCAGCTGGTGGCCTGTCCCTTGTCACAAGACCCAGAAACAGCACCACAAGAAGTGCAATTGGAACTAATCGATCTTCAATCTGATGCAATCTTAAAGGAGAACTTCCACTCTCTTCCACTAAAAGAGTTCTATGCCTCACTTAAAGATGACTGTTTTCCAAACCTCCGGGGGATGGCACAGAAGATTCTGGCCTTGTTTGGCTCGACCTACGTGTATGAGCAGACGTTCAGCGTCATGAACATCAATAAATCCCGTCACAGATCCCAGTTAACTGACCAACACCTCAGATCTATTCTGCGAATTGCAACAACAAAGCTATCTCCTGACTTTGATGCCTTAACAAAAAAGGGAGACCAACAACACTGTTCCCACTAAAATTGAAGGTACTATTTTATGAAAGAAATACATTGCATAAAAGTTTTGTAAAATAACTCTTTTTATGCTTTTCTACCTTAAATTAATCTAAACATTTAATGTTACAAATTTAAATTTAATTTATATTAATTCACACATACACACCATCTACTCTTGGTCCGGCCCCCGGGTCCAATATATGAACCCATTGCGGCCCTCGAGTCCAAAGGTTTGCCCACCCCTGTTCTAGGGGGAGTGGGGGGATGCCACTAGAGCTACCAAACCGAAATTAGACCTTACCTGCTAATTGTCTTTCCTGGAGATCTCTCCGGGCTAGTCCAGGAACAAGTGGGTTGTCAATCTCCTTCAGCAACTGAGGACTGAAATCTTAAACTTTGAAGAGCTGGTATCTGACTCCCTCTGCTGGCCACTCCCAGTCTAACCTTAACAAAGCAGATGAAAAAATTAATGGCCAAAAATCAGCAGAAAAGTAGGAAAAGGGGAAATACGAAACCGCAGCAGCGTCACAGTGATGTGATGGAACAGGCAAAAAACCAGGATTCTCACCGGGGTGTTTTTTGTTTTTTTTTTAAATTATTTATTTATTTATTTGTTTCAAAATAACCAAGAAGATAAAACGTAACCCATGAACAAGAAGCCATGAGAGAAAACAGAAAAAACAACACATTAGAAGCCATGACGCGGACGCCACCACTAGCCGTCGAGATTCCTTAGGTACCCGCGCTACACGGAAATGTGACCAAAAAACATGGGTGGGTCCTGGACTGGCCCGGAGAGATCTCCAGGAAAGACAATTAGCAGGTAAGGTCTAATTTCGGTTTCCTGTTCGACTCTCCGGGCCAGTCCAGGAACAAGTGGGAAGTACCAGAGCAGTATCTAACCACGGGAGGGACCGAACAGGTATACGAGGACGACCGACACCCTCACACAGGCCTAGCTCTCGGCCAAGCCCGTAAGCCTGCAAAGTTTCGCAAACACGGAAGCGAAGACTACGGAGCTGCCCGACAAAAATCCACCGGCGGAACCCAAGCATATGCCGCCCAAAAGGACACTGGGGTGCCCGTAAAACGATCACGAATATCCGTTCCCTGCGCTCTGCTAGGACAGCCCAATCGCCGGTCCACCAATGGACGACTAGAAGCGGTTGCGCTCTTTCGAGACCCGGCAAAGAAAAAAACGTTCCAAGTCCCAGAAAGACGTAGTGTTTCGAAGGAACTCCTGAGCCATCTAAGAACATCGCCAATGGGAAGATCCCCGACCCGAAAGGAGGGGAGAGCGATAGACTGAGTAATAGAGAATCTACAGACGATCTCCGGAAGAAAGGAGGGAACCGTCCACAACCGCATTCCATCCTCTGAAAAGTGTAGATAGGTAGCCCTACACGATAGAGCAGAGAGATCCGAAATCCACCTCGCGGAACAGAAAGCCCCGAAAGAGGCCATTCGTAAGAAGATCCCCGAGCGAGAAAGCGCTGCCTGGGAAAACAAAAACGAGGTCGCGCCACGTCGTAAGTAGTGAAGACAACATCTACAGTGGAACCCCATCGCGAAGAGGGGATCGAAAGTACTGAACCGCTTGAAGGAAAAAAGGAAGCCGCGCTGAAGGAGCTGGAGACGAAGGCCGCTCACACCTCTGCGAAAGGAAGAGATCGCCGCTAAGCGCCTTTATCCAAACTGTCCGGAAGAAAAGACAGCACGAGCGGAACTAAGGCATCGCTCGGCCGTAGTTCGGCTCTCCGCAGCAAGACCTTGAAAGACGCTATCCCCGAAGCAAAGCTAGGGACTTGGAACGTCTGCGATCCCGCAGCTCAGAGACTATGACCGAAGGCGAAGACCCTTACCAGAACCACCGGTCCCTGCTCAGAGCCAAGCCGGAAGAGCAAAGCAATCCACTTCGGGCATGAGTCGAGGTCCCTGGAACAGAAACCCCCCCTCGAGGGATACCGCCAAGCTTTGTGGATGAGAAGACGCCCAAAATCCGCATACCACGCCTGCTAGGGCCAAACTGGTGGAAAGATAATCACTAGGCCACAGCGACCTGCTATCCTCCGAAGCACACTATTGACCATCCTCCGGTGGCCATGGCTTTCCCAGCCCAACGAGACCATCCAACATGCGCACCCTGCACTTGCGGAAGATCCCGAGAAGCTTTAGCCCCGCCGAAGGTAAGCAGAAGAACCACTATCGGCTGCCTCCAACACAGGGTCAGATTGTGAAACACCACAGCGTGCAGTGACCAAGCCCCGGAACCAGCACAGGCGTGTGGAGTAAAGCCGCCAGGCTTTAATTTTATTTACTTATTTATTCATTTATTTATTTATTATTCTTTTTTTTCTTTTTTTCTCGTTTCTGCCGCTGACAGGGCTAGGGAAAGCACTTCTGCCCATAACCTGAGCTGCAGACTCTGCTGCAACAACTCCGCGCTGCCAGTGCCGCCGCGATGAGAGAAAAAAAGACACCGACAGCGCCTATTTCGAGAAAAAAACATGCGCATCACCGTCTGGGAGCAGAGCTACCGGAACCCCACCAGATGAAGGGAACAATTCTGGATCTCCGGTGCTCAAGCCCCCGTGCAATGACGCCGGACTCTGATCTCCGCAACCGACGAAACTGAGAGCTGTCGCAACCAACACCCCAGCAGGCTGGCTTAAGGGAAGCCCTGCACTTAGAAGAACCGGCCCCGGCCACCACCGGAGACTATCGGAGACGACGCTCAACCGGGGCAACCCGTATGCCAAGGGCAAATCTGGAGGATTGCAGTGCGATAACCACACTCGCTGCAACGTCCGCATGTGGGTCCTTGCCCACAGAAGGAGGCCGAAGGACGCCGCCATGTACGCAAGGAGCAGCAGCTAGCGCCACGCCGACAACGCTCGAAGATGCAAGAAAGCTTGCACCAGGACAGGAACGGCAACACGGAGCCTAATAGCAGAAAAAATACCCCGACCTGTACGGTGAAAACCGTCCTTAACGAGAGGAATCTCGAAACCGGCCGCAACTGAACGTTGGCTCGATTGAGCACCCAACGCCGGAGCTGCAGGAGACGGAGACTCCTATACCAGCGGGGTTCGAATTAGCCAGTTGTCGAGGTAAGGGTGTACGACAAAAACGCCCGCTCTCTGTAAGGCTGCCGCCACTACTACCAGCTGTGAGTAGCTGACGTCACCGGAAGTGCTATAGCCTGCCAGAGAGAACTGGTTGGGTGGTAGAAAGGTGCGGGGCGTCGCATCCAGGCCAATCGGAGAGGCTGAAAAGTGTAACTGACCCGTATGCCCCGCAAAATGGAGCAAGACGGTGAAGCTCCGGCCGTTATACAAAGGCATTAGTAACCCTAGGAGAACCTTTAGGGTTATGCCAGCTTTTAGCTGTTTTTACCCTCTAGGCCTCCCTACACTGAGATTTAGACATTGAAATCCAACTATCATATTTACAATACCAGCACCCAGACAGAAGGAGCCTAGAAAAACACATTATTGGACATCACACGGCCATACATTAAGCTAGTAAAGCTGTTTACCCAGGCCCGTGGCTATTTCTCAGTGGAAATGGGAGATCTGCAAACTTCCCAGCCTTCCTGCAGATAAAAAACATATACCAATGGTTTCACTTGGGGAAATTGCTATCTACACCTCTTCCTGTGGCCAATCTGGCCAAGGAGTAACAGAGAGGAAGATTGTGAAGCATGTTAAGAGCTCCTTAATATTATTATTCCGTACATTGCAACAGCAATGGGCGACTAAAGAGAGATACACCCCCGAGAAGAGGCGGGCATACGACTTAAGGTTTGCCTACGGGGTTAATGCTTTGAGCAAACTCTGGGTGCATCCGGAGGGCCAATGGCAAAGGTCTGGAGAGTGAAAGAAATTGAAAGAGTCTAGCATAGAAAGACTCGCAAGGACTTCAAGTACCAACTGAGGAAAAGTGAAAAAAAAAATAAATTACACCACCAAATGGAGGTGGGAAAAAAGCAAGAAAGAGCGCAGCTTGAAAGAAAAGATGCAGACCTGAATAAAAGTGTAGGGCACGAATTATGGCGTACGCTCAAACAAGAGCATAAAAAATTCGTGAGTAACAGCAATCATCGTGGAACACGTACTTAGCTATTGAAAAAAGCATTCGATAATACAGGTTAAACTAAGCAAGCCAAGCCGTAAATAAATTTACGTCCTTTGAACCTGGACAAGAGAAACAACACCCCAGACTCCCTTATATCTGCAAGCCAGGATGTCTGAGAAAGCGATTTTTGTCGTTTCGAAGCATGACACCGAAATAGATTGTGTAACCCTTGGCCCCTGTCAACATGCTAAATGAGGTAGCAGTTATGATGAGTGTGACAATGAAGGCCTGCTAGGGATGTGTTTTCATTGCAGGCAACACATCAATGAACATACAGAAATTTAAACTACTTTGGTTTATTTTAAAAAGGCAAAATAACAT
This sequence comes from Ichthyophis bannanicus, assembly GCA_033557465.1. Taxonomy (NCBI): domain Eukaryota; kingdom Metazoa; phylum Chordata; class Amphibia; order Gymnophiona; family Ichthyophiidae; genus Ichthyophis; species Ichthyophis bannanicus. The sequence continues at coordinate 549,816,059 of CM066036.1, forward strand.
GCCATGTAAACTTTAAAAAAGGATATAAGTATGTACACAGTTTCAACAAAAACAAAAGATTAGAAAATGGATCAATTTACATGAATGAGACTACAAAAATTTTTAAAGTCAGCATTACATATGCTGTTAAAAGAGTTTCAGAACCCAAAAGTGAAGCAGCAATACCAATTTCACAACAGATAGCCCAAAAAGCCCAATACTGCCGCTGTGATTGTGAGGCTCAAGAATAGTGTTTACACCAAACCAGTGATGTTGAAGCATCCGATAAAACCACTTATGTGCTTCATTGACATTTATTTTCATTAACCTTCCGCAGTTCTAAACAATCACCGCTGCACAGTACACTAATACAGAACAATAGTATCCAATTCACTCAGAGGTACAAACACAAAGGAAATATGACTGTGTCTGTAGGCCATAGGAACAGTGTTAGCCAGGGTTGCCGTTCCCGCCAAAAATAAACCGTTGGAGAGGCCTGCTTCTGAGACAGGAGCTATGTTTACAAGGCCTTACCCCCAACAGAGCAAACCGAAATCCAACTTTAAATCCCAAACCAAAAAACGAAGGAAGGAAAAAACCCTGTTCAAACCGGCTCCTGAGAGACCGCTGCGGGAAAAAGAAATGTCGACGAAACGCCAAGAAAAAAATGGCCGCCGGCACACACAAAACCAAGAAACCAACTGAAAAGAAAAAAATGACCAACCTTAATAAAAAAGACTCCTTCTCCTGCAGCTCCTGGCACCCACTGCTAGTGGGGAGGGAAGCTGAGTCCTGGAGGCAGCAGGCAGGTATCTGGGGCTCCCAGCACCGCACTGCTTTCTGCTATAGTAAACGGAGCTGAAAGTGAGACAGGCTCTGCCTCTTCAGCCCCGTGCCTCGGAGCGCCGCTAAAAATTTGTCTGCTGCAATGTACACTGGTAGGAACCCTGCTAGGGCCCCCTGCTATGTACCAACGCTGAAAGTACACAAATAAAACAAAAAGAAATAAAAATTCTAAAGCTTAAGCATCTGAAAGTGGGAGCCAGCCAGGATCACGTCCTTCAGCTGCTGAGGACTGAAAAGACTGGGAGTGGCCAGCAGAGGGAGTCAGATACCAGCTCTTCAAAGTTTAAGATTTCAGTCCTCAGTTGCTGAAGGAGATTGACAACCCACTTGTTCCTGGACTGGCCCAGAGAGTCGAACAGGAATTATTATTTTTGTGGCAATTGAGTTGTGCAGAAAGACCATTTTTTTCTCACAAGCATTCCAACACGTGCACAAGTGCTGAACTGTTATGCAAGATATGCACAGGGGTCTGCATTAGCAGCACCCATATGTATCTATCTGGCTTTCTCTCATTTAGCACAAACATTTTACACACAGATTATTTGCATGCTGTTTGCTTATAGTATTGGTAAGAAAAACATTTGTATTAAACTTGTATTAGGGAACCCTACACTAGAACTTTAGTGCTAGGCTGTAACACGGGGATTCTGCATTGAGTCCTGGATGGGAAGAGTAGAGAGTGGGGAGGCTGCAGGGGAAGAGTTAGTGAAAGACAGGGAAATAAGAGGTTTGGGAAGGAAAGAGATATGGGGACTGGGAGGACTGGGGTAAGAGAAACCAATGGAAAGCTGTATGTACATTCAATAAAAAGAGGTTGATTGAGGACTGAATAGTAAGATGGAGAAGTGAAATCGAACAGGCAGCAGAACCAGAAAAATAAAATGGAATAAAACTGAAAGGAAAAGATCAATGTTATAGATGTAGGAAGGAAATAAAGACAGGAGGCGAGAGAAAAAATAGCAAATGGACATGAGACCCAAATTAAAAAAAAAAAAAGACAGAAGAAAGTAGAAACCAGATCCTGGGATCAACATGATTAGAACAATGATACAGCCAGACACCAAAGCTAGAAAAACAAATGTTATTTGCTATTGAGTGGAATGTTAGTTTATGGAGTGTACATCAGCCTGGATTGGTGTTAGATATAGCAGACACAACCCAGGACAAAATTTGGGAGGGGCCCCAAAGCCTGCTAACAGGCTGTGTCTTGAGTTTTAGGTAGGCTTGGGGCCCACTATGCCCTAGGCCCCAGAGCAATTGAGCTTTAGGTAGGCTTGGGGCCCACTATGCCCTAGGCCCCAGAGCAATTGCCCTAGTTGTGCCTTCCCCTACCCCAACACCAGTTTTGACATTGGTTGTCTATATAGATTTTGCACAGTACAGGGGAAATGTATCTCTTTCTCTGGTGTTACAATGGGATTTCATTTTAATTTTTGTCTACATATTCATATTTTTTACTTCACAGTCACTGATTCTATATTTAGTGAAGATCTGTTTGTATTTTCTGTTTGACTGATGCCAGATGTCAGGTATACTGTTAGCATACATTTTCTACACAGTAATCTGTCTTGTTCAGTTTTCCCCATATGTTTACTGATGTTCTAGGACTCACTTCAATATTTATGGTGCTGCCTTTTCCTAGGTAAGGTCCTTTTTTATGGTAGCAGGCGCTGGCATGGTAGTTCTGCTCTAGGTCCTGAGTGACTTTTTGTGTATGCGCCATTAAGTTAATTCTGATTCCTAGCAACCCAGCCCCTGGGTTTTTTGGCAAGCTGCAACCAGAAGTAAATTGCCAGGCCTTTCTTCCATGCAATAAATCGACACCAACTCCAAGGTTATTTCTTTCTTTATTTAACAGGTTTTATATACCTCAAGTATGTCATAGTTTCATAGAACATAAGGGCTTGAAATTAACATAGTGAAGGGGGGGGGGGGGGTTTCATGTATTATGGTGTTAGATGATGTCGTCAGTCTCCTAATAACTTGATGAAGAGGTAGGTCTCCCATCCAAGTACTAGACAAGTCCGACCCTACTTAGAAGCTGAGATCAGCCAAGATCAGAATCATTCAGGGCAGCAAAAACCTTTTTGTAGGGTCTCGTATTACCTCAGAATATGTTTGGTACTGTTTTGCTATTACTGAGATGACATTAGAATTGGGACTATGGAGTGAAACCTCTTGTTCTCCTTCCCCTCACCTTGATGTGGACAGCAGGAGCTGAAACCTGCACGGTTGCCCTTCGAACAGTTGTTTGCTGTACGCGGGCCAGAGCATGGGCAGTGGCAGGTGTACAACGCTGGGTATACCTTGTAGTCTCTACAAATGGTAAGTAGTAGTAGTAGAAGGTGGCAGGTTTTTCTCTTCCAAGATGTTGACAACTCTCTATAAGAAATTGTCAAATTTAATTTTACACGTATTGCAAGATTGAAACCCTGAAGAATTCTCATATAAAGCTGAATAGCTAGTTACTCCGGCTCTGATCATTTTCATGTTGTACTGACCTTTAACATAATTTCCAATAGGAGAAGCTGTATCGCAAATATTCCAAGCTATAACCAGAAAAAAACCCACCCACACAGGATTGGCTAGAAATTTTCCTCCACCTACCGTCACCAGGCAGGTCTGAATAGCCGCCTCAGTGATATCCTATATTTCCATATGGAAGCAAATATATGACGGATCCAAAGAACATACCACCCAATTCTACCAAAAAAGCGACTTCCGGATCTCAGATTGTAAGCGCAATCTACTTACTCTACGTCATATCCGGTCGGCGTTTCTTCCGTTCATTTCCCCACAATGCCCCTCAGCAGGTAGAGAAGTCGGCAGGCTTGCGCTGTAGGAAGCGACGGATCCTAGCAGAGCGCGTAGCGATTTTCCGCGCCATGCCCCCGAAGAAAGCAGTAGTGCCACCGTCCTCGGGCGGCAAGAAAGCCGACCAGAAAAAGAAGGAAAAGATCATTGAGGTGAGCACGATCGCCGAAAGCCCATGTTGCTGAGTTGGGCTTGCGGCCTGCCGCTGCTTCCACAGCCCTTCAACAGTACGGAGCCGGCACACAACTTTCCACATGTAGCATCCGGGTCTCAGATGGGTGAGCTTCGTCATAGGGAATGCTGATTGCGTCATCGCGAGTCAGGAAAGAAGGGAGCTGGGGTGCGATTTAGTGTCGGTCGGTCATAAGGAAAACTCTCCCCCATTTTCCACGCACCTTTTCTCTCCCCACGGCTAATGACAGTCTCTCGCTTTCTGACCGGGGGTTGGGACGGTTTTCCTCTGTACCCTCTTCTAGAGACCGAGTTCCGACAGCGATAATTATTATTATTTCTACTTGTTAAAGCGCTACTAGGCGTACGCAGCGCCGCACAGACTCGTATGACTCCTAACTGTTCATGGCTAGCAGCTGGTAAAAGTTAAGGCTTTATTGGCCGTGTACTAGCGCTTGCTCACTTTCTCTTGGATCTTTTGCAAAAACATCCACTTCCCGTGTTAAGTATGAGCGAAGACTGACATGTCAGTTATTTAGCCTTCTTTCAGAATATTGAACCATTTTTCAGACAGTTGCTTTCACAAGAGTGACGTGAACTGTGACAGAATTTAGGTAGCGATATTAGTGAGAATAGTGTTGCAAGGTCGGGTAAGAGACATAGGTGGAAGGAGATCTGTCTAAAGTATTCGTTTTAGATGTGGAAAATTGTAACCTCATCTACACTACTGAAAATGTCGAACGTAATGATTAGTGGTAATTTACCTAGATAAATAAGCAAGGAAGGAAAACAGTAAAGTGAACTTGATCCAGGAGCAATATCCTGCCAGCAGAACTTACAGAAGGAATGGGTAAATTGCCTGTGGTGCCAAAGCACTGGTCAAAGGATGCAAGTGCTCAGTGTTGCTGCTGTAGTGACAGGAGCTTTCTGGAATGCATGCACAATTGCTAGGTGACAGCTGTCTTATTGGAGGGGGTTACCCAGACCAGCTGTTTGCATCATCCAAGAAGGAATTCCTTTCTTCCCTCCCCACACTGGTTAGCACTTCCCCCTAGATTGCTTAAGGTGCTGCCAGGCTGTGGGCCTGCCTGATAATGGTCAGATTCAAACAGCTGATACTTGGGATCTGTGCTTAATTAGAAACATAGAAAAATGACGACAGAAAAAGATCACATGGCCTATCTAGTCTGTTCTTCCATATTAATTGAGAACAACCAGCCAGACTGTGTGGTGCAGTTCATCCTTTTTTGCCATCATCTGCTGTGTGTGTGTGTGTGTGTGTGTGTGTGTGTGTGTGTGTACACGCACATTTAAAAATTTGAGTTGTAGTTTTTAGTTTCTTCCATACTCCTAAAGCAGGTGATAGAGCGCTTTCTCCCAACTGGTTTCTATAATAGTAAGCGTTATTCCTTGTAAAACAGAATAACACTACAGGTCTATAACTGGAACCACTTGTGATAGCCTACCAACTTTTTGATCTTTCGTGTAAACCTTTTACAAACAATATTTGAAGCTGTAGTCTATATTGTGCAGTATTTCAGACATCAACCCCTCCTGTGTACATAAAAATCTTGACAGCTTGTTTTGTAATTATAAGCTGCTAGAGTGGCACTAGCAAGCTGGAGAAGATGGCTGCTTGAGCCTTGCACTCTCTTCCTCCCACCCTACTGTAAGTGTAGTGAATATTCGCAGCCTCCTTGGTCTAGACTTATTTTGCTGATGGCTGAGGATAAGGCAAGCTGGGGGAAAGCAGCCTTTGCAGCAGTTGAGTGTGTACCCGGAGCCAGAGGCTGAGTAAGTTGTTCCCTCTGCCACTTGCGAACACACTGCTTGTCAGGTGTGGAATGACACAAGTTAAATGCCCAAAGCTCCATATATCTAGGTGGTGACTTAAATCCGGGCTGCTTTAGGTAGATCTGAATCTAGGGGTTTTAACCAATTGGGGACTACACTTCTATAGTTTTCTCTACAGGAGATGCATTATATAGCAGGAGAGCCATAAATTGGACAGATGATTCTTTCTTTTTAGTATATTTCACACAGGTCCTATTCCAGGATTGACTTTTGGTTTATTTCTTATGAGATGGCTGTCATGGTCCATAATATACAAATTAGCAATATAATTAGGTCAAATCATGCCCCATTGATCTTAATAGTGGAGGGGGACTAAGGCTGAAATCTGTGCCACGTAGGTGGCCGATGAATAGGTGCTTATTAAACAACTTGGAATTTGTAGAAGGTCTTAGGAAAATATTGGGGGGAATATGTTCAGATTAATCATAATGAGGATATGCCTATATATATTTTCAGTATGGGTGCTGCTAGGCAGTCCTTGGAGATCATTTGTCTTCAATTTCTTCCATTCTGATTAAGAAGAAGAGAGCAGCTATGGAAAAATTGCAAGATAGTATTGCTGTGTTGGAAAGCTGCTATTTAAAAAAACCAGAAGGTTATTAAGGAGTTTACTCAATTCTTTCTTAAGCCTGATTATCATTGATATTGGTAAGGTAGCCTATTACCTGACCAGAATATATATATTTTTTATGAACATGCAAATAAGGCAGAAAATTATTGTAATGGCAGGTAAAAGGAGAAGGCTTCAGGGGAAGATAGCAAATAAGTTTTTGCTAAATTGTACTCCCAATTATATGCCTCCCAAACAAATATCTTATTGGAAACTATTCAACAATGGCTATGTGAGCAAGAGATTGTGACATTTCTGGATCACCCATTCACTTGTGAGGAAGTCATATTGCTTATAACCCTAATGACTTGATCAGATTGGCTCATTGCAGAGCTATGTGTGCTCAGATTGCCCCACTGTTAACAGACGTCTTTAATGAGGTTGCCACTTGGGGTACCTTACCACATAAATTTTATCAGGTATCCATTTCATTTATACCCAAAGAAGAGAGAAGGCAGTGATTGCACAAGCCATAGGCTTGTTTCTCTGTTAAAGTTGCATTGTAGAATTTTGTACAGAAGTATAAAGTACTTGAATCAAGAACCATATTAGTCTGTCCAGACCAAATAGGATTTATTAAAGGTAGATACGGTGCTGACAATGTGAGGAGACTAATAAAAATATTTATCTTACCTGCCAATCAATGGAAAGCTTGGCAATTTTCTCTCGATCCCAAAAAGGCCTTTAAGTTGAATGGCCTTTCCCTTTATTTATTTGTCTATATTTTTCTATACCGCCCCTTCCAGCGATCAAGGGCGGTTTACAAGAAACATTTTAACAATTGTACACAGATGTATACATTTACATTGAACAATCGGATTCAACTATTTACAATGAACGGTTAAGTTTAACTATTTACATTGAACAAAACTTCAACTTCATGATATATTAATAATAATAATACAAACAACCATTAAATTATTATTTCCCTTATCCTGCTAGATCAGTCCAGACAGGTGGGTTATGCTCCCTTGCCAGCAGGTGGAGGCAGACTGGAGTATCTTGCAGTGATGTCATCAGAAGATATATTATTGGTTATTAACATTCATGGTGGTGTTTTTTGGAGTAATGGTTAAGGACACTCTCTTTAGAAGAGTTTGGGTACAGAAATCCGTTGAACTGACAATGTTTCTACTGGGATGTGACCCACCCAAAGTTCAAACTCTTCGACTTAGAATTGGTCACTTTCAGAAAGTTGTATGGTCACTAAGTATTGGCGAAGGCAATATTTGCCCACCAACACTAAATGGATCACACAAATCTATGGGAAAATTAACAGTGGAGTTTAAGCATAAGTCGTCATCTTTTATAAAGTTTGGCAAACAGTGTTTTTTTCTTTCCTAGAGTGCTCTCTAGACTCTGATGGGCACTTGATTATGATAGGTGAGCGAAAGACTTGACTTTGGAGTTGTAACCCAGAAGTGATTACATTAGGTAGTGTTGTGCAATATTTGCTTCCTTCATCTTCACAAGTTGGTTATTGATGTCTGAGCAGGGCATTTTCCCTTTTCTTATATTTTTTTTTTTTCTTCAGAAATTGAGGGGTTGGTCTGATGGTCTCAATGGACTATATGCAGCTAATAGATATTGTAAGCTTTCTGGAGTTTTCTCTCTCGGGGGCCTCCTAGTAAGCATTCAAACAGACCACAGAGACCCTCTACCGTGAACACTCTGACTACCCCCCAAGTCATAAAAAGAAGCACCCAACAAGCTTGTGCGAAATCCTTTGAACTTTATGCACCAACTACCTGGAACTCCCTCCCTGCCCACATAAGAAACACCACAGATTCCTGTCCTTCCGCAAACTCCTCAAGACTCACCTCTTTACCCTCCATTTTGATTACCCCCTCCTAACCCACCCCTTCTATTGATCGAACAGCATTTCTATATTGCATTAAGGACAACACTTTACAAGAACATGTAAATAGTTGTCATCCTGTACTTAGTTAATCTAAGCTAACCACCCCGTTTCTCAGTGTACAAAGTTGCCTAATACATTGTTTGTAAAATCAAGTTCTCTGTAAACTGCTTTTGACGTTTGTGAAAAGTGGTATATAAATATAACCAAATAAATAAAATAAGTAAATAGGGGAACTGAAGATAACGTGGATATATTATTTATAAATCCCTAGGCTTATGGGAAAGAATTGGGGCTTTTTTGATTTGTGATTTTAGTGTTTTTTTTCTTTTCTCCTTTGTGCTTCTTGAATCTGTCAGCAGAAGGGTATTTAATCATTATGTTTGGGGGGGTTTTCTCTCTGTACACAATGCCTGCTTGAATTTCTCTTCATGGCTATACCCAATAAAATCATTTGAAATATAATTGTAATCTGCTGAAAGCAACTTGGATTCCTGGATAAGTGGGAAATATTTCCAATAAATGATGTTCTAGAAAAAATTTAAGCTGTTGCCCCCTTGGACTGTGCCAGTGCTTCTCAATCGGTGTGCTGCGGAAAAACCTGCCGCAATTGCCTGGAAAGTCCTGTGATTGGCCAGCTTCAAACCCACACAGGTGCAGTTAACAGGCTGTTCCGCACATGTTTTGTGTGAGAAGCAGCCTTTCCATGACATTTGCAGACCTCTCTGTTGCTGTGTTTCAATCTCTCCAATTACTATCATGGCCGATGCTGACGGTCCGGTCCCCTCCGCCACCACTACTGCTGTAGAAGAGGCTGCCCATCGGCTCATTGCTACTCTTGGTTGGCCCCCCCTTCCTTCCAGTCGTGCCTGCTGCTGCACTTGGAGCCTGAAGAGGGTCACCCCCCCCCCCCCCCCGTGCTGTTGCGAGGAGGAGGGAGGAATATATACATTTATTGTGTGTGTGTGTTTTTTTTAGTTTACTATTGAGTTCAGGATTTGGGGGAAAAATAATGTTTGCTCAGAGTGCAGGGGATGGGGGAGAATAGAATAAAATAAATAAAAGTAGTGCAGGGCCTGCCTGTAGCCTGTGCCCTTTGCTAAGGTGGCTCTGGTGCATCCTGCCCCCCCCCCTCCCCGAAGTTAGTGCTGGCATAGTAGATTTGCTCTTTTAGGTCCTTGTGTTTCTTTTATTTTGTTTTTTTTATTACTTCACAGTATGCCTGGTACCAAGATGGTTTATGTTGCTGTTGTTGAGATGAGACACGTGGGTTCTATGGATGCAAAATATATATTTGAATTTAATACAATATGAGAAAGCACATGAGTATTGGGGGACTAAGAGGATGGTAGCTTTAATGGAGCTTGAAAGCTTACAAACTCTTGTACTCGTTCTTGGGCCCCCCCCCCCCCCCCGATGTGGCCCTGCAGGCACCGACACCTGCACTGCTGCACTTACTGCAGTTATTTGTTGGGGGCATAGATAGTAACAGGTGGCTGCCCAAACAACCAGTGCCCTCACATCTGCCACAGACGTTGCACCAAATATTTAAACTTCATGGTCGGTGTTTTTATAAATGTCAGCTTTGGATTTTAAATCAAAGCAGGATCTTCCGCTCTGGTGTCCAGATAGTGCCAAGCAACCAGCACTGAATCCCGATATTCAGCATCTGTCACTATCTATAGTGGCAATTTTCTGTCTGGGTAGCTATCCGCATAGCTCTTAAGACAGCATTTTTTTGCTGTCCTAAGTTAAGGGATAATTATCAGGATAACAGCACTGAAGATCACTCCCAGCTCCGTCCCTGGGTCAACAACTAGCAAATACAATGGCCACGCAAAATTTGGTCAGGTGTACCAAAAGCCTCAAGCAACCTTGAAAGTGTGCCCTAAAATAAAAAAGGTTGAGAAGCACTGGACTATTGGAGAAGTCATGGTAGCAGAGTGGCACTATGGACCATCTGCTTTTGGGATAAGATTTCATGTCAAGTGTTATAATTTATGAGGCTAGTTCTGAGCTTGGTTATTTGGAGAAGTTGAGAGAAGTTAAAAATGACTTGGCATTAAGTCTTGCTAATTTGATATATGAAGAATATTATTATTTTCTGTATATAATCATGAAATTTTGCATAGTACTGAAAGTGTATAACACTGTTTAAAATATCCTAGAATAAAACAAAGATAATATGCCTATGTTTTACATTACAAGAATATGGTAATCCAAATGAATCACTGTGTCTTGGTACTTCTTGAATGACTCAGTGGTACACCTTGGCACAGAAGAGGTACCACTGCCCTTGACACATTTGTACTGAGGCCAGGCCCTTTGTAGATTTCACCATTTTCTGTTGTCTGTTTCACTGTTAAATGTAAGACAGTGTTATCTTGCCTGGCTAGGTGATTAACAGTGCCATTTAAAACTCAGGTGCTGTTGAATATCAGCCTCTTAACTGGTTGGATGCAGCTAGTGAGATAGTGTTACTGAATATTTCCTCTGACCAACTTGGCACTATCCAGGTAGAACTCTAGGCTTTCAGGGTTGCGGAGCTGTATTGGACGGAGGAGCATCTGATTTTCCCTGACTGCAGTGCCCATTGCTGGTGTAGACAGTGTGCAGGCCAGTTTCTTGAGTTGTTTTCCATTGTCATTAGCTTGTTGCAGGTCAGTGTTTTACCCAGGACCTTTTGCCAGCCGGGTGGCCTGAAGGAGTATGGGTGGGACACGCTGTAACAGTGGTTCTCAACTCAGTCCTCTGGGACCCCCAGGCCACAGGTATTCAGGATATCCACAATGAATATGCATGAGATAGATCTGCATGCACTGCTTCCATTGTATGCAGATTTCTCATGTATATTCATTGTGGATATCCTGAAAACCTTGGCCTGGGGGTCCCAGAGGACAGGATTGAGAACCACAGCACTATAATCTGGCTGGCAGCAGGAAATGTCATCTTTCCATACATTCCATATATGTTACGTTTATTTGCCATTGTTTCAAATTCATTTAAATGTCTAATTCATTCATATTATATTTAACATATGCTATTTTTTTAAGTATTCAAAAATCATTTAAATCTGTTTTCCATTCCTGCTCATTATTTTGCCATGTCAGTTCATTGGATTAAATTAGCCAGTTGACATGCCCATACAGAAGGTCCTGGGGAGAACACCTGAAGGTTATGTCCTTTTCAGAGACCATGCATGAATAGTACATTCCTTATCGTTCCTCCAGTTCAGTCCTCTACCTCTGGGTTGTCAACCTCCTCCTGCAGCTTGGAGACTGGTACGTCAGAATCAGCAGATAGAGACTGAGCATGACCAGTTCTTGTGATATCACCCTATAAGGGCTTTGTGCTCATAAGATTGAGCAATAATGGCCAATCTCCAGCAGATGGTGGGGCTTCTGGACTTCACTTCAGGGTGATTGATGAGGGCAGCGTATGGTTCATTGCCTTAATTGCTTTGCTTAGTTGGAAAGGTAGGGCTGACAGCTATTCCTTATCATTCCTCCAGTCCAGTCCCACACCTGTGGGTAGTGTCACCTCACCAGCAGAGGACGGAGTATGTCACAGTCTCTGACATTAAGGGCATACATACCAGTGGCACCTCCCACCAGAGCCAGTATCTGTCTCCAAGCAGCTGGGGTGAGGTTATTCCATGGGTCGGACTCACTAAAGGAACTCATAAGGAATAGGGAAAGATATTAAAATTAAAAATGCTTTGGGCTCCACTGGGCAGTAAGCACTGGGCTGTGGCAGCAGTGAAGTTGCTTTAAAAAAAAAAAAAGAGCACCGAATGCTAGCGCCTAGAACTGGAGCCTGGAGGACAGGCAGCCTGCCCCAGGGCAGAGAAACAGGATCACTGCTGCACTCGTTTTCACTAGCGGTTAGCTCCAGTGTTTTTGAGCAAGCATGCCTTATCTTGTGAACACGCCCATTGACGCTGAAGCTCTAATGGCAGATGAGCATCATGTGGGGAGTGTGGAAAACAGAGCCCTACGGGTGAGTGAACAGAAATACGGGACCCGACTCGGTGTGCTGAGCGGCTGTTGGCCAAGTAGAGTGGGAGCGCCACCATTTTGAGAAAAGTGATTTTCTTTTGCTTTTACTATAATTTTTCTGCAGTTCTTGTTTTCGTGGTTCTTGCCAGGCAATTGTGTTTGGTAGGCAGAGCAGAGAAGCCTGGGGCTGTTAGTCAGACTCCAGGGTCCGCAGCCGTGCTTTCTTGTTTTTGGTTTCTCCCAGGGGTTGTAAATAAATATTATAGGAATGCACTTGCTAAGAGAGAGAAACAGGGACAATCCTGACTGAATTGGTCTAAGGACCTAGGGGATTTTCCTTTTATCATTCTCCTTTTATCGTTCTCCTTTTAAAAAAAAAAAAAAAAAAAAAAGGGAGGGCCAAGATACAGCAAGTGCAGAATGTCCCTTAAGAGCACATGTTTGACATGTGGCTCTTGTAGGAGATTGGTGTCCATTGCTGGGCTCTGCTGTACTTGAGGCGGACAGCAGAGGTGCACTCCTTTGCATTCCCATGGGGGGTCCACCCCCGTGGTTCAGGTCCAAACTCCAGGGAAGGACTCGGAGGTCCAGACCCCAGGAGCACAGGATGCAAAAAGAAGTTTGAAGTCCAGGAAAACCTCAAAACACTTTCCACAGACAGATCAATGGAGAGAGGTGCCAGGTGCTTTTTTGCTGGAATTTGTCCTTCTGCACAAGGCATTTTGCCTGAAGTAGCAGACGGGTGAACTGGAAGGTGCGCATGCATAGTGTTCAAAGTGTGCATTGCCGGGGGCACACTCGGAAGGTAGGGCACCAATTAAACCGGGCCCTAATAGAAAGCGGATGGAGGAGGACCCTTGGGGGGGGGGGGGGGTTCTCTTTCTTCCGAGGAAGAAGAAGAAGGGTGTACATTGGCACAGGAGGAGGGGGAGGAGGAGATGCATCTGGAAGAAGGGAAGATTCCTTAGGTAGAGGAGTTGCGCATAGTGCAGGTTTTTCAAAAGAAAGAGCTTACGGCGCTGATTACTCATTCCCCGAAAGCCCTTAATATGTACACACAGGCTCCCTTAGAGGAGGAGCCCCTAGAGGATCCCCTCTTCCAGGTGTTCAGAAAGTTGCAGAAGGTATTCCCTATACACAGAGTTATCAGGGAGATTATTCAGGAGGAATGGAACGTGCTGGAGGCTGCTTTGAAAGGAACGCGGACGATGGCATGGCTCTACCCACTCACAGAGCAGGATAGGGACTTCTGCGATCCCTGAAAGTGGATGCTGCAGTATCGGCAGTGACTAAGAAGACTACCATTCCAGTGGAAGGAAGCTTGGCGCTCAAGGATATCCAGGATAGAAAAGTGGAAACTCTCTTAAAGCAAGCATCTGACATCAATGCCCTCTCCTAGTAGGTGTCCATCTGTGGTGCTTTTGTGGCATTCACATGCTTGAGATGGATGCAAAGTATGATTGAGTCCTTGGGTTCAGCAGCTTCCAGCAGAGGCAGCAAAGTAATTTGGGGCGGCCTACCTGGCAGACTTGGTTTTTATGACTTGATTTGCAGTGGTTCCAAGGGTGTGGTGGCAGCACATCGATACCTCTGGCTTCGAAATTGGTCGGCTGATGGCTCATTTAAGGCACGATTGAGCAAGTTACCTTTCTGAGGGGAAACTCCTTTTTGGGGTTGACCTCGACAAGCTGGTGAAGGACTTGGGAGAATCTAGAGGGGGATTATCTGCCGGAAGACAAGCTGAAGCGGGTTAGGTCCAGTGGTCCGCAGCAGGGTCAGTCAGAGTTTTTGCTGTTTTTTCAAGTGGTTTTTTTTGCTCCATATCAGAGAGGCAGGTTTCCTTCTAGGGGTCAACCCTTTCGGGGATTCAGGGGAGTGGGTAGAGAGGAGTTCCTTCCCACTATTGCGGCCCCAAAAAGATCACAATGAAGTGAGGCCCGCCCACGCAGTGATTAGTACCTGTAGGGGATCAACTGCTGGACTTTTACCCTGTGTGGGCACAAGTGACTTTCGATCAATGAGTATTGGAGATCATCAGAGAGGATTACGCATTGGAGTTCAGGCCTTCGCTCACGGAGACCTTTGTCCTTTCTCCGTGCAAGGTCCCTTGGAAACGGGAGGCAGTGCAGAGAACTCTGGAAAGACTCTTGGAGCTTCAGGCTGTCAAGCGGGTGCCAAAAGACCACTGCGGGTTGTGGTAGTTAATCGATCTATTCAGGCCCATTCTGAATCTCAAGCACATCAATCGGTGTCTAAAGATGCCTTGATTCCACATGGAAATGCTCTGGTCGGTGATTGTGGCTGTCAGAGAAGGGGAATTCTTGACTTCCTCGATCTGACAGAAGTCTACTTGCATATTCCAATTTGGGCAGAGCACCAACAGTTCCTAAGATTTGCACTGCCCATGGGCCATTTCCAATTTCAAGCACTCCCTTTCGGTTTGGAAACCGCACCATGCACATTCATGAAGGTAGTGCTGGCGGCAGCAGGCCTGCAATAGAGAGGGATTCTGGCACACCATTACCTAGACGATAGGCTCATCTGGGCAAAATCAGAGGCCGAAAGCATGCGGGTCACAGCAGAGGTGATCAGTTATTTACAAGAGCTCGGATGGGTGATAAAACATGGTAAAGAGCCAACTGTCTCTCTCAAGGACTTAGTCTATCTGGGGGCCAGGTTTCAGATAGCAGCAGGATGGGTTTCCTTGCCAGAGAGCTGGGTATGGACATTGCAAACACAGATTTGATGGTTTTGTGACATGAAGACGCATGGCACTACCTGCAGGTGTTGGCTGTATGGCGGCAGCTATCGAACTAGTGCCATGGGCTCGGGCGTACATGTGTCCGTTGCAGCAAAGTCCGTTGCGCAGATGGTCAGCACAGTGTCAGCCACTGTCTCTTCCGCTTCCATATCCAGAAAGCGCCCAAAGCTTGCTCAGGTGGCGACTAATCAGCAACAACCGAGTGGGTATGCCTCTGGAGATGCCCAATTGGATTACAGTGACAACAGATGCCAGTCTAGCTGGCTGGGGGGCTCATTGCAAGGGATGTATCGCACAGGGGCGTTGGTCAAACCTGGAAGCCACTTGGTTAATAAACTTTCTCAAGTTGAGAGCGGTCGTCTTAGCATTACAACAGTATCATGCTCAGCTTCCGGGCGAATCAGTGTGGGTGTTCTTGGACACCGCGACAACAGTAGCATATGTCAGGAGGACACAAGCAGTATCAACTTGGAGGAAGAAGTAGCTCCAGTGTTAGCCTGGGCAGAGGAGCATCTACAATCTCTCTCGGTGGCACATGTGGCAGGGAAGGACAGTGTGGCAGCTGATTACCTCAGCTGGGTACATATTGACCTGTGGGAATGGATGCTCAACGATGCACTTTTTGCTCGCCTGGTCAGACGGAGTCAATCGATTTATGGACCTCATGGTGACATACAAATCAGCAAAAGTACCACGGTTATTCAGCAAAAGGAGAGAACGAATGTTGGAAGGCTAGTTGCCCTAGTGCATGGGTGGCCTTCGGACGGACTACTTTATGTATTTCCACCATGGGCGCTGATAGGGCAAGTGATGCAGAGGATGGGGTGCATGAGGGCCTGGTGGTGCTGATGGCCTCCAATTGGCCTCGCCGCCCAAGCACATGGGACCGTCAGTGGTCTCTTCTGGTGTGGCCAGACCTGCTGACTCAGGGCCCTATCCTGATGATGCAGGTGGATTGATTCTTACTTATAGCCTGGCTGTTGAGCAGGCACAGTTGTGGCGATGGGGTTATTCGACCCAAGTGATATTGATGTTACTGAAAGCCAGATGGCGTTCGATGTCACTGGCTTACGTGAGAGTGTTTTGAGGACTGGTGTGCGCAAAGCCACTGTCTGCATTCGTGCCAGAGATGTTGGCTTTCTTGCAGGCAGGTTTCGAAAAGGGTCTAGCATGCAGGACCCTATGGGTTCAGATGGCAGCCATCTCTTGTTAGCGGGGGAGAGTTCAGGGGATTTCGCTAGCGGCTCACCCTGATGTGGTTAGGTTTCTCAGAGCGGTGAAGCGGGAGCGTCTGCCCGTAAGAGCAAAGGTGCCTCTTTGGGTCACAAGTACCTAGCAGTTTCCCCAAAAGACACAAGGTCCACAATGCTTGTATTGGGGGTAAGCAGCGATATCCTGGATGCCTTTTTAATAATGGTTTATGGACCTTTCCTCCAGGAACTTCTCCAATCCTTTTTTTTTTTAAACCCAGCTACACTAACAGCTTTAACTACATCCTCTGCTAACAAATTCCAGAGTTTGATTACATATTGAGTGAAAAAATATTTTCTCTTATTTAGTCTTAAATAGTTTACCCTGTAGCTTCATTACATGTCCCCCTAGTCTTTCTATATTCTGATGATATAAACAATCGATCTAAGTTTATCCGTTCCACTCCAGTCATTAATTTATAGACTTCTATCGTATCCCCCCTCAGTCGTCTCTTTTCCAGGTTGAAGAGCCCTAACCTTTTTAGCTGCTCTTCATAGGGGTATCCTTCCATCTCCTTTACCATTCTGGTGGCTCTTCTCTGTACCTTTTCTAATAATGCTATATCCTTTTTAAGATAAGGCAACCTGAATTGCACACAATATTCAAGGTGCGGTCGCATCATGGAACGATACAAAGGCATTATAATATCCTGTTTTTTATTTTCCATTCCTTTCCTTATGACACCTAACATTCTATTTGCTCTCTTGGCCGCCGCTGCACACTGGGCGGAGGGTTTTAACATGTTATCCATGATGATTGATGCCTAAATCTTTTTCCTAGGTGGTGGTTCCTAATGTGGAAACTTGCATTGTGTAACCATAGTTTGGGTGGTTCTTTCGTAGGTGCATAACTTTGCACTTGTCCACATTAAATTTCATCTGCCATTTGGATGCCCAGTGTTCCAGTTTATCAAGGTCCTCTTGCAGTTTTCCACAATACTCATGAGTTTTAACAACTTTAAATAGTTTTGTGTCAACTGCAAATTTGATAACCTCCCTCGTTATTCCCTTTTCTAGGTCATTTATGAATATGTCAAAAAGCAGCGGACCCAGCACAGATCCCTGGGGTACTCCACTATTCACCTTTCTCCATTGGGAAAATTGGCCTTTTAGCCCTACCCTCTGCTTTCTGTCTTTTAACCATTTCCTGATCCACAGTAGTACACTGCCTCCTATCCTATGACCTTTTTAGTTTTGCCAAAAGTCTCTGAGGGACCTTGTCAGAAGCTTTCTGAAAGTCCAGATACACTATATCAACTGACTCACCTTTGTCTACCTGTTTATTCACACCTTCAAAAAAATATAACAGATTAGTAAGACAAGATCTTGTTTCAAGCCATGTTGGCTGTCTCCCATTAAGCCATGACTATCTACATGTTCAGTAATTTTGTTCTTTTATTATGGTTTCTACCATTTTTCCCAGTACTGACGTTGGGCTCACCAATCTGTAGTTTCCCGGATCACCCCTGGAACCCTTTTTAAAAATTGGTGTTACATTGGCCATCCTCCAGTCTTCAGGTATTACAGATGATTTTATTGCTAGTTAACAGATTACTAATAGCAGATCTTCAATCTCATATTTCAGTTCTTTCAACACCCTTGGATGTATACCATCTGGTCCAGCTGATTTGCTACTCTTCAGTTTATCAAATAGTTGTAAGACATCTTCCCTGTGTATCAATATTTATTTCATTTCTTATGCAGTATCACCTTTAAATACCACTTCAGTCATGGGTAACATCCCTACATCTTCCTCAGTAAAAACCGAAACAAAGAATTCATTCAGTCTCTCTGCTATGGCTTTGTCCCCTCTTAATGCCCCTTTTATCCCTCTATCATCTAATGGTCCAACTGACTCTCAGGCTTTTTTGCTACAAATGTACTTGAAAAAGTCTTTGTTTTTGCTTCCACAGCAAGTTACTTCTCAAATTCTCACTTTGCCTGCCTTATCAGTGCCGTGCATTTAACTTGTCAGTGCTTGTGCTGTTTGCAGTTTTCGTTATTTGGCTCTTTTTTCCATTTCCTGAAAAAATGCTTTTTGGCAACAGCCTCTCTGACCTCACCTTTAAACCAATCTGGCAGTTTTTTGGACTTCCTTCCACTTTTCTTAAAGCATGGAATACAGCTGATCTGGGCTTCCAAGATAGTATTTTTAAACAACACCCAAGCTTGATGTAAGTCTTTAACCTTTGCAACTGCTCCTTTTAGTTTTTTCTTAACTATTTTCCTCATTTTATCATAGTCTCCCTTTCAAAAGTTAAAAGGTAGTACTGTGGATATCCTTACCATCCCTCCTCCATTAATTAAATTAAATGTGATCATACTATGATCACTATTGCCAAGTGACTCAAACACCCTTATCTCTTGCACCAGATCTGGTGTTCCACTAAGGACTAGGTTCAATATGGCTTCCCCTCTGGTCGGTTCATGAACCAGCTGCTCCAAGAAGCAGTCATTTATTTCATCTAGGAACTTTATCTCCCTAGCATGTCCTGCTGTGACACTGATCCAGTCGATACCAGGGTAATTGAAATCACTCATTATTACTGCGCTGTAAGTTTTGTTAGCTTCCTTGATTTCTTTGAGCATTTCATCATCCGTTTGTTCATTCTGGCCAGGCGGTCGATAGTACACCTCCACTGCCATCGCCTTCCCCTTTTTACATGGAATTTCAATCCATAGAGATTCTACAGCAAATTTTGTTTCCTGCAAAACTTTAATCCTTTCTGACTCGATGCCCTCTCTAACCTAGAGCGCAACCCCTCCACCAATTTGATCAGCTCTGTCATTGCGATATATTTTGTATCCAGGTATCACAGTATCCTACTTGTCCTCCTTCCACTATAGGGGCGTGCATAAGGGTAAAGCAGCTTCAACCGTCTCCTTTTCATGGTGGGTGTGAGAAGTGATATCTTTTGTGTATTTACTGCAGTGCAAACAGCTACCTAGCAGGTTGCGAGCACACTTGACTCGAGCGTAGGCTACTTCATC
This sequence comes from Ichthyophis bannanicus, assembly GCA_033557465.1. Classification (NCBI taxonomy): domain Eukaryota; kingdom Metazoa; phylum Chordata; class Amphibia; order Gymnophiona; family Ichthyophiidae; genus Ichthyophis; species Ichthyophis bannanicus. Next base: position 549,835,191 of record CM066036.1, read on the forward strand.
GGTGGAGTTGAGTTTGGTGCCGCCAGGGGATATTTGTGTGGCAGCAACCTGGTCGTCCTTGCATAGTTTTGTCAAACATTATAGACTAGATGTTCATGCCGTAGGGGATGCACGTTTTGGATCGGCGGTTCTTCAGGCCTTCCTGGCGGGTCCCTCCCAGGGATAGTACTGCTATGGTACATCCCACATTTGCAGGACTAGACTGGAGGAACGATAAAGAAGATGAAATTAGGCTTTACTTTCTAATTGACGTTCCTTGAGTGAGCCCAGTCCAGTCCCAGTTCCACACTTGGGTTTAGTTTTTTTTTCAGTACAGTAATAAGGGTTCTGGTCCTTAAGAACATCAACTCATTTTGGGGCTGGATAACAAGGTGGCAAAGTGGTGCAGAATACTGTTGCCAGCAAAGAACCCTTATATGAAATGATTAATTTTTCAGCTCAATTGTAAACTAAGAGTTCTGGATGATATTCCTTAATGCTAGGACAATACTAAAATATTTACTATCTGGATGCCACAAGGTCTCAGACTTATATAAGGCTTAAATCAGCCAGACTTGCTGGATTGAAAATGCCTTCTTTTGCATCAACGACCTTAATTAGTCATGCATCCACATAGTATTTCTTATTTTTTCTTACTTTTTCTTTCTCTTTTTTCTTTTTCTTTATTTCTTTCTAGCCGTTTCTCTCCGTTTCTTTCTAACCATAGATGACAATCCAAATTGCATAGTTCTTTAAATACATCATCTCAGTCATTTTCATAACTTCAACCAGCTTTGTCATCAATATGGAGAAATATGAATCATCTAATTATTCTCTAATAAAAATATTTTTCAGGAGACAATGCTTATCTGTGAACTTTGTCGAAATCGGTGTCTTATAGTAGTCTGTGTAATGTCGCCATATAATAGAGGTTCCCAACGTCTAGCAAAAGCGCTTGCACGTTTCACTTTCCGTTTCCTCAGGTGAGCTGTGATACAGACCTCAAACCACGTTCTTCAAACTGCACGGACTTGCTTTTCTCAGCTTACGCTTCAATCCTTCTTATGGCCCCAAAAAACACCGCGCAAAGAACCCTTGGCAGCTTGATTCGGCGTGGTCCGGAGTGTTCATTAAAGGTTTGGCGTTGAAGAGGCTCTATTGTGATATGTGATCTCTCTCTCAGGTGGGGCTGGTTTGTTTTTCCTGTCTGGAGGAAGGGCTTATTATGTATAGTTAAATTTGTTCTGTAATTGTTACTTTCATGAGTCTGCTTTGTCAATAGGATAGTGGCTTTAGTGGGAGGTGCCACCAGTATATATGCCCTGATGTCGGAGATTGCGACATGCTCAGTCTCCAAGCTGCTGATAAGGTGACACTACACACAGGTACGGGACTGGACTGGATTTGCACAAGGAACGTCAATTAGCAGGTAAGGCCTAATTTCACCTTTGTTCTGCCCAACCCCCCCCCCCCCCCCCCAAAAAAAAAACCCAAACAAATAAGGGGCAAAGAGGCTGCATTGCCAGTAAGCATGTCTCCAACCTGGCCCTGCAGTGAGTTCTGTTAGCTGTTTGGACTCGCCACCGTGCAGGGTGTAAATCTGGATGCTCTGGGTTCCTCCCCTTGTGTCTCCCTCCCACACAAAATCCCGGAGTCCCTGGAGTGGTCAGTTGTGGCGTAGCCTGTTCTAAGGGCCTTTGCAGTTTACCAGTTTTTCCCGTTTAATCTGCGGGGGAACTGTCTGAGACTCGAGACCACGGGAACCTGGTCATCAGGCCTTGCTAGTGTAGGACAGCAATGGTGTCTGACAAGAAAGTTAAGTTGCCATGTACTGTGTGCGGCGCATGAAGGGGCACGCTTAATGCAGCAGGTCTCTGCTGACTGTGTGCAGAGGAGGGCAGATCAGTGGAGGTCATGCTCACAGTGGGGAGTTCCTCAGTCAAGGGACATAAGGCCTTGCCAGTGGAGAAAACAACTGGGGGGCCTGGTCTGATGCCGTGTGGGTCACATCTGGATTGGTTTTGGCAGCCATTTTGAATGGTGCTTCAATAGGAGATAAGCCCACCGTTATGTGCCGGGGGGGGGGGGGAGGGGAGGGTCTCTGAAGGCCAAGAAGAAGCGCAATTGCACTGAAACAGAGCAAATCAGCGGTCTTCCTTTCTCACCAGAATTTGTCCTTCTGCTCCATCAGGCTTACTGCCTGAGGCAGGGCAGGGGGACATCAGAGGAGACCAAAAGGGCTAAAGCAGAATCTGGGCCTAGGACAGAGAGGCTATCTCTCCTGAAGGTGGAAGGAGCCCCTAGAGCCAAAAACCCTCGGGTGCAGCCTGATCAGGAGGGGAGAGCTGATGTCCTCGTATTCAGACCTCTCTGAGGAGCCTCTGGAGAGGACTTCCGCTGAGTGGGGGGACCCTCCAGAATCTGACTTTGAGAAAGGGGAGATCCCTTCCTCCGAGCCTACGGTGGTCTGGGTCTTCCAAAAGAAAAAACTCTTGGCCCTTTCACGCTCCCTGGCAGTGCTGAATATGACAGCAATCCCAGGAAGATATGGAGCTGAAGGATCCTCTGCTTCAGGGGATTAGGTTCCTTCAGGAGGACCTCCAGTTGCACAAGGCGATTAAACAGATGATTGATGTGGAGTGGGATCTCCCAGAGGCAAGCTTGCCCATTGCCCTCCCCCTCTCCATCTCCCCATCTCTGGTTCTTTTTCCCGTAACCCAGCAAATCTCCTGGCCTGCCCTACCGTGCACCCAGACCTTTGCTCCTCTGTCGTCCCGACCGCATTCGTCCTCTTGCTCTTTTGCTCTTTTAAACTGTCATTCCCTCCGTGCCAAAACTTACCTAATACATGATCTCCTCATCCAACACTCCATGGATGCCCTCTTCCTCATGGAGACATGACTCCGGGAGGCTGAGGATGCCATCCTTCGGCGTTGCCTCCCCCCTGGCTATTCTGCTTTCCGCCAACCACAACGATGCCTAAACCTTTTTCCTAGGTGGTGATTCCTAATGTGGAACCTTGCATTATGTAACCATAGTTTGGGTTGTTCTTTCGTAGGTGCATAACTTTGCACTTGTCCACATTAAATTTCATCTGCCATTTTGATGCCCAGTCTTCCAATTTATCAAGATCCTCTTGCAATTTTCCACAATCCTCTTGGGTTTTAACAACTTTAAATGGTTTTGTGTCATCTGCAAATTTGATAACCTCACTCGTTCCCTTTTCCAGGTCATTTATGAATGTCAAAAAGCAGCGGACCCAGCACAGATCCCTGGGATACACCACTATTCACCTTTCTCCATTGGGAAAATTGGCCATTTAGCCCTACCCTCTGCTTTCCCATCTTTCTCGCTCCTCTTGTGCTCATTGTACAGCAGTCTGTTATCTCTGGCTATTTCTACGCAGATGACATCCTTCTTGTGCACCACACCAGTTCTCACTCTCCCGACCTCTCCGCTATCAATCTTTGTCTCACCCGTTTTGCCTAATGGCTAAGCAGTAACTTCCTTCATGTCAACCCTTCCAAATCAGCTGCTCTGTGGTTTTCATTCAACACCCCTCCTCCTACCTACTCCCCTCTCTTCCTCTCCACCCCTATTCCCCTGGTATTTTCCCTTCGCTATCTCGGTGTTTCTCTCGACTCCTCTCCTTTCATCACCATATCTCCACGCTCATCCGTCGTTCTTTTTCCTGCCCCAGATCCGTGCCGTTTGCTCCTTCCTTCCCTCCTCCTCTCTCACATCCCTGGTCCTTTCACTTGTTATCTCCAGGCTGGACTATTGTAATACCATACTGGCAGACCTTCCACAATATCAACTCTGGCGCCTACAACTGGTCCAAAACACAGCTGCACGTCTGCTTACTCACTCCTCCATCCATGATCACATCACTTCCCTCCTCCGCTTGCACTGGCTCCTACTCCACTTCCATTTCACTTACAAGCTCCTCATTCTCACCCACAAAGCATTACACACTGGCTTTCCCCAATATCTGGCTGACTCCATCCGTCTGCAACCTTCCTCCTGCTTACTCTGCTCAGCCCACGGCAACCGCCTCTTACCTCTTCCTTTTCGACCCATCTGGAATCTACCAGACACTCTTTCTTCTTCCTGGCCCCTGCTCTCTGGAACTCCCTCCCCCTTTCCCTTTCGTACCAAACTGTCCTATCAGAGTTCACTTAAAACACACCTCTTTCAGAAGGCATTTGATCTCCCCGAACCCTAAGGTTATCCCGTCCCATCAGCCTCCTCTCCCAACAGTCCCTCCCCTTCTCTGTCTGTCCTCTTCTGTCTCTTCCTGTCCATTCTCTGTCCTATCCAATTAATGGCGTTCTTTTCTTTTCCGTTTTTCCATTTTGATTTTATTGTACACCGCCCTGACGCATATGCATGGGTGGTATATCAAGCAACAAAATAAAGATAAAGATAAAAGGGGCAGGACTATGTCACGATTGTATCCACTGCCTCTGGAAGGAGACCTTGAAGGTTCCCAATGTGGACGTGCTTGTCAAGACTGTAACGAAGAAGACTACCAGCCCAGTGGAAGATGAAGCTGCCCTGAAGGATCCGCAGGATAGAAGATTGAAGACCATGCTGAAGCAGACCTTTCAGCCAATACGATGGCCTTGCAGGCTTCTGTCTTTTGGGCCTATGTTACCAGAGCCTGCCTGCAGTGGGCCCAGGGTCTGTCGGAACCGGGAACTTCTTCCAGGGCGGTCGTGTTGGAATCTGGAGCAGCCTATCTGGCAGACACATTCTATGATCTGGTGGGGGGCCTGCTTCAAGGGTTGTCTTCTTGGAGAAGTACTAGAAAAGCTGGTGAAGGACCTAGGTGAGTCCAAAGGTTTGCCAGAGGACAAGCCCGGGGGAAGGGGGACCCTATCGGTGCCTAGAGGACAATTACATGATTTTTGCAAATTTTGAGGCTCGTGCTTCACGACCTTCCAGAAGTGCTACACTGAGAGGAAATTTAACATTTAGAGCAAGGGGGGTCCAGCAGAGGCCATTATGCCTTTGCGGCGGGATCTCCTAAGGAGCCACAATGAAGCAAGGGGGGGCCCAGGCCAGGTTGGAGGGAGGCTTTGACTTTTTTTACCTGGCTTGTGTCCAGATCACACAGGACCAGTGGGTGCTGGACATGACCAATTCCAGGCACCTTCCTGATCTCTCCTGCAAATCTTCAGTCAAGTGGGAGGGGGGGGGGGGTGATACAAGCCATCTTGACCAAGCTGCTTCACCTGCGAGTGGTGCAGCCGGTGCCCACAGACCAGTGCGGCTCAGGTTGATACTCGATCTATTTCATCATGACAAAGAAAGAGGGCTAGTTCTGGTCAGTACTGGACCTCAAGCATGTCAACAGAACGCTACGGGTCTCTCAGCTCCACATGGAGACCCTGTGCTTGGTCATATTGGTGGTGCAGGAGGGCAGGTTCCTCACATCCCTAGACCTCACGGAAGCGTATCTCTGTATACCCATATGAAGGGAGCACCAGAGAGGGTATCTTCAGGTTCTCAGTTACCCATGGGGCACTTTCAGTTCAGGTAGAGGTCTGGCCACCGCTCCTCTAACGTTCACGAAGGTCATGGTGGTGGTTGTGGCTGCTCTGCACCACGAAGGGATACTGGTTTACCCTTAACTGGATGGTTGGCTAATCCGAGCAAAGTTTCAGGAGGAAAGCAAATCAGTGACCAAGAGGGTGGTCAAGTTTATGCAGAGCCTCAGGTGGGTGATCAATTTCGAGAAGAACCACTTCTGTCCGTCACAGTAGACTTATTTGGGAGCGTTGTTAAACACTGACGGGGGCCGTGTGTCCCTACTTCCAGACAGAGTGCAGAAAATGAAGCAAGTGCAGCATTTTCTTTGGATGGCAAGTCTGTCATCCTAGCACTACCTGCAGCTTCTGGGAACCATGGTGGTGACCATCGATCTGGTGGCATGGGTTCTGTCCCACATGTGTCTGCTCCAGCACTCACTCCTGTTGCTGTGGTCGCTGGTTGCAGGTGTCCCTTTGAGCCCCCATCGTGAATAACTGTCACCAAGAGTGCCAGCTCATTGGGTTGGGGGGCACACTGCCTGTAACAGATCTTGCTGAGGTGTACTTTCATATTCCCATCTGGGAACAGCACCAGCAGTTTCTCCACTTTGTATTCTGAGCCATCACTCCAGTTCCAGACTCTGTCCTTTTGGCCTGACCACAGCTTCTCACACCTTCTCTAAGATCAGGGGGATAGTAGTGGTGGTTCTGTGCATGCAAGGAATTTGGGATCACCCATATCCAGATGACTGACTGATCCGGTCAGACTCTCAAGGAAATGCCCAGGAAATGAAAACCCTGGTGATTTACTGGTTAGAAAGACTGGTTGGTGATCAACTATTCCAGTAGTAACCTGCTTCCTTCCCAGGACTTGTAGTACTTCAGGGCTCAGTTTAGCACTCTCCTGGGTCGAGTATTCCTCACGGCAGAGGTTCCTTAAACTTCAGAACCTGCTCAAGATATTTTGTATTCAATCAGCCCCGTGCTTTTGGGACTATCTCCAGCTCCTGTGGTCCATGGTATAGACCTTGGAGCTGGTTCCATGGGCCTGGACGCACCTATGTCCTCTACAGAGATATTTGCTAGTCCTTTGGTCTCCTATTCCCAATTGCTCAATCAGATCCCTTCTCACTTCTAGAAGCTCAAGGAGCAGTTGAGTTGGTGGCTACAGTCCCCACCATCTGATGGCCGGGTTGCCTTTGGAAGCACTGGATTGGACGATTATCACGTCAGATGCCATCCTGAAGCGCTAGGAAGTGAACTGCCTGTGCTGGTTGGCCCAGGGTCTTTGGTCCCCTCAGGAGGACTACTGGGTGATAAATTGCTTGGAGGCAAGAGCGATCTACCTAGTTCTGGAAGGTTTCAACTTCTTCTGAAAGGCAAAGGCAAAGCAGTCCAGATATTCAGACAATATAACAGCAATAGCATACATCAACAAACAAGGAAGATCTTGCAGTGTTGGTATGGCTCTCAAAGTCTTAGAGCTGCATCGCAGGGTGGAGGAGCATCTAATTGCACTGTCCACAGCACACATTGCTGACATCAAAAACATGCAGGCAGACTTTTAGTTGAGCACTGTAGATCCAGGTGAGTGGGAACTCAAACCTCATAGTGCAAAGGGGGGGGGGGGGCCTTCCATTCTTGATGACCACTCAATAAAATGAAGTAGTCGCCCTGTTTAAGGCCCAGAGGACTTCTGCTTCCTTGGCCTATATGAGAGTCTGGAGGGTTTTCGAATTGTGGTGTTCCTCTTGGTCTCTGGAAGTCAATTTTTTTTTTATTCCATTCTCCTTATAGTCTGGTCTGGATCCTAGAACTCTCAAGGGAGTGAAGCAGTTCTAACCTCCAGTGCATTCAGAGAGAGACTACATAGAGGAACAACCAATATTGAAGAAGCTGAAAGGACCTCCCTTTGAGCTTATTCACAAGGCTTCTCTCAAGGACTTGACCCTTAAGGTGATGTTCCTTGTGACTATAGTGTCCAATAGGCATGATCGGAGCTGCTGGCCTTGAATTGCAGAGAGCTTTTCTTGATAATCTCGGTAGCTTGTGTCTCCTTGTAGATTGTTGTGCTGTCTTCCTTTCACCTTAACCAGACTATCGTTCTTCCCTCCTCAGAGAAGGATCTGCAGGGGATACCTTGCTGCATCTGGACATGCAAAAGGTGTTGAACAGATACTGGAAGCAACCAATTCTTTCTGCCAATCTGATCATCGTTTTGTTGTCTTTGGCAGTCCGAGGGAAGGACTGGTAGTGGCCAAGTCCTCTTGCCCGCTGGTTTAATGAGGCCATTGGTTCAACATAACTTCTAACCAGAAAGCACCTGCCAGATGGGGTCTAAGCTCACTCCACTAGGGCACAGATCTCCTCCTGGGTGGAGTCTACTTTAGTGTCTCCAGAGGATATCAGGTCTTCGCTGAGCACCTTTGTGAAGCACTATAGTTTATATGTGGAATTTGGAGCTAAAGGCACCTTTCTATAGGGCATTTCTGTCCATGGCATTGTCTTCCTCCCACACTGGGTCCTGACTGCTTAGGTATATCCCACATGTCTGGACGGGTCTGGCAGGGTGATAGAGGAAGATTACGTACTTAAATTGAATCCTGCTAGACCAGCCCAGGATGCACCTTAGAAGATTCTTTTTACAAATTGGGATGCCCTGTTGCTTTTGATTGCCTTGAATTGCATCATCAATATCTGTGCCTGACACAGAATCTTTTATGGTAAGAGAATCAAATACTTGTTTAAGATATTTGTTGCAAGGTTGACTTGTTGGTTAATGTTATGTGTTTTCTGAGTTTTTCAGTTTTGCTTACTGCTTGAGAAGTGCTATACTGGTTTTTCTCAATACTGCACCAGTAGAATATCTAGTGATTACTTCAAATCTGTCTCAACCTACTGGCAGGGGAGCATAACGCCACATGTCTAAACTGGTCTAACAGGATTCAAGGAAAGACAATTGTCAAGTATTTTAAGTTTCTCCTGGTTGTATATTGAATCAAATGGTGACTGTATTAGCAGTTATTCCTCATGGTACACTTTCTTACTGTTCTTTTGTATATGGTTTGAGGAAAATAGTTTGGAACACATCAGCTGCGGGGTATGGAATCATGCATTTATACAATTAGATCTACTGGTTTACCTTTATCCCAGGACAGACTAAATTTCATGATTTCCCTTGCTAGTTAATTTCACTATTTTCTGATTGGGAGCATTTGTTAATATGATGTTGGATATTTTTCTTGTATTCAGAAATACTTCAGTTGATGTACGTCACGACTTGTTATCAGAAATCTTTTACTATGCTTTTGATCTGATAGTGCTGTTCAGCAATCTAGTCTATAGCCTTTAAGCATGTAGATACTACTGTTTCCTCTTCAAGGAAAGTTTTTTCTGTATAAGATTTTCTGCAATGGTTCATATTTTTCAAAGTCAGAGCAATACGTAGCTGAAGGTGAGAAAGAAGAAGAATCTGAATGTCCTTTCTTTTGTCACGATTAACATTAGTCATGGAAACAAGCATTTAATTAAAATCTACTTTTTCTTATTAAGGACAAAACATTTGGCCTAAAGAATAAGAAGGGAGCCAAACAACAAAAATTCATCAAAACTGTGACGCAGCAAGTGAAATTTGGCCAACAAAATCCTCGTCTGGTAAGTAGTTTTGTATCAGACACTTTCATTGTTCAGCTTGGATTTTATTACACAAACATTGAAACAAAATCAGTCAAAACCTCTAGTTTTCTGCAGTGAACTCTGTACTGGTAGGCCTAACCTTTTTCATTATAGTCCTATCAGACTATAAAAAAATTGCCCATTTTAGATTTGCTTTTTTTTTCTCCTTTTTCTTTGATTTTTGTCTGACTATTTTCAATCGGTGATATGCCTTGTTTGCAGTTTTGGTGATGTGGTGGGATTTTGGGTTCAGAGCTCTGTCTAGTTGTTATGCCCAGATACTTAACTTCTTTGACTACTATTTCTTTGTCTAGGATGCTGATAGTTTGTGGAGGCATGAAGGCGGGGTTCCTGGTGACAAACATTGCCTCAGTTTTTTCGTAGTTGACCGTTAAGTTGTTGGCTGTGAACCATTCATTCATGTCTTCGAGGCATTTTGTTATTGTTGTGGTGTTTAGTGCTAGTAAGTTGATTGGAGCATACACCATGATGTCGTCCGCTTAAATGTGATAGTGAAAATTGTGGTGCTTGATGATGTTGCATATGGGCTGTATGTAGATGTTGAAGAGCATTGAGGAAAGGGCTGAGTCTTGAGGTATTCCCTGCATGACGGGGAATTGTAGGGATTTCTTTTGATCGCACTTGACTTGTTGCATTCGCCCTTCCAGGTATGATGTGAACCATTTCAGGGTATTGTTGCAAAGTCCTATCTGTTGTAAGCATTGCAATAGCTTAGGGTGTGACACAGTGTCGAAAGCTGCAGAGATGTCCATGAACACTAGCAGGAAGCTGTTTTTTATGTTATCTATGCCTCTTAGGAGATTGTCAAAGAGGGAGGTGAGTAGTGTTTCTACTCCGTGTTGGGGCTTGAATCCATGCTGATGTATGTCCAGTGGAGCATTGATATCTATGTGGTCTTGAAGTTGCCTTTGGACCGCTTTTTCCACAACTTTAGCAAGGAATGGCAGGCTGGAGATAGGACTGTATGACTTTGGTTCAGATGGGCTCAGATTGCTATTTTTAAGTATTGGTCATATCATTGCATGCTTTAGGAGTTGTGGCATGTATGCTTGTTGGAGTGAATCTTTGACGATTTTTTGAATGTGATGAGAGAGCTGACTTTTTGTGTCTTTGATCCATGACACTGGGCATGGGTCTGATGGTGAAGTTGTTGTTGTGTTTTAGGCCAGATATGATGTCTTCTACTTGCTGTTTTGTTGGTATATTGAAGCTTTCCCATGCTTGGTGTTGCGTTTTTATTGTGTGGTCATTTCTTTGTGGTGAAGCACAGTGTTTGGTTAGTGTGTTTTGATTTCATGTAGTCTGCATGTTTTTGTGGGTCAAGATGATGGGTGCTTTGTTGCGTGTCATCCTTGGTGAGCTTTTGTACAATGCTGAAAAGCTCTCTTGGTTCTTTTGGTAGATTTCATGATTAGGTTGGTATGGTGTTGCTGTTTACGCTCATTTATTAGATTGTTGTATTCCCGTTGTTTGTCTCTGTATTGTGTTAGGAGGTTGTGTGATTTGTTCCGTCTCCATTTTCTTTCTATTCTTCTTAGTGTGCGCTTTGCGACTGACTTCGTGTGAGTACCATGGGGTGTTGGATCTTTTGCGGGTTTGTGGTTCTTTAATGGCTGGGGCAGGTGCTGCATTGGATATTATTGTGTTCCATTCTTCTGTGTTTAGGTCCAGGATGTCATGATCCTGTTGAAGTTGTAGGGTGATGTCGTCTATGAATGAGTCTCTGTTAAATGTTTTAAACCGTCTGGTTATTCTTTCTTCCTCTTTGCGTTGGGTGGGGCTATTCAGGGTCATGGTGAATTTGATTACATGGTGGTCCGACCAAGGGACTAGGGTGATTGTTGGTTTTGTGGTTTTGTTCTGTTCTACTAGTTGTGTTGGCATGAATACCATGTCCGGAGTTGAACCATGTTGGTGCGTTGGGGTGTTAATTGTCTAGCAGTATTTTAATGACTCCATGGCTTTTAGGAACGTTGCAGATTCTCTGGTGGGTGTGGATGTTAGGTTGTAGTCTCCTAGTGCACCGAGGGGTTTGTGCTTTCTGTTATGTGTGCATATCGTTTCAATTATTGTGGAGAAGTAATCAGTTGTGGTTCCAGGTGGTCTGTATGTGAGAGAGATGGTTAGATACTTGTTGGTTATAGTTAGTGTGTTGGCTTCGCTTGTGTTAGTGGTGGCGATTGTTTTGTGCTCTGATGCAGTTAAATGCTGAGTATCCTGTTGGGGTTACTTGATTTAATATGACTTTGTCTGAGTCGTCTAGCCAGGTCTCAGTGATGCATATTATATCAAGCTTCTTGTCGTGGATTAGGTCAAGGATAGTATTAAGTTTGTTCCTGAGAGATCTGGCGTTTAGTAGAGCACTATCCACAAAAATCACCAAAAATACCCCCTAAAAAATTATTTATTTATGTTTTTGTCGGATGCCCCTGAAGAGGGCACACACTTTAATCTGTGCCCCCCACTCAGTTGCATCCCTTTTAATCAAAACTTGAAAGTAGAGTTATACAGCTACTTAACTTTATCAGAAGTGCGGTTTCTTTATAACACAGCTCTGCCTGTTTAGTAGAGCACACCTGATGTTTGTTGAGATGATTGGGTTTGTGTGTTTATTATTTGTGTGGTGAGAGGGTGTGTCATGTGTGGCATTGTGTAGTTTGTATGCTGTATTCTTTGATTGTTGGTGTTCTTTGGATATGTGTGATGCTGGTGTAGATATGGGTTGGGTGTTATATAGGTATATCAATGGGATTTGTTCATTGAGTGTGATGCTGTGTGTGCAAAGTGCAAGCATGTGTAGGAATGTGAGGTAGGCCATGATGTAGTGGTTAGTGGAGTTCATTTTATAACTTGTATTAACTGACCTGGTATAGGGTTTTTTACTCGTGTCTTATGTTGCATATGGTTAGTTTGCAGATTAGTTATGAGGTGGTAGTTGAATTGATGTAGGGCTTGAGCAGCGTGAGTTGTTTTGCAAACTAAGCTATGCAGAAATGGGTAGTAGGTTCTATTCAATTAGTCCTACAAGCAATGGATTGTCCAGGCAGAGTAGGGTAGTAGGCTTAACTTACAATCAGTGGAATGTTCAGACAGGGCACGGCACAGATTTAATTTCGATGAAGGCATGGAGTGCAGCTCTTTGGCTGCTACTTGGTCCGTGCCTAAGGGCCCTCGGGCGCAGGCCTGCCCGGCGGCGTCCTCCTCTTTTGTTCCTCTGTGCTCCTCCCACAGCCCCGATTGTGCTGGAGTCCCTTAGCTGGAGTGCCTGCCGGCCCACTCAGTGGCTTGACCCCGATCGGGGGAGCCTGTTAATTGCTGTGGGTTCCTTGGAAATTGGTGATGATATTTTGATATGTGATAGCAAATGTGGTGCTTTGATTGCCACATTGTTGACCTCCTCTTTTTCTAATTTAGATAAAATAAATGTCCTGAAGGCTTATTTAAAAACAAAGATAAGCCTTTTTGTGGTGTTAGAAACATCTGGAAACACATATAATTTAAGTCCACTCAGGCCTGTAGGAAAGGCTTTTTGGTTTTAAAGCCTAGGGTACTAGAGATGGGTGCAGCTTTTTTTCCTTAGATTTCACTGTAAATGTATTGTTCCTGAGCGGTCCTCCAGTTTAGTCCTCCACATCCGGGTAGTGCACCTCTTCCTGCAGCATGGAGACTGGACCAGTCAGAATCTTCAACACCCCAGGGTATATGCTGCTGGATCCCCCATCAGTCTCCAGCAGCAGGAAGACGTGTGAGCCCGCCTGGCTCACTTAGGGACTTCTTAGCAGTACTACTTAGCCTTTCTTGGGAGTTGTTTGTTGTTTTCTTTCCCTTTCCCTTTCTTTTATTTTGTATGAGCCTGTCACTTTAAAAAAAAAAAAAAAAAAAAAGGAACGAGCCGAGCCGGCACTGCCCTTCTCTCCTTTGCCTGGGGCAATTGCTCAGCGGTGCTTAGATCGCTCCCCCTTGACAGTACGGGGGAAAGATCTCTTCTTCTGGCAGCACCTTCTTTCTGGGTGAGAGGGTTTGCTCCGGAGTTTTCAGCGGCAGCACATTGCTCGGCTCTCCATTTTATTTCTTGTGCCAGCCGGTCAATCTGCTGTACTCCGCTCTAGATTCGAGCGGTTTTAGCGATCCCGGTTACTTCTTTCAGCCGCGGTAAGTGGGAACTTGCCCTGCCATCAGTTTAATTTGTTCTTTAGTTAATTTCTTTATTTTTGGTTTCGTTGTGTTTTCCCGCCGTTTTTTTCGTCGGTCCGGCGGCCATTTTCTAAGCTCTTTTTTTGCCGCGGGCTGTTTCTTCTCCTTCGGGGTTTTCACTTTCACTCCTTGGCGTTTTGGGAGGAATCTTCCCTTTGTAGTTTGTTTTGTATTTGCCTAAAAAAAAAAAAAAAAGAGGAGTCAGGAGACAGTTTGCTTACTTTATTTCTGTATCCCTTTGGCTGGTTCTAGGCATCTCCCCCCTCCTTAGGGTGGTGTTAGATGTCCTCAAGGCCCCAGTGCGTGGTCTGCGGATCATGCAGAGGCACTGTGTCAGACTCGGGCATCTGCAGGGGCTGCGCTGCTGTGTCTGCGGATATGGAGCAGCAGTTGGAAGGCAGGGCTGTGGCAGATCCCGTGGACCCTTCCCTGCTGCCTGAGGGGGAGACTTCGCTTGGTTCTATTCTTCTCCAGGCGCCAGTTGTTCCTAGGGCGCAGGGGTCGGCCTTGCCGGGGACAGAAACAGTCGTCTTTTTCCTTGGCGGCTTTCTCCCCAGACTTCGCCCTCCTTATGCATCAAGCCTTTCAATTGGGACGTTTAGGTAGACCATCTGACGCTTTCACGCTGCCGCCCCCTTTACCGTCTCTTAAAGCGGAAGGGGCCGGTCGTGGTTTCCCCAGACCTACAAAACGACCTCGCTCCTCAGACGTCGGACAGGAGGATTTGGAGTGGCAAGATGTGGACCAGGAGATGGAGCCTGAGGATGTCTTTGAGGATCTCGAGGAAGGGGAGATCCCGGAACCCGAGGATCAGGCTCGTATCATTAGAGTCTTTCGTAAGGAGGAACTGGTTCCTCTTATCACGGAAGCCCTTCAGACTCTCAATCTCGCAACAGCGCCTCCGACTGAGGAGCAGGGATTAGAAGATCCTCTCATCCAAGCGGTCCGGGATTCTCAAGTAGTGTTTCCGGTACATAGGGTTGTAGATCAGATGATTCAAGCAGAGTGGGATCAGCCTGAGGCGGGTCTGAAGGGTATTCGGACTATGCTCCGCCTCTACCCCTTAGCAGACAAGGACAAAGAGAAATTTAAGTCCCCTAGAATAGACGCAGCGGTGTCGGCAGTGACCAAGAAAACCACCATCCCTGTTGAAGGCAGTGCGGCCTTGAAGGACACTCAAGACAGGAAGGTCGATGGCTTGTTGAAACAGGCTTTTGAGACAAATGCCTTGTCTTTGCAGGCATCTATTTGTGGGGCCTGGGTGGCTAGAGCCTGCCTTAGGTGGGCTCAGCATTTGCGTCAGGACTCCGGTTTAGACCAGCAGGGTTTGCTCGAGGTCACGAGGTTGGAGTCTGGTTCAGCTTATTTGGCGGACGTTCATTATGATTTAATCCGGACGTTAGCTAATAGTATGGCTTCCTTAGTGGCAGCCCGCAGATCCATCTGGTTGTGTAATTGGGCGGCCGACGGGTCTTCCAAGTCTCGGCTCAGTAAACTCCCTTTTAAGGGCAGATTGTTGTTTGGTGGTGATCTGGACAAGTTGGTAAAGGATCTTTGGTGAGTCCAAAGGCGGCCGCCTCCCGGAGGATAAGCCTAAATTGGGGAAAGGTATGCCGGCTTCTCGAGGTCAATTTCGGGACTTTCAGAGGTTTCGGTCCTCTCATCTTTGGAGTTCTCAACGTGGCAGATTTGGAACCAAGTCTCCGGCTTTCCGGGGGTTTCGAGGAGCGGGCAGAGGGTTCTCGGCTGCGTCCTCATCCTCGTCCTCTTCCTTTGGTCGCAAACCGCAATGAAGCGCGGTGGGCTCAGGAGGGAAACCTGGTGATCGGAGGACGTCTTCGACACTTTCTTCCTTCTTGGTCCACATTACTTCAGATCAGTGGGTGCTCGAGATTATCCGAGACGGTTATGCGTTGGAGTTTGCATCCCCGCTCCAGGACTCTTTCGTACTTTCTCCCAGCAAGGGTCAACTGAAGGAGTCGGCGATTCGTTTAACCTTGAATCGTCTGGTGGAATTGGGAGCGGTAATTCCCGTTCCGGAGTCCGAGCGCGGGGAAGGTCGTTACTCCATTTATTTTGTGGTGCCAAAGAAGGATGGCTCTCTCCGTCCTATCTTAGACCTCAAAGGTGTGAATCGGTGTCTCCGGGTGCCTCATTTCCGCATGGAAACTCTAAAATCCGTCGTGGTGGCGGTTCGTCTAGGAGAGTTTTTAACGTCTCTGGACCTCTCGGAAGCTTATCTACATATTCCGATCAGACCGGTGCATCAGAAATTTCTACGCTTCGCCTTTCCATGGGGTCACTTCCAGTTTCAGGCCCTTCCGTTTGGGCTCGCTACCGCTCCACGCACCTTCACCAAGGTCATGGTGGTGGTGGCGGCGGCGGCCTTACGGAGAGAGGGTGTTTTAGTTCACCCTTATCTCGACGATTGGTTGATTCGAGCAAAGTCCAAAGCAGAGAGCTTACAGGCCACAGACGGGGTCGTTCGTCTTCTTCAGAGTCTCGGCTGGGTTGTCAATGCAAAAAAGAGTCACTTGGTTCCCTCGCAGTCCCTCGAGTACCTAGGAGTGGTTTTTGACACGGCGTGGGGTTGGTGTTTTTGCCGATGCGCCGTGCCCAGGCCTTACGCCGTCTGGTGCGCACATTCTTGGGGATTCCCGCTCCATCCGCGTAGTGGTACCTGCGGCTCTTGGGAACCATGGCGTCAACATTGGAGGTGGTGCCGTGGGCCCGATTTTCACATGCGTCCACTTCAGAGAGCCCTGCTACATCGCTGGTCGAACCAGTCCGATTTCTTAAACCGCCGGTTGCCCTGCCTGAGGCGGGTTCGGGTGTCGTTGCAGTGGTGGCTCCGCACGAAGTCACTACAGGCGGGGATGCCCTTGGAGCAGCTGGTGTGGCTTCCGTTGTTAACAGATGCGAGTCTTTCGGGCTGGGGGGCCCACTGCCAGGACAACTTTGCGCAGGGGACGTGGTCAGCCACGGAGTCCTCGTGGTCGATCAACCGCCTCGAGCTCCGAGCGGTGCGGCTTGCGCTGCAGGCCTTCAAGGTGTCTGTTCGGGGGAAAGCAGTACGGGTACTGTCGGACAATTCGGCGACGGTGGCGTATATCAACCATCAGGGCGGCACGGGCAGCGCGGCCATGGAGGAGGAGGCGGAGGCGCTCTTCGTCTGGGTGGAAGTACGGCTTCTCTCCATTTCGGCAGCGCACATCGCCGGAAAAGACAATGTGATGGCGGACTTTCTCAGCAGGGTGCAGGTAGACTCCGGAGAGTGGGAACTGCACCCGCAAGTATTTGCTCAAATAGTTCGTCGCTGGGGGCCTCCGCTCATGGACCTCATGGCCAC
Source organism: Ichthyophis bannanicus (assembly GCA_033557465.1). Lineage (NCBI taxonomy): Eukaryota > Metazoa > Chordata > Amphibia > Gymnophiona > Ichthyophiidae > Ichthyophis > Ichthyophis bannanicus. The sequence continues at coordinate 549,851,943 of CM066036.1, forward strand.
CTTCCAGTCGGCAAAGACGAGTCGGTTTTTCAGCAGGAGAAGAGAACGCATGTCCGAAGGGATCGACGCTCTCATCCAACCATGGCCTGCCCTCGGTCTTCTGTATGTCTTCCCTCCGTGGGCATTGATCGGCAGAGTGGTCCAGCGTATCGAGGCTCACCGCGGAAAGGTTTTGCTGGTGGCACCAGACTGGCCCCGACGACCTTGGTACGCGGATCTGATCAGGCTTCTCGACGGGGTTCCCTGGAAGCTGCCTCCCCTGGTAGATCTGTTAGTCCAGGGACCGCTGCGCATGCCTCAGGTGGATCGATTCTCGCTTACGGTATGGCCATTGAAAGGGCTCGGCTAAAGAAAAGGGGCTATTCGCCTGCGGTCATTGCCACCCTCCTGCGGGCTCAAACCTTCCACCTCGCTGGCGTATGTCCGGGTTTGGCGCATTTTTGAAGATTGGTGCTCCAGGCATCAAGTTCGGGCGTCGACGGCTTCGGTCGCTGTTATTCTCAATTTCTTGCAGGATGGTTTCGACAAAGGTTTGGCGGCCAGTTCTCTGAAGGTTCAACTAGCAGCTATCGCTTGTTACAGAGGAAAGATTCACGATGTTCCTCTTGGAGCACACTCTGATGTTCAGCGTTTTCTTAAGGCAATTTTTCGGTTGCGCCCGTCGCGGAGAGTGTCCATTCCCTCCTGGGATTTGAATCTGGTTTTGCAAGCGCTAGTTCAGAAACCGTTTGAGCCTCTTCGTCAGGCGTCGGTTAAGGATTTAACCTTGAAGACGGTGTTTCTGGTGGCTATTTGTTCGGCGAGGCGCATTTCGGAACTGCAGGCTTTGTCTTGCAGACCTCCGTTTCTCTCTTTTTCTGCAGATAAGGTCGTTCTGCAGCCAGTTCCTTCCTTTCTGCCTAAAATGGTGTCTCCTTTTCACATTAATTAATCCGTCATTTTGCCTACGTTTTCTGCTGAGTCAGCCAATTCGCCCGACGGCGGATTGCGTCTTGATGTCCGTCGAGTGTTGCGTCAGTATCTTAAGGTGACCGCCACGTTTCGTAAGTCGGATCGTCTCTTCGTGCTTTTCGGTGGACTTCGAAAGGGAGAAGCGGCTGCGAAGTCTTCTATCGCTAGATGGATTAAAGAAGCAATTACCTCAGCGTACATTTTGCAGGGCCGTTCGGCGCCGTTGGGTTTGCGAGCTCACTCTACTAGGGCGCAGGCGGCATCTTGGGCGGAACATAGCCTGGTTCCTCCCGTGGAAATTTGCAGAGCGGCTACCTGGTCATCTCTTCATGCCTTCAGTAGGCATTATCGGTTGGATGTTGCAGCGACTCGGGATTCTTGTTTTGGTTCGGCGGTGTTGCGCGCCGGTTGGCAAGGTCTCCCCCGTTGATAACTGCTCTGTTACATCCCGGATGTGGAGGACTAAACTGGAGGACCGCTCAGGAAATGGAGATTACACGTACCTAGTAATTGTAGTTCTAGGAGGGTCCAGTTTAGTCCTCCATCCCGCCCAAGAAACTGTTTCCTTTGATTTCGGTATGGCGTGCTAACACCGGTGAGCGCGAGTCGCAGGACTTCATTTCTTCCTTCTTCGCTTCCTTTAGCGGTGGAGGAGAATTTTTCTGCTGTTGCCTGCTAAGTCTGTCTTTTGCGACAGGTAAAGGGGGCGGAAGCAAGGTGCGCACTTCAGGCTCTCTCGTTTGGGGAGGGGGCCCACTTATAGTTAAGCGGGGAATACACCTGTTTGTTTCTAGTTTTACTCTTTTCTTACTGTGTGGCTTCTTTGAGTCTGCTTTGTTAATAGTTCACTGGGGGCTGATGGGAGATCCAGCAGCATATACCCTGGGGTGTTGAAGATTCTGATTGGTCCAGTCTCCATGCTGCAGGAAGAGGTGCACTACCCGGATGTGGAGGACTAAACTGGACCCTCCAGGAACTACAATTACCAGGTACGTGTAATTTCCATTTACCTTTCAGGGGTGTACATATGTTTTTTCTGATGTTACTCAATTGGAAAGTTTGTTTGTTTTTTTTTTGTTTGTTTTTTTTTGCTTGATAGGAAGAAGTAAGATTTTTGTGGGGTTCTTTGCTCCTAGTTTGGTGTAATCCATAGTTATGTGGAGGTAATTTCTTCTTGATTTCTTGTTTATTATTTTCTGATATTGTAATATGTGGGACTCTTACTCATCATGTGGATAATGCAGCATTTTATTTGTTAATTACTTTTCTTTATTGTTAATTTCCTGATCGCCCCTCCAGTCTAGTCCCGGAATCTCTGGGGTTGTCAACCTCATCCAGCAGCTTTGGAGACTGAGAAACTTCAGTGCTGTGATGTTACCAGTATATAAGGGCTGGCACCGCCTCCTCACACCAGTTTTCAGTCTCCAAAGCAGCTAGAGAGGTGATGAGCCCAGGGATTCCAGGGCTCACTAGAGGAATGATTGAGTAAAGTTAGAGGGGTTTCTAAAAAAAAAAAAAAAAAAAAGGATAAGACCAAAAGATAAAGGGGTCATTGCTTTGGAAGCCTTTGTCTGGGCTCTGCCTGTAGTCCGGGAGAGCAGCGGCTTGTCCTTTGCCCGGGGATCCTCTGCTCCATTGCCCACCCTTTTTTCTCAGCTGGGGGTCAGTCAGGAGCCAGACAGGAGGGCTCCGATCGACGTCGGGGAGAGGATCTGCAGCAGGTTACCGTCCCGGCTGTGAGGGACCGGAACCGGCTTGTTTGCAGGGGCGCGGTGAGTGCAGAAGTCTTTGCCTGCCAGTGCCGACAGCCCGAGGAGCAGTCCCGCTGATTTCCCTACTAAGAGGCATCTAAAGGTAACGGGTACTGTTAAAATCGCCGGTGAGGGAAACGGAGAGTGTTTAGCGATCCGGCAGCGGTTTGGCAGGGCCGCGGGCCTTTTTCGGCGGGAAACGGCAGTTTATCGCGAGCAGGCCAGACCGCGTGGCCAGAGAGCGGGAAGATCGCCGGTTTCCAGTGTGGGGCTTTGGCGCTTTTTCACTTGGCCTAGCAGCTTCGTTTTTCGTTTCTTTCTTCGGGGCTCTGGTGGGGGAGTCTCCCTGAAGGTCCTCGAGTAAACCCCCCCCCCAAAAAAACAAACACAATTTTTCTTTTGAGGGGGAGTTGTGCCCTGTGTACAGGGTGGCATGCCTTCAAAGCAGCTCTGTCTTTTTTGTTTGGGGCTAAGCGCAGTTCAGTCTCACAGGAGGGTGTCTGTAGGGGCTGCGCTCCCGAGTTGGAGGCCAGAGAGGAGGTTCCTGCTTCAGAGACTAGGGGGCCTGAGGGTTTAGAGGATATGATTGACCCCAGTCTCCCAGCCCTACCGACTCCTGATCCGGGGGTCAGTGTGTCCGCGGTCCCAGTGCCGCCGCTCGTTCAGCCCCTAGCAGGCAATCTAGGGGCAATCTTCTCGTCGAATTTTATGGCATTACTCCAAAAGACTTTGGTGGGCTCGCAGGGAGCGCCTGCAGCGTCTACCTCAGGGGCTGAGCTGGGGCTGAAGCGGCCGCATTCTCTGCTGTCAGCGGCAGCCTCGGGCATCAGTGCCAAGAGGGCCAGGCCAGGGAAAGAGCACCTAGCGCATTCCCTTGTGTCGGAGGACGCGGACATGGATAGGGATTTGGAGGCTCTAGAGGAAGGTGAGATTAGGGAACAGGAAGATCAGGCGTGGGTAGTTCAGATATTTCGTAGAGAGGAGCTATCGGCGCTTATTTCAGAGTCTCTTAAAGCGCTTAATATGCCGGACACGGGTCCGGTAGCAGACTCTACCCTGGAGGATCCACTGCTACAGGCGGTTCGGACGAATCAGAGGGCTTTCCTGGTGCATAGGGTGTTTAAGGAGATGATACAGGAGGAATGGGATACGCTGGAGGCTGCTCTTAAGGGGTCTCGAGTGATGGCAAGGTTGTATCCTCTCTCGGATCAGGACAGGGACTTGTTTAAGGCTCCCAAGGTGGATGCAGCCGTAGCGGCGGTGACCAAGAAAACTACCATCCCGGTGGAAAGTGCAGCGGCTCTTAAGTATGTGCAAGACCGCAAGTTGGAGACGTTGCTGAAGCAGATTTTTGAGGCCAATGCATTGTCCTTACAGGCATCTATTTGTGGGGCCTGGGTTGCGCGGGCCTGCTTACGGTGGGCACAGCGAGTGCAGGGTGACCACTCGGGGGAGCTGTCCGAGGACGCGGCAAGATTGGAGTCCGGGGCGGCGTATCTCGCCGACATTCACTATGACCTGATCCGAGGTTTAGCGAAGAGTATGGCCTCGGTTGTCGCTGGTAGGAGGTGTCTGTGGCTGCGTAATTGGGCAGCGGATGGCTCTTCCAAGGCGAGGTTGAGTAAGCTCCCTTTTCGGGGGAAGCTCCTCTTTGGAGAAGATTTGGAGAAGTTGGTTAAGGATTTAGGGGAGTCGAAGGGCGGTCGGTTGCCAGAGGATAAGCAAAAACAGAGTTGCGCTGGTCCCGGGCCTCGGGGACAGCAGCAGGATTTTCGTCGGTTCCCTTCCCCGAGAGGGGGCCAGGCCCAGAGGGGTCACTTCCCTGGTAGGTCCCAGGGGTTTCGGGGGTTTTGAGGAGCAAACGGGGGTTTTGTGGCTGCGTCCTCGTCCTCCACCTTCAAAAAGGCACAATGAAGTCAGGGGGGTCCAGGGGGGGTTAGTTCCCGTAGGGGGTCGGCTACGGGATTTTTACCCTGCCTGGGCCCGACTCGCGTCCGATCAGTGGGTGTTGGAGGTGATTCGCGAAGGTTATGTGCTCGAGCTGCAGCAGCCAGTATCCGATGCTTTCGTTCGCTCCCCGTGCAGCTCTCGGGAGAACCACAAGGCAGTAAAGGGTACGGTGCAAAGGCTGTTGTCACTCAAGGCCATTGTCCCGGTTCCGGCCGACCAGTTAGGTTGCGGTCGATACTCCATTTACTTCATCGTACCAAAGAAGGAAGGGTCGTGGCGGCCCATTCTAGATTTTAAAGCGGGTAAATCGCTGCCTGCGTGTGTCGCATTTTTGGATGGAGACTCTCCGGTCGGTCATTGTAGCGGTAAGGAGCGGAGAGTTTCTGACCTCCCTGGACTTATCGGAGGCTTATCTGCACATTCCGATCCGTCGGGAGCATCAGAAATTCCTCAGGTTTGCGGTGCCAATGGGCCATTTTCAATTTCAAGCGCTTCCGTTTGGCCTGGCGACGGCGCCATGCATGTTCACCAAGGTGATGGTGGTGGTGGCAGCGGTCTTGCGGAAGGAAGGAGTTTTGGTGCATCCATATCTGGGTGATTGGTTGATCAGGGCAAAGTCCAGGGAGGGAGAGTCTCTCTGCTACGGCTAGGGTGGTAGCTCTTTTGCAGAGCCTCGGTTGGGTGGTCAACGCCGCAAAGAGCAAGTTGGAGCCATCTCAAAGTCTGGAGTACCTCTGAGCACGTTTCGATACGAGCGTGGGTCGAGTGTTTCTGCCCCAGCAGCGGGTGTTAGCCCTCAGGCGCTTGGTGAGTCGGTTTCTAGGTCTCAGATGTCCTACAGCCTGGGAGTATCTGCAGGTGTTAGGGACGATGGCGGCGACGCTAGAGTTGGTGCCGTGGGCGCGTGCACACATGAGGCCGTTACAGCGGGCTCTGTTGAGAAGATGGTCACATCAAGAAGACTCCCTGTCCCAGAGGTTGCCTTGTCCCCCACAAACGCGTCTGACGCTGCGTTGATGGTTGAGTCCAGGGTGCCTAGAGAAGGGGATGTCGTTGGAAGCTCCGACTTGGGTATCTCTAACGACGGATGCCAGTTTGCATGGCTGGGGAGCTCATTGTCGGGGGCACCTGGTGCAAGGTCAGTGGTCCAACAGAAAAGTTGTGGTCAATCAACAGACTGGAGTTGCGGGCAGTGACGTTAGCGCTTCAGCAGTTGTGTCCCTTTTTACAGGGGAAAGCCGTTCGGGTGTTCTCGGACAACGCGACAGCGGTAGCATACATAAATCGACAAGGAGGCACCAGCAGTGTAGCGCTGGAGGACGAAGCGGACGTTTTGTTCGAGTGGGCCGAGAGGAACCTGGTGGCCTTGTCAGCGGCACATGTCGCGGGAGTAGACAATGTGGAGGCCGATTTTCTAAGTCGCGTAAGGGTAGACCCGGGGGAGTGGGTCCTGCACCCCGAAGTGTTTGCGATATTGGTTCAGCGCTGGGGGACGCCGGTCATGGATCTTATGGCGACTTTACAGTCCGCGCAGGTCGATTGGTTCTTCAGCAGAAGGAAGGAGAGGATGGCGGAGGGCCTAGACGCTCTCATTCAGAAATGGCCAGAGGGGCAGCTGCTGTATGTTTTTCCGCCGTGGGTGTTGATCGGGCGGGTTCTACAGCGCATAGAGCGGCACAAGGGTCGAGTGGTTCTCATTGCTCCGGATTGGCCCAGACGGCCTTGGTACGCCGACTTGGTCAGACTGTTGGAGGGGTGGCCCTGGAAGCTCCCTGTTCGCAAGGACCTTCTCGCCCAGGGACCGCTCTGCATGCCCCAGGTGGATCGATTCTCGCTTACGGCCTGGCTCTTGAGAGGCAAGGTTGAAAGCGAGAGGGTATTCGGCGGCAGTGATTACTACCTTGCTGAAGTCAAGGCGGAAGTCTACTTCCTTGGCGTACGTCCGGGTGTGGCGTGTCTTTGAGGCTTGGTGTGCGGAGAGGGACTGTGTTCCTTTGAAGGTGTCGGTCCCGCAGATTCTAGCTTTTTTGCAGGATGGAGCGCCTTTTGAGCCTTTGGGGAAGGCTTCTTTGAAAGATCTTACGCTGAAGGTAGTGTTTTTAGTGGCCATCGCCTCGGCTAGGCGAGTTTCAGAGTTGCAAGCGCTGTCATGTAGGAAGCAGTTTCTGTCTTTCTCCGATTCGAAGGTGGTGTTGAGACCAGTTCCGTCGTTCTTGCCCAAGGTGGTCTCTGTATTTCATTTGAATCAAATGGTGTCGTTGCCTGTGTTTCGCGTGAAAGGTAAGGCTCCGGTGGCAGACCGACTTCATAGTTTGGATATTCGCTGGGCGTTGAAGTATGTGGCTCGAACAGCGCTCTTCCGTAAGTCGGACAGGCTGTTCATTCTGTTCGCGGGGCCTAGGCGAGGGGAAGTGGCCTTGAAAGGTTCCATTGCTCGTTGGATTAAGGAAGCAATCGCATCAGCTTACATTCTACGTAGTCGCATAGTTCCGGAAGGGCTGCGGGCTCATTCCACTAGGGCACAAGCGGCATCTTGGGCGGAGGTTAGCTTGGTGCCGCCGGTGGACATCTGTAAAGCGGCTACTTGGTCGTCGCTACATACATTTGTGAAGCATTACCGTCTGGATGTGCAGGCGGACAGAGACTCCTGTTTTGGATCGGCTGTGCTTCAGGCCGGTCTAGCAGGACCCTCCCGTTAATGTGCTTACTGCTCTGGTACATCCCCAGAGATTCCGGGACTAGACTGGAGGGACGATCAGGAAGGTTAAATTAGACTTACCTGCTAATTGTAGTTCCTGGAGTAACTCCAGTCTAGTCCCGTGTCCCGCCCTATCTCGTTGGGGTACCGTGGCCTGAAGCAGGAGCTGTATTACTGGTCAGCGAACCTTTCAATTTTTCGGGGGGCGGAGTGCATGCAAAGCGTTTTTTGTTCCAATGGCAGAGCATGGGGAGTTCCTGTTTCCTGTAGTGGGGTTCTGGACAGGGGGATCTCCTGGCGTACGATCCGCAAGGGTCTTGTGAACAGTTGGGTTGGCAGGCCTGTATAGTTCAGTTAGGCGGTGGTTTCATACTGCATTTCGTTACTTACTTGTTGCTCCGGTGAGTCTGCTTTGTCAATAGGTAAACTGGTGTGAGGAGGCGGTGCGAGCCCTTATATACTGGTGACATCACAGCACTGAAGTTTCTCAGTCTCCAAAGCTGCTGGATGAGGTTGACAACCCCAGAGATTCCGGGACTAGACTGGAGTTACTCCAGGAACTACAATTAGCAGGTAAGTCTAATTTAACCTTCTTGGTTTTGACTGCATTTCTTGTTTTGTTTATGATTGTGTTAATTTAAATCTTTCAATAAACATATTGAATATAAAAATGTGGTGCTTAGAGTACAGTTTTTAGATATCTTGGAGTTGCAAAATGCAATGTGTGCCTTTTTGAGTTACTGATTCCTGGTGACCCAGTAGTTCTTGGGTTTTCTTGGCAGTATGACCAGAAGTAGATTGTCTCGGAGGAAAGGCCTGGTAATGTGAGTTCAGGTGATTAGCCCAAGGCCTCAAGGAGTGCTAGTGGGAATGGAACTGGTTTCGTGTGTTTTTTGGGTTTTTTTTTTTTTTTATTTAATTTTTATAGATTTACAATTATACTTCATCCAAAAAAGGATATGGAAATCCAAAATAATAGAACCACAATAATACAAAATGAACACAATTATTCAAAACATTAGCCCACCAAAGTGATTGATAGAAAAAGGATCCAAGAACAAAGAAAAATGATATATCAAGGAAAATTAAATATCAAGTGAGTGCTCATCCTACGAACTCCCTTAGCGGACCCTACAACAGTGCTAATAGTGCAACAATGTCAGTATTTAATTCTTCCCTGGCTCCTATAAATTCTAACAATTGCCTAGGTAAAAAAAAATTGCTTACTCTTATATTGCAGCAAACAAATACAAGGAAATCGTAAAACAAAATTTAACCCTAAGGCTTACATCCTAGGGCGCAGCACCAAGAATTCTTGATGCCGCTTTTGCGTAAATCTAAAAAGATCAGGAAAAATTCAGATTTTTGATCCAAAGAACAGTTTGTCAAGTGAGCGGACATATAGCCTAAACATAGTTTGGCGATCCATCTCCAGGGCAAAAGTAAGAAGTAGGGTAGAATATTGGGTCACCACCTCCATAGAGGACTTCAGGAAGTCCGTAAGATTGACAACCACTGATTCCCTCTGACACCCTGGAGAGGTAAAAACCTCACCAGAGATCAGATATTGAGCTCTCACCAGAGGGGATAAATTACCCGAGTCCATCCCCAATACCTAAACAAAATACTTTTTAACCATATCCATCAGTGAAATAAGGGGGACCTAGGAAAGTTCAACAATCTGAGGTTGTTCCGGCGCACCAGATTTTCAAGGTGTTCTAACCGTCGGCAGCCGCAACTACTGTCCTTAATCAGGACGTTCCCAATCACCTGAATGACTGCAATTTTATTATCGAAAGCATCCATCCTCACATTAAACTGCTGTAATGCCTAGGAATGATCCACCACCTCCTCTGCAACCACAGACAAGTCACCAACAAGTTTTGTAGTTAATGTCATCAGAGAAGAATTCAAATTTTGCATTGCATCCCATAGTGAATCCAAAGTCACCTCCTTCGGCCGAGCACACTCCCGAAACAGATTCTTGGAAGCGATACTCTCGAACTCCTGAGCAATGATCTCTATAGATCTACCCAGAGCAGCCAATGAACCCTCTGTTGCTTGTTTCAGTTGAAGAGAAGGCAACACAGCTGGGCGGCCTCCCGGCAGGAACACACTGCCTGACCCTTCAGACCATAGCGATTCCCCCGCACCAGCCATGCTCGCGCTTCCTGGATTTAGGGGCCGAATATGCACTTCGGGGCTAAGCGATGCCCCTTCGCTTCTGCCTGTTGCTTGCCTACCAGGCTAATCTAAAGGGAGAACTGCAGGAGGACCTGAGAGCATCACAAAGCTCTCGAACGTAGTCTGGGGCAGAGATACGGGACTGGAAGCCTCCGGGAGGACAACCTTTCCTTTCCCCTTCCTCTTCCCTATATTGCCGAAGAGGACTGTATTCCGTTCCAAGACGAAACCAGACGAGAACAGAGAGCGTCCTTAGACGTGATCACTCAAGCACCATCTTGGATCCTACCTGAACTGGTTTCTTTGTTATGAAGCTAGTGCTCTAATCACTAGACTACTCCACCACTCCATCTTGTACTAATATGCCACAGTTTCATCTTGTCTATATTCTGTTGGCTAATTATACCATTAATCACATTATATAACCTGACTGCTTCAACAAATTTCTGAGAGATATATCTCACACTCACTCACAGATGTGCAGTATTTGTGTTCATTGCTGGGTAAGCTATGAAGCTCTAGTGTTAGAAGTCTAGAAATTGTTGCCATGGCCATTTAAGTACATTGTATAGTACTGTATGTATGATCAGTTTGTATAATGATGATCGGTGTTCTTTTTTTAGAAAGAAGTGTCAGCATTCAAATACAGGGACGCCATCGCTCTGCACCCTAACAGTGTTTGCACACCCCTTGCAACCAAATGCAGAGCTGAGCAAGAGCATAAGCCTCCCTCCCAGCAGTAGGAGATGTAAGAGCAGTGCTGTTATATGTTGGCGCTTCCATTTCATGACATGAGGAAAGCACCAGGCAGGGGGAGAAAGGAGAGAGAGAGGTAACCCTAGTGCTATTGCCTCCCTGCACTGCTGGTGTATTTCCTAGATTCATGAACTTCATTGACAAATTGTGTAGAAATTTTGTTATACCAAAGGGGGGATACATATGAGGTCTAACTGTACAATAGTACCCTTATTGTATAAAGGCAGCATAAATGCCTATGTGCTTTTTTAAAATAGACTCCTACAGTTAGCCCCAGTAGTGCACAAATTTATACCCCCTGCAAAGAGGGTGTAAATGTATAGTGTGTATGTGTAGTACATATTTTATAAATTCCATAGCGCCCCTACAGTCCAATCCAGACTCATGGGGTGTGTCCCTATTCCAGAAGATGGAGACTGAGCATTCTAGCTTTTTGATGATGATCCTACATAAGGAGCAAACGCTCCTTCCACCAAGCCAGTATTCAGTCTCCAGCAAATGGGACGCAACCCCTGTAGCCTGGGCTAGTCGAGGGGTTACTTGAGTCATACAGAGTGGTAAACCCGCCCCCCCCCCCCCCCAAAACAACAAAAATAACCAAAGATAAGGCAAAGGAGTAGGGAGTATACCCGGCTCCCAGTCTATTTCCTGTGTCAAAGAATATAAACCCTCAGCTTGTCAGGTAGGGTGAGCAGTGGCTGTGATGATTGGGTCTGCCCCAGGGGGCTGAGGTCGTTAAGTTGTAGGGCTGTGGGAGGAGTGGGGGTGAGTTTGCGTCTCCTGCTCAGTGGGGGTGAGTGCGTCTCCTGCTCAGTGGATTTCAGAGCTTCTGCCTGTTTCTCCGGCACCCTTCGTTGGGTTAGGGAACTCTGGGCTTGCCACTGCGATTCAACTGTCTCCTCTTTAAGTGCTTCTTTTGTTCAGCCACAGCTGCGTGGGGGTCTTCGGGGGTGAGTGCAAGCTGGAGGCTGGAATGTGCTTTGAAGTTCTCTCCACTCTGTTGGTCTGCATTCCCACCCTCTGATGCTGGTGGGTAGGCTTGTGTGTGGGGTCTGCGGGAGCAGGTGTTCTCACATATCGGCTGAGGGACTATGCAGGGCCTGCTAGACCGAAGATCGGGAGTGCATTGCTGGAGCAGCAGGATGCGCTGACTGCATCTCCAGCCTTTCAGATATTCAGGGTGTTTCCGGGGCAGCAAATTCGGTGATCGCAGCTCCCGTGGTTTTGGCAGGAACCACAATCATTTTGTCCTCTTCAGCTGCAGCATTCATATTGGCAGCATCAAGGGAGTCCCTGTCGGCATCAGCGGTACAGCTGTGTCAGGCAGAGTAGAGGGCTCTCTGCCGCAAGCAGGCATCCCGAGGAGTACACTCTTTGCCAGGAGCACAGGTGGAAGTTCGTTTTTTGCTTGAATTTGTGCTCTTGCTCCCATGAGGCTTATTGCATTAAGCAGGGCCTGATGGGGGCGGCAGAGCTTACTAGCAGGCAGCCAGGGCAGCAGCAGGTGAGTGCCATTGCAGTGTCGGCAGACCTGGCAGTCACGGAAGAGGACCAGGCATCTGTGCATTCCCTGGATTCCGAGGACCCTCTGGAGGGTACCACAGGCCTGGAACTGGAAAGCGGGACCTTAGGTCCTGGGATGACCCTCTGCAGGTAGGAGACGACCTCTCCATAGAGGTTTTCACAAGAAGGAGCTTTTGGTGCTGATCACTGATTCGCTGGCGGCTCAAAAAATCTCCATATCCACTCCTGCAAGACATACGTACAACTAAGAACATCTTTCCGCTGCATAGGGCTCTGAAGCAAATGATTGATTTGGAATGGGAAGCGCCAGAGGCAGGCCTCCAAGGGGTTAGGGCCATGCAGCACCTTTATACCCTCCCAACTGCCGAGTGTGAGCTTTTTCATCTTCCGAAAGTAGATGCATTGGTGTCTGCAGTGACGAAGCGTACCACCATCCCGTTGGAAGGGGAGGAGCGGCACTGAAGGATCCTCAGGATAAGAAGCTAGAGACACTGCTGAAGCAGGCGTTTGAGGTCAATGCCATGGACTTGCAGGCTTTGGTGTGTGGAGTCTGTGGCAATAGCCTTTATGTGGTGGATTCAAGGACTTCCTGGAGGCGAGGCAAGGCTCTGTGGAGTCTTCCAGGATTCTCCATGCCTTGACTCAGGTGTGGTGCACTTGGCAGATGCTTTCTATGATCTCCTGCGAGTGTTGGCCAAGGGCATGGCGTCAGTAGTAGCAGCAGCGCGGCAGCTGCTGTGACTGAGGAACTGGTTGGCAGACGTTTCCTCCAAACACCATCTTATCAGGCTGCCTTTTTGAGGGAAACTCCTCTTTGGGGAAGCATTGGAGAAGTTGGTCAAAGATTTGGGGGGATTCAAACCTGCTTGCTTGTCAAAGGGAGAAAGAGCCTCAAAGGATAACAGAGGGCCTGAAAGGGGTATATAGGGGAGCCTGAGAGAGTCTCTGATTGAGCATGGGGATTGGAGGAGAGAAAGGGAGAGCTCTATGATCCAGGGAGTGCTTTTTGCTCCTGCATAATCAAGGGCAAGGAGAGGGGTGCTTTTTTTGTTTGTTTTTTCTTTTCTTCTTTTTATATATGGAATTTTAGTCAAAATACAATTACCAAATATAATACAGGACACTCTCCCGAAACAATAATAAACAATACATTACACCAATATTCAAAAAGTAAAAAGGAAAAAACAGGAATACAGTCCACATCAAGAGAGTACGACTGCAATACTAAAAAGAAACAAACACCAGGGATATAAGCCCACAATTAGGAGGTAATTATAATCAGACATTGCCCTCCCTAACTAAACCCTGCCTCTCAATCAAACTTTTTTCCAAATGTGTCACATCGACAAAAACATATCAAGCTCCATCAAAATTGATGATGCACTTACAGGGAAATCGTAGGAAAAAAGTGGCACCCAAAGCTAAAACTCGGGGCTTAAGAGATAAAAATTGCCTCCGACGTAGTTGGGTGCCACGAGACACATCAGAAAAAACATTGACTGTCTGTCCACAAAACTTTGCTGACTTAACCTTTAAAAAAAGCCTTTAGAATATGCTGTTTAATCACTGCTGATGAAAAGGTAACCAGCAAAGTGGAACGTAAACTAATGATATCTAGAGAGTCTTCCAAAAAAGCGGTAAGGTTAGACATAGTAGGAACTATCTCGTCCAGCTCACCCTCCCTCTGTAGAGTTAATCTTTTTAGAGCCTGAGGGGATATAATAAATTTGTAAGACTTCAATATCATCTGGTATGGCTAAAATCTCTTTCAAATATTTATCTAAAAGAATCTTAGGTGACAAAAGAGAGGATTGAGGAAAATTCAAAAAACGCAAATTACACGGCTGCATAGAATTTTCAAGCACTTCAACTTAGAATGCAATATCAATCTTTAATCCCAACCACACTAATTGTCTGAAGTGGAAGAACCTGAGATTCTAGTCTAGTAACAGCCATACCCAGTGAGGAAACTTTCTCATCAAGTTGCTGCAAAGATGCAGCCGCTTCCTGAGAAAATGTACATAAAGAACTCACTGTTGAAGAAACCTTAGTATCAATATATTTTAAAGCCCCCCAGACATCTTTCAAGGTAACTTCAGCATCCGGAAGTAGCATTGGAAGCTCAGAAGAGCCCCCCCAGGGCTACAAACTGGACAGGAATAAGCAAATTAACTACAATTTTCTCTTTCCAGCTCAGATGGTTCCCCAGAGTTAGAAATTATCCCAGAGACAGGGCAAGGAGGGGGAGATCTCCCTCCGGGGCTCAAAGAAACACCCTTGGGAGAAGACTGCGCCAAAGGCAAAGGGACAAGATGTTTATCGAGAGGGCCAACCGGTTTGAAATCTCCGGCTTCGGCGGTCTGGGGTCTGCTATGCAGCCTTGCCTTCCTTTTATCCATTCCGAAAACAGATAAGAACTAAAACGGGCAATAAGAAATAGAGCAAACTTTAAAGCACAGTTGTAAAGCAAACCTTACATACAAGCCCACTGCAGTAGGAATATAAACGCCGAACGCTGCTGTGATGTCAAAGGGGCAGAACCAGGAGTAGGCTGCCCTGGGCGTGCCTGCCGGATGGAAACAGGGCAACAGCAATGTCGGCAGCATGGAGTGCAGTCCCGCAGCCCGATATACAGGGCCTAGCACACCACCTCTCACTTGCAGTCAGACTCCCGTTTGTTTTTAAGGTGGCAATAGAATTGACTGAGTTTTTGGAGAGGAAGGTAATAATGGGGGGGGGGGTTGTGACTTTAATTTGATTCTGGATCCCGTGGTGAATAGGTCTGGAGGGAGTGGGAAACTGATAAGATCCCGCAGCTTTCCCCTGTATTCCTTATGAGAATGGGGAGAGGCAGTTTTAATTCTTATCACCAGCTCATCAAGTTTATTCCCATATCAATTATATTATAATGGATTGAAATGTGCAGGGAGCAGCGGAAGAGGCAGAAGTGGAACCTGTAAGCTAGTCAGATTATGGCCCAGTGTGGGTGTCCTTGCGAGATTTGGGGAGGCAGAGTGGTTAATAGATATTGGCACCTTTAATGATAGCTTGTAGCAGGATAAGAAGGTGATAAGAGATATTGAGAAGTATTTTGAGATAAATGATAATGGTGAGTAGATATGGGAATGATCTGATATGGGATGAAGACTGTAATTTTGGGAAAATTAATCATGTGGGCAGCAGTGAAGAAAGGAACTAGGTTGGGCTATGGAAGAGGAATATATACATCTGGCTGGGAACAGTCGGCGCTAGTGTGGCACTGGAGGCCAGAATCTTCTTAAAAGCCTTGCCACCTGGAAGAACTTAATTATAAATTGCATGTCTTAAGCAAATTTTCTAAGAGATGGGGAATAAGCCAGACAAGCTGCTTGCGTCTGACACTTTGCGAGAACTTTAAAAGGGCAGTTCTGAAGATCCCGGGGGCTTAAAGGGGCGTGGGAGTTTGGGAATGAGGCAATTCAAAAGCTTTTTTTGAGAATTTTAGAGCAATCTCTGTCAGTGGGATGGAGCAATTGAGGACATGGCAATTTTATAGCAGTATTTAGAGTAGATGGCACTCCCGGAATTACCTCGAGTCCCAGGAAAATTGAGATGGCCCAATATCGTTGCTTGAGGTGCAAAAAGTGACTCAGAGGCTAGTAAAAATAATGCCCTGGGGTTAGATGGACTGACAGCATGCTTTTTATAAAATGTTTAGTGGTTATTTGGCATTGGTATTGGTTGAGCTCTGAAGTGGATTTGCAGAAGTAGAGCTTCCTTCCTCCATGAGACAGGCGGATATTAGCATTTTGTCTAAGACTGGTAGAGATACTACATTTTGTTCTTTATATCGTCCAATATCGCTTTTGAATATAGATTTCAAGATGTAGGTGACAATACTGGTGCTAGGATTGCAAGCTCATATGCTTTCTAATAGCTGTTGATCAGATCAGCTGCCTACCTCCTGTTAACTAAGCTTATGTTAAATGGGTGATGGATCTCATATGGGTTGTGCAGAAAGAAGGCATTCCAAAAAGCGTGCTCTCAGTGGATGCAGAGAAAGCGTTTGATTGCATCCACTCAGAGTAACCTTTTGGCGGGTAATGGTGAAGTTTGAGATAGAAGAGAAGTTTTGGGGGTGGATGCAGAGATTATATCATGATCCCCAGGCAAGCGTTCAAGTAAATGGAGTAGTTCTCATTGTGGGGGTGGTGGGGAATGTCTTCTCTCACTGCTGTTATTTGCATTATTGATGGAACCCTTTCCAGAATATATTAGTTGCAGGAGAGATGTACAGAGGAATAGGTCGGGAGAGATGGAACATAAAGTATCACTGTTTGCGGATGATGTCTTTATGTTGATGTCCAATCAGCAGCAGTCTCTTCCAGGGGTGATGGAGGGATTTGGTAGGGTCTCTGGGTTCAAGGACCAAACAGAGGCACTTAATCTTACTCTGTTTGGTCCTAGCACCCAAGATTCCCACTGGCATGCCTTGTGACCTTGGGCAAGTCACTATACTCTCCATTGCCTTGGAAGAAAAGACCTGGCAATCTATTTCTGGTCATACCTTGCCAAGAAAGCCCAGGGACTTCTGGGTCGCCAGGAGTCAACATTGACTTGGAAGCACTCAAAAACAAAACAAAACAAAAAAAGGTAATAGGGGCATATCTGTAAAGCGCTGGGCATAATTCTTGTAGTATGGGGAAATACGATCCCAGATGTTGAGGCTTTAATGGAAGAAGTTGACTTGAATTTAGTGGTGGTTACAGAGACATGGTTCATAGACAACCATGACTAGGTTGTAATTATACAACACTAATTTATTCAGGAAGGACAGGGTAGGAAGAAGGGGAAGGGGAGTGGCACTATATGTTAAAAAAAAAAAAAAAAGCTATAGAAGTGTACAGGACTTACAAAGGAGCGAGAGGCACTGTGGTTTAAATTAGAGAGGGAATGCTGAATCCATTTGCATTGGTTTGATATATAGATCTCCTTCACGGAGAAAAAGTGGACAGATTTAATAGAGGACATACGTAGTATTGCCATGAAAGGAGAAGTACTACTGATTGATTTAAATATTTTGAATGTTGATTGGCTCATCCCTGCTGCTGCGGTGTCATCTAGGAGATCCTAGATTTTCTATAATGAAAACTATTTCATCAACTGGTAATAAAACCCACACGTGGAATGGCCATACTGGACCTGGTGCTTACCAATGAGGAAAGTGTTTCTAATGTTATAGTGGGAGATCATCTCGCATCCAATGATCACTAGATGGTATGGTCCAGTATTGGGACTAGGGCTGACAAAGTCCATTCAAAACAGGGGGCCTTAGACTTTAGGAAAACTAACTTTGCCAAGATGGGACAATACCTCAAGGAGTCTTTAGCGGGATGGGAACAGCTATGGGATGTAGAAAAGAAATGGGCAAAACTAAAAAGGGATATTCCTTATCGTTCCTCCAGTTCAGTCCTCTACTTCTGGGTTGTCAACGTCCTCCTGCAGCTTGGAGACTGGGTATGTCAAAATCGTGACATCACTGGATATAGTCTGCTGACCTCTCCCATCAGCCCCAGTGTTTCCAGTCTCCATGCAGCAAGAGGACATGTGAGCCTAGTTTGGGCTCACTCGAGGGCTGATAAGGAACTGTTAGAGTAGCTAGTTTTATTTGATTTTGATTTTTGGATTGGATTGTTATCCTGAACCTGTCTCTTTTTTAAAAAAAAAAAGAGGAGGAGCAGATGTGAAAGGCGTTTCTGCTTACACCGAGTTCTCTCTGCTTTCTGTATTGCATTATCTTTTGCCTTCCTTTGTGACATGTGCACCGGGCAGATCTCTCTCCCTGACTGTCTGGAGGAGAGCCCGCCGGCAGGCAGCCCTCTCCCGGCGATCTACCTCAGAGGCAGTAGATGTGCGGTCGGACGGAGCTAACATCGCTGGCAGCGGGCTGTTCAAGGGGCTGGAGGGCAGAGTCATGCAGGTGGGAGGCTCTCTGCTGCTTCGGCAACCTGAGCAGCACACGGGTAACTGCATGCCGCGGCGGGCGCTGAGAGAGTGAGCCGGCTTCGGCTGTAGCCTCGCGGCTTGATTGAGAGCACAGTTTTGGCGCCATTTCACGGGCACGCTAATCGGCAGCCATTTTGAAGCCGCATTTGCACGGCGCAACCGGTGCTCGCGGCGGCAGACTCGGGCCTTTGGTTGGGGGCCCGGGGGTCAGCGCTAAGTCTGGGGGGCATACAGGATCGGCTATCCGACTATTATTATTATTTGTTTGGGGGGTTTTTTTAGAGCCCTTGAGATTTTCGTGGTTCTTCAGGTGAACAGGGTCAGTTCGTTGGGGTCGTTCAGAAGGAGAGCTTAGCTTGCTCTGAACATTTTTATTTCTTTCTCATGATTTTTTTTTTAAACAAAGGAGAAATAAGAAGATACAATAAAATATACTTATATATTCAGCCAGTGCTTAGCTCTATGTCTGCGCGTCCGCAGTGTGTCATCTGCGGGACTCACAGGGGTACAGCAGCAGACTCTGGCATCTACCGGGGTTGCACGCTAGTTTCTACAAGTGTAGAGCATCAGATGGAGGCCAAGGTGGCACAGGAGTGCCAGGAGCCTATCCCAGGGGCCGAGCTCGAGGCCCTGCTGGCCACGGCGCTGGGATCTGATCAGGAGGCGGTCGCTGGCGCATCCTGCGTGCCCTCGGCCTTAGGGGCGGGGTCCTAGTTAGGGGACTTTTGCCCAGACTTCGTTTTGCCTATGCATCATGCTTTTTTACCTGCGGTGGCGGGGAAAGTTCCCGGAGGGGGCAATGATGAGTCAGGGGCAGCTGTCTGCGGTAGGCGGTGCGGGCGGTTTCAGTCAGAGAGCCCCTAAGAGACCCAGGCCAAGCGAGCTCTCTGAGGCGGAGGGCAAGTGGCCAGAGGCGGAGGACGTCGATGGGGAGCACGAAGACGGCATGGAGGAGTTGGAAGAAGGCGAAATACAAGAGCCGGAGGATCAGGCAAAGATTATCCAAGTATTCTGGAGAGAGGATCTGTCGGCGCTTATCACAGAATCTCTTCAAACTCTGAATTTGGCTACGGAACAACAAGGCGAGGAAGAAGGAGTAGAAGATCCTATCATTCAGGCGGTGCGGCAAGCACAGATGGTGTTCCAGGTTCATAGGGTGGTAGACTGAATGATCCAGGAGGAGTGGGATCGGCCGGAGGCTGGTCTCAGAGGCATTAGGACTATGAACAGACTTTATCCCTTGGCACATGCGGACAGGGAGAGATTAAAGTTCTGTCAGGTTGACGCAGCCGTAGCAGCGGTCACTAAGAAGACTACTATCATGGTGTAAGGTTGCACAGCTCTGAAGGATGCGCAGGATAGGAAGGTGGAAGCCTTGTTGAAACAATCCTTTGAAGCGGATGCTCTGTCCCTGCAGGCTTCTATTTGTGGGGCCTGGGTGGCGAGAGTGTGTCTCTGGCGGACCCAGCGCTTACGACAGTCCACGTGCCTGGAGCAGGAAGAGGTGCGTGAGCTGGATCGGCTTGAGTCGGGAACAGCATATTTGGCAGATGTGCATTATGACTTAATTTGGGCATTGGCTAATAGTACAGCGTCGGTGGTGGCTGCACGGTGGTCGGTCTGGTTGAGGAATTGGGCAGCCGATGGTTCCTCCAAGTCCAGGCTTAGTAAGCTGCTGTTTAAAGGAAGGTTGCTGTTTGGTGAGGATTTGGACAAGCTGGTTAAGGACCTCGGGGTGTCCAAGGGAGGGAGACTTCCAGAGGATAAGCCTAAACAAGGCAAGCTCTTTCAAGGCTCTAGAGGCTCATTTCGGGATTTCAGAAGATTCCGTGCTTCCCGGCTGGGTGGTTTCCATAGTGGGAGATTTGTTTCCAGAGCCTAGGGGTTTCGCAGCCGCGTCCCCGGCAGCAGGCCGTAAGCCACAATGAAAGGTGGCGGGTCCCGGCGGGGAGTTATCTGATAGGCGGGCGACTACGAGACTTCCTCCCTGCTTGGACCCAAATAACCACCGACCAGTGGGTGCTGGAGATCATCCGTGAAGGTTACGCTATGGAATTGGCCAGGCCCGTACGGGATTCCTTCGTGATGTCGCCCTGCAGAGGTCATCAGTGAACCCTGGCGGTGCGGGACACTTTGAATCGTCTTTTGCAGTTGAGGGCAGTCATACTAGTGCCATTAGAAGATTATGGCACGGGTTGATACTCCATCTATTTTGTGGTGCCAAAAAAGGATGGGGCCCTCCGGCCTTTCTTGGATCTGAAGGGGGTGAATCGGTGTCTTCGGATACCCCACTTCAGGATGGAAACGTTGCGATCCGTCATTGTGGCAGTGCGGCGTGGGGAGTACTTGACTTCACTCGATCTTACGGAGGCATACCTGCACATCCCGATCAGGGTGTCCCGTCAAAGGTTTCTGTGGTTCGCGCTGCCCTGGGGTCATTATCAATTCCAGGCCTTGCCGTTCGGGCTGGCGACAGCTCCGCGGATGTTCACCAAGGTAATGGTGGTGGCGGCGGCGGCGGCGCTACGAAGAGAGGGTGTTTTGGTTCATCCATATCTCGACGATTGGTTGATTCGAGCCAAGTCCAGGGCCGAGAGCCTCCGGGCGACAGACAAGGTGGTAAAGTTGTTGCAGCGCCTCGGATGGATGGTCAGCCCGGCCAAGAGCCGCTTAATTCCTTCTCAGAATCTCGAGTATCTGGGAGTCCGTTTCGATACGCAAGAAGGAGCGGTATTTCTGCCGGACCGGCGAGTTCGGGCACTGCGTCAGTTGGTTCGCCAGTTCCGGGCCGCTCCGGCCCCCACAGCATGGAATTACCTACGAGTGCTGGGGACCATGGCGGCAACTTTGGAGGCGGTGCCTTGGGCCAGATTTCATATTCGACCGCTTCAGAGAGCTCTGCTGCGCCGGTGGTTGCACCAGACGGATTCATTGCACAAGCGCCTTCCCTGCCCAGTCAAGGTCAGGCGGGCTCTTCGTTGGTGGCTGCTTCTGGAATCCTTATCTGCTGGAATGCCTCTGGAGCAGCTGGAGTGGCTTCCGCTACTGACAGACGCAAGTCTCGCGGGCTGGGGGGGTGCATTGTGAAGACTGGTTCGCACAAGGCACGTGGTTGGTGCAAGAACATGCGTGGTCGATAAATTGGCTGGAGCTCAGAGCGGTGTCGCTAGCGTTGCAATGGTTCGAGGATGCGGTGACGGGCCGAGCGGTCCGTGTCTTATCGGACAATTCTGCGACAGTGGCATACATAAATCGGCAGGGCGGCACAGGCAGTGCAGCCATGGAAGAGGAAGCAGGCGCACTGTTCGCTTGGGTGGAGCGTCGTCTGACGTCGATCTCGGCAGCGCACATCGCGGGGAAGGACAATGTAACGGTGGACTTTCTCAGCAGGGTCCGGGTGGATGCCGGGGAATGGGAGCTACATCCAGACGTGTTTGCGCAAATAGTCCATAAATGGGGTCAGCCAGTGATGGACTTAATGGCGACCTTTCGGTCGGCGAAGGCAAGTCGTTTGTTCAGCAGGGGATGCGAAAGGATGTCGGAAGGAATCAATGCCCTGATGCAGCCCTGGCCGTCGACGGGCCTTCTCTATGTATTCCTGCCGTGGGCACTCATAGGCCAAGTGATTCAGCGTATCGAGGCTCACCAGGGCAGAGTATTGCTGGTGGCTCCAGACTGGCTGAGACGTTCGTGGTTCGCCGGTCTCATTCGGTTGCTCGACGGGACTCCCTGGAGGTTGCCGGTGTCGGTGGATCTGTTGATGCAAGGGCCGTTGCACATGCCTCAGGTGGATTGCTTCTCGCTTACAGTTTGGCCATTGAAAGGGCAAGGCTAGCGAAGAGAGGTTATTCAGCGGCAGTAATGGCAACCTTACTTAGAGCGCGAAAGCGGTCCATGTCTTTAGCATATGTCTGGATTTGGCGAATTTTTGAGGAGTGGTGTTCACAGCAGCAAGTGAAGGCGACGTCGGTTTCCGTTTCCTGCAAGATGACTTTGAAAAGGGGCTAGCTGCCAGCTCCTTAAGGGTGCAGCTGGCGGCGCTTTCTTGTTACAGGGGCAAAGTGCAGGGGATCGCACTTGGAGCTCATCCGGACGTAGTGCGTTTCTTGAAGGCTGTCGCCAGACTGTGGCCCACGTGCAGGGTTTTGATGCCACCCTCGGACCTCAATTTGGTTTTAGGGACGTTAACCAAAGCTCCCTTTGAGCCTTTGTACCGGGCGTCAGTTAAGGATTTGACATTGAAGACAGTGTTTCTGGTGGCTATTTGTTCGGCACGACGCATTTCAGAACTTCAAGCGTTGTTCTGTAGGAGCCGTTTTTTGCCCTTTTCAAAAGAAAAAGTGGTGTTGCATCCGGTGCCTTCCTTTCTGCCGAAGGTGGTTTCTCTGTTTCACCTAAATCAAGCCGTGTCTCTTCCAGTGCTAGGATCGGAGGACAGTGAGGCAGATCGTACGTTACGTCTGGACGTTAAATGGGCTCTGTGGCACTATTTGAAAGTTTCCGAGAACTTCCGTAAGTTGGACCGGCTATTTGTGGTGTTCGGAGGTGTTCGTAGAGGTGAGGCAGCAGCGAAGGCTTCTATTGCGAGATGGATCAGAGAAGCGATTGCGTCAGCCTATCTGCTGCAAGGGCACTCGGTTCCAGCTGGGATTAGAGCACGTTCTACGAGGGCATGAGCCACTTCCTGGGCGGAACATGGTCTGGTTCCACCTGGAGAGATCTGTAGGGCGGCGACGTGGTCGTCCCTTCATACTTTCAGTAAACACTACCATCTGGACGTGTTGGCGGCGAAGGACACTTGTTTCGGTTCGGCCATTTTAAGAGCCGACTGGAAAGGTACCTCCCAATGAATACTGCTCTGGCAATTCCCAGAGGTAGAGGACTGAACTGGAGGAACGATAAGGAAATGATAATTACACTTACCTGGTAATTGTAGTTCCTTGAGTGATGACAGTTCAGTCCTCATTCCCGCCCGGGGAGGTTCGTTGGCAAGGGATAGTTCGGAGGCATGGTGGCATTACCGGTAGGTATGAGTAGTTAAGGTTAATGTTTCCCATGCTTCACTGTACTGTTTTGTTTCTCGGTCATCCTTTCTGCTGGTCGTTCTAAGGCGAACGGGTTAGGTGTAAGAAGAAGAGCCTTGTTAATTCCAAGGTACAAAAAAAAAAAAGGACAGAAAATGTTTTGTGTCATTAGCAGTATACGTGCAGGCTACTGTGTAAAGTTAGATTTTATAGTTAGCTACTTATTTGTTGTTCCTTTGAGTGTGCTTTGTCAATAGTTCACTGGGGCTGATGGGAGAGGTCAGCAGACTATATCCAGTGATGTCACGATTTTGACATGCCCAGTCTCCAAACTGCAGGAGGATGTTGACAACCCAGAGGAAGAGGACTAAACTGTCGTCACTTAAGGAACTACAATTACCAGGTAAGTGTAATTATCATTTTTAAGAGCAACAAACCTTTTTGTTAGGTAAATAAATGTAAAAGGAAACCACTATGGTATTCAAAAGAAGTAGCTGAAAAGGTGAAGAAAGAGGGTGGCCTTCATAAAATACAAGACATTATAGAAAGAGGAAGACAAGTATCAATATTTGCAAAAACTTGGAGCAGTTAGGAAAGTACTCAGGAAAGCTAAGATACAAAAAGAAGAAATAGTCAGTGCATTAAAATGGGTGGACAGTTTTCAGATATGCTAGCAAAAGGAGGAAGTACAAAAGAAGGGACATTGTCGGACTTAGGGGGAAGGGGAGAAATATGTAGAAGCTGATGAGGATAAAGCAAATGAACAGATATTTTTGTTTTGTATTCACAGATGAAGGGCCAGGAGTAGGAAATTAGAAAACACCCATCCTCACAATCGATGGGGCCAGATAGGATACATAGAGAGCATTGAAGGAACTTGGAAGTTTTAGCAATTCCATTCTTACCTTTTCAATGCCTCTGTAGAGTCGGGAGTGGTCCCAGAGGCCTGGAGAAAGTTGCATGTGATCCCTTTACAGAAAAGTGGATGTAAGGATGAGGTTAAGAACTACAGGCCGGTTAGTCTGACCTTGGTGGTGAGTACATAAATAGAAACACTGCTAAAACCGAGGATAGTGAGGTTTTTGGAGTCCATTGGATTGCAGGATCTGAGGCAGTATTGGTTTACTAGAGGCAGGTCTTGTCTGACAAATCAGATTGATATTTGTTTTGGGTGACCTGAAAGAGAGAGAGCCCTAGATGTGGATTTCAGTAAAGCCTTTGACACCATTCATCACAAGCAACTTATTGATCATCCTAGGGATGGCCCCTAAAGTGATTGCATTAGATAATTGGCTGAGAGGGAGGCAACAAAGGGTACAGGTAAATGGAGCTCACTCTGAGGAGAAGGATATTGCCAGTGGTGTGCTGCAAGAATCCGTCCTTCGTCCAATTCATTTTAACATTTTTGTTAGTGATACTGCGGAAGTGCTGCCGAGTAGGGTTAGCCTCTTTGCGGATGATACCAAAATCTGCAATAGAGTAGACACGCAGAAAGGAATAGATAAGATGGAGGGATCTAGCTAAGCTTGAAGAATGGTCAAGAATTTGGCAGCTCAGATTTAACGATAAAAAATGCAGTTTCATGCATTTGGGCTGCTAAATTCAGCGGAAGCTGGGTGTGATTGTTTCTGATGATCTTAAAATGGCTAAACAGGTAGAAAAAGTGATTGCAAAAGCTAGAAGGATGCTTGGGTACATAGGGAGAGTAATGCCTAACCCAAATGCCCTTAAGTACAGAGCTGAAAGAATCCAAATTACCCCTATCAACTGATAACCAGATTAATATGAATAAAATACAGCCTTTAAAATGCCTGTATGCAAATACTAGAAGTCTATAAAATAAGATGGGAGAGCTAGAAAATATAGCACTAAATGAAAGGTTAGATATGATTTGCATCTCAAAGACCTGGTGGACAACCAATGGGATATTGATACCTGGGTATGTTTATGTTTATTAAAATTTGATATACCGCTCATTCAAAAAGACCAGAGCGGTGTACAATATAAAATCATATAAAAACTTTGTAAAAACAGTCAAAGACAGTAGCCAGAAAAGAGGAAAGGAAGTTACAATCTCAAATTATAAAGCGGGGGAGCTAAAGAACACAACACAACAGTTAAAAAGAAGGAGATGACACAAAAGGGGAGGGAAGGTCCAAAGGAAGGGAGAAGAGATGGGTTTTTTAGGTTACACTTAAAAGTGGCATGCTGAGGCTCGAGGCGGAGGGAGGGAGGAAGAGCGTTCCAGAGGGCAGGGGCTGTGAAAAAGAAAGCGGAGGAGCGGGTAGACTGTAGGTGGGCCAGAGAGGGGGAAGGGAGCGTGAGGCGGTTGAGGTGAAACGAGCGGGGAGTGCGTCTGGGGGTATGATAGATGAGGAGGTAAGCCAGGTATTGCGGAGTATGGGTATGAAAAGCTCGATGGACCAACGTGAGCAGTTTGTAGTGGAAGCGGAAGGGTAAGGGCAACCAGTGGAGACGAGAGAGTAGAGGTGAAACATGATCGCGAATAGAGGAATGAGTGGCAATGCGAGCGGCTGTATATTGAATACGTTGAAGACGGTACAACTGTGACTTAGAAAAGACCAAGAAAGAGGGAATTGGCAAAATCAATACGGGATATAACCAGAGAGAGAAGTAATGTGGCAAGTGCAGAGGAGGTAAGAAACGGACGGATAGCACGAATTTGGCGCAAGAAAAAGAAGGAAGTTTTAGTGACTTGAGAGATGTGGTCTTGAAAAGATAGGTGGGAGTCGAAAACAACACCGAGATAGTGGAAGGAGGAGACCAGTGATATGGGAGAGCCTAAGAGAGAGGGGGCCAGGAGGGGAGGGGAATCACCACGGGAAAACCAAATAGCAGTGGTTTTTGTGAGATTAAGATGAAGACAGTTTTGTGACAACCAACTAGCGACCGTGGAGAGACAGGAATTAAGTGGGGAAAGGTCGGGGTGAGAAGGGGAGGTGTGGTGAAGGAGAACAATATCATCAGCGTAGTAGAAGGCGCTGATCCCAGTTTGTTGAATCTTAAGGGTGAGGGGAGCTAAGAAGAGATTGAAAAGAAGAGGGGCAAGAACAGAACCCTGAGGAACACCACATACCAAAGGAAAAGGGTCAGAAGCTGGGATAGAGGGGGAAGAGGAGAGGACGGAGCAAACTATATTGCAATGATAGGGTAGATAAAATTGGTGGAGGGGTTGCGTTCTATTAGAGAGGGCGTTGAGCCACAAAGGATTAAAGTTTTTTGCAGGAAACAAAATACTGTAGAATCTCTATGGATAGAAATTCCGTGTAAAAAGGGGACAGCAATGGCAGTGGGGTTGCACTACCAACCACCTGCCCAGAATGAACAGATGGATGATGAAATGCTAAGAGAAATCAAGGAAGCTAACAAAAGTTACAACATAGTAATAATGGATGATTTCAATTACCCCGGTGTCGACTGGGTCAATGTCCCTGCAGGACATGCTAGGAGGATAAAGTTTCTAGAGGAAAGAAATGACTGCTTCTTGGAGCAGTTGGTTCATGAACCGACAAGTGGGAAGCTATTCTGGACCTAATCCTTAGTGGAACACAGGATCTGGTGCAAGAGATAAGGGTGTTGGGGCCACTTGGCAATAGTGATCATAGCATGATCATGTTTGATTTAATAAATGGAAGGAGGACGGCAAGGAACTTTTAACTTTCAAAAGGAAGCCTATGAGAAAATGAGGAAAATAGTTAAGAAAAAACTAAGAGGAACAGCTGCAAAGCTTAAATATTACATCAGACATGGGCGTTGTTTAAAAATGCTATTTTGGAAGCCCACACCAGATATATTCCATACTTTAAGAAAAGTGGAAGGAAGGCCAAAAAACTACCAGCATGGTTTAAAGGTGAGGTCAGAGACTGTTGCCAAAAAAGGAGCCAAATGACAAAAACGGAAACCAACATAAGCACTGGCATTGATAAGGCAGGCAAAGAGAGAATTTGAAAAAAAAAGCTTTACGTGGAAGCAAAAATGCATATTAAAAACATCAAGTATATTCATAGCAAAAAACCTGTGAGAGAATCATTTGGACCATTAGATGACAGAGGGGACAAGGGATGTTTCCTATCTGGCCTAAGGGAGGACAAAGCTATAGTGGAGAGATTGAATGACTTCTTTGCTTCAGTCTTTACTGAGGAAGATGTAGAAGTTACCCATGCCTGAAATATTTAAAAGTGATATATTGGAAGAATTGAAAGAGAAATATTAATAAACCGGGATGATGTATTACAAGTATTTGATAAACTGAAGAGTAGTAAATCACCTGGACCGGATGGTATACATGCAAGTGTGTTAAAGAAACTGAAAGATAACATTGCAGACCTACTATTAGTAATTTGTGAGCTATCATTAAAATCATCTGTAGTACCTGAAGATTGGTCATTCTTCAATGTAATGCCAAATTTTAAAAAGGGTTCTAGGGGTGATCCGGGATACTACAGACCAGTGAGCCTGACATCAGTACCAGGCAAAACTATCGAAACCATTATAAAGAACAGAATTACTGAACATGTAGATAGTCATGGTTTAATGGGAGAAAGTCAACATGGATTTAGCCAAGGAAAGTCTTGTCTTACTAATCGGTGTTATTTTTTTGAAGATGTGAATAAACGGGTAGACAAAGGTGAGCTGATTGATTATAGTGTATCAGGATTTTCAGGACACCTTTGACAAGGTCCCTCCTGAGAAGACTCTTGGCAAAATTAAAAAGTCATGGGTTAGGAGGCAGTGTACTGTACTATTGTGGCTCAGGAACTTGTTAAAAGATATAAAGCAGAGAGTAGGGCTAAATGGCCAATTTTCTTAATGGAGAAAGGTGAACAGTGGAGTACCCCAAGGATCTGTGCTGAGCCTGCTGTTTCTTAACATCATAAATTTCCTGTAAATTTGAATAACGAGTGAGGTGATCAAATTAGAACATGACACAAAATTATTCAAAGTTGTTAAAACACAAGAGCATTGTGAAAAAATTGCAAGATGACCTTGATAAATCGGAAGACTGGACGTTCAAATGACAGATGAAATTTAATTTGGACAAGTGCAAAGTTATGCACCTAGGATAGAACAACCCAAACTATGGTTATACGTTGCAAGGTTCCACATTAAGAACCACCATCCAGGAAAAAGATTTAAGCGTCATCGTGGATAACACACCGAAACCCTCCACCCAGTGTGCAGCCACAGCCAAGAAAGCAAATAGAATGCTAGGAATCATAAGGAAAGGAATGGAGAATAAAATCAAGGATGATATAATGCCTCTATCATTCCATAGTGCGACGTGTACCTTGAATATTGTGTGCAATTCTGGTTGAGGATGCGGAGGGTCCTCTTAATTGAACAGTTCACAGCCTTAAGACTAGACTGGCTCCCAGTATATGAGAAAATTTGGGGGCCCTTTTGGGAAATGTATGTTACCGACTCAAGACGCTTATTTGTAAGAGAGCTCCAAGATATTTTTGGGGGGGGGGGGGATGTCTGGGTGAGTAGGTTGCTGAGTACATTAAATTAACATTGTTGGTTTAAAGAACAAATGCTTCAATAAAGAATAAATGTATAAGTGTAAAAAAAAAGATTAAAAGTTGCAAATGGAAAAGGATTACAAACAGAAGGCGAAGTGAGTGAGGAGAGTCAAGAGGGACAAGGGAAAACAGGCGTTATAAGTCATGGCTAGGACCACCCTTAGTGATCAGAAGCCAAAGGCTTGAATTAAGGAAATGCGGTTTTATTTCTCAGAGTGGAGCAGGTTTTATAACAAAGGGGCAAGAAAAGCAAAAAGCTGCATATCCCTGTCCTCAAGGCAAATAACAGAAGGAGGAACAGATGAGAAACAAACTTGGAGAAAGTGAAAAGCCCAAGAGTAGGCATAAGAAATGAGCTAGCTCTGAAGGTGAGTTGGTAAGTATGTAGCACCTTATAAGTCAAAATAAAATCTAAGTTAAAATCCCTATGACATGCTGCAAACCAAAAAGGAGGGTAATACAAGCTGCTTCTTGGGGGTATGCAGGTTTTTAATAGCAGTGCTATGAAGTAGCAGCAGTCTTTTCAGAGACACAGCTGGAAGACCATTGTAAAGAGTTTACACTAATCAAGATGACCGACTAAATGAAGGGCGCAGAAAGATGATTGATCACAGACAAAGTTTGGACATCAAATAATAAAATGAAAATTCTAAGGTAAAAACACTCTCAAAGAATAATGGGAACACTCTTTATAGCCAAGGCAAGTGGGGGAGCATTTAGAGAACGAATTAGCTTCACACTTGGCTGAACTGAGCACCATTTTGTGCTTTAGGAGCCATCCCACAATCATCTCAAGGCAGGAGTTAAAGGGGCCTAAGTTGAAAGAAGGATTAGTGGAGACGAGCTGAATGTCTTCATCATAAATGTATCCCCCAGGGATTGGGCCAGAGTGACTAGCAGGGAAAGAAAAATATTAAGAGTACCGAAGCTAGCAGAAAACCCTGCAGAACTCCACAAGGAAAAGAGTAGTGTTGCAAAGTTCCAGAGCAGGGATGTCTTATCGGGAAGGAGTAAACTATGTAAGAATACTCCCAGCAATTACACAAATCATGAAGATGAGATAAAAGTAGTCTGTGACCAATAAGACTGAAAGCTGAAGTCGAGTCAAGGAGGACAGCAATGGCAGTTTTGCCTATGTCCAACTGGAGTCTGGTTTCATTATTCATAGCAACTAGAGTGAATTTGGTAGCCTAGTGGTTGGGGCAAGGTACTTCAGGCCGGAAGGTCGGGGGTTCAAATCCCACTAGAGGACAGCAACCTTGGGCCGGAAGGACTGGGGTTTCTAGTCCCACAGGTGCTCCTTGTGGTCTTGGGCAAGCCACTTAACCCTCCATAGCCCATGTTCCCTGTAAAATAGTTATCTCCAAGTTATAATGCCCTGTTCAGTGTAATTTCAGTTTGTTCAATGTAAACCGCACTGATGCCAAATAGCGCGGTATATAAGAGAATATAAATAAATAAATAAATAAATATGATAAATTGAAAAGAGATTCTGAACTTGACATTCTCCTCCTCATGAATTCTCATTGGAGTTTCTTAGCTTGCCAAGTCACCTTCTTGATCTTGCCTTTACTCTGAGCCTTTACTTATCGCAGGTGATGGCGTCTCATTCTCTCTTCCTGGAACGACCATCTTTGATCGGTCTCTCCTAGTTCTTCCTCTCCAAAAGGTAGTCCTTGACCACCTCCTGGATGAGAGGATGTTCCCTGGAAACATACAAACAAACCTACTTATTTATATATGCAGATAGTTTCCTGGGGTGTAACAAGGTGTAGAAAGATGATTTTAACTGAAGCACTAAAGAAATCTGATTGGAAGTTCATGTTGCAGGCAGGCATGCAGCTCCAAAGTTGCTTTTTTAGTAGTGGTTCAGTGCTTCAGTTTGACATTTTCCTTAGGCTCCACTTCTGTTTAGTGATAAAAATGTGCTGTCTCATGGTGAGCTTGCTGTGGAAATTGGTCAAGTGGTATGGCATTTGGATTTGTTCCCTGTTGCTTAGTGATGCCATTCTGTCATTCATTCTGGTCTCCAATATTGCACACGTTTTGCTATGAAAAAGCATCTGATGATCGCTGCACTGTTCCAGGAGAGCCAGCCATGTGGGAAGCAGAAAGGGTTGTGGTCATTGAAGTATTCTAGTTTAAGATTTTTGTAATTTGCAGTAGCTGTTTTTAATTGTTTGAACTTGGCATTGTAGGCAACTCAGACTGAGGGTGAGAAGAAAGCAAAGAAGGATGACAAAAAGAAGGAACAGCAGGAGTTGAATGAACTCTTCAAGCCAGTTGTGGCTGCTCAGAAACTCAGCAAAGGTAAAGCAAATGTTGTTTCCATATCATCCCTCCAGTCCAGACACATGGATTGTGCCCCCAACCAGCAGATAGAGCCTGAGCATGACAAGCTTTGCTGATGTCACTTATTAAGGGAGCTATGCATCACTAAGCTGGCCAATATTGTTCAGTCTCTAGCAGATGGTGGATACAGCTGTTCATCTGGGATGAACAGCAGGGCTCTTTGGTGCAGCTGGACATTGGCAGAGCCAAGCAAAAAAAAAAAAAATTATATATATAATATATATACATACACACACACAAAAGAACTTTGTGTTTTGGACTTAAGACCAAGGCCAGAGCACCGTCGATGCAAGCAAGTGCTTTGCTTCAAAAAAGGAAGAGAAGAGTTCTCACGGGAGGGCTCTGTTTTCTTTCTCCACCCGCGTGCACCAAGTGCCACGAACGATCCTGGATCGGTGACGGACTCTTCTGTGGTGAGATGCATGCTTGGGTGCTGCGGGTCCCTCCCCCCTATTTTGAGCCCGTTTCCCACCTGATTGAGAGAGCTCATGTTTGGGGAAGTAGTTGACTGCTTGTGTGGTGTGCAAATGTTTTTTCAGTGTGAGTGTGTGAGATGTCCGGCAGTGGCTGACTTTGAGGCATGCCATCAGGTAAACTCGTGTGCACTGCCTGTGGTACGCACAAAGTCAGTGTCTCCTGCCGGGCTCTGTCATTTGTGCTCAGAGGAGAGCAAAACAGCAGAGCAGGCCCTCCAGGTTCCCAGATGGCAGCAGCAGAAAAGCAACTGCCCAAGGCATCCATTTCACAGGACTCCCTGCTCCCACGTGACTCATCTGTGGCAGGAATGGCAGCCATTTTGAGCCGCGGGTAGGCGTGAAAAACTCAGGGGGAGCTGGCTTTGGCCGGGAGAATGGCAAAAGAGCAGAAGTAATGCTGTAAAACTCTAGAGCCTGAACATCTGCTTCGGGCATGCCATTTTCGCCCAAATTTATTCTCCTGCTCCATCAGGCCTTTTACCCTACAGCAGGGCTGGGGATCAACTTCCAAGGCAGCGCCCAGTGTGACTTCAGTGCCTTTGGTATTAGGTTCTTGGAGCTCCCAGCCCCTGCTGAGTTGGAGGGGATGCCACCGGCCAAGAGGCTGCAGGAGTCCGCAAAGCAGTCCACTGAGTCCCTGTGCTTGACGAACTTGGTGGAGGTGGCCCTGAGGACTGGGAAGAGTCCTATAGAGCCCATATGGATGTCGGGGAGCGATCCTCAGTTGATGAGCCCTTGGTGATACGTGTGTTCTGCAGGGAGAAACTCCCAGTGCTTATTTCCTACTCCCTAGGGACATTGACTATGAAGGCTGGTTTGACCTCTGAAGAGCTGGTCCTGGAAGACTCCTTGTTGCAGGGGATAAGAACCGCTTAAGACTTCTTTCTGGATCAAAGGCTATTAAATGATTGATGTGGAGTGGGAGCTGTCAGAGGCCAACTTGAGGAGCAGAAGGACGATGTCTCGTCTCTTTCCCCTTACCGCAGAAGAGAAGGACCTTTTGAAGCTCCCCAATGTGGACGCTCTGGTGACAGCAGTGACTAAGAAGACCACGACCATTCCAGTGGAAAGTGGGCGGTGCTCAAGGACCCGCAAGATAGGTTAGTGACAATGCTCAAGCAAGCATTCAAATCCAATGGGCTGGCTCTGCAGATGTCCATCTATGGGACATACGTATCCAGAGCTTGTCTGTTCTGGGCACAGAATCTCCTGGGGGGGGGGCGGGGGGCAGCTCCGAAGCAGCTATGTTTCTATGTTGGGGTCCAGTGCGGCGCACTTGGCTGACCCCTTCTGTGACCAAGTCTGGACAGCATCCAAGGGTATGGCATTCGTCATGGTGGCTCACTGGTTGCTCTGGTTGTGGAATTGGTCAGCGGACATGTCCTCTAGGACGTACCTGCTAGGTACGTATGACCTAGATTGGCCACTGTTGGAAACAGAATACTGGGCTTGATGGACCTTGGTCTGACCCAGTATGGCATATCTTATGTTCTTATGTTCTTATGTAAGGTGCACCTCTCTCGCCTGCCCTTTAAGGGCAAGCTGTTCAGGGAAGCCTTGGAGAAGTTGGTCAAGGACCTGGGGACACCAAAGGGTCCCAGCTCCGGAGGATAAACTGAGGGGGAGGCTAAGGCTCACTTGGCTTCTTGGGGCCAGTTTTGGGATTTCCATAGGTTCCGGATGACCTACTTTGCGCCCTTTTCAGAGGGAGTGCTGCATGTCCAGAGGCAGTCCCTTCTTTCTAGGGGAGGTGCAGGCAGGGGATACTTCTCTCCTGCTGCTTGCTCCGCTAAGAAATCACAATGAGGCGAGGGGGTCCAAGAGGAGGTGCGGATTGGAGGGAGGCACTCCGGCTCTTCTTCTCTGCTTGGACCCCGTTGACCCAGGACCAATGGCTACTTGAGGTCATTCGGGAAGACTACGTGCTGGAATTATCACAGTCTGTGCCAGAGGCCTTTCAGGTCTTGCCGTGCAAGTCCCACAAAAGGAGGGCAGTGGACAGATCGATGCTCCTCAAACTCCTACACATGAAGGCAGTCTGCCTGGTGCCTGTAGACCAACATAGGTCCATTCTAGTCCTCAAGTGTGTTAATGGGGCATTACACGTACAATGCTTTCACATGGAGAAACTGCATTTGGGTGTGGTTGTGTGCACAGGAGAATTTCTGACATACCTGGATCTGTCAGAGGTGTACCTGCACATTCCAATCTGTGACAAACATCAGCTCTTTCTGAGGTTCGTGGTGCCTGTGGGTCACCTCCAGTTTCAGGCACTGCCTTTTGGGCTCACCGCTGCTCCCTAGACATTCACAGAGATATAATGGTGGAGTGGCAGCAGCAGCCCTGTGGCAGGAAGGCATGCTAGTCCATCTGTACCTGAACGATTGGCTGATCAGAGCAAAGTTGTTCGAGGAGAGTGAGCGGGCTACAAGAGGAGTGGTGGAGTTTCTCCAGAGTTTGGGCTGGGTAGTTTAACTTTGAGAAGAGTCACCTGGCGCCCACTCAGCAGCTGACTTATCTGGAAGCAAGATTTGACACTTGGAGAGGTCTGGTGTCCCTGCCACCAGAAAGGGCAGTCAAGTTGCGGGAGCAGGTCCGTCAGCTTCTTGGCATGGGGTGCCCATTGGCATGGCACTACCTGCAGCTGCAGGGCTTTTCAGCAGCGACCATCGATCTGGTCCCATGGGCGCAGGGTCACATGTGGCCATTGCAGCACACCTCCTGCTATGTTGGTCTCCATAGGACAAAAGGGTACCACCAGTGCGACACTGATGGCAGAAGCAGCTCCACTCCTACAGTGGGTGGAGGACCATCTGATGGCCCTCTCAGCAATGCACGTGG
The DNA here is from genome assembly GCA_033557465.1 of Ichthyophis bannanicus. NCBI lineage: Eukaryota > Metazoa > Chordata > Amphibia > Gymnophiona > Ichthyophiidae > Ichthyophis > Ichthyophis bannanicus. The sequence goes on from CM066036.1 coordinate 549,885,978, forward strand.
ATGGCAAGGACAATATGCAGGCGGCTTTCCTGAGCCGATTCCAAGGGGACCCAGCAGAATGGATTCTGGACGACTCCCATATCTCAGGACATAGTGCAGTGCTGGGGCCAGCTGATGATGGTGTTGTCTGCCGCTGCCATCAAATCCAAGGCGGTCCGCTTCTTCAGCAGACAGCGAGGGAGGTTGTTGGAGGTTCTCGACGTGCTGGTGTAGTTGTGGCTGTGAGAGGGTCTTCTGTATGTGTTCCCACCTTGGCCTTTGATAGGGTGAGTGCTTCACAGGCTAGAGAACCACCAGGGCTGAGTGATCCTGATCACCCTGGACTGGCCTCAAAGGCTGTGGTATGCGGACTTAGTACAGCTGCTAGGGGGATCGCCATGGCAGCTACCGGCAAGGCCCATCTTGTTGAGGTAAGGGCCTCTTTGCATGCCCCAGGTGGATTGCTTCTCTCTTACAGCCTGGCCCTTGAGCAGATGCATCTGAGCAAGAAGGGCTATTCGCCAGGAGTGGTGACGATGCTCCTGAAGCCCCAGAGGCAGTCCACATTTGTCACACGTGCACATGTGGAGAGTGTGTGTTTGGTGTGCGACTAGAGGGTGTCAATCTTGTCATCTATCCCCCAGATTCTGGTGTTCCTGCAGGTGGGTCTGGCACTTGGTTCATTGAAGGTGCAGATGGCGGCTTTGGTGTGCTACCGGGGGCGAATCCAGGGGGTCTCAGTGGCGGCCAGTCTGGATGTTGTGCATTTCCTGCAGGCCGTTGAGCAAGCCTGGCCGCCCTTATGTCCAGTAGTCCTGGCCTGGGACCTGAATTTGGTCTTGGAGGCTCTCACGAAGGTGCCATCTGAGCCTTTGCAGGAGGCCTTCCTGAAGAATCTAACCTTGAAGACTGTGTTCTTGGTGGCAGTCTTCTCGGCAAGACGCGTTTCCTTATCGTTCCTCCAGTTTAGTCCTCCACCTCTGGGTTGTGCACCTCCTCCTGCAGCTTGGAGACTGGGCATGTCAAAGTTGTGACATCATTGGATATAGCCTGCTGGTATCTCCCATCAGCCCCCAGTGTGTGTCCAGTCTTGAGAAGGGTTTTATAGTTGTGTGGTTTCTTAATGGAAAATATTCCCGTTTAGTTTGGCTTTGCCCAAATTATAAGATTTTATGGTAGATTTGTAATGTCTTAATTTTGGCTATATGTGGTTTAATTTTACATATGGAAAAGGCAGCTCAGCGGAGAGAGGTTGCAAAATAGAACTCTGGCCTTTGAAGCTATCTATGCTCCCATTCCATTTATCAGAGGTTCTCCAGTACAGAGTGTATCTGCTAGTGTTCAGCGAATGCCTCAATGGGGGCCAGAAGCACGCAGCCAGGCTAGTTCTTTAGCAGCAGCTCAGATTATAGTAGGCATACATCATATGCCTGGCTTACAAGATGGCTTCCATGCTGATCGGCATCAGCCAAGATGGCTGCCGGTTTAGACTGTGAATGTGGAGGCAGCTTGGATGAGGGACCTTGCATTCTCTGGAAAATGCCCTGCATACACTGAATCATTTAAATTTGATCAGCTACTGGTAGGACGCAGTGCACTCTCGCATGCATTTTTGCTTCAGTGGTCTAAAAGTGGAGTCTTTTCTAGGTGGTATAATGGGAACTTGTCTGCAGTTTCTCGGCTTCTTCATTCCTGACTCAATTGCCACTGCGGAATGAGAAAGCTGTATTTCCTAACACCAGGTGCTAGTTGAACTTAAAATATAAAGTCCATCTTTGTGCAGTCAGACGGAATGGGTAGTTACTCTAGCAGGAAGGCCGTGGATTAGTATGCCTGTGATTGGGAGTTCTTTCTACTTTATATTGTTGGCACAGAAAGAGCTTCTCTTAACATATGCTGAAGGAATTTTTGGTTAAGAGATGTCTTTGTGGGAAAAAAAAAAAAAAAGTATTCACCTGTCCTGAATTCGCCTGTTCTTGATTGACATTTTGAGGCTAAGCAGGGGCAGGCCTGGGTACTACGTGGGTGGGTGCACACCTTGCACTACCAGGGGGTGTGGACTCACTGTATGGAAGAGAGCCCTAGCAATCTTCTTTAGCGCAAGATAGGAAAGTAGATGGTTCACTGAGGCGATCGTTGGGGGCAATGCTCTGTCCTTACAAGCTCCCATTTGTGGAGCCTGGGGGGGGGGGGGGGGGGCGAGAGCATGCTTCAGGTGGTCGCAGTGTTTGCAGCAGTCTACTCACCTGGAACAGGAAAGGATCAGGGAGTTGAATCGACTAGAGCCTGATTTGCTTTATGTGGCAAATGTGCATTATGGTTTAATTCGAGCACTAGCTAATATTATTGGCTTCCTTGGGGTTCACCTGGAGGTCTCTGGTGGAGGAATGGGGCGGCTGATGGTTCTTCCAAGTCGAGGCTCAGTAAGCTCCCAGTTAAGTCTTTGTCTTGTCCTTTCCCCGTGGGCTCTCATAGGGCAAGTAGTTAGCGTATCGAGGCTTTCGGGGAAAGGTACTCTTGGTAGCGCCCGGTTGGACGAGACTGCCGTACTAGGCTGATCTCATTTGCCTACTCGACGGGCATTTCCTAGAAGTTGCCGGTAGCGGACGTTCTGCCGCGGCTAGGTCCGCAACGAATGTTTCAGGTGGATCGGTGCCTGCCTACGGTTTGGCCTTTGAATGGGTGGGGCTGAAGAAGAAGGGTTATTCTGCAGCAGTCTTCGCCACCTTGTTGAGAGCAAGGAGGCAGGCTGCATCTGGTACATAGGTCCGTGCTTAGCGCTTTTTTGAAGGCTGCTGTTCACGGCAGCAAGTCCGGGCGACAAAGGTGTCTGTATCCTTGGTCTGAGTTCTCTGCAGGACAGTGTCTGAAGGAACTAGCGACCAGTTCCTCAGAGAGTCCAGCTGGCGACTGTTTCCGGCAGTAGAGGTTCTGTGGAGGGAATAGCGCTAGGTGTTCGGATCGATGTGTGGCGTTTCCTTAAGTTGGGACCCGACTGCGCTCCTCAAGGAGAGTTCGAGTGCCGCCGTGGGATCCCAATTGGGCCTTAGAGGCGTTAACTAAAGAGCCCTTTGATTCTTTACTCCAGGCATCGGTAAAGGATTTGCTGTTATAGACAGTGGCTTTGATAGCTCTTTGGTGCGACGAGTTTCGGAGTTTCAGGCGTTGTCATGTAATGAGCCATTTTCACCCTTTCTGGTTAGAGGGTGGTGTTTGCAACCAGTCCTGTCGTCCTTCCAAAAGGTGGTATCTGATTTTTCTTCTGAGCCTATTGGTTTCTCTTCCAGTTCTTGGTTTTTCTGGAAGGGGGAGGTTTATATTCGTAGCTTACGCCAATAGGAAACATAAAATGCAGGGTGTGGCGTTTGTTTCTTTGTTTTTGTGTGTTAGTTGGAGGTCCCCGCGAAGGGGAAGCAGCAGCGAAGGCAGCCAATTTCGCACTGGGTTAAGGCGGTGGTTGCCTCAGCATTCTGGTGGCGAGGTTGTACGATTCCGGGGGGGCTTTCTGACTCTTGCTGCCAGGGCGCAAGCAGCTTCATGGGTGGATCACTGTGTCATTCCACCAGGGGGGATTGTTAGAGCAGCTTCCAGTTTCTCTTCTTTCCCTCAGTAACCACTACTGCCTAAATGTTCTGGCAGTAAAGGATGCCTGTTCCGGGTCGACGGTGTGGTGAGTTGGCTGGATAGGTCCCTCCCAATGATTACTGCTCTGTTACATCCCAGAGGTGGAGGACTAAACTGGAGGAATGATAAGGAAATAGAAATTACACTTACCTGGTAATTGTCGTTTAGTCCTCATTCCCGCCCAGGGGTGTGATTTCTTCAGAGTTTATTTTCAGGCGGAGTGGAGCATCAATCTCAAGGAGTAGACAGATCCTTTCAGATTCTAGATCGCAGTGAGTATCCCTCTCTATTGTTTCTTCCTTCTCTCATTTAAATGAGGGGATGGTATAGGAAACGTGTTTGCATAGGGGGGACGTGAATGTAAAGTTAAAAAAAAAAAAAAAAAGAAAATATAAGACTGATAAGGTTAAAAAGGTTCCTCAGGTTGAGGAATGGAGAGTTATTTAAAGTTATGGCATAGTTACTTATTTGTTGTTCCTTTGAGTTTGCTTTGTCAATAGTACACTGGGGGCTGATGGGAGATACCAGCAAGCTATATGCAGTGATGTCACGACTTTGACATGCCCAGTCTCCAAGCTGCAGGAGGAGGTGCACAACCCAGAGGTGGAGGACTAAACTGTTGTCACTCAAGGAACGACAATTACCAGGTAAGTGTAATTTCTATTTCGGATTTGCAGGCCTTTTCTTAACGGGAGCCGTTCCTGATGTTCCACCCTGTGAAGGTGGTCTTGCGGACAGTGCCGTCCTACCTGCCTAAGGTGGTGATGCCTTTTTACGTTAATCAGCCAGTCTCTCTGCCAGTGCTGCGGGGAAAGAATTCCACAGGAGAGAGCTCCCGATTTGCATCTTCTGGATACCAGGTGAGCTCTCTGTCAGTACTTGAAGCGAACAGAATTGCCCTGTCATTCTGACAGTCTCTTCGTCCTGTTTGGTGGCGGTCACCAGGGGAAGGCGACATCCAAGGCCTCCATCGTACATTGGCTGAAGTAGACTGTTGCTTCTGCATACCTGCTGAGTCTTCGTGCCTATTTCACGAGGGTGAAGGCCATATCCTGGAAGGAGGTGAGTCTGGTTCTTCCCAGGAAAATCTGTAGGGTGGCCACTTGGTTGTCTCTGCATGTCTTCAAGCGTTATCGTCTCAACATCAGGGCGCAGGAGGAGGCGCGTTTTGTAGCCAGTGTCTTACAGGTGGTCTCATGGACCCTGCCATCTAGGGAGTTACTGCTATGGTACATCCCATGCGTCTGGACTGGAGAGATAATATCGAAGGTCAAATTAGGCCTTACCTGCTAATTGCCTTTCTTTGAAGCCCTCCAGTCCAGAGCCTGCACGGCCGTGCTCATCCAGACGTTTTGGTTCTGCTCCAGTGTTGATTCCTGTTGTAGCACAGCGTCTAGGGGACTTCTATTTGTTTCAGCCCCTGTTGGGGGCTGCAGTCGCAAGTTTGAAAAATAAAGAGATCAAACAGTAATGAGTGACTGCATAAGAACGTTTTCATTTGGCTTCACATGTTGCCTGTTGAATGAGCCCTTGGACTTTGTCTCATGGGTGATAGGGTCTAGGGGGCCATTTGAGTCCGTTTAGGTTTCAATTCTGCTTTGGTACTGCAATACTGGCCAGCTTAGCGATGCACAGTACCCTTAATAGTTTACATCAGCAAAGCTTGTCATGCTTGGTCTCCATCTGCTGGTTGGGGGCACAACCCATGTGTCTGGATTGGACTGGAGGGATGCAAGGAAAGGCAATTATGTTTGTTTAAGTTTAATCATTTGATATACCGCTCAGGCCAAAGCATCAGAGCGGTTTACAATACAATATAATTATAGAAGATACGAAAAGAACGTCATATATAAGATAGGACAGAATAAGAGATACAGTACTAGACAAAAGGATAGAAGAGACAAGAAGAAAGGAGAACAATAGATTACAGCCGTAATATAGCAGCATAATAGTTGCATACACAAATATAAAATAGGTTTTACTCACACGCCACGGACCCACGCCTAAGGGCCACGCCAAAGCAGGTAAGGCCTAATTTCACCTTGTTTAAGGAATGGTTTCCCATTATCTTCATGGTAGAGATAAACTAGAGAACAGAGTTCAAACTCTGCTGTACCTTGGAAGTTTTGGAAAAAAAGGAATTGATATTCCTGTTTCATTTGTAATATTGCCCATTAGTGGTGCTTTTCATCATTTAATGAAGTAGCATCTGAATGAACTAGTGCGTCTTTCATTCATCACAGGTGCGGATCCCAAATCTGTTGTTTGTGCTTTCTTCAAACAAGGACAGTGCACAAAAGGTGATAAGTGCAAGTTCTCTCATGACTTATCACTCGAGAGAAAATGTGAGAAGCGTAGTGTCTATGTTGATGGCAGAGATGATGAACTTGAAAAAGGTGAGTGGAATGTATTGGCTGTCTTATGGTTTTACTAAAACTATATTTTGTATTATATTTATTATGAACAGGTTAATGCAGTGTTCCCTCTAAGCTTTGCGTGTGTGCATGTGCACACAGATCATGAACACTGTGCACACAGCAAAACATAACTCACACAAAAAAATTCAATACTGGGATGCATTTTAATTGTTTATAAAGCAGAGAGAATCAGAATTCTTTCCACCTGCCTGATCCTAGCAGCTGAGCTCAACTACTTAGCTTAAATTTGTGCTTTGCTCGGTTGACTGTTTTGGTCCCATCCATAGTATGGTGCTATAATAATCATAGATTGTTATAATATAATGAAGTCAGTGTCGCTAGCAGCCTTTTCCTCAGCTCTGTGGGAGTGTTCCCACGTAGGAATGTTCCCACATAGGAATTTTTAAGTGCCATGCAGAGCTCAGGTTGTATCATTGCTGATTTATGCCCTGTAGCTTGCTTACATCTCTCCAACTTCCTTCCAGCCTGCAGCTCCTTGCTACTTCCTTTTATGATGGTGGGTAGGTTGCACTCCACTCGGGTCTAAAATTGTGACAATATGTTATCTATGAAAAAAGTATACTCTTGAAGGAGTCGTTTTTCAGAAAGAAGCTCTGCAAATCAAAGCATAAGCAAGACAGAGATTATATTACTGTATTACTCTTAAGGTAATGTCACCCCCGGCTCTGGAGACTAACCAACTCTACTTTTCCCTTTTTAAAATTAAGTCACAATGGGTAGATGTCACAAGGTGTTACCTCAAGTTGTAGTCTCTCAGATGGCGGAAAGAGAAATACTAAGTTCCAGGAAGGAACAGCAGCTGAAATAAAATGAATCTAAATAAGGATAAGAGCTTTTAAACAAGTAGATGTTACAACTGTTAAAATGTATTCACTTCCCATTTTTTTGTGCCATCAAGTCAGTGTTGACTCATAGCGACCCAGCTACCTCTGGGTTTTCTTGGCAATGTATCACCAGAAGTAGATTGCCAGCCTTTTCTTCCGAGGCAGTGGAGGGTAAAGTGACTTGCCCAAGGTCACAAGGAGTACTAGTGGGAATCAAACCCTTGGTAAATATAAAATGACACTTAAGAAGTGAAAGGCACTTTAACAAATATGTGCTGAGTACATTAACAAACTAAATTCTCTTCCAATAATACTTTACACTTTTCCAGAAAAATAACATTTCTTTTAAAAATTCACTGATTTTCTGAGCAATTAGAAACCGTGAATCTCCGGGAACAAACAAGAAGTCAGTCCTCACGGGTGATGTCGGTGCCGACGGAGCAAATCACCAGCTTTCAGAGAGAGCCTTTGGGAGTTGCCATCACGCATGTGCGGTCCCCTTCCCGACCAAGGGTGCCATCTTGCTCAGTCTCCTTTTTTCCGCGGAGCCCTTCGGATGTAGTCCTTGTGTCCCTGTAAAAAAGTTGATTTTTCTCAAACGGTCGATACCGGTACCTCTTCCTGCCTTCGACTCGGTACACCGGTATCGAGTCGTCTCTATTTTCGTTTTTTGTCCTTTGTGACTGGCATTCGCGCCTTTTTTTCTTTTTCACTGGCAGCCCGGGTCTTCAACCTTGCAAGGGCCCTTTTTCCCCCAATGGCTGCCAACGGGTTTAAAAAGTGCGATTGGTGTGTGAAACTTATGTCTCTCACTGATATGCACAACTGCTGTCTCCGGTGCCTCGGGCCCGACCATGACCCGTGTAGGAAAATGTCCTCTTAAGGCCCTGAGGAGCCGCCAGCAGCAGCATGATAGGATTTTTTCTGTGTCCCTGCCTCTGAGAGCCCAGACCTCATCCGAGACCGCCATGTCTCGGGGGGAGCATTCTGACTCCGAGCAGCAGTGAGGTTCCTCGGAAAGGGGGTCCCCCTCGAGGAAGAAAAAATCCTCGAAGGCGGCATCTCTGGATGGCTCAGAGTGACCCGGCTCCTCCCCCGGCCTGCTGCAGAGGCCCCGAGCACCAGCCGGGATCTTTGGAGAAGGAGCGCTTGGCAAAGATGGATGTTGGGAGACGAATCAACTGAGGCAAGTACCAACTGTCCTCATTGAGGACTCCCCTCCGGAGGAACCGGCATTAGTCCCCAACACGGTCGGGCCTGAGCTGGCAGCTGCAGAGCCTTCCGGACTTGAGTTCAGAGTGGCGGCATTGGAGCGCAGTTTCACTGCCTTTGTGGTGCAGCAGCAGGCACTGATAGCCGGCCTGTCCGGTTCCTCCACCCCGACCACCGGGCCCTCGACGTCGAAGTCGACCCCAGAGGCCGAGCCGATCCTTGAAGCCCTTCGGGCTCGAGTCGATCCTCGGCCGAGGTCTCTCTCTGAGCCTCCTGTTCGGGGCCGAGGTCGTCGCCGCCGAGGTGGTCAGCGCCAGGGCCCTTGATGCCTGATGAGCCCCCCGATTCCTCCTCGCAGGTGTCGGCGTAGGAAACCGAAGACAAGGAGTCCCCGGATACCTGCTGGCACAGGGATGTCCCTTCTAATTCCCCGGTATCCGAGCCTCGGACAGTGTCTCATCCAGAGGACAATGAGGTTCTTGGACTTCGTGCGGGATATGTCTGAGGCTTTGGCGTTCCCCATGGAGTCCGAGGATGATCCTCGAGCCAACGAGCTCGAGATCCTCCAGTATGAGGCCCCCCTCGGGAGGCCCTTACTGTACCCGTGCCTCTGATTCTGGAATGACTGATGCTCTGCATGTGGGGAGACACTGATGTCGGTGCCAGTCATCAGCAAACTGCTTGACTCGATTTATCAAGTCCGCCGGAGTCCTGGATTTCAAAAGTTGCAGCTGCCGCACAACTCCATGGTTGTGGAATCAGACGTGCGCTGGCTGAAGAGCTAGAAGATGCACTCCTCGGTGCCTCCTGGCAGGGAGGCCCACAACTTGGATGCCCTCAGCAGGAAGTGCTTCCAGAGTTCAATGCTGACTTGTCGGATCCAGGCATACCCAGCTGTACATGAGCATGTATCTGAGAGACCTGGTGAAGGAACTCGCCGTGTTCTCGGCTGGTCTCTCCGAGGAATCTTTACAGCGCTTTAGGGGCCTGTTCAAAGCTGTCCGTGAGTGCTTGAAGTTTGTCTCGGGCGGCCTATGACGGGTTAGAGTTGGCGGCCTGGGTAGCCGCGGCTGGCATCAGTGCACGCCTCCAGGCATGGCTGCAGTCGTCGGACCTCGAACAGTGGTATCAGGACAAGTTGGTCGATGTCCCATACCAGGGGGATAATCTCTTTAGCAAACCCATGACCGACAAGGCCGCAGAGTTGGAGACTGAGTACATGACGAGGACATGGCTCTCCAAGAAGACCTCTGCCCCTTCTCGCAAGAAGCGCTCGGGTAAAAAGCCCTTTTACCGGAGGAAGGGTGCTGCTTACCGAAGCTACCCCCATTTTCAGGCCTCCCCAGCTCCCCAACAGGGGTATGGCCCGCGTAAGCAGAAAGACCCCAGACACCGGCTCCGGCCCAGCCTGGCAGTGGCTTTTGACTCCTACAGCATGACCACTTTTCCCACTGGAGACAGGCAGATTACAGGAGACCGGCTTTCTCTGTATGCCCACAGGTGGACAGCCATTACCACTGATGCCTGGGTCTTGCAGTTAGTCCGGAAGGGCTGTCGTCTTCACTTAGCCCAGGTGCCTCCTCACTATTTTCCAGGAGAGTCCATCAGGTCTCCACTTCACCGGGAACTTTTTCTGAAGGAGTTAGCAGGTCGTCTTGAGGATCAGGCTGTAGAACCAGTGCCCCACCACTTGCAGGGAAGGGGCTTCTACTCCAGGTACTTTCTGGTGCCAAAAAGGACAGGAGGCCTCAGACCCATCCTTGACATATGCAACTTCAACAAACCTGGCGAGGGAGAAGTTCAAGATGCTCTCCCTTGGAATATTGCTGTCTTACCTTGGCCATGGAGACTGGCTATGCTCCTTAGACCTAAAAGATGCGTATGCACACATCCTAATACACCCAAGCCACAAGCAATATCTGCGCTTTGTGGTGGGGGCAATCACTACCAGTACAGGGTACTCCCCTTTGACCTTGCTTCAGACCCCAGGGTGTTCACAAAGTGCCTAGCTGTGGTTGCTGTCTTTCTCAGGCTCCAAGGGGTCTTTGTATTCCCCTACCTTGACGACTGGCTCATCAGAGGCGCCTCAGACATCGAGGCCCATCAGGCCACAACTCACACCATCCAGGTGCTGCAGCACCTAGGGGTTGTGATCAACTACCCCAAGTCCAGCCTCACTCTGACTCAGCAGCTAGAGTTCATTGGGGCCAGCCTCAACACCCTTCAAGCAAAGGCCTATCTGCCTGCAGACAGGGCGGGCAGACTTATGGCTCTGGCAGGACAAGTGAGTCGCAAGTCTGCAGTGTCAACAAAACATTTCCTGAGCCTCCTCGGGCACATGGCTTTCACAGTCCACGTGACCCCGGATGCCTGCCTCCATATGTGGACCGCTCAATGGTGTCTCAGACCAGTGGTCCCAGGCTTCAGGGCACCTTTGGGACAGGGTCAAAGTATCCAGACATCTTGTACGGTCCCTGGCCTGGTGGCTCCAACCGCATCACTTGGAGGCAGGGATGCCTTTCCAGGCTCCTCTGCACATGAGGGTACTGACCACAGATGCCTCCCTGCTGGGCTGGGGGGCCCATTGTTAGGGTTTCTGTACTCAGGGAATGTGGTCCCCAAGCGAGAGGACCCAAGAAATCAAATCAATTTCTTGGAACTACGTGCCATCCGAATAGCACTAGGAGTTTTCAGACAGCTCCTGGCCCACAAATCTGTCTTGGTGCAGACAGACAACCAGGTGGCCATGTTCTATGTGAACAAACAGGGTGGTACGGGGTCCTGTCCCCTATGTCAGGAAACCCTGGACCTCGGTTCCTTTGCAGCTCAACATGGCATTTGTCTCCGAGCAATCTACCTGCCGGGCCAGGACAACTGGCTAGCTGACAGGCTTAGCAGGATTCTCCAACCCCACGAATAGCAGCTGGACCGCAGGGTAGCCAACTGGCTCTTTCAGACCTGGGGGTGGCCGGTGATGGACCCGTTTGCAAGTCTGGACAATCACCAGTTGCCTCTTTTCTGCTCCAGGTGACCTCACCCACACAGGGTGGCCACCGATGCGTTTCTGGTATCATGGTCCAGGGACCCTTCTGTATGTGTTTCCCCCGATACCTTTGATTGCAAAGACGCTGTTCAAGATTCTCCAGGACAGGGCCTCGGTCATCCTTATTGCCCCACGGTGGCTCAAGTAACCCTGGTTCCTGCTGCTTCTGCAGCTAGCAGTGGAGGCCCCAATCCCCTTGGGGTCCTGCCCACATCTCCTGTCTCAGGAGGGGGGTTCTCTTCTGCACCCCAATCTCAGCTCCCTCAACTTGATGGCATGGCTGCTGAAAGGGTAATTCTCACTCCGCTCCTCCTCCCAAGGAATATTGAAGAGGTCTTGCTGGCCTCGCAGAAGCCGTCGATAAGGCGGACGTAAGCCTTTGAAGTGGCGCAGGTTTGCTTCAAGGTGCAAGGAGCAAGAGATAGATCAGTAGGGGTGGTTCTGCAATACCTTCTCCACTTCTCTGATTTGGGCCTCAAGTCCAGCTCTGTCAGGGTGCACCTCAGTGCCCTTGCGGCGCACCACTTTTCAGTGGATGAGAAGCCTCTCTCCGCCCACCCCTTGGTCTCTCGGTTCCTGAGAGGCTTACTTCTCTTGAAACCCCCGCTACGCCCGTGTGGGATCTGAATGTGGTGTTAGGGCAGCTTACTTGGCCGCCCTTTGAACCGATGGCTACCTGCGATTTACCCTATCTTTCTTGGAAGGTGGTTTTCCTGGTGGCACTCACATCCGATCGGCGGGTGAGTGAGCTCCAGGCCCTAGTGTCGGAAAGACCATACACCAGATTCTATAGGAACAGGGTGGTGCTTCGCATGCACCCCAAGTTCCTTCCGAAAGTGGTCTCCTCATCCCACCTCAACTAGGAGGTGGTTTTGCCTACCTTTTTTTTCCCAGGCCGCATGCCAGTCAGGCAGAGTCGGTCCTGCATACATTGGACTGTAACAGGGCATTGGCCTTCTATATCCAGCATACGCAACCGCATCGGAAGGCTTCTCAGCTTTTCGTATCTTACAACCCCAGTAAGCAGGGCCATGGCGGCATCAGTGGCTCATTTGCGCTCTGTTCCTTTGGCAAACCTCTGCCGGGCTGCACCTGGTCTTCGAGTCAGACTTTGGCAGCCCACTATTGCCTGGATAGGGAGTCCTAACGGGACAGTGCCTTCGGCCAGGCTGTACTCCGTAACCTTTTTGAGGCCTAGGCAACTCCTTCCCTCCGATCCTTCTGTGTTCAGGCTACCTCTTTGGCAAGCCCATGGCTGAAAAGGCTGCAGAACTCGAGACCGAGACTCTAGCCAGGACTCGGCTGTCCAGAAAAACCTCTGCCCCTTCTCAGAAGAAGAAGGGCTCGGGGAAAAAAGACCTTTTACCCGAGGAAGTCATCTGCCTATAAACCATATCCTCATTATCAGGCCTCTGCAGCTCCCCAACAGGGTCAGCAGGCCAAGGGGCAGGGTCATGGGCCCCGTAGGCAGAAGGCCCCCAAGCCACCAACACCGGCCCCTGCTCAGCAGGGTGGGGGTTTTTGACTCAGCAAGCATAGCCTCTTCTCCTCAGCTGGCTCACATCAGCACAGGAGGCCGGCTGGCCCACTTTGCCCACAGGTGGTCAGCCGTCACATCAGATACCTGGGTGCTCCATATAGTCCAAAAGGGCTATCTTCTCCATTTTCACCAGGTACCTCCCTCCTATTTTCCAGGGGAGCCTCCAAGACTCCCTCTGCACAGGGGCCTACTCCTTCAGGAGTTAGCAAGTCTGCTAAAGGAACAGGCTGTGGAACCGGTGCCCCACCACCTGAGAGGTTACGGCTTTTATTCCAGGTACTTTCTGGTACCAAAAAGAACAGGAGGCCTCAGACCCATCCTAGACTTGCGCAACCTCAACAAGTTCTTGGAGAGGGAAAAGTTCAAGATGCTTACCCTTGGAATCCTGCTGCCCTACCTCCAGCAGGGATATTGGCTATGCTCCTTAGATCTAAAGGATGCTTATACTCACATCCTTATTCATCCAGACCACAGACAGTATCTCAGATTTGTTGTGGGGGGAAACCACTACCAGTACAGAGTACTTCCCTTTGGCCTAACCTCTGCTCCCAGGGTGTTCACCAAGTGCCTGGCGGTGGTGGCGGCCTACCTGAGGCTTCAAGGTCTTTTTGTGTTTCCATACCTGGACGACTGGCTCATAATAAATTCCCATAATACAAAGAATATCAAAACATGATAACTTAATACACCCATTCATAATAGGAACCAACCTTAGATCTAGACAATCTAGACTTTTATATATAACAACAACAAAAATAGGCAACACACCACACTCACCTCAGACACAGAAATACACAATTCTCACCTGCCAACTCATTAATGCAAGATCTATGAAAAACAAAACTACCAATTTTTGTAGACATTATCAATGATGATAAACCTGATATCCTTTGTATAACAGAGACCTGGCTCAAAGATACTGACTCAGTATTCTTAAACCAATTAAAGACACCTGAATATGAGATCTTCCATACTCACAGAACACTAAAAAAAGGAGGAGGAGTACTTATAATAATAAAGAAAAACCTCAATGCAAAATTAATATCATTTAATAATATAGATAATGTTGACATACTCACCATAAAAATTAAAAACACAACTATATCATTAATATATCGACCGCCAGAATACAACATAGATAAAATTTACAATTTAATTGAATTACTAGCATCATCCACAGATACAAATCCTGTAATACTTATGGGAGACTTTAATCTTCCTTCAATACCCAACAATCACTCTAATCAATTCTTAGAAATGATAAATAATTTGGACTTTCACCAAATAATAACTGAACAAACACATAATAAAGGAAAAACTCTTGACATGGTCTTCCTACCAAACTCTCTACACAACCTATATAACTCTGAATCCCTCTCAAACATTCCAGTCCCCTGGTCTGACCACTATCTTCTAAAATTCAATATAACCATCACCTACAACAATCAAACTAAAAGACCACAACGTCCTCAAACTAATAGATTCAGAAAATTCAATGAAGAAGAATTTCTAGATCAAATAATACCACAACTAACACAAACACCCACAAATCTTGAAGAATCTATCAAAAACTGGAACAATATAATCTCTAAAGCAGCTGAAAGTAATCCAAAACAATCACACCAAAATATAAACAACAATAAAATTGAAAAAAGACATGCTCCATGGTTTAATATATCTATCAAAACATTAAAAAGACAACTAAGAAAAGAGGAAAGGAAATGGAGACAATCAAAATCATTAATAAATCATGAGAACTACACTTATAAACTAGAATATTATAAACAAACAATAAACAACTCCAAACAAAATTATTATTCTAATATAATCTCAAGAGCCACTAATCGCCCAAGAGAACTATTCTGTATAGTACAAAAACTAACAAACAAAACACTAAATTCTGATGAAATATCAATTGATATCTCCCCACAAGAATTAGCTCAATACTATATCAATAAAACAAAGCTACAAATAACTCCTCTACATATTACTCAACCACAAATTCAAACACAAACAAAGCAAGCTACATTTGATAACTGGACCAACTTCAACTTAATATCAAAATCTACTCTCAAAACTACAATAACTAACATTAATACAACAACCTCATACCTTGATCCATGCCCAGTTGATTGGATAAAGAAGACTTTCTCAATACTCTCTTCTTTCATTCTACCCTTAGTGAACCTATCCTTACAAAAAGGCTACTTACCACCATCTCTCAAACACGTTCAAATACGACCTATACTTAAAAATAACACATTAGATAAATTATCCCCAAAATCATACAGACCCATATCAAGTATTCCTTTTATGGCCAAACTTATTGAAAAAATTGTACAAATTCAACTACAAGACTTTATTGACACATTAAACCTCCTTGATGAACATCAATATGGCTTTAGACCCTTCCATGGAGTAGAAACCTTGCTAACGATCCTTTATGACACAATATTAAGAGGTATTGATAATCCTAAACAAGCCTTTATTCTTGTTTTCCTTGACATATCAGCTGCATTTGACAGTGTTAATCACTTAACAATGTTAAACAGACTTCAACAAATTGGAATTACATCTACTGTTTATAATTGGTTCAAATCATATCTATCAAACAGAACTCAAACAGTAAGAATCCACACCCAAATTTCTAACACCTTCAAACAAACTCAGGGTCTCCCGCAGGGTTCTGCATTATCTGCGCTATTATTTAATATTTACTTACAACCAGTTTGTAACATCTTTAAACGTCACAATGTTTATTATCATATCTACGCTGATGATATAATGTTCTACCTCCCATTTGAAATCCCACACCCACCTCTTCAAAAAATAACAGAATGTTTCAATGAACTAACTGAATGGCTCAAAGAACAAAATCTACTTATCAACTTTACTAAAACTGATATATTATTCATCACTAAAAATCAAACATACATACCCCCAAACACGATCACACTAGATACTCATGAAATAAATACAAAAAAAGAAATAAAATATTTAGGTGTAATACTTGACAATAATCTAAATATGGATTCACATATAAAATATCTAACTAAAAAAATACATTACAAACTCAAAACACTAAAACAATTAAGACCATTGATTCATCTACAAGACTTTATTAATATAATTCATGCTATCATCACCCCACATTTTGATTATGCAAACACAATACTTAATGGCATTTCAAAACAAAATATTAAAAAGATACAAATAATTCAGAACATAGCTGCCAGGATGATTATGAATATAAGCCCACTTGAACATGTTACACCAATTTTGGCTGAACTTCATTGGCTACCTATTTACTCCCGAATCAAATATAAAATTCTTGTCACTACATTTAAACTTATAAATAATCTTGCACCATCGGCACTCAATACACTGATTAATATAGACATCGATAAACGATCCCAAAGAAGCAGAAACTTAAATACCTTAACAATACCAAAAGATTTCACAAAAGCCAGAAAACAAACAAATAAGAGAGCTTTCTCACACTCTGCTCCAATTCTTTGGAACAATCTACCTGACAACATTCGCCTGCTATCTGATATAAAGGAATTTAGAAAAAAATTAAAAACTCACTTATTCATATTACACTACAATACACCCTCAGAACAGAATACTCAAATAGATACAGGCTAACATTTATACATTATTATTACATACTCTATTTTCAAAATAAATATCACTAATACACTATTAACCATACCACACTCTCATTCACATGATGATTATAGATTTAAACTAACAATGTATATATGTTCTAATATGTTATACCTTTAATGTTACAACATTCCTTGTAAATTATAATTATCTGTTCTATGTAAACTGACTTGGTATATTACATACCAATTAACCTACTGTTCCATGTAAACCGCACTTGATACTAGGGAAAGAGCGGTATATAAATAACTGTTAAATAAATAAATAAATAAATAAGAGGCCAGTCTTCCCAGGAGGCCAGTCAAGCCACCCTTCGCACTGTGGCTCTGCTTCAGCACTTGGGGTTTCTCATAAACGTCGCGAAGTCCACTTTGCCCCCGTCCCAGAACTTGGAATTCATAGGAGCAAGGCTAGACACTCTTCAGGCGAGGGCTTTTCTGCCAGTGGACAGGGCCCTCCGGTTGATGGATGTAGCCAGGCAGTTTCACAGCAATTCCTTGGTCTCCGCCAGGCAATTCCTGAGACTTCTCAGCCATATGGCTTCCACGGTTCATGTCACCCCTAATGCCCGCCTGCACATGTGGTCTGCTCAGCGGAGCCTTCAAACTCAGTGGCATCAGGCCACAGGGAGCCTTGCAGACTTGGTGAGAGTATCCACCCTGCTCGTCTCCTCTCTACAATGGTGGCTTCATCTTCTGAATCTGGTACTCGGAGTGGATTTTCAATCCCCTCCGTATTCTCGAGTGCTGACGACAGATGCTTCTCTTCTAGGTTGGGGACCACATTGCCAAGGGGCAGGTACTCAAGGTCTCTGGACTCATTGGGAGGCTGCTCAGCAGATAAACTTCCTGGAGCTACGGGCAATACGCCTAGCTCTGAGAGCCTTCTCCCACCTCACATCTCACCAGTCTGTACTGGTCCAGACGGACAATCAAGTTGCCATGTTCTACGTGAACAAACAGGGAGGCACAGGCTCCTTCCTCCTCTGTCAGGAGGCACAACAGCTGTGCTCTTGGGCTGTCAATCACGGAATCCTCCTCAAGGCTGTCTACCTCCCCGGTCAAGAAAATTACCTGGCGGACAGACTGAGCAGGATGCTGCAACCACACGAATGGAGATTGAATCCATTGGTGGTTCAGCAGATCTTTCTGAGGTGGGGCCTCCCCACCATGGATCTCTTCGCCAGCCCTCTGAACCGAGATTCTGTTCCAGACAACCGCATCCTCTCAGAGTAGCAGCGGATGCCTTTCTGATTCCGTGGTCCCAAGGCCTACTGTATGCGTTTCCTCCCATGCCACTAGTGTCTCGAACACTGTTCATGGTCCTCAAGGACAGGGCCTCAATGATTCTGATAGCTCCCAGGTGGCCGAGGCAGCTGTGGTTCCCACTCCTGTTGCAACTGGCGGTGGACACTCCCCTGCCTCTGGGAATTCAACACGATCTCCTGTCTCAGGACCAGGGGTGTCTCTTGCACCCCAACCTCCAGTCCCTTCATCTGATGGCCTGGCTGCTGAAAGGGTAGTCCTGGCTCCCCTACTCCTGCCTAGAGAGGTGGAAGACGTGGTCTTAGCCTCTAGGCGGCAATCCTCCAGGAAATCCTACGCTCTTAAGTGGCGTAGGTTCCCCGCTTGGTGTGCTCAGCACGGCGAGAATCCCTTCTCGTGCTTGGTAGCGGTAGTATTGCAATATTTGCTTTACCTCTCCAATCTAGGCCTTAAGTCCAACTCTGTCAGGGTTCACCTCAGTGCTCTCTCAGCGCACCACTCGCCGGTTGACGGCAGGCCTCTTTCCAACCACCCTTTGGTGGCTCGTTTTCTCAGAGGCCTCCTCCTGCTTCAGCCTCCTTTGCGTCCACCAGCCCCTGAGTGGGATCTGAATGTGGTCTTACAGCGGATTACTTGTCCGCCATTTGAACCTATGGCTACCTGCCCTCTCCGTTTTCTCTCCTGGAAAACCTTGTATCTCCAGGAACAAGCTGGAATGAGTCTTCACATATGGGTATCGTCGGTACCGATGGAGCCTGCGCGGGAACGCTCCCCAGCGTCCAAAAGGAAAGCTTTTGGGAGCATCCCACAGTGCCTGCGCGCTGCCTTCCCGCCATTCCTAACCGCCTCTCTCCAGTTCTTCTTTTCCGCTGAGCCAGCAGGTCGTGTTCCTTTCACCGCTGAAGAATTTCTTTATTTTATTTCTTTGGTCGCGCGTCTGCCTTCTCGACGCTGGACCGGTATCGCCGGTCTTTTCTTTCTTTCTTCTAAAAAATAAAAAAAACTACTGTTTTTTTTTCTCTCGTCAGTGCATTTTCTTCTTTGGCCTAAGGCCTAGGAAATTTTTCCTCATGGAAAAGCCCGCATCTGGTGTTAAAAAATGCACGAAGTGCAGCGGCACTATTTCTGTCACTGACACCCATGAATGGTGTCTAAAATGTTTAGGTCCTGACCACTCCATTGCGGATTGTGAGTCCTGCTCCATAATGTCTAAAAGAGGTCTACAGAATTGAGCAGCTAACCTCAGTACCCTGTTTCCCTCGGATGCAGCTTCGGTTGCATCGACGTCTTCCAGGGCTGCTTCTTCCTCACATGGATCTCAGGTAACCAAACTTAAATCCAGCCGGTCCTCGAAGGGTAAATCTCCCTCTAAGTATTGAGATGCCTCCGGGCTTGCCCTCGAGGAATCCGCACCGGCAAAATTACCCTGGCGGGAGGCTCGGCTTCCAAAGCTTTATCTATGGGGTCACAGGTTGACATCGATGGCTCGGCCTCGAACGATCACCTGTTGCCATGTTCTGGGTTACCGGTGGTTCCCACTGGTACCGACATCCAGACATTGGTTGCGTCGATGGATCAGAATATCCTGACCATGCAGTGTGCCATCACGGCATTCATACAAGCTGCGACGCCTTCGGTACCGCAACAAACTCCGTTGCCGGTACCGACATTGGTGCCGTTACCGATTGCATCGACATCCGCTTCGGTGTCGAGTGCAGCGGTACACTGTTCTGTGATGCCCATCGGTACCGAATCGGTACCGATCACTCCCGATGTCGATACCACCCGGTACGCGTATCGGGCTCTGCAGGAGCATCCAGACAGGCGATACTTCGATTCCTCTGAAGACTCTGATGAATCAGAGGTCTCTGTCGAAGCATCGGTGATCCATCCTCTGGAGCCCTCTTCTCCAAAAAGGAGAATGTCTCCTCCAGAAGACTTGTCTTTTCAAGACTTCATTAAGGAAGTGGCCAGGGGCCTTTCCATCTCAGTGGCCCCTGAGACAGAGCCTAGAGCCAAAAAATTAGATATTTTACAATATCCTAAGGCTCCTAAAGAGGCAGCCACTTTACCAATACATAAGATTCTTTATGATCACATGTTGGGCAAATGGGAGACTCCTCTCACCACTTCCCCTCATTCTCGCAGGTTGGACACCATGTATCGTGTTCCTCCTTGTCCTGGCTTCCATAAGACTCAGCTTCCTCACCACTCCATTGTGGTGAAGTCTGCTATGAAGAAAATAGAGTACAAGAAGGCACTCTTCTCCTCCTCCAGGAAGAGAATGCAGAACCTTAGATGCCTTTGGCAGGAGAATTTTCCAGTCCAATATGCTTGTTGCCAGAATCAACTCCTATAGTCTCTATATGGGGATGTTTCTAAAAGAAGTTACAGATCACCTGCAAACTTTATCTTCTTTTATTTCAGAAGATAAAAGGGAAGAGTTCCTCACCTGGCTCAAACATGCCCAGGATATTTCCAAGTTTTCTAACCATGCAGCCTTTTACTCTTTTGAAGGTGCCAGCAGAGCCTCGGCCATTGCCATAGGTGCACACAGAGTTGCTTGGTTACAAGCTTCTGATTTGGAACCCTGGGTTCAAGAATGGACTAGGAAACCTTCCTTGTACAGGTGAAAATCTTTTTGGCAAAGATTGGCAAGCAAAGGCCACCCAAATGGATGCTGAAAATTCTGCTTTAGATAGACTTTCAAAGTCTACTTCTGCTCCTTTTAAGAAAAGGTTGTTCAAAAAGGGGTTTTTTCCCAAAAAAGGGAAATATTATTCTGCTTATGGTCAGCAGTCATCTTCTGCAGGTCGTTTTGCTACAAAGAGACAGCAACAACCGAAACAGGCCAAGCCTAATGCTGCTAGGACTGCTACGGCCCAACAGCCTCAGCCTCCTGAGGGCCTTTGACTTACAACTAGAGAGTTTAGCCTTTCTGGCTCTAGAACATCCAGAGCCTCTCACCATTCCAGGAAGGTTGGCTTACTTTGCTCCCAGATGGGAACAAATCACAGCAGAGCAATGGACCCTCTCCATCATAAGGGAGCGGTACAAGCTTCATTTCTTAAACCTTCCTCCTCACACCATGGTGAGACAGTTCAATTCTCAGACATCTCTCCTCGACCTTCTGGGTCATGAGATTGCTACCCTTCTTGCCCAAGGGGCAATAGAAGAAGTACCCCTTCTTCAAAAGGGCTCAGGGTTCTACTCCCCCTACTTTCTTATCCCAAAGAAAACAGGGGGCTACAGACCCATATTAGATCTCAGAGAATTGAACAAGTTTCTATGCAAGGAGAAATTCAAGATGATTTCTCTCGGTACTCTCCTTCCATACCTTCAGAGTCAGGATTGGCTTTGCTCTCTAGACCTCAAGGATGCGTACACCCATGTCCTCATCCATCCAACACACAGAAGGTTCCTTCGGTTCCTTTATCAAGGGAAGCACTACCAATACAGAGTGCTTCCTTTCGGTCTGGCCTCTGCACCAAGGGTGTTCACAAAATGCATGGCAGTAGTAGCTGCATTTCTACGCACTTTTTTTCATTTACAACTGTATTTTTGCTATCTGGCCTTCGCCGGTCCTCTTCCTGCCTCTCAAGCACCTCTGCTTCGGCCTTGGTCTCAGGTTTTTCCCTTTCTGCCTTTTTTGTGTTGTGTTGTGCTCTTTTTAACTGCTGGCCGCGTTGAGGGTCTTCGACCTCGCAGGGTTCCTTTTTCCCCCAATGGCCCCTGGTTTTAAGAAATATGATATATGTTCAAAAAACATGTCACTCATGGACACCCATGACTGTTGTCTCAGGTGCCTAAGAGCTGACCATGACCCGGAGCTATGCTCCCTCTGTAAGATGTCCTCCAAGGCCATCCAGAGTCGTAAGCAGAAGCTAGATGATCTCTTCCGTAAGGCAGCCCCGGTATCCCAGGAAGCCTCACGCTGTTCGGTCCGCAAACCCTGGAGTCTCCCGAGGCTCCTCCCCAGACCTGACAGCACTCTGACCAGGGGTCCCCCAAACGCAAGTGGAAGAAGAAGGCTGTGAGGACTCTGTCGGGGGCACCAGATAAGCGTGAGAGGTCATGCGCCTGGTCTCTCAGCCTCCCTCGGCAAACTTTGGAGTCGGAGAGGGAGTGGCCCAGTAAGGTAACTCGAACCGATATGGAGACCTCCGGCAAAGGCGCCCGGTCTCCTGAGGGTCGTCCCAGCAAGGACCCCCTCTCTTTCTTGACACCTGACCTGGTCACTGGAAGGCCCAAATGCTGGCCTTGGAGTGCAGTGTTTCTGCATTCCTCGCTGCCCAGCAGGTGCTGGTGCCTGGTCCCGCTGGCACGCGCCTCAAGACCACCAGGACCTCAACCTCGAGGACTCCCCTGGCTCCTGCATTGACCCCCAAGAGCCAGAAGCCTCATGGGGTTCCTCAGCACAGGTCTCTATCTCCATCCCAGTCCTCGGATCTTCTCGGGCGAGCGCCTCGGAAGCCTGGTGCAGGTCACTGACCCATCTCGAGCAGCCCAACCTCGAGTCCTCTGTGGACTATTCAGAGTGGGCACCCAACGGGAAAGCCTCCCCAGAGACTCTGTCTCCCCTCAGACCCCTCTCTGCCGACCCAGAGGCAGCATTCAGCTCCCGAGAACACCTCCTTTCCGGAGTTCATCCGGGACATGGCGCGGACCCTTGTGCTCACCACCGAGTCTGAGGAGGAGCCCCGTGCGGAGGAGCTCGATGTTCAATATGAAGTTCCTCCGAAGGAAGCTCTCTCGGTGCCATTTCTCCCATTCTGAACCAACTCCTCCTCCACATGTGGGAGACCCCCAGCCTCTGTCCTATTGTGAGCAAGCGCCTGGACGCTGTGTATAGGGTTCAGCGGGGCCTGGGGTTTCGGAAAGCCCAGCTTACTCACACCTCGATGGTGGTCGTATTGGCCATGCGGAAGCTAAAGAACCCAAAGACTCATTCTTTGGTCCCGCCGGGCAGAGAGTCTCTCATACCTTCAATGCCCTCGGGCGCAAGGCTTTTAGGGCTCCATGCTGTCATTCCACATCAAAGTTTACCAATTATACATTGGGATATTCCTTCATGACCTCGTTAGAGAGCTTGGAGACTTTGTAGTTGGCCTTGACGGAGACCATCTCCAACATTTTCAGGCCCTCTCGAAGTCCGTCGGCGAATGCGCAAAGTACCTCACGAGCGGCATACAATGGCTTCGTCTTCCGCCCAGGTGGCGGTGGCTGGCATCGCAGCAGGCTTGACTCCAGTCCTCTGACCTGGAGCAGTGGGTCCAGGAGAAGCTGCTGGATAACCCTTGCCTCGGGGAGCAACTATTTGGCAAACTCATGGAGGATAAGGCAGCAGAGATTGAAACAGTACGTGACTCTTACTCGCCTCTCCCGGAAAACGTCCTCCCTCCCCAGGAAGAAACAGCAGAGCAAGAAGCCTTTCTTCCACCGGAAGGGGCTCCCATACAGGGGCTACCCATCCTACCTGCCAGCATAGATCAGGGTGGTCAGGGCAAGAGCATGGCTCACAGTCCCTCATAAGCCAAAGGGTCCCAAGACCCAACCCCCGACTCAGCCGTCCTCGGGGTTTTGACACCTCTTGTCTGCTGACAGATCGGCTGCCCCTCGGGAGGCATATGGTCCACTTCTCCCACAGATGGAAGTCCCATCTCCACTGATACCTGAGCCCTCCCGAACGACCTGGAGGACCATCTCCTCCATCTGGACCAGCTCCCCCCCTCCGTACTTCCCCAGGGAGCCAAGGCGACTTCCCCAGCACTAGGCCCTCCTGAGTCAGGAGCTTGCAGGCTTCCTCAAAGACGAGGCGATAGAACCAGTCCCTCGCAGAGGACGGGGGTTTTACTCCTGATACTTCCTCGTCCCAAAGAGGACAGGGAGCCTTCGGCCCATCCTCGAACTGCGAAAGTTCCTGATGCGAGAGAAGTTCAAGATGCTCTCCATTGGAACATTACTGCCCTACTCTCTCGGGAACTCACCGGAGCTGTTGATGCAGGAGGGGGTGCTACTCCACCCCAACCTTTTGAGGTCTTTATTCCTCACAGCATGGCAGCTAAGCGGGATACTCTAGTCCCCTACCATCTCCCCATGGAGATTGAGGATATTCTTTTGGCCTCACAAAAAGACTCAACCAGGAAGGCATATGCCTTCAAGTGGTGCCGCTTCTCGGTGTGGTGCTAGGACCTTCGAGCGAACCCATTTTCCTGCCCTACCAGCTTGGTCTTGCAGTACTTACTACATCTTTCATGGGCTGGACTGAAGTCTAACTCGGTCAGGGTTCACCTGAGTACTATCTCGGCGAACCACCACCTCATCGAGGGTAAACGCCTCTCAAGGCAACTGCTTATCTGCCGCTTCTTGCGAGGCCTACTCCTATCCAGGCCTCACACTCGCCCTCCCTCCCCTGGTGGAATGGGACCTCATTGTGGTCCTCATGCAGCTGACCATGCTGCCCTTTGAGCCCATGCTACCTGCTCACTGCAGCACCTGTCATGGAAGGTGGCCTTCCTGGTGGCTCTAACCTCTGCCCGGAGAGTCAGCAAGCTCCAGGCCCTAATGGCTGAGGCACCATACACTAGGTTCTATCAGAACAGGATGGTTCTGCGTATGCCCTCCCAAGTTTCTACCGAAGGTCATCTCGGACTTCCACTTCAACCTGTAGATAGTGCTACCCACTTTCTTTCCAAAGCCCCACCCCGACTGTGTGTCGGCGAGTCTCCATGTGCTGGATTGTAAGAGGGCTCTCTCCTTCTACCTGCAGTGGACTCGGGACCACCACAGGTCTGGGCACTCTTCGTCTCCTATGATCCCAGCTGCCTGGGGCTGAAGGTCACCAAGCATACTTGGTCCATCTGGGTGGCGGTCTGCATCGCCATTGCCCAGGCCCAGGATGGGCTTCCCCTGGACCGCTGAGTCATGGCTTACGATGTCTGGGCGATGGCGACATCTGTCGCTAGTCTGTGCTCGGTGCCACTGATAGACATCTGTCTAGCTGCCACCTGGTCCTTCTCTCACACCTTTGTGATAAATTACTGCTTGGAGAGGGCGTCCCATTGGGACAGTGTGTTCGGCCAGGCTGTACTCTGTAATCTGTTTGGGGTTTAAGCAACTACTGCCCTCCAATCTTACTTGTTCCGGCCACCAGGAGTATGGCCATCCATGGACCCAGGGTCCTTGGGCTGCCTTCGGCCTTCACTGGCGACTGCTCTGCCATGCTTTTTCCTACAGGTCCTTGGTAGCCTGTAACTGGGGAGTCTCATATGTGAGGACTGGCTTCCTGCTTGTTCCTGGAGAAAGTGTAGTTACTCACCTATAACAGGTGTTCTCCAGGGACAGCAGGAATCGGTCCTCACAACCCTCTCTCCTCCCCTTGGAGTTGCTATCCCTTTTTGCCATCTTTTTGAAGGGGCTATAGCTATGGCACCTGACTGAATAAGATGGCACCATTTGAAAGCTGGGGAAATGCTCCACGCGGGCTCCATCGGTGCCGATGTCACCCATATGTGAGGACTGATTCCTGCTGTCTCTGTAAAACACCTGTTACAGGTGAGTAACTACGCTATTTAGTCAATAGAAATTTTTACACATGGGCTGAATTTTGTACACAAGCTGTAAGTCCTTAGAGGGAACATTGATACTGTGCTGTGTATTCAGTCTAAGGTTGCTATTCTTTAGATGTGTTTAGTGAATGTGAAACGTTTAATATGTCTCTATTCTTCCTGTTACGCGTAGATACAATGGAGAATTGGGATGAAAAGAAGCTAGAAGAGGTGGTTAACAAGAAGCATGGTGAGGCCGAAAAGAAAAAACCCAAAACTCAAATAGTATGTCCTTTTCTTGCATTGCGTTCCTGTACTTACTAGTTAGGAATAAAGAAGGCAAAATATGGGAACATTACTGTATCTCACTTATAGACATTATTTTCACATTAATTGTTAATTTAGTTCCTTGATTACACATTGTGAAACGTTAACTGGCTTTTTGCCTTGCAACTGTATTACTTTCTTTGGAGTGGGAATGCATTACAGAGCCACCTTAGCTGCCCCTTGGGACATGAGGAATTGGGAGTATGTGTCATTTCCAAGATACTTGATTTAATACTTTCTGTTTTAACTGCAGTGAGCAAACCAGTATATTTAGGATTTTTAGATAAGATAAGATATGCCATACTGGGTCAGACCAAGGTCCATCAAGCCCAGTATCCTGTTTCCAACAGTGGCCAATCTAGGTCATACGTACCTAGCAGTTTCCCCAAAAGATACAGGTTCCGCAATGCTTGTACTGGGTCAAGCATTGATATCCTGGGTCCCTTCTTAATAATGGTTTATGGACCTTTCCTCCAGGAACTTGTCCAAACCTTTTTTAAACCCAGCTACACTAACAGCCTTTACTACATCCTCCGGTAACAAATTCCAGAGTTTGATTACACGTTGAGTGAAAAAATATTTTCTTTTATTAGTCTTAAATAGTTTACCCTGTAGCTTCATTGCATGTCCCCTAAAAACTGCCAGCATGGTTTAAAGGTGAGGTCAGAGGCCATTGCCAAAAAGGCATCTTTCAGAAATGGGGAAAAAAGAGCCAAATGGCGAAAACTGGAAACAGCACAAGCACTGGCAAGTTAAATGCAAGGCATTGATAAGGCAGGCAAAGGGAGAATTTGAGAAGAAGCTTGCTGTGGAAGCAGAAAACGCGTAATAAAGACTTTTTCAAGTACATTCGTAGCAAAAAACCTGTGAGAGTCAGTTGGTCCATTAGATGATAGAGGGGTTAAAGGGGCACTAAGAGGCGACAAGGCGATAGCGGAGAGACTGAATGAATTCTTTGCTTCGGTCTTTACTGAGGAAGATGTAGGGATGTTACCCATGACTGAAGTGGTATTTAAAGGTGCGGAAGAATTGAAGGAAATATTGATACATCGGAAAGATGTATTACAACTATTTGATAAACTGAAGAGTAGCAAATCACCTGGGCCGGATGATACACATCCAAGGGTGTTGAAAGAACTGAAATATGAGATTGCAGACCTGCTATTAGTAATCTGTGAACTATCATTAAAATCATCTGTAATACCTGAAGATTGGAGGATGGCCAACGTAACGCCAATTTTTAAAAAGGGTTCCAGGGGTGATACGGGAAACTACAGACCGGTGAGCCTGACGTCAGTACCGGGAAAAATGGTAGAAACCATCATAAAGAACAAAATTGCTGAACATGTAGATAGTCATGGCTTAATGGGAGACGGCCAACATGACTTTTGACAAGGAAGATATTGTCTTACTAATCTGTTATGTTTTTTTTGAAGGTGTGAATAAACAGGTAGACAAAGGTGAGTCAGTTGATATAGTGTATTTGGAATTTCAGAAAGCCTTTGACAAGGTCCCTCATCAGAGACTTTTGGCAAAACTAGAGTCATGGGATAGGAGGCAGTGTACTATTGTGGATTAGGAACTGGTTAAAAGATAGAAAGCAGAGGATAGGGCTAAATGGCCAATTTTCCCTATGGAGTAAGGTGAATAGTGGTGAAAGGTGATCTGTGCTGGGTCCGCTGCTTTTTAACATATTCATAAATGACCTGGAAAAGGGAATAACGAGCGAGGTTATCAAATTTGCAGATGACACAAAACTACTTAAAGTTGTTAAAACCCATGAGGATTGTGGAAAATTGCAAGAGGATCTTAATAAATTGGAAGACTGGGAAAGGAATGGAAAATAAAACAAAGGATATTATAATGCCTCTATATCGTTCCATGGTGCGACCGCACCTTGAATATTGTGTGCAATTCTGGTGTCTGTACCTTAAAAAGGGTATAGCGTTATTAGAAAAGGTTCAGAGAAGAGCCACCAAAATGGTAAAGGGGATGGAAGGGATACCCCTATGAAGAGAGGCTAAAAAGGTTAGGGCTCTTTAACCTGGAAAAGACGGCTGAGGGGAGATATGATAGAAGTCTATAAATTAATGAACGGAGTGTAACTGGTAAACGTAGATCAATTGTTTACGTTATCAGAATATAGAAAGTCTAGGGGACATGCAACAAAGCTACAGGGTAAACTATTTAAGACACATAAGAGAAAATATTTTTCACTGAACATGTAATCAAACTCTGGAATTTGTTACCAGAGGATGTAGTAAAGGCTGTTAGTGTAGCTGGGTTTAAAAAAGGTTTGGACAAGTTCCTGGAGGAAAGGTCCATAAACCATTATTAAAAAGGGACCCAGGATATTGATGCTTGATCCAATACAAGCATTGTGGAGCCTGTGTCTTTTGGGGAAACTGCTAGGTACGTATGACCTAGATTGGCCACTGTTGGAAACAGGATACTGGGCTTGATGGACCTTGTTCATATGTTCTTATCACTTCATTCTCCACTCACTTCTCCCAACCACCATTTCAGCTGCTGGGAATCTCTTCTGCAGTGTTTGTTTTGAAAGTGTATCATAGCTGGTGATACAATAGTCTGTTTTATTAGCTTTTTACATCTGCACCTCATAAGTTAGAAATATGACAGCAGAAAATGATATGGCCTATCCAGTTTGCCCCTCCACATCAACTACTATAGTCCCTTTTTTTTCCTTTTAGAGATCTTGTATTGGTCTCATTCTTTCTTGAATTCAGATACTGTCCTGGTCTCTACTATCTTTACTGGGAGACTGTTCCATACATCTGCCAGTCTTTCTGTAAAGAGAGATTTTTGCATATTACTCCTCAGTCTGTCCCCTTTCACCTTCATCCTGTGCCCCCTTATTGCAGAACTTTCTTTCAGTTGAAAGAGGCTCTCGTCCTGTGCTTTTATGCCAATGAGGTATTTAAACATCTCTCTCATATCTCGTCTATCCTGCCTTTTCCTCCAAAGTATGCATACTGAGATCTTCCTTATCGTCCCTCCAGTCTAGTCCCGCACCTCTGGGTAGTGTACCTCTTCCAGAAGCTTGGAGACTGAGCATGTCATATTTTGATGACACAATTGTACATATGCAGCAGGCACCGCCTACCAGCCCCAGGTATGCTCAGTCTCCAAGCAGCTAGAAGAGGTAATGAGCCAGGATGCTGGACTCATTGAAGGGACAATTAAGGACATAGGTTTAAACTAGGTTTTCTTTTACTTTCCTGACATTGCAGAAGCTTGCTGTTTTTTGTTTACTTTAAAAGTGAAAAGCCAGTGGAGAGACTGGAGATTAGAGGAGCCGGTGCAAAAAGGCAGGAGAGTAGACCAAAGGAGGAAATCCTCTTTCCCACCCACCCCCCTTCAGGGGAGCGGTTTGAAGGGACTTGACTTCCTGAGGATACCGGCGGCCCCTCATCCCGTCACTGGGTGAGGAGCGGCCCCTCATCCCGTCACTGGGTGAGGAGCGGCCCCTCATCCCGTCACTGGGTGAGGAGCGGCCCCTCATCCCGTCACTGGGTGAGGAGCGGCCCCTCATCCCGTCACTGGGTGAGGAGCGGCCCCTCATCCCGTCACTGGGTGAGGAGCGGCCCCTCATCCCGTCACTGGGTGAGGAGCGGCCCCTCATCCCGTCACTGGGTGAGGAGCGGCCCCTCATCCCGTCACTGGGTGAGGAGCGGCCCCTCATCCCGTCACTGGGTGAGGAGCGGCCCCTCATCCCGTCACTGCCCCTCTGCACAGACTCAATCCTGTTTATGTCCTTTTGAAGGTGTGGTCCCGGTGTAGGACCATCCTCCAGGAACTGGATCACAACACCACTTAACCAAAATCAAGGACAAAAGAAATTTGCTTAGTGATTCTATTTTAATTTCATTATGTTAAGTGCTTTACTCCTAAAGTTCAGGTGATTGTTGCATGACTGCTTTAACTTTTCAAGCAAAGCCATAATGCCCCAGCTCATGAGTAATGTTTGACTGTTAAGCCATGTTCTCCCTATCACTAGTTTTTCTATATGTCTTGAAGTGAGAAAGTTTTTAGTGGAATGTTCATGTTTGAAAGACAGGCATGGGAAAGCCAGGCCAAAGACTTAGCTATTGCATGAGCAACACAACGATTATTCCCAGCTCGGGCAGCTCTCTAGTGGTTGAGGCTTACAGTAATACTTCAGTGATCCTAGCGAAGAAAAGAGTTTCTGCTTAAAAAAAAAAAAAAACACACCTGCAAACTAACCAAGAGTAGGAGAGCTTATTTCTAAAAGAGCTGTGTTCCTGAATATTTGAACATGGGACCTTCTGCATTATTCAGGCTTGGACTGGGATGCAGAATGTGAGGTAGGGAAGAAGGGATGAGAGACTCACTTTTGAGTGCGCGTGTTCAGTTCTTGAACCCTGTACTGCCCACAACCAAAACACCACCACCTGCTCTGCATGCTACATAGAAATGTTGACGTAGCTGGGCACTATCAAGGAAGCTATATATTGAAAAATGTAGTGAAAAATCAAAGAAAACCAGGGATGGGGAGGAAGGCCTGGGGGAGAAAAGTAATTCAGTGCTGAATGCTTGTAATAAATGCTTTTGTTTTTACAACAGGTGTGCAGATATTTTCTTGATGCCATAGAAAATAACAAGTATGGCTGGTTTTGGGTCTGCCCTGGGGGAGGAGATACTTGTATGTATCGTCATGCTCTTCCTCCTGGCTTCGTACTAAAGAAAGATGTGAAAAAAGAAGAAAAAGAAGAAGAAATTTCATTAGAAGACCTAATAGAAAAAGAAGTAAGATGGTTTGCTGTTTGCAGCAAAATAATCATTACTAACTGTTTTGCATAAAGAAGTGTTTGGATTCAAACACCTTGGCGATTTGGGAGCTGTTAGGTGTGTTTTGGAATGGGTTTCTTATGCACAGTTTTTTTTTAATTTGATGTGTTGGAGATAAAATATTATTTGTAAGGTAATCATGACATTTCAGGTTTAATTTCATTAGCAAATACCTTTTTTTTTTTAAAAAAAGAAAGGTATCAGACTTGCTCACTGAGGTTTGGGATGGGAAGGCGGGGAGAGAATTCAATGAATGTTTTCTGGTATACATGATAGAGCCACAAATCACCATATAGGCAACAGTGTTAATTTTGCTTAGATAAATGCCAGCAATAGGGTATGATGCACTTAAGCTATGATTTCTGATTCTTTCCTGCGTCTCAGAAGGTACTGAATAATGCCCTGAATTCTTTGTTTCCTTATCGTTGCTCCAGTCTAGTCCAAACACATGGGTTGTGCCCTCTCACCAGCAGATGGAGACTGAGAACCGCAGGTTTTGATGTCGATCTATAAGGGTTCTATGCAATCCTCACACCAGTATTTCTCAGTCTCTAGCATATGGTGAAAAAGCTTCTGTACAGTCTGGACTCTACTAGCCTTAAAAAAAAGCAATTAATTTGGTCCTCCTAATTTTCAGTATGAGAAAAAAGGGTTCTTATTACCATAAAAAACAATACCGTTCAGTCAGTATTGGCCCTTTTTCTGGGATGCAAAACTTGGTGGTCCTAGTCCCTCCCCCACACTAAGTTTCCTTTCAGATTTCAATTTTCTGTTTCGTTGGTGAGTACTCTGGAGTTTGCCTCTTTGTGGTTTGATTTTTTTTTGCTGGCTCTGTTTCTTTAAAAAAAAAAAAAAAGAGAGATACAGACATTGAAAATGAAAATGCCAGTAAGAGGAGATGCATGGAAAGCACTCTGTAGTTAAGCGGTTTGCTTTTCCATGCTGCTGAGTGTTAGTCAGGCCGATGGTAAGATAAGCTTTCAATCTGGTTCCTTTGTTTTCGTTCAGCTGCTGGATTCTGTTTTTTTGAGCATTTCGCACATCTGGTACAGCACGGGCCTTCCTGCATGTTATCGTGTGTATTTTCGTTTGTTGTGTGAAGAGATGATTCCAGGGTAAAAAGTATGAAAAATATGAAAAGCATGGCAAAGTCAGCAAAACTACCTGCAGGCAAGTTTCCCCTTGAAGAGTCTGAAGAGGGGCAAGTTGTTCAAGCTTCTATTACTTCTCAGTTGTGCCACCCGTGGTTTTGGTGGGAACCATGATTGTATTACAGACTTCAATAGCAGAATCAGGGAGCCTGTCCATCATGCAAACTGGAGCTCCTGCAACAGTACGGATAACTCAAGGGGCAAGTCTTCTAATTTGTCTTTTTCTCCTGACTTTGTCCTTTTGTTACACCAAGCTTACTGCATGAAGCAAGGCTTGGTTACCTACTCCTTCCCAGAAATGTATTCCCAGTTTCTCCAGGACCAAGCAGGAAGTCAGTTCTCACATATGGGTGACGTCGGCACGAACGGAACCCCCATGCGGAGCATTTCCCCAGCTTTCAGAGAAAGCCTTTGGGAATGCAGCATGCATGCGCAGTCCCCTTCCCGTCCAAGGGTGCCATCTTGCTCAGTATTATTTTTTCCGCGGAGCCCAATGCAAGTGTGTCATGGTCACCAGTGAAAAAGTTGATTTTTTTTTCGGTGTGGATCTGTGTTTTTTCTCGGTTCGACGCCGGTTCCCTTTCCAACCTGGGCCCGGTACACTGGTACCGAGCCCGGACTTCATTTTTCATTTTTTGTCCTTAGAGACTAGCGTTAGCGCCATTTTTTCATTTTTCCCTGGCAGCCCAGTCTTTTGACCTTGCAGGGGTTCTTTTTCCTCCGATGGCTGCCAGCTGGTTTAAGAAGTGTGATCGGTGTAAGAAACTGATGTCTCTCACCGACACACACGACTGCTGCCTCCGGTGCCTCGGGCCCGACCGTGACCCACTGGTCTGTGTTCCGTGTGGCAAAATGTTCTCCAAGGCATTGAGGAGCCGGCAGCATCAACGCAAAAGGTTCTTCTCTGATTCTGCATCCGGCCGAGCCCGGACTTCGTCAGAGGCCTCGACGTCTTGGGAGTCTGACCCCGAGCGTCGTCGGGACTCCTCTGAGAAGGGGTCTCCTTCGCGGGAGCATCACAGGAAGAAGAAACCCGCGAGGGCGGTGTCGGTGGACGCTTTTGGCTCCTCGAGGGCTAGGTCGGATAGCCCCAACCGCCGTCCCAGGTCTTCGGAGTCAGAGAGGCCTGCTAAACAACCTCATGTAGAGATGGAGGCCCCGGGTCACGTGAGTACTGTAGTCCTCGTGGATTCTCCTCCGGGGGAGCCGACGTCTGGCCCGATGCCGTCGGGGCACAAGTCCGGAGGCTGCTAGGTCTCCTGAGCTCGGGCTCAGGTTGACGGCCTTGGAGAGCAGTTTGGCTGCCTTCATGGAACAGCAGAGGGTGCTGAATGCCGGTCTCACCGGTGCATCTGCCCCGACCACCGGGACCTCAATGTCCAAGTCGACCCCGGAGGCCGAGTCGATCCTCCAGTCCATGAGATCTCAAGTCGATCCTTGGCCAAG
Organism: Ichthyophis bannanicus; assembly: GCA_033557465.1. Lineage (NCBI taxonomy): Eukaryota > Metazoa > Chordata > Amphibia > Gymnophiona > Ichthyophiidae > Ichthyophis > Ichthyophis bannanicus. Next base: position 549,918,873 of record CM066036.1, read on the forward strand.
GTCACCCTCGATCTCCCATGCGGGACCGAGGTTGTCTACGCCGGTGCCCTCGGTGTTGGGGCGGATGGCATCGGTGCCCGCCCGACCGGAGCCGCTCGACTCCTTGGAAGGGTCGGGATGGGAAACGGAGGACGAGGAGTCCCCGGACACTTTTCAGACTCGGTGCGTCCCTGCGGACTCACCGGAGTCTGAACCTCGGAGAAGGTCCCCCACCCCCGGAGGATACCCGGTTCTCGGACTTCGTGAGGGACATGGCCAAGGCCTTGGTATTCCACGCGGACCCCGAGCTGAGGAGCTCGAGGCACTGCAGTATGACTCTCTCCCCAAGGAGGCCTTTACTGTACCGGTTCCTCCGATGCTGGAACGGTTGCTCTTCCGCATGTGGGAGGCGCCGGCTTCGATGCCAGTTCTTAGCAAGCGGGTCGATTCCATTTATCGAGTCCGCAAGAGCCCTGGGTTCCAGAAGGCACAGCTTCCGCACCACTCCATGGTTGTGGAATCGGCCATGCATTGTCTAAAGAGTCAGAAGATGCACTCCTTGGTGCCTCCAGGCAGGGAGGCCCGGAACCTGGATGCCCTCGGCAGAAAGTGCTTCCAGGGCTCTATGCTTGCTTGCTGTGTCCAGACTTACCAGCTGTACATGGGCATGTACCTTTGAGACCTGGCAAAGGAGATTGCCGAGTTCTCTGCTGGTCTCTCCAAGGAACCTTTGCAGAGGTTCACAGCCTTGTCAACTGGGATCCGAGAATGCTCGAAGTTTGTCTCGAGCAGCCTATAATGGCTTCGAGGCTTCAGCCCGAGTAGCTGCGGCTGGCCATCGGTGCACGCCATCAGGCCTGGCTACAGTTATCGGACCTCGAGCAGTGGGTGCAGGACAAAGTTGGTCAATGTCCCTTGCCGAGGTGAAAACCTCTTTGGCAAGCCCATGGCTGAAAAGGCTGCAGAACTCAAGTCCGAGACTCTCACCAGGACAAGGCTGTCCAGGAAGACCTCTGCCCCTTCTCAAAAGAAGAAGGGCTCGGGGAAAAAGTCCTTTTACCCGAGCAAGTCCTCTGCCTACAAATCTTACCCTCAATACCAGGCCTCCACAGCTCCCCAACAGGGGCAGCAGGCCAAGGGGCAGGGACATGGGCCCCGTAGGCAGAAAACCCCCAAGCCACCAGCTCCAGCTCCTGCACAGCAGGGAGCAGGGTTTTGACTCCAGTGGCATAGCCTCTCCTCCTCAGCTGGCCCCTCTCAGCACAGGAGGCTGACCCTGTACGCTGTCACCCTCACGGTGGCCAGCCCAACGCCTAGGGCGCTGAGACTTGGTCTGCCTGTGGTGTTCCTGCCTCAGAGAGCTTGGACTTGCTTTAACTTTGCAAGGCCATCTGGGAATGTAAGTCCCTTTACCCTTTGAGCACAGATGAGTTGCAGTCGAGTGGTTTCAGGCAATGACAAGAATTTATTTTCCCCTTCCCGGCGGATTAAATGCAAGTGAATAACTCAAGACAAAACATGCCATACAATTGGCTTGAGAAAATTATATATGAACTCAGGTAAGTTAGCCTTGTCAGCTTCAGGCTTTAAACGTGCAGTGATTGATACAAAACAAATCACAACAGCTTCAATTAGCAAAGAAAATGTTCCCTTTTCTTCTGCTGCTTTTACCGTCTCTCACAGACACTGGTCAGCATAGGGAATTCACATGGTCAGCCAAAGATAATGTACAGTCCATCTGATCATCCACTATTTCATTATGGTCAGTCTATCTGCATTTCCTCAGCATCAGGACTAGCAGGGTGTGGCAGTAAACTGCTATCCTGATCTTTGAAACAAACGGTTTCTCTGACCTCACGTGGTTTCTCTCTGTAACACTCTCCTGAGCAGGGTTGTAAACTACCATATATGCTGTAGTTTTTGTCCAGGGAGTTTGCTACTTTCTGGTAACTATAGGGAACTGCTTTATAGCTAGATTCAAACTTGTATGAATTATTAAGCCTACCTTTTGGCTTTGAAAGGGAAGGAACTCTCCACTCTGCAGGGTTAGACTGGTTCTCAAACACGGCTTGTGTTTGCTTGCCTTTCAGCCTATTAACTTCCCCTCAGACGTACCGGTATTCTCCAACCAGCCTGTCTCTCTCTTAGGAACGTGTGAGCTTTGCCAAGCCTGCCTCTCAGGAAGATTCTTCTCTCTCCTGCCTTTGCCAGACAACCCCTGTCCTGGGTTGCTTCCTTCTGACCTCAGGAATATGGCTCCCTTGGTTCCCACTCCTCCTTGACTCCTTCTAGTCAACATGCTCCTTTGCTGGCTCTGACTCCAGTTCCCCCTCTGGCTCTGCATCGGGCTCTGTACTTCGTTCTCCTTCTGGCTCTGCACCTCCTTCTCCCTGGTCCAAGCTAATGACCAGTTTTTATCATTGTAACTCTCAGGGCTTAGCTGTGCCCTGCCCTGAAACAGGTGAAACTCATTACCTCCTGAGCTAGGGAATACGTCACTGCAGGGGCGTGTCTTTCTAGCTTGTGACTCTGTTTGTTTACTTCTTCTTTGCAAACACTGAGCCATGTGCTCAGACTGCCTGTCAGTTTCTGAAAGCAAATCCTCATCTTGCCCTACCTCCATAGGCTCAGAAGGGTCTTCTTCATGACAACGCCCACAGGTGGTCAGCCATAACAGGGAATACCTGGGTGCTCAGCATAGTCCAAAAGGGCTATTTGCTCCACTTCAACCAGTTACCCCCTCCTACTTTCCAGGGGTGCCTCCAAGACTCCCTCTGCAAAGGAACTTACTCCTTCAGGAGTTGACAAGTCTTCTAAAGGAGCAGGCAGTGGAACTGGTGCCCTACCACCTGAGAGGGCAAGGCTTCTATTCCAGGTACTTTCTGGTACCAAAAAGGACGGGAGGCCTCAGGCCCATCCTCGACTTGCGAAATCTCAACAAGTTCCTGGTGAGGGAAAAGTTCAAGATGCTTACACTTGGAATACTGCTGCCCTACCTCCAGCAGGGAGATTGGCTATGCTCCTTAGACCTAAAGGATGCTTATACTCACATCCTCATTCATCCAGACCACAGAGAATATCTCAGATTTGTAGTGGGAGGAAATCATTTTCAGTACAGAGTACTTCCATTTGGCCTAACCTCCGCACCCAGGGTTTTCACCAAATGCCTGGTGGTGGTAGTGGCCTGTCTCAGAGTCCAGGGCATATTTGTCTTTCCATACCTGGACAACTGGCTCATCAGGGGTCAGTCTCCACAGGAAATCAGACAGGCCACCCTCCGCACTGTCTGCCTTCTACAGCATTTGGGTTTTGTCATAAACTTCGCAAAGTCCACTTTGCACCCCTCACAGAACACAGAGTTTATAGGAGCAAGACTGGATACCCTTCAGGCGAGGGCTTATCTGCCTGTAGACAGGGCCCACAGACTGATGGACTTGGCCAGACAGTTCCACAGCAATTCTCTGGTTTTTGCCAGGCAATTCCTGAGACTATTGGGCCACATGGCATCCACGGTTCATGTTACTCCAAATGCCCGTCTGCACATGAGGCCTGCTCAGTGGGGCCTCAGAACTCAGTGGCTGCAAGCCACAGGACATTTGAGAGACAAAGTAAGGGTGTCCAAACTGCTGGCGGCCTCCCTTCAATGGTGGCTGCATCTCCCAAATCTAGTGCGTGGAGTGCCTTTTCAGCCACCACCACCACAAACACAGGTACTGACAACAGATGCTTCTCTTCAGGGTTTGGGTGCACATTGCCAGGGGGCATGCACCCAAGGCCTCTGGTCCCCTTGGGAGGCCGCACAGCAAATCAACCTCTTGGAGCTGAGAGCTATCCGCTTGGCTCTCGAAACTTTCTCTCATGCCCTATCTCACCAGTCTGTTCTGGTTCAGACAGACAATCAAGTCGCCATGTTCTATGTGAACAAACAAGGAGGCACAGGATCCCGACTTGTGTCAGGAGGCTCAAGCCCTGTGCTCATGGACAGTCCAACAGGGCATACTTCTCAAGGCGGTTTATCTACCTGGCCAAGAGAATTACCTAGCAGACAGGTTAAGCAGGATTCTGCAGCCACACAAATGGCAATTGAATCCTCTGGTGGTCCAGCGGATCTTCTTAAGATGGGGGTCTGCCAACCATCGATCTCTTTGCCAGTCCACTCAACCGTCAAATACCCAGGTTCTGCTCCAGACAACCGCATCCTCTGAGAATAGCAGCAGATGCGTTTCTAATCTCTTGGTCTACGGGCCTACTGTATGCGTTTCCTCCCATGCCTCTAGTGGCCTGGACCCTTTTCAAGGTACTTCGGGACAAGGCCTCAGTGATCCTGGTGGCCCCCAGATGGCTGAGGCAACCGTGGTTTCCACTTCTTCTGCAGTTGGCTGTGGACACTCCACTCCCTCTGGGGCTACAACCCGATCTCCTATCTCAGGATCAGGGATCTCTTTTGCACCCCAACCTCCAGTCCCGCAATCTGATGGCCTGGATGCTGAAAGGCTAGTTCTAGCTCCCTTACTGCTACCTAGGGAGTTGGAGGAGGTGGTCTTGGCCTCTGGGAGACACTCCACTAGAAAATCTTATGCCCTCAAGTGGCGTAGGTTCTCCACCTGGTGTGCTCAACACAAGGAGGATCCTTTTTCGTGCCTGGTGCCAGTGGTGCTGCAATATTTGCTTCACCTGTCCGACCTGGGCCTTAAATCCAACTCTGTTCGGGTCCACCTCAGTGCTCTGTCAGTGCACCACTCACCGGTGGAGGGTCACACTCTGTCAGGCCACCCTTTATTGTCCTGCTTCCTCAGAGGTCTCCTTTTGCTCAAGCCTCCGATTCGTCCACCTGCACTTGAGTGGGATTTGAATGTGGTCTTGCAGCAACTTACTTGTCCACCATTTGAGCCTATGGCTACATGTCCTTTACACTTTCTTTCCTGGAAGGCGTTGTTTTTGGTAGCTCTTACCTCAGCCAGGCGAGCTACAAGCTCTGGTCTCAGGGCCACCATACACAAGGTTCTATAGGAACAGGGTGGTCTTACGGACTCACCCAAAGTTCCTTCCAAAGGTTGTCTCCTCCTTCCATCTTTTTTTTTTTTTTTTTTTTTTTAACTTTTATTTATACAGACATAATACATGCCAGCCACATTCAACAATAACAATAACAGGCCTCCGAGGGGTGGGCTCTGAACCCCCCGGAGGTTACCATAGCATACATCAATGGCAATAAAGAACAGAGAAAGCTACCAGTACAGTTTCTTTTCTCTTTTTGTTTGTGTTGTGAAACCCCGCCGATCCCCCCACCCCCCCATGCCCCCCCCCCATCCCCTCCCATTCTCCTGAATCCTAGTGGCCGTGGTTAACCCTCCTCCACATATTTGCACCGGGGCTCCCCAGCCCTTTAGTACCAACTTAGCAGCCAACATTCAGCACTTCATTACGACTCAGTGGGCCCAAGTTTTGGATATAGGGTTCCCAAATTAACAAAAAATGGGACCATCTCTTCACATTACCCCTGGCACGCCATCGTTCTGCCAACATCAGTTGGTGGAGGTTATTCCGCCATTCCCAGAAAGACGGGGGCTGCCGGTCGCGCCACCTCCTGAGTATAGGCCCCTTCCCCACCAAACAAGCTTTTCGAACCCAGATCCGTACCCACCTACCCTGGGGGAGGGACGAGTTCAGTTGATCCAGTACCACCAAGGGACCAGACCAAGGAACCCGCTGTCGCAGACACCGAGCCATCCAAGAGCTTATTCTGGACCAATAAGATCGAATATGTTTACATTCCCACCACATATGGTAGAGAGTAGCCAGTGGCTCAGCACATCGAGGACAGGACCCATCAGCAGCCGCCAGGTGACTACGCAAAGCTCTGCGAGGGGAAAAATATGCCCGCGTAACGCACTTAAATTGGATTTCTCTCCACCGGGCCCCCTCAACCAGGTCCGGTATTCGTCGAAGTGCCCCCTTGACTGATCCCGGTGAAATGTCCTGTCGCAATTCATTAGCCCAGGCCCGTTCCACAGCGCCATAGTCCGGCTTCACGCCATAGGGCCCCAATCGCGCTCTCAGAGTTGCTATGGTCGGGCGAGCATCCCCCCCCAAATCAAAGAATTCCAGAATCTGTGCAGAGCGCTCCACAGCAAGCTCCTCCGCTGGCAGTGTAGCTACGTAATGGGCCAACTGTAAGTAAGCAAATCTAGATTTAGTCTGTAGTTCGTATTCCCCCTGGAGCTGCGGGAAAGTTTTACACCTACCAGCCAGGTCAATCACATGCCCTACAAGCCGAATACCCTGTGCCATCCAGATACGAAAAGAACTCGAGTCAGAACCCGGGGTGAAAGCCACGTTCCCCCGGATCGGCAACCAACAGGAGACCCGCCAATTGCGGTTCCAAAAAAGGTTGAGCTGTCGCCAGGTACGTCGTACGGAGCTCAGCAGGCCACTGCACTTAACATACATGGGCAAAGTGGTATTTTCCATGTGCAGTACGGCCAAAATGTCATGGGGAGCTGCCAGGGCTTCTTCCATCGCCCTAGGGGTATAGAGTTCCGTCTCTCCCAGCCAGTCCGCCAAGTGGCGGGCCTGACAGGCCAATGCATAAAGCCTAACATCCGGGAAACCAGCCCCCCCTTGTTTCCAGGTACCTGTCAGACGATGTAAAGGAATACGGGCTCTCGCCCCCTTCCAAAGAAATCGCCGTATGTCCTTCTCTATCCGACGCACATCCTTGTTCAGCAACCAAACCGGTAGCGTTTGCAGCCAGTATAGTAGCCGCGGAAGTATCACCATTTTTACCGCAGCTATCCGGCCCAGTAGCGATAGCGGCAGAAATTGCCAGGCATGCAGTTGGGCACATATACGCGAGGTGACTCGGTCTAAGTTACGGGCATAAAGCTCTTGTGGTAACCGGGTAATCACTATGCCTAAGTAAACAAACTGATTAGCTGCCCATTTCAAGGGGAACTGCCCACCCCAAGTCCCTTGGATTTTACCAGACACATCTAGGGCCTCCGACTTCTCCCCATTAATACGAAAACCAGCAAAACTACCAAACAAAGTGAATTCCGCCAACAGTCGGGGGAGAGACCTCTCTGGCTCCAGCAAATGGACCAGCAAGTCGTCCGCAAAGGCGGAAACCTTGAAGCCCTGACTGCCGATCTTCACTCCCCTGATACTATCGTCCAGTTCCATCCGGCGGATCAAGGGGTCCAACGATAAGACGAACAAGAGGGGGGACAAGGGGCACCCCTGCCGCGTACCCCGCCCTAAGTAAATGGGCTCCGAGAGCGCGCCGTTGCATAAGACCCGGGCTGACGGGGCAAAGTACAGAGTCTGCACCATGTCACAGAAGGGCACCCCCAGCCCATATCTCGGCAGCAGATATTGGAGATAGGTCCAATGAACCCTATCAAATGCCTTTTCGGCGTCAAAGCTGACCAGCAACGACTGTAATTGATGCTGCTGTACCCACTCCAAGGAAGCCACAACCTTCCGCACGTTACGAACCGCATACCTCCCCCTAACAAAACCCACCTGGGAGCCATGCACCAGGTCCCCAAGACCTCTGCCAAGCGCTCCGCCAGTATTTTTGCCAATATCTTGGAATCGAAGTTCAACAATGAAATGGGTCGGTAAGAGAGGCCGCCTGGGTAAGATCTTTTCCTGGCTTAGGTATCAGGACAATATGTGCTTGATTGGCCTCTTTCCTCACGGGTCCTTGCATCCTGCGTTGGTCAAAAGTTGCAACTAAAAGGGGCCCACTGATTCCGCTAGAAGTTTATAATATTCTGCTCCAAATCCATCAGGTCCCGGGGATTTATAACAAGTGGCGTTCGAAATAACCTGGCTCACCTCCTGAAGAGAGATCGGACGCCCCAATTGCTCCCTCTGCGCCTCGCTCACCCGAGGCAGGTCTAGGCCCCTCAAGTACTCCTCCATCCTAACAGGAGACCCCTCTTCAGCAGTGTAGAGTTGCTGAAAGAACTCTTGAAACACTTCCAGTATAGCTCCCTTATCTTTCTGGAGGGCACCATGAGAATCCCTAATGGCCGCCACCGTTCTCCCAGCCCGTGGGCCCTTCAAACACCGCCCCAGTATTCTACCCGGTTTATCACCATAACAATGTAGTTTGTACCGGTAATAAAGCAGCGACTTTTTCGCTCGGTTATGAAGGAGCTCGTTAAGTGTCACTTGGAGCTCCCAGAGTCTCTTCCTATTCTGAGGGGTGGGGTTTTGGGCACTGACACGTCGCGCCGCAGTCACCGACCTTTCCAGTTTAATTATTTGTTCCGCCATTAATCTCTTCCAGCGAGCTACATACCCAATGATATCGCCCCTCAAAACCACCTTGGCAGTCTCCCACAGCAAGGCCGGGTCATCCAAATGGCCTTGATGATTCGCCTCAAAGTCCTGCCATCGCTGGCGAAGAAAGCAAACAAATTTGGTATCTTTGTAGAGTTCTATGGGAAACCGCCAAACGCGGGCCCGGGGACCATCCCCTCCCCCCAACCAATGCAAGTCCAGCGAGATCAGGGCATGATCCGAGATTTCGGTAGGTCCGATGTGGGCCTCCGCAACGAAGGTAAAAAGCGTCTCAGATATCAGCAAGTAATCTATCCTAGCACTAGTGCCATGTGCGCGAGAGAGGTGGGTAAAGTCCCGTTCGGTCGGGTGGAGCAACCGCCAAGGGTCCACCAGCCCAAGTCGATCGCGGAGAGTTTGCAGAGCCTGAGCAGTCACCTGCCTATCCCGCGATCCCGCCCCCCTTGACGTGTCCAAGTCAACATCGAAAACCCCATTGAAATCCCCCCCCAATATCAGCGGCCGGTCGGCCAGTTGCTCTATTTTCGCAGCCAGTCGGTGATAGAGGCCCTGGTCCAGGGTATTCAGGCTATAAATATTACCCAATATGACCGCTTTACCCTCCAACTCTCCTTGTAGCAGCAAAAAGCGCCCGCTAAAATCAGCGACCAGCTTTTCCAACGTGAACCGCACTTGCTTACGTATCAAAATGACCACACCACCCTTTTTCCCTACTGCAGGGGCACCCCACATCTGGCCCACCCAGTCCCTACACAATTTATTATGTTCCTCAGCAGTCTGATGCGTCTCTTGCAATAATGCAATGTCGCAGCGCTGCCTGGCCAAGGCCTTCAGTATCTTATATCTCTTTACGGGACTCCCCAACCCACAGACATTCCATGATATAACCTTCAGGGTGGATCTACTAAAGGCAAATTGAACTCCACTACGGTATTTAGCTGCACATATGGGAAGGGCCCCCCCAGCCTAGGACCCCCCCCTGGTTCTTTGTCACAACGCGTGCTCAGCCCTCCTAGGATTACAGGAGTACTTCCTCCCCCCCCCCCTAGACAAATTAAACATCGCAAAGCTCATGTGAAAACCCCCCTCCCCCTTCCACGCCTCCCCATCCTCCTTCTGCTCTTCTCCCATCCCCCCTCCCCGCCCCCCCTCCCCTCTCCCCCAACCAAAACCCTCCTGCTTCTGTAGGCCCCCCCTTCGCGTAGTCACTGTCGATGTGTCCCTGCCCCCCAGCACCCCTTAATTCAAAACTCAGCTCCCACCCCCAGGCATACATCAATCGGTCAATGTTACAGCAATAATAATAAGAAATAGGCAAGTAGCCAACAGCCAGCGTTCCCGCCAGGCCTACACCGGTTTTATGTACTTAAACAACAGTCAGGTGGAGCCCTGGAGGGAAGGCCAAGGATAACATAGAATGGGAGTCAGGGTCAGGCCCTTCAAAAGCCAACCAACCATAAAAACTCCTCATGCCCCCTATAAGAACGGCAGAGAGAAACAGTATAAAACTTAGAAACACTGCAAATACAGAACTGTAGAGATGTAAATATCTGTATAGGTTTCCCTCAGGGTCATAACCATGCTTTCCGTGCACTCTACAGCGGAATATGCACTGTCATGGAACCCCTCTGAGGGAGCATTGCCAACAGCACTAGACAGTAAGTATTAGATCTTAAAGAGGAGGCATCTCCCAGCAATAACTTGCCCCCAGAGCCGTCAGCCCCAAAGACCAGGCTCCTCTGTGTAAGACAGAGCAAATGATCCCTTTAATGTCTTAATATGGGTCCAGAGAGATAGTGTGGGAGTACATTTCTCAATGCAAGCCCACTCTTCGGGCCGCCCTCCTCTATAAAAGACCACTCGCCCGTCCCGAGTCTCATGGAGGCCCCTGCCGCAGGGGGGATGATGCATTCACCAGTTGGTCTATATATGGTGCAGCCTCCTCCGCAGACCCAAAGACCCGGCGTCCGTTCTCCTGCAGTACATGTAGCCGGGCGGGGTACTGGACAGTAAATTTAATGTTGGCGCCAAGGAGCTTTTGGCACAGTGGCGCGTAGGCTCTGCGGCGCTTGCTCACCACAGCAGAAAAGTCCTGGGCCACCCGGATTCGTGCATTTTTATACTCCACCGTGCCCCTCCTCCGCGCTTCACGCAGGACCGACTCTTTTTGTTGAAAGTGCAAATATTTTGCCAGCACTACTCTGGGTCGTGGGTCTTTTGAAAGTTTCGGGCCCACTCTGTGAGCCCGCTCAATAACCACCACTGTGGCCGGGTCTCCAGTCGCCCCGAGAAGGGATGCCGATAGGGCTGCCACATACTGGCTTAAGTCCTTGTCCCCCACAGCATCCGGGATACCCAGGAATCTCAGGTTACTTCGCCTCGAGCGATTCTCGAGGTCGTCAAGTTTCTCCTCTTGGGCCCTGAGCGTTTCTCGCACCAGCTTCAGCTCCCGAGAAAGTTTCTCCACTTCCTCCTCTGTTTGTGCAATGCGGCCCTCCGCTTCCTGCATACGAGGGCCGAAGGCATCCACCGAAGACTGCAGGGTGTCCAGTCTACTCCGCAGATTATCAAACTGAACCGCAAGTGCCCCAGTGACCGCCGCGGTTATCTCTTCGACGGAGACCGCTGCTGCTACAGTTTGTAGTGCCGCCGTGTGCGGTGGCGATTCCGCCATTTTTGGGGCTCCAAGCACGCGGTCCTTCTCCCTCCGCACACCCCGTACTGCAGAGGCCATCCCCTCCGGACGTCAACCGTTAGGTCCCGACAGGTCCCGGTGCTAGATGGGGTGAGGATTGCCGGTAGCGCACCCCGATAGGGGTACTATGTAGCCGTTGGAGAGCTGCGGGGCCCGGAGCTCAGTGGAAGCACGTCTTCCCCAGGCTCACCACATCACGTGACTCTCCTCCTTCCATCTTAATCAGGAGGTGGTTCTTCCTATTTTCTTTTCCAGGCTGCATGCCAGCTGGGCTGAAATGGTCTTGCATACCCTGGACTGTAGGAGGGTGTTGTCCTTCTACCTTGACCATACGCAGGGACACCGAAGGGCTGTTCAGCTCTTCGTATCTTTTGATAAGCTGGGGTTACCTGTCTCCAAGCGTGCCTTGTCCATCTGGATGGCAGACTGTATCGCCTGGGCGTACAGGGCAGCCGGCCTCTCCTTGCAGGGTCGAGTCATGGCCCACCGTGTCAGGGCAAAGGCTGCGTTAGTAGCTCATCTCCACTCTGTTCCATTGGCAGACATCTGCCAGGCTGCTACTTGGTCTTCAAGCCAGACTTTTGCGGCCCACTACTGCCTCGAGAGGGAGTCCCGCAGGGACAGTGCTTTCGGACAGGCGGTACTCCGTAATCTCTTTGAGGTATAGGCAACTCCTACCCTCTGGCCCTGGTGTTGGGCTACTTGTACGGGGGTGTTCTCAGAGAAGATTCTTTCACGCATGCTGGGGCTCTAGAGGGAGCTCATTGTTCAGCTTTGGGTCCCCGGTAGCCTGAAGCTGGGGAATCCCATATGTGAGGACTGACTTCCTGCTTGGTCCTGGAGAAAGAGTAGTTACTCACCTGTAACAGGTGTTCTCCAGGAGCAGCAGGAATCAGTCCTCACAACCCTCCCTCCTCCCCTGGGAGTTGCAGTCATATAATTCATTTTGGTTTTTTTTGCTGTCTTTTAGCTATGTCATCAGACTGAGCAAGATGGCACCCTTGGGCGGGAAGGGGACCGCGCATGCTCGCTGCATTCCCAAAGGCTTTCGAAAGCTGGGGAAATGCTCCGCATGGGGGCTCCATCGGCACCGATGTCACCCATATGTGAGGACTGATTCCTGCTGCTCCTGGAGAACACCTGTTACAGGTGAGTAACTGCTCTTTATTGAAAGCCACTTTTTCCTCATCTCAGGATTCACTTGAACCTCTAGCTTAAGCGCCCATGGATGCTGGATGAGCATGCCTCAGTTTCGTCGAGGGCATCAGATGATCTGTTGGAGGGTCCCTCTAATTTGTGGGGTGATTCTGTGGGCATCTTTTTAGAGGAGGGAGAAACTCTGCCAGGGGAAGACCCCAACATTATTTGACTTTTGCATGGGGAAGAGTTGACGGTTCTTATTGTTCAGTCTTTGTCGACTCTTAATATGCCTCATTTCACAGTGGTGGAGGAGAACTTAGAGAATCCCTTATTGCAAGGTATTCGAAAGCTGCAAAGGTCTTTACCAGTACATAAAGCTATTAAAGAAATTATTGATATGGAATGGGAGGTTCTCAAGGCTGATTTGCATAGCGGAAGAACTATGGCCCGGTTGTACCTCACTCAGGAGGAAAGGGACCTTCTCAAGTTGCCAAAGTAGATGCGCTGGTCTTGGTAGTGACCAAAAAGACGACCATGCCTGTGGAAGATGGGACTGTCTTGAAAGATACTCTGATAGAAAGCTGGAAACGTTGAAACAGTGTTTTGAGATCAGTGCTCTGACGTTACAAACTTTTATTGTGGATCTTATGTTGCTCGGGCTTGTTTGAGATGGGTACAAAGTTTGCCAGAGTCTGATTCTAGGGATCGGGAAGCTTTGTCAAAGCAGCAAAGATTGAGTCGGGATCTACGTATCTGGCAGATGCGTTGTATGATTTGGTTCGAGCTTCTGCTAAAAGCAAGTCTTTGATGTCAGCTCATCATTTCCTCTGGCTTTGCAGTTGGACAGTGGATGTGGCTTCCAAATCTCGCTTTGGTAAGCTTCCTTTCAAGGGTAAATTACTTTTTGAGGAAGCTCTGGAGAAGTTGGTTAAAGATTTGGGCAAGGTTAAGGTGTCTAGGATTCCGGAGGATAAACCCATGGCGGGGAATCTACAGCTTCGTCAAGGGGCCAGTTCAGACATTTTCATTGTTTTCGTGTGGTCCGTTTTGCTCTTTTTCAGAAGTTTCGCTATTCTTCCAAGGGGTCATCCCTTTCGGGGTGGTAGAGGAACAATTAAAGGATATTATGCAGCAGGGACAGCTGTCTCTATGAAGTCCCAATGAAGTGAGGGGGACCCAGGAGGAGTTGATTCCGATAGGGAGTCAGCTTCAGGCCTTTTACTCCACATGAGTCCAGGTAACATCAGATCAGTGGGATTTGAAAGTAATTCACGATGGCTATGCTCTGGAGTTGGCTCATCCTCTCTCAAATGCCTTTGTTGTCTCCCCTGCAAGGCTTCCATCAAGATAAAGGCAGTTGTGGACATGTTCTAGAGGTTTGATTTAGCTGCAGGCAGTGGTCGAAATTCCCTCGGACCAACTCTATCAAGGTCGCTACTCCATTTATTTTGTAGTTCCCAAGAAAAGATATTTTCTTCCTGTTCTTGACCTCCAAAAATGTTAACCAAGCTTTGCGCATTCCTCATTTTTGTATGGAAACCTTGCGTTCTGTGATTGTAGCAGTCAGAAAAGGTGAGTCCTTGACATCACTGGATCTCACCAAGGCCTACCTCTATGTTCCCATTCGTTCAGAGATCATCAGCGTTATCTTCGCTTTGCTGTTCCTATGGGGCATTTTCAGTTTCAGGGCCTGACGTTTGTCTAGCTATGGTCCCTTGCACATTTGCAAAGATGATGTCAGTAGTGACTTCTGCTCTTCAACGTAGGGGTCTTCTGGTCCACCTGTACCTCGATGGTTGGCTAATTCGAGCAACATCTTCTCAGGAGAGTCTAAGTCACACAGTGAGTGGTGATCTTTTTGCAAAGTCTAGGATAGTGATCAATTTCAGCAAGAGCTTCTTAATTCCATCACAGCAGCTCAATTTATCTGGGGGCTTGGTTTGACATGGAAGTGGGTCTTGTGTTCCTTCTGGCAGATTGGGTCAGGAAGCTGCAAAGTCAAATCTGACACTTCTGCTGAATGCAATCCCTATCTGCTTGGCATTACCTTCAACTCCTCGAGTACATGGCTGCGACCTTGGATCTGGTGCCCTGAGCCAGAGCACATATGTGTCCATTGCAGAACGTGCTCTTGACTTGCTGGTCTCTGCAAAAACACACACTTTAAAGAAATTGTCATGCCCATGGCCAGCAAAGAACAGTCTGCGCTGGTGGTTAGATCCATTGAAACTACAGGCAGGAATGCCACCAGAGCCGCCCGAATGTGTGGTAATCGCCATCGATGCAAGTCTTTCAGGATGGGGAGCGCACTGTCAAATTCAGGTAGCCCGGGGTCAGTGGTCTCCAGAGGAGAGCTCTTGGTTCATAAATTGCCTGGAGACGCGAGCAGTTTTTCTGGCTCTCCAATGCTTCAGAACAAAGTGGTCAGGATCTTCTCAGACAATGCAACCACAGTGGCCTACATTGATTGCCAGGGCGGCACAGGCAGTGCAACTTTGACAGCAAAGATTTCTCCTCTCCTTCAGTGGGTGGATATAAATCTGCAAGCCTTGTTAGCAGCTCATGTGGCAGGAAAAAAAATGTACAAGCCGATTTCCTCAGCCATCATCACTTGGACCAGGGGGATTGGTCTTTAGAGGGATCAATGTTTCTCCAGCTAGTTTGGCGCTGGAGTCAGCTGGCAATGTACCTTTATGGCATCCGCCTTCATTGCCAAAGTGGACTGGTTCTTGAGATGCAAAAAGGGGCTGTATGCTCTTGCTTGGGTGTGACCGCGTACGTGTTTCCTCCATGGCGTCTGATAGGCTGTTTGCTCCAAAGAATAGAGATGCACTGGGGATTTGTGATTCTTGTGACGCTGAACTGGCCGCAGAGGCCTTGGTATGCTGACCAGATCCGTCTTTCCGTGGGCCTTCCATGGCATCTTCCAGTACTACATGATCTTATTTCCCAGGACCAATACTTATGCTATAAGTGGATCGGTTCTCACTTATGGCCTGGCTCTTGAAAGGACTCGGTTGAAAAGAAAAGGCTACTTGGTTCAGGTCATTATGACGTTACTTTGAGCTTGAAAGAAATCCACGTCTTTGTCCTTGTCAGAGTTTGGCGAGTGTTTGAAGCCTGGTGCAAGCAGAAACTTATGTTTGAAAACTCTGCTTCTGTGCCTGATTTTGCTGGTCTTTTTTGAGTTTGGTTTGTAAAAGGGTCTAGCTTTTAATTCCTTGCTCGTTTAGGTAGCTTTTCTAGCATGCTATCAAAGTCAGGTGCAAAGCTTTTCGTTGGCTTCTCATCCAGATGTAGTGCATTTTCTAAAGGCTGTTAAGCAACTATGTCTGCTAGTTTGGCAATTTGTTCCTGAATTTGGTCTTATCAACTCTCACTGCTCTACCTTTGAGCCTCTGAATACTTATTTACTTAAGGTTCTCATGCTGAAAGTTGTTTTTCTTGTGGTCGTATCATCGGCTCAATGGATTTCTGAGTTAACAGGCTTTGTCTTGTAGGGTGCCTTTTCTTTTGATATCAAAAGAAAGGGTAGTGCTGAGACCAGTTCTTCTTTCTTGCCTGAGGTGGTTTTCGAGTTTCACCTGAACCAGTCTATCACACTTCCTGTCTTTTCGGGAATTGAACAGGACTCTGATTCTCTTCAGCTTTGTCTGTTGGACATTTGCAGAGTCCTTCGTCATTACCTTAAACATACTCTTTTCTTCAGAAAATCAGATCATCTCTATTCTCTTTTTGCAGGTCCACGTAAGGGAGAGGCAGCTTCCAAATCTTCAGTTGTATAGTGGTTGAAGGAAGCTATTGCTACTGTGTACTTACTCAAGAATAAGTCCCTTCCGGTTAGCTTGAGAGTTCACTCCACTAGAGCTCAAGCAGTGTCATAGGTCAAGTGAGGTCTCGTTCTTCCCATTGACATCTGTAAGGCAGTAACTTGCTCTTCGCTACATACCTTTGTTCATCACTACCGTATTGATGTTCAGATTAAAAGGGAGGTGCAGTTTGGGGTGCGAGTGCTGCAGGCCGGGCTCGTGGGTCCCTCCCAAGATTGAATACTGCTCTGGTACGTCTCATGCAACTGGACTGGTCTGGGGTGATGATAAAGAAGGTGAAATTTAGGCATTATCTCCTCATTTTTCTTTCCTTGAATCTCTCCTGACCAGTCCAGAACCTGCCCTGTTTCTGCTTTTTGTTAACCGAGCATGGATATATGTGTAGCTTGTAATTTTTTCATCCAAGGCTTTTTTGTTTGTTCTGGTTCTGCCATTGGATGGTCAGTGGTCAAGTTCCCCTCAGAAAAAGCCAGAAGGATGCTTGAGTACATAGAGGAATAGCCAGTAGGAAGGAGGAGGTGATTTAATGCAAAAAGTGCAAAGTGATGCACTTGGGATGCAGAAATCCAACAGAGCTGTATGCTATAGGGGGTGAGAGGCTGACATGCAGGATCAGGGTGAAAGTGTCTGAGGATCCCAAAGTGGTGAAATAGTGTGAAAAGGTGGTAGCCAAAACCTTAAGGATGCTAGGCCTCATAGAAAGGGGTGTAACCAGTCGAAAGAAGATGATGATAATGCCCCATACAAGTTGTTTGAGGCCTCACTTGGAGTATTGTAATCTCCAGGAACAAGCAGGAATGAGTCTTCACATATGGGTACGTCGGTACCGACGGAGCCTGCGCGGGAATGCTCCCAAGCTTCCCAAAAAGGAAAGCTTTTGGGAGCATCCCACAGCGCCTGCACGCTGCCTTCCCGCCTTTCCTAACCAACTCTCCTCAGTTCTTCTTTGCCGCGGAGCCAGCAGGTCTCGAGCCCTGTCACCGCTGAAGAAGTTCTTTATTTTATTTTATTTCTTTGGTCGCGTGTCTGTCTTCCCCGACTCTGGACCGGTACCGCCGGTCTTTTCTTTCTTTTTAAAAAAAAAAAAATCAATATTTTTCCTCACTTGGTGTATTTTTCTTCTTAGGCCTCAGGGCCCACAAGAAAATTTCCCTCATGGAAAAACCAGCCTCCGGGTTCAAAAAATGCACTAAGTGTAGCGGTACTATTTCTGTTACAGATACCCATGAATGGTGTCTTAAATGTTTGGTTCCTGAACACTCCATTCCGGATTGTCCGTCCTGCTCTCTTATGTCTAAACGAGGGTTACAGAACCGAGCAGCCAAGCTCCATGTGCTGTTTCCCGCTGATGCATCGTCGGTAGCATCGACATCTTCCAGGTCTTCTTCAAGGACCTGCTAGGTTTATGTTTGGTTACCTGAGATCCATCAGAAGGGTAGATCTCCCTCTAAGCATCGAGATGCCTCCGGGCTTGCCCTCGAGGATCCTGCGCCAGCAAAACAACCCCGGCGGGAAGCTCCGGCTTCCAAAGCTGCTCCTATGGGGTTACAGGTTGACATCGATGGCACGGCCTCGACCGATCACCTGTTAGAATGCTCTGGGGTACCGGCACAATCTCCCGGTACAGACTTCCAGGCAATCATGGCGTCGATGGATCACAATGTTCTGTCCATGCAGCAGGCTATTACGGCCTTCATTCAAGCTGCGACGCCGCTGGTACCGAAACAGACTCCGTTCTCGGTATCGGTACTGGCACCAGCACAGATACCGGTACCGACTGCATTGACATCGACCAGGATACCAGCTGCAGCGGTTCCTTGTCCAGGGCTGCTTACCGGTACCGATCCGGTACCGTGGACGCCCGATGTCGATACTGCTCGATACGCGTATCGAGCGTTGGAAGAGCACCCTGACAGGCGATACTTCGATTCCTCTGATTCTGATACATCAGACGAGTCTCCTGAAGTATCCATAGCCCTTCCTGAAGAGCCTTCTTCTCCAAAAAGAAGAATGTCTCCTCCAGAAGACTTGTCCTTTCAAGACTTCATAAGAGAAGTAGCTAAAGGACTTTCTATTTCAGTAACTTCTGAATCAGAGCCTAGAGCTAAAAAATTAGATATTTTAGGCTATTCTAGAGCTCCTAAAGAGGCGGTCACCTTACCAATTCATGAGATTCTTTATGAACACATGATTGATCTATGGGAGACTCCTCTCACTCTCCTCATTCTTGTAGATTGGACACTATGTATTGTGTCCCTCCTTGTCCTGGATTTCAGAAAACTCAGCTTCCTCACCATTCCATTGTGGTGCAGTCAGCTATGAAAAGGATAAAGAGTTCAAAGAGACACTCTTCTCCTCCAGGAAGAGAATGCAGGACCTTGGATGCCTTTGGTAGGAAAATCTTCCAAGCCAGTATGCTTATTGCCAGAATCAACTCATATAGCCTTTACATGGGTATGTTTCTAAAGGAAGTTGCACAAAAACTGCACACTTTCCTCCCTTTTCTTCCAGAGGATAAAAGGGAGGAATTCTTCATTTGGCTTAAGCATACCCAAGACATTTCAAAGTTTTCCAACAGGGCAGCCTTTGACTCTTTTGAAGGTGCCAGCAGAGCCTCAGGCATTGCCATAGCTGCTCACAGAATTGCTTGGCTCCAGGCTTCTGATTTAGAGCCCTGGGTTCAAGATGGCTTAGGAAATCTTCCCTGTACAGGTGAAAACCTATTTGGCAAAGAATGGCAAATAAAAGCCACTCAAATGGATGCAGAAAACTCTGCTCTGGATAGACTTTCAAAGTCAACCTCCATTCCTGCCAAGAAAAAGCCTTTTAAAAAGTCTTTCTTTAAAAAGGGCAGATTTCCTTCTACTTCTGGCCAACAATCTTCTACAGGTCGCTTTGCCACTAAGCGTCAGCAACCTAAACAGGCCAGGCCTAAGCCTACAGGGGCTGCTGCAACTCAGCAGGCCCAACCTCCTCAGGGTTTTTGACTTGATGCTAGAGAACTTAGCCTTTCTGGCTCTAAAGCAGCCAGAGCCTCTCACCATTCCAGGAAGGTTGGCTCATTTTGCTCCCAGATGGGAGCAAATAACATCAGAGCAGTGGACCCTCTCCATCATAAGAGAGGGCTACAAGCTTCATTTTTCAGACCTTTCTCCCCACACCATGGTGAGACATTTCAATTCTCCCACATCTCTTCTCGACCTTCTAGGTCAAGAGGTAGCTACCCTTCTTGCCCAAGGGGCAATAGAAGAAGTTCCTCTTCTTCATCAAGGGTCAGGGTTCTACTCCCCCCTATTTTCTCATTCCAAAGAAGACAGGGGGATACAGACCCATCTTAGATCTCGGAGAATTAAACAAATTTCTATGCAAGGAGAAGTTCAAGATGCTTTCTCTGGGCACTCTCCTTCCATACCTTCAAAGTCAGGATTGGCTTTGTTCTCTAGATCTCAAGGATGCGTACACCCATGTCCTCATCCATCCCTCTCACAGAAGATTCCTACGGTTTCTTTTCCAAGGAAAACATTACCAATACAGAGTTCTTCCTTTCGGTCTGGCCTCTGCTCCAAGAGTGTTCACCAAATGCATGGCAATAGTTGCTGCATTTCTACGAACTCTGGGAATATTTGTCTTCCCATACCTGGACGACTGGCTCATTCGAGCTCCATCTCAGTCAGAGGCCCAGAATTCCTTGGACCGCACAAGGCGCATTCTGCAGTATCTGGGACTTGTAGTAAACCTCCCAAAGTCTCAGCTCATCCCTACACAGTCCCTAGAATTCATAGGGGCCTGGTTGGATACAACTACTGCAAGGGCCTACCTTCCTCAGGCCCGTTGTCAACGTCTAGTGCAGTTAGCCTCCCAGATTCAGTCAAAGAGCCACTTAACTGCCCGGGAGATGCTACAACTGCTAGGCCACATGGCTTCCACAGTGCATGTGGTACCCTATGCTCGCCTACACATGAGAGCAGCTCAATGGACTTTGTCCACCCAGTGGACTCAAGCTTCAGGTGATCTCTCAGACCAAATAGCAACCTCCAAACGTCTCTTTTGGTCTCTCCAGTGGTGGATGTCCACTCAAAATCTGTTGCTGGGGTCCCCCTTCCAACAATTGTTGCCCCAAGCAACCCTCACAACAGATGCCTCCCAAACAGGTTGGGGAGCCCATCTACAGGACCTCTCCACTCAAGGCACTTGGTCCCCACAGGAGACCTCCCTTCATATCAACCACTTGGAGCTTTGAGCAGTTTTTCTAGCTCTCAAGGTCTTTCATACCCTCCTCAGCTACAAGACAGTCCTCATTCATACGGACAATCAAGTAGCCATGTTTTACATAAACAAGCAAGGAGGAACTGGCTCTCTGTTGCTTTGCAGCGAAGCTTTAAGATTGTGGGCCTTCGCCAGAGAGCATCAAATCCATCTCCTGGCAGTATACCTCCCAGGAGTCCATAACTCTTGGGCAGACAGACTCAGTCGAGTTCTGCTTCCACACGAATGGTCCCTGCACATGGATCAGGTACTCAGAATCTTCCAAGAATGGGGAACCCCGGACATAGACCTCTTTGCAAGTCCGTGGAATGCCAAACCTCCCCGGTTCTGTTCCAGAATTCCGTGTCAGGGAGTTCAGGCCAAAGATGCCTTCCTCCTCCATTGGGGTCAGGGCTTCATGTATGCATTTCCACCCATTCCCTTGATTCCCAAGGCTCTGTTCAAACTCCAGAGGGATCAAGGATCTATGATTCTCATAGCTCCACGCTGGCCATGCCAAGTGTGGTACCCTCTACTTCTGCATCTCTCCCAAGCCCCCCCTCTGGACTTGGGAGTTGCTCCAGACCTTCTGTCCCAGGAGGAAGGGACTTTGTGGCACCCAAACCCCAAGTCCCTACACCTCAGAGCTTGGTTACTGAAGGCCTAGACCTTCAAGACTGGAATCTTTCTCAACAAGTGAAGGATATCCTCCATGCTTCCAGAAAACCTTCCACCAGGCGTTCTTATGCTTTTAAATGGAAAAGGTTTTCCATTTGGTGTGCTGAAAAGGGTCTTGACCCTCTAGCACTACCTTTAAATTCTCTTTTAGACTATCTCCTGCATCTTTCCAATGCAGGCCTTAAAACAAATTCAGTAAGAGTCCATTTGAGTGCTATTGCAGCATCCCTTAAGCCCATCAATGGACAACCTATTTCCTCTCATCCTCTCATTGCAAGATTCATGAGAGGCTAACTTTAACTAAACCTCCCATTAGGCCTCCTCCGGTGGCATGGGACTTAAATTTGGTTCTTGGTCAGCTCATGAAGCCACCTTTTGAACCCTTAGCCACTACCTCCTTGAAATTTCTTTCATGGAAGGTCATTTTCCTCATTGCAGTTACTTCAGCTCGCCGCATCAGTGAACTGCAGGCATTAGTGGCTAATCCACCTTATACAAGGTTCCATCATGATAAGGTAGTCCTTAGGACAAATCCACACTTTATGCCTAAAGTGGTCTCACCTTTTCATCTTAATCAAGAGGTATATTTACCTGTCTTTTTTTCCAGCTTCTCATGCATCCAGTGCAGAGAGGAATCTTCATACTCTGGATTGTAAAAGAGCTCTTGCTTTTTACATACATAGGACACAGCAACATCGAAAGTCTTCCCAGCTTTTTGTTGCTTTTGATCCTTCTCATTTGGGACTTCCAGTCTCTAAGAGAACACTGTCCAATTGGATTGCTCAGTGTATTTCTTTCGCCTACCAGAGTAAGAACCTTTCTCTGGAGAGCCATGCCACAGCTCATAATGTGAGGGCCATGGCAACCTCTATGGCTCATCTAAACTCTGTGTCCATCGACCAAATCTGTCGAGCGGCCACTTGGGCATCGGTTCATACCTTCACAGCCCATTACTGCTTGGACAAGGACTCCCACCGGGATGCCTTGTTTGGTCAGGCTGTCCTCAGACACATGTTCCATTCTTAAACAACTCCTGCCCTCCTTCCCTGGATGGATGCCTGAGATCCATAGGAGGACGCAGACCCCTTTCAGGGTCTCATATCCTTGGGGATCTACCAGGCATCTTAGCTAGGGAGTCCCCATATGTGAAGACTCATTCCTGCTTGTTCCTGGAGATAGCACAGTTACTTACCTGTAACAGGTGATCTCTGGGAACAGCAGGAATAAGTCTTCACAACCCTCCCACCTCCCCTAGGAGTTGTATCTCTTTTCTATCTTTCCTTTCCTTTCCTCTCTCTCTCTATTGTCTCAGCTTTAAACTCGACCTGAGGAGAGTTGGTTAGGAAAGGCGGGAAGGCAGCGCGCAGGCGCTGTGGGATGCTCCCAAAAGCTTTCCTTTCTGGGAAGCTGGGGAGCGTTCCCGCGCAGGCTCCATCGGTACCGACGTACCCATATGTGAAGACTTATTCCTGCTGTTCCCAGAGATCACCTGTTACAGGTAAGTAACTGTGCTTTCCGTTTCGGAGAATGTATCTTGCTAAGGATATAAAAAGACTTGAAGCAGTACAGAGGAAAGCAACCAAAAGCAGTTCAGCTGGGTTTTTATAGGGTTTAGACAGGTTCTAGTGGAAAAGTCTGTAAAACATTGTTAGCCATATAGGCTTGGGAAGACATCACTTACCTTTGGGATAAGTAACTAACAAGGAGTGGATCTGATCTTTGAGGCCCTGCCGGGTACCTGTGGTCTGGACTGACTGCTGTCAAAGATACTGGGCTTGATAGACCTTTGATCTGACCTAATATGGCACATTTTAACTCCATAATAGAAACATGATGACAGAAAAAGACCACATGGCCTATCTAGTCTGTCCTTCCATAACAACAACTACAACAGTCCACTTTTTACCTTTAGAGATCCTCTGTGTTGGTCCCATGCTTTTTTGAATTCAGTTACTGTCCTCATCTCTACCACCTCCACTGGGAGACTATTCCATGGATCCACTACTCTTTCCGTAAAGAAATATTTCCGCATATCACTCCTGAATCTATCTCCCTTCACCCTCATCCCATGTCCCCTCGTAGCAGAATTTGCTTTCAATTGAAAGAGGCTCTCTCCCTGAACATTTATGCCACGGAGGTATTTAAACATCTCAATCATATCACCTCTATCCCGCCTTTCCTCTAAGGTGTACATATTAAGATCCTTAAGTCTGTCCTCATATGCTTTATAATGAAGCCCACTAATCATTTTAGTAGCCACCCTCTGCACCGACTCCATCCTGTTCACATCCTTTTGAAGGTGCGGTCTCCAGAATTGCACACCATACTCCAAATGAGGTTGCACCAAAGACTTATACAGAGGTATTATCACCTCCTTTTTTCTGCTAGCCATTCCTCTCCGTATGCACCCAAGCATCCTTCTAGCTTTTGCCGTCGCCTTTTCTACCTGTTTAGCTACTTTAAGATCATCAGAGACAACCACGCCTAGGTCCCACTCTTCTTTAGTGGACAAAAGTACTTCACCTCCTATACTGTATTGCTCCCTTGGATTGCTGCAGCCCAAATGCATGACCTTACATTTTTTAACGTTAAATCCCAGCTGCCAAATTCTAGACCATTTTTCAAGCTTAGCTAGATCCCTCCTCATGTTATCTACACCTTCCTGGGTGTCTACTCTATTGCAGATTTTTGGTATCATCCATGATGGTGTAAATATCCCACTAAGGTAAACTTAATTACAGTGGAGAGTTCATGTGTGGCAATTGAAGTAGGCAATTTTAGCCAATTTAAGAAGTTTTGTGTGTCTGAAACTCTTAATAAAGTACAAAGTAGATCAAAACTATTATTTTAAATAGTTTTCCAAATCAGTCTCCTCTGATTGGGCTTCAACTTTGGAGCTTTATAATGGATCTCTATGATACTGTGCTGAGAATTTGTTTTAAGTAGGGTTTGGGGGCTTGGTCAGAGATGAGCTTGAGGGAAGCATGTATTGACCAGATACAATGTAGTGAGGTTGAACAAAATTTTCCTTATTGTCCCTCCAGTCCAGTCCAGACACATGGGTTGTGCCCTCAGACCAGTAGATGGAGACAGACACTCACCAGAACTTTTGATGTCATAATACAAGGGCTCTGTGCCAATCCTCACAGTCCATTATTTCTCAGTCTCCAGCAGATGGTAAGGTGCTCCTGTGCAGTCCGGACTCCACTGAGGTGATATAAAGAATTAAAAAAAAAAAAAGAAAAAAAGTGCAACAAAGCATTTTTTGGCAAGAGTTTGAGAGCAGCTGTCGTCTTTTGAGAGAACAGCCTTCTTTTCGGTCATTTTTAAAGTGAGCTCTGTGGGTGCATAACCTGATTATGTCAGGTCCCTCCCCCTAAAGTTTACTTAGTTTGCCATCTGGTAACAGTGGGGCATTACTCTGTGTACCCTTTCTCCTGCTTTTGCGAAGGGACTGGGTTTTATTGCACTGCCACTACTGCCCCTTTAACTTCTTTCGAGCTTATACCGAAAGTTAAAAAAAAAAAAATAAAAAAAAAATCTATATCTATCTATCTGTCTCTATCTCTATATAAATCTACCGCAGTCAGGCGGCAGTTCCCTTCAGCATTGTATTACTGGGGAGGTCCAGTCCCTGCTTGTTAAGCCACTATTGGAGGTGAGATAATTCTTTATTTTATACAGTTTTCTTTGGCTTTTCTTCTCTTTCTCTTCAAGGTAAGCTGTTTCTGGGGCTCAGTCTGTTTGCTTGACATGTGGGGTGCGTTGGCGGTCCAACTCTACCGGTAGCCGTTGTAAGACTTTTGAGGCTGAATTTAAATCTCTTGAATTGGCAGATAAGGATAGTTTTTGTTGCGGTCTGCTGCAGAGGGGAAGTTACCGGCAGTGCAATCCTCTCTGCCACGATCTCTTGCAATTTCAGTGGGAAACGCCGCCATTTCCTCTGCTGAATTTAAAGACCTGTTGGCTGTGTCTGAAGCGAGCATAAGCGCCACAGGAATGTCTCGGGAAAATTTTTCATCTTAGGGTGGGACATGGTGAGACTTTGGGTACTTCCTTGCCCTTTTTGCTTGAATTTGTGCTTCTACTTCACCAGGCATATTTTTTTGAAACAAACTAGGGTCATGGTTCTTCTGACCATGGTCTTAAATCTCAAGTCTGTCAGCTCCTTTGGTCCTCGAACTGCTTCAGTCCTCTTCTAAATGGAGAAGGGTGGAGGCAGATGTCTGGGAAGATCAAGGGTCCGTGGCTTCAGGTGCCTCTGAAGACCCTTTGGAAGGTCCTTTAAATTTATGGGTCATTTCAGAGAGAGAGAGGACCTTGAGGAAGGTGAGATCCCTCCAGGTGAGGATCCCAATGTGGTTAGAGTTTTCTGGAGAGAAGAGCCGTCATCCTCAATTCTCCATTCCTTGAGTGTACTTAATATTTATATTGGGGGATTAGAGCAGGATGAGAAGTTAGAAGATCCTCTCTTGCAGGGTATCCATAAACATCCACGTTTCCTCCTGGTACATAAGACCATTAAAGAATTGATTGATGCTGAGGGGGACCTGCCTGATACTACTTTGAGAGGTGTTTGGTCTATGATCAAGCTTTACCCTATTCCGCCAGATGAAAGAGTTTTATTTATCCAAGGTCGATACTTTGGTGACCGCAGATTCTCTTGCATGTGGGCTCCATCAGCTTGGCATTACCTGCAGGTCTTAGGTTTCATGATGGCAACTTTGGATCTGGTTCTCTGGACTCTGGCCCATATTAGGCCATTCTAGAGGGCTCTGCTGTCATATTGGTCTCTGCAGAAGCACCATCTCTTCAAGAAGCTCCCGTGTCCAAGGTTAGCCAGAAGAGCTTAATGTGGTGGCTGGATTCGTTGAGGTTGACGAGAGGGGTTCCTTTGGAGCCACCAGATTGGATGGTAGTGACCACCAAAGCTAGTCTGTTGGATTGGGGAGCCCATTGTCTTTCTCAAGTGTTATAGGGTTTGTGGTCTCGCAGAGTACTTGGCCTATCAACAAGTTAGAGGTGCGAGCAGTGTTGCTTCCTTCAATTCGTCTCAAAGCAGTGAGAATATTCTTCGACAGTGCTGCGATGACTGTGGCTTACATCAGTCATCGGGTGGGCTGGCCAGTCCTCAGCTGGCAAGCAGATTGCTCCTCTGCTTTGCTGGGTGGAAGAGAATCTTCTCATGCTGTTGGCGGCGCATATGGCAGGAAAAGAAAACATGGAAGCAGACTTTCTCAGTCGCTATCAACTGGATCCCGGTTAGTGCTTACTGGATGATTCGGTTTTTCAAGCCATAGTATGGTGTTGGGGGCTGCCAGTGATGGGTCATGGCCTCTGCTCTCAGTTCCAAGGTGTAGCGCTTCAGTCTGAGAAAGGAGCAGATGTCTGAAGTCCTCGATGTACTTGCTCAAAGTTGGCCAACCAAAGGTCTCCTTTGTGTTTCCTCCATGACCCTTGATCAGTTGGGTAGTTCAGAGAATAGGGTCGCATCAGGGTCTGGTCATCTTGATTGCTCTGGACTGGCCTCTCAGACTGAGGTACGCAGATCTAGTCCGCCTGAGTGTGGACAGCCCATGGTGCCAGCTGCTGAGGGACGATCTTCTGGTTCAGAGGCCGATTCTCACGTCACAAGTCGCTCGATTCTTGCTTACGGCCTGGCTATTGAGAGGGCTGAGTTAAGGAAGAAAGGTTCCTCAGCTTCAGTCATAGCTACTTTGCTTTGGGCTCGTAAGCGCTCAACTTCTTTGTCTTATATTCATGTCTGGTGCATTTTTGAAGATTTATGTGCTGAAAATAATCTTTATCCGCTTTTATTTTGGCCTTTTTGCATATGGAGTCCTAGAAGGGTCTCACATTTAATTCTTTGCGAGTTCAGGTGGTGGTTTTTAACTTATTGTGGTAAAATTCAAGGTTTTTCTCTGGCAGTGTATCCGGATGTTTCTTGCTACCTAAGAGCGGTTAAACATCTTTGTCTGCTGGGTCGCCTTATGGTTCTGCCGTGGGATTTGAATCTTGTCCTTTTGGCTCTTACGGCATCTCTTTTCGAACCTCTGGAACAGGTGTCCATTAAGGATCTTATGTTGAAAGTGGTTTTCCTGATTGGCACTTGTTTGGCTCTTTGCATTTCGGAGCTCCAGGATCTGCAGAGAACCATTCCTTTTGATATCGAAGGAAAAGGTGGTTTTATGTCCAGTTCCCTCCTTTTTACTGTTTCACTTTAATCAGTCCCTGTTTTTTTTCTGGGCCAATATCGTCCTCGGATGATGCACAGTTGCATTTTTGGACATTCGAAGAATTCTTCATCTGTAACTAAAGTGGACAGAATCTTTAGGAAATCTGTTCATCTTTTTGTGATTTTTGAGGGTCCTCGTCATGAAGAAGCAGCTTCAAAGATTTCTTTGGAGAAGTGGATTAAGGAGGCTATTTCGTCCGCATATCTTAAGCAGAGACCGCTTCCAGTGGATCTGTGAGCCCATTCAACTAGAGTTCAGGAGGCTTCCTGGGCAGTTTGGTATTGTTCCGCTGGTAGATCTCCAGGAACAAGCAGGAATGTAGTCTTCACATATGGATATCATCGGTACCGACGGAGCCTGCACGGGAATGCTCCCCAGCGTCCAATAGGAAAGCTTTTGGGAATATCCCACAGCGCCTGCGTGCTGCCTTCCCACCTTTCCCAACTGTCCCTCTCCAGTTTTATGTTTTCCGCGGAGCCGACAGGTCGCACATCCTGTCACCGCAGAAAAAAATCCCTTCTATTCTTCTTTTTTGTGGTCGCGTCTGCCTTCCCTCGACGCTACACCGGTACTGCCGGTGGTGGTTCTTTCTTTTCTTTAAAAAAACCCAAAAAAACCCACCTTTCTTCTGGAGTCTTAACCAGTAATTTTCTCTCAGGTGCCACGCGCCATTTTGGGGCACTAGGCTCAACTTTTCCTTCAGAATGGAAAAACCCACTTCGGGTTTTAAAAAGAGTTCTAAGTGTGGCGGTACCATCTCCGTCACCGACACCCATGAGTGGTGCCTCAAATGTTTAGGTCCTGACCACTCTATTTCAGAGTGTGTTGCCTGTGGGATGATGTCGAAAAGGGGCCGGCAGAACCGAGCTGCTAAGTTTAGCCCCCTTTTTCCCTCCGATGCAGCCTCCGTGGCATCAACGTCGTCCAGGGCTTTGTCTTCCTCCCATGGATCTCGGGTAACTAAACATAAATCTAGCCGGTTCTCAAAGGGTAGATCTCCTTCTAGACAGCAAGGTGCCTCTGACGTTGCCCTTGAGGGACTTTCACTGGCAAAATTGCCCCGGCGGGAGGCTTCAGCTTCCAAAGCAGTAACGGGGCTCCAGGAGGTTCTCGAGGCTTCAACCTCAGCAGAACTACTGGTGCGATGCTCTGGGGTACCGGCTGCTTCTTCCAGTACCGATACCCAAGCATCGGCAGCGTCGATGGACCAGAGATTCTTGGCTATTGAACGCAGTCTGGCGGCTCTTCTCACGGCCTCGATGCCCTTGAAACCGCTTCAGACAATTCGACTGGTACCGGCACCGACTGCATCGACATCGGACGGTATTCTACTGGGACCGAGTTATTTGTATCCATCCAGTATCGATAGGTCGGTTCTGGACCACTCCGATGCCGACTTTGATCGATACCGGTACCGTGCCTTGCACGATCACCCAGATCGGAGATACTTCGAATCCTCGGATGATTCTGAAGACTCTGAAAACTGTCAATACCAGAGTACTTCTTCCTGAGGATTCCTCTTCTCCTCAGCGTAGGATGTCTCCACCAGAGGATACATCCTTTCAGGATTTTATCTGAGATGTGGCTCAAGGTCTTTCCATCACAGTGGCTTCAGAAAAAGAGCCTAGGGCAAAGGAATTAGAAATCCTGCAGTACCCTAAAGCTCCCAAAGAGGCAGCTACCTTAGCTATAAATGAGATCTTGCATGATCTCATGCAAAGGATGTGGGAAACACCTCTAACCACATCTCCTCACTCTCAGAGACTCGACACCATGTATCGAGTTCCTCCCTGTTCTGGATTTCAGAAGACTTAAATACCACACCATTCCATGGTGGTGGAGTCAGCAATGAGAAGGATAAAGAGTGCAAAAAGGCATGCATCTAATCCTCCAGGACGTGAGTGTAGGACTCTTGACGCCTTTGGACGTCGAACCTTCCAGGCTTCCATGCTTTCTGTTAGGATCAGTTTCTATATCTTATATATGGGAATGTTCCTTAAGGAGGTTACGGGAGATTTAGAGCTTATGAGCCCCCTCCTTCCTGATAAGAGGCAAGATTATCTCGCCTTTGTCAAACATGCTCAGGATGTTTCCAAGTTTGTAAATCGTGCAGCTTTTGACTGCTTTGAGTGCATAAGCAAAACCTCTGCCATTGCCATAGGTGCATGTAGAATTGCCTGGCTCCAGGCATCAGACTTGGAAATTTGGGTACAGGATAAACTAGGGAATATTCCTTGCACAGGAGAGAATCTCTTTGGCAAGAATTGGCAGGAAAAAGCTAATGAGACAGATGCTGACAATATCACTTTGGATAGATTGTCCATATCTACTGCTGACCCTGTGAGGAAAAAAATCCTCTTTCTTCAGTAAGAAGTTTTATCCCTCCTATACCCAACAGGGGCATTGTTTAGGTCAGTCTGCCCAAAAGGGACAACGGCAACAACCTAGACAAAGAAAGTCAAAAGCAGCTAAGCCTCAACCGGCTCAGTAGACTCATCCTCCACAGGGGCTTTGACTCCTAGCTAGAAAACTTTGCCTTCCTGGCCCTGAACGGCCCAGAACCCTCCACCATCCCAGGAAGGTTATGTCATTTTGCCCCCAGATGGGGTCAGATAACAGCAGAAAATTGGACTCTGTCTATTGTAAGAGAGGGGTACAAGCTTCATTTCCTCAGCATGTCTCCTCCTACATTGGTAAGACAGTTCAATTCTCAGACCTCTCCCGACGACCTGTTAGGTCAAGAGGTCGCTGTGCTTCTTGCCCAAGGGGCAATAGAAGAGGTACCCATTCCCAAGCGGGGTACAGGGCTTTAGTCCCCCTATTTCCTTATTCCAAAGAAAACAGGAGGACACAGACCCATTTTAGACCTCAGAGAATTGAACAAATTCCTGTTCAAAGAGAAGCTCAAAATGATTTCTCTGGGAACTCTGCTGTCATACCTTCAGAGTCAGGATTGGCTTTGTTCTCTAGATCTCAAGGATGCGTACACTCATGTTCTCATCCATCCAACTCATCAAAAGTTCCTTCGCTTTCCGTTTCAAGGGAAGCACTACCAATACAGGGTTCTTCCTTTTGGCCTGGCCTCTGCACCAAGGGTGTTCACAAAATGCATGGCTGTGGTGGCAGCATTTCTTCTCACCCTAGGAATATTCGTCTTCCCTTACTTAGACGACTGGCTCATTCGAGCCTCTTCGGAGCCAGAGGCCAGGGTTGCTCTCTCTCGCACAATGCGCATCCTTCAGTATTTGGGTCTTGTCATAAACTTCCCAAAATCCAACCTTGCTCCCACTCAGTCCCTGGAACTTATAGGAGCTCTGCTGGATACCAGACAGACAATGGCCTACCTTCCACAGCCCTGCTGCCTTCGCATTGTGCAGTTAGCTTCCCAAGCAGTGCTAAAACCTCACCTCACTGCTCGTGAAATGTTATAGTTGCTAGGCCACATGGCATCCACCGTGCATGTGGTTCCTTATGCTCGCCTCCATATGAGGGCAGCCCAGTGGACTTTATCCACTCAGTGGACTCAGGTGTCAGGTTGCCTGTCAGACAAAATAGCAAACTCAGATCGCCTTATTTTGTCCCTCCAATGGTGGCAGTCACCCCAAAACCTCTTGGTGGGGTCTCCTTTTCAGCAACCCCCACCCCAAGCCACTCTAACAACAGATGCCTCACAGGTGGGTTGGGGAGCCCACCTGCAAGGCCTCTCTACCCAGGGTACCTGGCCTCCACACCCAGGGTACCTGGCCTCCACTGGAGGTCTATCTACACATCAACCTCCTGGAACTCAGAGCAATCTTCCTTGCTCTTCGAGTATTCCACACCCAGCTCAGCTTCAAGACAGTCCTAGTTCAAACGGGCAATCAGGTAGCCATGTTCTATGTGAACAAGCAGTGCGGAACAGGCTCTCTGTCGCTATGCAACGAAGCTTTGAGACTATGGGCCCTTGCCAGAGAGCATCAGATTCATCTCCTTGCGGTGTATCTTCCAGGCCTTCAAAACTCTTGGGCAGACAGACTTAGTCAAGTTCTGCTTCCACACGAATGGTCTCTCCATACAGACCAGGTGGCCAAAATTTTTCAAATTTGGGGAACCCTGGACATAGACCTCTTTGCAAGTCCACTGAATGCCAGACCTCTTTGCAAGTCCACTGAATGCCAAACCTCCCCGGTTCTCTTCCAGAATTCCGGCTCGGGGTTGTCAGGCCAGGGATGCTGTCCTCCTCCATTGAGGCCAGTTGAGTTTAAAGCTGAGACAGAGAGAGAGAGAGAAAGAGAGAGAGAACTCCTAGGGGAGGTGGGTGGGTTGTGATCTCTCTATTTCTCTCTTTCCCTCTCTCTTTGTCTCAGCTTTAAACACAACTAGAGAGGGACAGTTGGGAAAGGTGGGAAGGCAGCATGCAGGCACTGTGGGATGCTCCCAAAAGCTTTCCTATTGGACGCTGGGGAGCATTCCCGCGCAGGCTCTGTCGGTACCGACGATACCCATATGTGAAGACTAAATTCCTGCTGTTCCCGGAGATCACCTGTTACAGGTGAGTAACTATGCTATATCTGTAAGATGGCAACCTGGTCCACATTTCACACTTTTGTGCGCTGTTACCGTTCTGGATGTTCAGGAGACATCTGACATGTTTTTTGGGGCGCGAGTACTGCAAGCCGGGATCATGGGTACCTTTAGTCATTAGTACTGCTCTGGTGCATCCCATGTGTCTGGATAGGACTGGAGGGACAAAAAGGAGAAGGTGAAATTAGACCTTACCTGCTAATTTTCTTTCCTTGACACTTCAGCCTAGAACCCATCCTTTGTCAGCTATTTTTTCTTTGGCGAGCCTGGCTGCTAGTTCTCTATGCGCTGATTGTATTCATTCTTTGCAGCATTTGTTTTGGGATCGCATGTATATATTTTTGGGTTCTCTATAGCGAGTTCTTTGGTTTTGTTTTCTTGTTTTTCCTTTCTTGCTATAACTGTATATAGTTGCTTATGGTTTGCTAAACGTTTTTTGTAACGGTGCTCTTTGTGGAGTCTGCTTTGTTATTAGAATACTGGACTGTGAGGATTGGCTGAGAGCCCTTATACTATGATGACATCAATGTTCCGGTGATTCCCAATCTCCATCTGCTGGTCTGATGGTACAGCCCATGGGTCTGGACTTTTCTCCAGGACCAAGCAGGAAGTCAGTCCTCACATATGAGTAACGTCGGCGCCGACAGAGCCCTTGTGCGGAGCATTTCCCCAGCTTTCAAAGAAAGCCTTTGGGAATTGCAGCGCACATGCGCGGTCCCCTTCCCGCCCAAGGGTGCCATCTTGCTCAGTCTTCTTTTTTCCACAGAGCCTGACGGACGTAGTTCGTTTTTCCCCAAGGAAAAAGTTGATTTCCCTGTTTTTTCTTTTTCTACCTTCGGTTCGATGCCGGATCCTTTTCCCGCCTTGGCCCGATACGCTGGTATCGAGTCCACTCTCTCTTTTTCGTTTTTTGTCCTTTGTGACTAGCGTTCGTGCCATTTTTCTTTTTTCACTGGCAGCCCGGTCTTTTGACCTTGCAGGGGCCCTTTTTCCGCCGATGGCTACCAGCGGATTTAAAAAGTGTGATCGGTGTAAGAAACTTATGTCTCTTACCGACACACATGACTGCTGCCTCCGCTGCCTCGGACCCGATCATGACCCGATGATCTGTGGTCCGTGTGGCAAAATGTCCTCGAAGGCGTTGAGTCGGCAGCACCAGAAGGATAGGATCTTCTCTGACTCTGCGTCCGGACGGGCCCGGACCTCGTCAGGCCTCGACATCTCGGGACTCCGGCCCCGAGCAGCGTCGGGGTTCCTCTGAGCGGGGGTCTCCTTCGCGGGAACATCGCAGAAAGAAGAAACCCGCGAGGGTGGCGTCGGTGGACGCTCCTGGTTCCTCGAGGGCCAGGTCGCATAGCCCCGATAGCCGTCCCGGGCCTTCGGAGTCGGAGAGGCCTGCCAAGCATCCTCATATCAAGATGGAGTCTCCTGGACACGTGAGTGCTGTAGTCCTCGTGGACTCTCCTCCAGGGGAGCCGACGTCGGGCCCGACGCTGTCTGGGCCCGAGTCGGAGGCTGCTGGGTCTCCTGAGCTCGGACTCAGGTTGACGGGCTTGGAGAGCAGCCTCGCAGCCTTCATGGAACAGCAGCGGGCATTGATCGCCGGTCTCACTGGTGCAACTGCCCCGACCACCGGGACCTCGACGTCCAAGTCGACCCCGGAGGCCGAGCCGATCCATGAGTCCATGTGGGCTCGAGTCTATCCTCGGCCACGGTCTCCCTCGGCCTCCCGTTCGGGACCGAGGTCGTTGACGCCGGTACACTCGGCGTCGGGGCGGATGGCATCGGTGCCCGCCCGACCGGAGCTGCTCGATTCCTCCTCCGAGGAGTCGGGCTGGGAGACGGAGGACGAAGAGTCACCCGACACTTATCGGACTCGGTGTGTCCCATTGGACTCGCCGGAGTCCGAACCTCGGAGATGATCCCCACCGGAGGATACCCGGTTCTCAGACTTCGTGCGGGATATGGCCAAGGCCTTGGCCTTCTCCACGGATCCCGAGGAGGAGCCTCGAGCCGAGGAACTCGAGGCCCTCCAGTATGACTCTCCCCCAAAGGAGGCCTTTACTGTACCTGTTCCTCCGATGCTGGAGCGGCTGCTCTTCCGCATGTGGGAGACCCCGGCCTCGACACCGGTGTTAAGCAAGCGGGTCGATTCCATCTATCGAGTCCGCAAGAGCCCCGGGTTCCAAAAGGCACAATTACCGCACCACTCCACGGTTGTGGAATCGGCCATGCATCGAGATTGCCGGGTTCTCTGCTGGTCTCTGCGAGGAACCTTTGCAGCGGTTCCAAGCCTTGTCCACTGGTATTAGTGCTTGAAGATTCTCTCGAGCAGCCTACGATGACTTCGAGGCTTCGGCCCGAGTAGCCGGGGCCGGCATCGGTGCCCGCCGACAGGCTTGGCTACAGTCATCCGACCTCGAGCCATGGGTGCAGGACAAGTTGGTCGATGTCCTCTGCCGAGGTGAAAACCTCTTTGGCAAGCCCATGGCTGAAAGGGCTACAGAAATCGAGACCGAGACTCTGACCAGGACTAGGCTGTCCAAAAAAACCTCTGCCCCTTCTCAGAAGAAGAAGGGCTCGGGGAAAAAAGACCTTTTACCCGAGGAAGTCCTCTGCCTATAAACAATACCCTCATTATCAGGCCTCGGCAGCTCCCCAACAGGATCAGCAGGCCAAGGGGCAGGGTCATGGGCCCCGTAGGCAGAAGGCCCCCAAGCCACCAACACCGGCCCCTGCTCAGCAGGGTAGGGGTTTTTGACTCAGCAAGCATAGCCTCTTCTCCTCAGCTGGCTCACATCAGCACAGGAGGCCGGCTGGCCCACTTTGCCCACAGGTTGTCAGCCGTCACATCAGATACCTGGGTGCTCCATATAGTCCAAAAGGGCTATCTTCTCCATTTTCACCAGGTACCTCCCTCCTATTTTCCAGGGGAGCCTCCAAGACTACCTCTGCACAGGGACCTACTCCTTCAGGAGTTGGCAAGTCTGCTAAAGGACCATGCTGTGGAACCGGTGCCCCACCACCTGAGAGGTCACGGCTTTTATTCCAGGTACTTTCTGGTACCAAAAAGAACAGGAGGCCTCCGACCCATCCTAGACTTGCGCAACCTCAACAAGTTCCTGGAGAGGGAAAAGTTCAAGATGCTTACCCTTGGAATCCTGCTGCCCTACCTCCAGCAGGGAGATTAGCTATGCTCCTTAGATCTAAAGGATGCTTATACTCAAATCCTTATTCATCCGGACCACAGACAATATCTCAGATTTGTTGTGGGGGGAAACCACTACCAGTACAGAGTACTTCCCTTTGGCCTAACCTCCGCTCCCAGGGTGTTCACCAAGTGCCTGGCGGTGGCGGCGGCCTACCTGAGGCTTCAAGGTCTTTTTGTGTTTCCATACCTGGACGACTGGCTCATAAGGGGCCATTCTTCCCAGGAGGCCAGTCAAGCCACCCTTCACACTGTGGCTCTGCTTCAGCACTTGGGGTTTGTCATAAACTTCGCAAAGTCCACTTTGCTCCTGTCCCAGAACTTGGAATTCATAGGAGCAAGGCTAGACACTCTTCAGGCGAGGGCTTTTCTGCCTGTGGACAGGGCCCTCTGGTTGACGGATGTAGCCAGGCAGTTTCCCAGCAATTCCCTGGTCTCCGCCAGGCAATTCCTGAGACTTCTCGGCCATATGGCTTCCACGGTTCATGTAACCCCCAATGCCCGCTTGCACATGCGGCCTGCTCAGTGGAGCCTTCGAACTCAGTGGCATCAGGCCACAGGGAGCCTTGCAGACTCGGTGAGAATATCCACCCTGCTCGTCTCCTCTCTACAATGGTGGCTTTATCTTCCGAATCTGGTACTCGGAGTGGATTTTCAATCCCCTCCGCATTCTCGAGTGCTGACGACAGATACTTCTCTTCTAGGTTGGGGAGCACATTGCCAAGGGGCATGTACTCAGGGTCTCTGGACTCCTTGGGAGGCTGCTCAGCAGATAAACGTCCTGGAGCTATGGGCAATACGCCTAGCTCTGAGAGCCTTTTCCCACCTCACATCTCACCAGTCTGTACTGGTCCAGACAGGCAATCAAGTTGCCATGTTCTACGTGAACAAACAAGGAGGCACAGGCTCCTTCCTTCTCTGTCAGGAAGCACAACGGCTGTGCTCTTGGGCCGTCAATCATGGAATCCTCCTCAAGGCTGTCTACCTCCCCGGTCATGAAAAATTCCTGGTGGACAGACTGAGCAGGATCCTGCAACCACACGAATGGAGATTGAATCCATTGGTGGTTCAGCAGATCTTTCTCAGGTGGGGCCTCCCCACCATGGATCTCTTCGCCAGCCCTCTGAACCGGCAACTCCCGAGATTCTGTTCCAGACAACCGCATCCTCTCAGAGTAGCAGCGGATGCCTTTCTGATTCCGTGGTCCCAAGGCCTACTATATGCGTTTCCTCCCACACCACTAGTGTCTCGAACACTGTTCAAGGTCCTCAAGGACAAGGCCTCAATGATTCTGATAGCCCCCAGGTGGCCGAGGCAGCCGTGGTTCCCACTTCTGCTGCAACTGGCGGTGGACACTCCTCTGCCTCTGGGAATTCAACACGATCTCCTGTCTCAGGACCAGGGGTCTCTCTTGCACCCCAACCTCCAGTCCCTTCATCTGATGGCCTGGCTGCTGAAAGGGTAGTCCTGGCTCCCCTACTCCTGCCTAGAGAGGTGGAAGACGTAGTCTTAGCCTCTAGGCGGCAATCCACCAGAAAATCCTACGCTCTTAAGTGGCTCTTAAGTGGCGTAGATTCTCCCTTCTCGTGCTTGGTAGCGGTAGTATTGCAATATTTGCTTTACCTCTCCAATCTAGGCCTTAAGTCCAACTCTGTCAGGGTTCACCTCGGTGCTCTCTCAGCGCACCACTCGCCGGTGGACGGGAGGCCTCTTTCCAACCATCCTTTGGTGGCTCGTTTTCTCAGAGGCCGCCTCCTGCTTAAGCCTCCTTTGCGTCCACCAGCCCCTGAGTGGGATCTGAACGTGGTCTTACAGCGGTCTTACAGCGGATTACTTGTCCGCCATTTGAACCTATGGCTACCTGCCCTCTCCGTCTTCTCTCCTGGAAAACCTTGTTTCTGGTAGCTCTTACCTCTGCTAGGCGAGTGAGTGAACTTCAGGCACTAGTGTCTGATCCCCCTTACACTAGGTTCTACAGGAATAGGGTAGTCTTACGGACTCACCCGAAATTTCTTCCTAAGGTTGTCTCCCCTTTTCACCTCAATCAGGAGGTGGTTCTTCCGACCTTCTTTCCCAGGCCGCATGCCAACCGGGCTGAGATGGTCCTGCATACCCTGGACTGTAGGAGGGTGTTATCCTTCTACCTTGACCGTACGCGGGAGCATCGAAGGGCTGTTCAGATCTTCGTTTCTTTTGACCCCAATAAGTTGGGGCTACCTGTCTCCAAGTGTACTTTGTCCATATGGGTCGCTGACTGTATCGCCTGGGCTTATGGGGCAGCCGGCCTCTCGTTGGAGGGTCGAGTCACGGCTCATCGTGTCAGGGCGAAGGCTGCGTCAGTGGCTCATCTCCGCTCTGTTCCGTTGGCAGACATCTGCCGGGCCGCTACTTGGTCTTCAAGCCAGACTTTTGCAGCCCATTACTGCCTTGAGAGGGAGTCCCGCAGGGACAGTGCTTTTGGACAGGCAGTTCTCCATAATCTCTTTGGGGTTTAGGCAACTCCTACCCTCCGGCCCTGGTGTTGGGCTACCGGTCGGGGGCGTTCTCAGAGAAGATTCCTTCCTTACGTACTGACGAGCTAGAGGGAGCTCTTTTTTCGGCTTGAGGTCTCCGGTAGCCTTAAGCTGGGGAGTCCCATATGTGAGGACTGACTTCCTGCTTGGTCCTGGAGAAAGGATAGTTACTCACCTGTAACAGGTGTTCTCCAGGAGCAGCAGGAATCAGTCCTCACAACCCTCCCTCCTCCCCTTGGAGTTGCAGTCGTATGATTTATTTTTGCTAATTTTTTGCTGTCTTTTAGCTATGTTATCAGACTGAGCAAGATGGCACCCTTGGGCGGGAAGGGAACCGCGCATGCGCGCTGCAATTCCCAAAGGCTTTCTTTGAAAGCTGGGGAAATTCTCCGCACGAGGGCTCCGTCGGCACCGACGTCACCCATATGAGAGGACTGATTCCTACTGTTCCTGGAGAACACCTGTTACAGGTGAGTAACTATCCTGACTGGAGTGACTCAAGGAAAAAAAAATTAGCAGGCAAGATCTAATTTTGAACCTTCTCCATCATGGCTGGTTAAGGCTACAAGCTCTTACTTGAAGGGATAAAGCAGATTTTCAGTGAAAATGTGTCTGAAACATGCCTTTCCTTTGTGAACAAGCTAGTCTTCGGATGACATTCTTTCAGATTTAGGTAGTGATAGTGATGTGCTTTTGGTCCTTTCTGACCTAAGATTTGCTTTGGTATTCTAGATCATGCAGCACTAGTCTCATGGTTGGCAGAAATAACATGTTACTGGTACCTCGCTGAATTAGTGTCTTATTTCTGAAGGATAGAAATAGGTTAATAGTTCTGAGCAATTTTAAATCTGTCCACTGTCCTTGGGACTCCCCCAGGATTCAGTTATTTCCCCCATATTATTTACTATCTATCTTAGCCCACTGGGGAAATTAAATTGGGCATTTATCATCAAATATCTGCTTGATGGAGATGACCTATATCTTTATGTATCTTTTGGGGAGAAAAAAAGCTTTCAGAGGCCCTATCTGTCTTTTCAAGATGCATGAATTGACATAGCTGAATGCGTAAAAGCATGATGAAAGTGAATTTTGCTAAAACAGAGGTGTTGTGAGGGTCTGTAAACAGATGTCCTCTGAAATACATGATGAAGTGGTTATTTATGTTTATAATCCTGGGAGTTTTGATTGATGGGGTTTGGATCATATTTCCTCAAATTAGTTTCATGGTTTGTGTCCGTCTTTCAGTTAGATCTGTCAAATTTAGTTTTTAGATGAGTAACCGTATTGAGAAATGGTGCTTTGATTTCTAGCAAACTAGACTATTCACAGCACTGCTGATATCTCAAATGAAAATTTGCACTTGCTTATCCTGCTAGACCAATCCAGATGAGTGGGTTATGCTCCCTTGCTAGCAGGCGGAGCAGACTTGAGCATCTTTCAGTGATGTTGTCAGAAGGTATAACTGCTGATGCAGCAATTAGAGAAGCCATTATTTGTCTGCCTGGTGGACTGATGCAGCAGTACAGATAGGCCTAACTCCCATGGTCCACATTACAGCACTGTGATTGAGTCTGGTAGGGCTCAACATTGCTCCAACATCGCTTGGAGTGTGAGTACAGCTTTGTCTCCTGCAGCTGAGAGTTGCTGTGTTCCCAGAGCTGTTTCCTTTGTTGTCCCTTGTCTTAATGCAAGTCCCCTTTTTTTTTTTTTTTTTTTTTTTTTTAAATTTTCTTCAAATCTTTTATTTGATTCTTCTTTTAACCCATTCATTGTAATTGGATTGTATTTGGCTCTCGTTAATGCTTGTATAAAACAAATTAAAAAAGAAAAAGTCATGTCTTGTTTCCTTAGCAGCAGGGCCTCCCAGGCCTGTATGAGCATTTGGGGAAGCCTAGATCGAGTTTCCCTGATCGGCCTTTCAGGTGCTGGGGTTCTCTTTACAACATTCCGTTTTTGCCACAGCGGTGCCTTTTTCCTCCAACTGTTCCTTTTTTTTTCGTAGCCTGTACCATTTCTTTGTCTCTTTCCATTTCAGCTGTGTGGAGTCTTGCAATCATGCCATGTGCCCAGTGCTGTGCACACTTAAGGTCAGCTCTGCAGCAGGCTCCTTTGGCCCCCATGCAATGGGGATGCCAGTAATCTGAATCTTTCAGCAGTATCAGGATCCTCCCCCCCCCCCCAGGGGGGGCCCAGGGCCAAATACTGGTTCTGTGTGCCCTCCACATCTGTTGTGCTCTTGGTGCAGGCGTCCCTTTTGGAGGAGCATATGAGGACTGAGTGCAGCGCTGCAGAGACCTCAGACTTAGCGCAGCAAGCTCTCTCTGAGCCATCAGGCACACTCTCTGCTGACCTTTGAGCAGCATCTGATGAAAACAGCTCATGGACTATATTCAGTCTTTTAAGGCTGTTGGCGGAGGGGGTCCATGTGATGCATGAGCGAGTGAGGACGTGCCTCTGCTCGCTCCGGGGCTGCCTCACAAAATAACCTTAAAAACTGACCAATATCCCCCCGAAATAAGCAAGGAAGTAGAGGATACGGAGAAGTAGCAAAAGAGACGGCAGCTGTGGAAACCAAGTGCGGCAGAATGCCCCTGCCAGCCAAAAAAGACTTCGACAAAGGGAGCAAGGCCAGAACCCTAACTTCAGCAGCAGCTCAGCCCGCATCACCGGGCGCGGAAAGCGCAGACTCCTCGACAGAAGAGGTGGCGAAGGAGATAGTAAAATTGCTGGACCCTAAATTCGATCTAATTCTGAAAAAACTGGAGGAAGTTGGAGATTCATTAGCGGAGGTAGGCCGGAGGGTGGATGAGTTGGAACACCGTGTGGCCGCAGTTGAGGATGAGGAGGGATGCCGCTCAAGGGAGTCTGCAGCACAGCAAGTACAAATTGAGGCACTTATGACAAAAGTAGATGATCTAGAAAATAGATCGCGGAGAAACAAACTGCGGATAGTGAGAGTCCCAGAGTCTACAACAGATCGACTGCTGCCACCCTTGATTGAAACATGGCTCCCAAAAGAGCTGGGCGTGTAATCTTTAGTGGGCCAGATACAAGTGGAGCGCGCACACTGCCTGGGAAATCGAGCGGAGACCAGACAGAGGCCAAGAATAGTGAGTGCGCGTATACTTAACTTCCAGCATAAAACAGTTACTCCAGGCCTACCGAAAGAAAAGCTAATTGATATTGGAGAACCAGCGACTTTTGTTATTCCAGGACTATTCTGCAGCTGTGGTGGCGAAGAGGAAAGAGTTTGCCCTGCTCTGTGCCACGTTATTCAAGAGGAAGATGCGGTATTGAGGATTTCCAGCCAAGGTCAGAATTATGTATTTGACACTCCAGCGGCAGCTAAAACGTTTATGGTGAACTTGGACAAGGAGAATTCTGGTGAGCCAGCAACTTGAGCAGCCCTGAGAGCAGGAGGTGGGAGCTAAGGAGAAGGGCTGGACTTGGGGTAGAAGTGGATTTGTAATAAGGAAGACTTGTTTTCATTCTACAGTATGTAAGACTCGGCATCCTAGAACTTTATAATACTAGCCAAAGACCTGAAATCGGGTTGATATTATGAACTATTGGAATGTGGTGACCAAGAAGAGATCGGAGTAGCGGGGGATCATAGGAAGAAAAGCCTTGGCATGGAAGAAGATGGCAAGAAACAGTATGGATAAATTGAGGCAGCCCTGCAGCGTGGATTTGGACCAGACCTCAGCAGAGAGAGGCTGAGGGGTGGAAGGTGGAATTTTTATTGGGAATTGTGGGAACAGGAGGGGAGGGAGGGAAGAAGGGGGTGGGAAATGGGGGTGGGGTGGGGGAGAGGGGAGAGATGGTGGTGGTGGTGGGCGCTGAAGGGGGGGAGGAGTGAATGAGTGGAGGAAAGGCGGGAGTGAATGGAGAAGGGCAGGGGGAGGGGGTAGTGATTAGAATATACTGTCAATGTAATAGGGTAGGTGTATGGGTATGGAGAAAGAATGTGCGTAACAGGAGAGGTCTGCATTATCAGAGTTTGGGGTCAAGGCTGGGCGGCTCCGGGCAGGAAAAAGCATTGGTAATGAAGAGAAGGGCCAGAATAAAGCAATGCTGTGGCTAATGATATTTGTATGATCACGTGGAATGTGGGAGGAGTAAGCACCCCCATTAAACGCACTAAGATTTTACAAGCATTGAAGCGGAGGGGAGCTCAGGTTGCATTTCTACAGGAAACCCATCTTAGTCAGCTTGAACATGAAAAATTGAAACGGGACTGGGTGGGGCAAGTGTGCGCGGGGCCTCTTCGGAACACAAAAAAGGGGGTAGTGATTTTAATAAAAAAAAAAGAGTTCCATTGGAGATTATATCTGAGGAAATTGACCCCCAGGGGCGCTATATTTTTCTGCAGGTAAAACTAGGGGGAGAAGAATTGTTGTTAGGTAATGTTTATGCGCCAAATTGTTATGATCATGAGTTCTTTAGGGGTATTCTAAGATGGATACTGTGGGCGCCTAAGTTGCCCATTGTACTAGTGGGAGATTTTAATTGTCCCCATGATCCAATAATGGCTAGGACGGGTGTGCCGGGGAGGGGAGACTGGAAACGCAAGGGTGTAAGATATCTGTGTGAATTGGGAGATGTTGTAGATGCTTGGAGAGTGCTGCATGGGGAGAAAAGGACTACACATACCTGTCAAGAGTGCACCAAACCTGGTCTAGAGTAGATTATATTTTAGTCTCAAAAAATAGCTTTGGAAGAGTTAAAGACATTGTAATTGATCCAATTATAGTGTCAGACCGCGCAATGGTAAGAATGAGCTGAAAGGGAAAGGGCCCTCCAGAAAGGAGATGGTCATTCCCGAGACACTTGTGGAAGAATGAGGAGTTTCAGAAATACTTAATTCTCCAGGACCAAGCAGGAAGTCACATATGGGTGACGTCGGCACCGACGAAGCCCCCGTGCGGAGCATTTCCCCAGCTTTCAAAGAAAGACTTTGGGAATGCAGCATGCATGCACGGTCCCCTTCCCGCCCAAGGGTGCCATCTTGCTCAGTCTTTCTTTTTCCGCGGAGCCCAACGGACGTGAGTTTGTGTCACCTGGGAAAAGTTGATTTTTTTTCTACGATTTTCGCTGTGTCTTATCCGGTTCGAGGGTGCTGACGACCGATGCTGCCTTAAAGGGCTGGGGTGCACATTGCCAGGGCACGTGCACTCAAGACCTCTGGTCTCCTCGGAAGGCCACACAGCAGATCAATCTTTTGGAGCTGCGAGCTATCCACTTAGCTCTACAGACTTTTTCTCATGCCCTGTCTC
Source organism: Ichthyophis bannanicus (assembly GCA_033557465.1). Lineage (NCBI taxonomy): Eukaryota > Metazoa > Chordata > Amphibia > Gymnophiona > Ichthyophiidae > Ichthyophis > Ichthyophis bannanicus. The sequence continues at coordinate 549,961,549 of CM066036.1, forward strand.
ACCAGTCTATCTTAGTTCAGACAGAAAATCAGGTAGCAATGTTCTATGTGAACAAGTAAGGGGGCACAGGGTCCAGACTCCTATGTCAGGAGGCGTGGGCCCTTTGCTCCTTTGCAGTCAAACAAGGCATGTTTCTCAAAGCAGTTTATCTACCTGGTCAGGAGAACTTCTTAGCAGACAAACTGAGCAGGATTCTCCAGCCCCACGAATGGCAGATGAATCCATTGGTGGTCCAGCAGAAATTTCTACGATGGGGACTTCCATCCATCGATCTCTTTGCAAGTCCACTGAACCATCAGCTGCCCAGGTTTTGCTCCAGACAGCTGCATCTCCTGAGAATGGCAGCAGATGCTTTTCTGATCTCTTGGTCTACGGGCCTTCTGTATACGTTTCCTCCCACGCCCCTGGTGGCCCGAACTCTGTTCAAGATTCTCCGGGACAAGGCCTCGGTGATTCTGGTAACCCCCAGATGGCCGAGGCAACCATGGTTTCCACTTCTGCTGCAGTTGGCGATGGAAACTCCATTCCCTCTGGGGTTGCAACTGTCTCAGGATCAGGGTTCCCTTCTGCACCCCAATCTCAGATCCCTCAATCTGATGGCCTGGCTGCTGAAAGGATAGTGCTAGCTCCCTTACTTCTACCTAAGGAAGTTAAGGAGGTGGTCTTGGCCTCTAGGAGGCAGTCCACCAGAAAGTCCTATGCCCTCAAGTGGCGTAGGTTCACGATATGGTGTGCTCAGCGCAATGAAGATCCTTTCTCTTGCCTTGTGCCAGTAGTACTGCAGTATCTACTTCACCTGTCAGACCTAGGCCTTAAGTCTAACTCTGTTCAGGTCCACCTCAGTGCTCTATCAGCGCACCACTCACCGGTGGAGGGACAGTCTGTCGGTTCATCCCTTGGTGTCCCGCTTCCTCAGAGGTCGGCTTCTTCTCAAGCCTCCAGTTCGTCCACCGGCGATTGAGTGGGATTTGAACGTGGTCTTGCAGCAACTTACTCGCGTACCGTTTGAGCCGATGTCTACTTGCCATTTGCGCTTTCTCTCTTGGAAAGTTACCTTCCTTCATACACCCTACCGTCAGCTTCGCTCTCTTCACGCTAATCGTTTGGTTTTACCGTCCCCATCTCATGCCCATTTGGAGAAGACCCGTCATGCTGCTTTCTTTTTTCTTGGACCCTGGTTATGGAACGCCTTGCCCTCATCCCTCCGTTTAGAGTCTTCCTACCCACAGTTTAAATCCGCTCTCAAAACTCACTTGTTTCAAAAAGTGTTTGATCTCCCTCCCTGATTTCCCCCTGACTTTCCTTCCCTGATACCATCCCTGGTTATTGTTTTGTCCTAGTCTGTTGGTTTTGTCTTTCCCCTCTGTCTCTCTTTGTTAAGTGGTCTTGTCTATGTCCTTTTGTTTATTTATTGCTGTTAACCATTGCTTGAGGTTTGTATTTAGTTAAGTAGTGCTGTCCATGTCCTTTGGTTTATTTATTGCTGTTAATTACTACTTGTTGTTTGCATATTGTTAAACTGGTGGTTGTTTTTATTGTTTTTATTGTATACATTTTTATTGTTTTAAACTTATGTTTTAATATCGCCTATTGTTTTAACTTGTGTCCATATCTATTTGTTATTTATTGTCTGTATTGTTGTTGTGCTTTCCTTTCTTTCCTATTATTTTTGGCGTTCCTCTTCCGTAGTTTGCAGTGCTGCCTTTTTATATTGTTTGTACACCGCTTTAATGTTTTTAACGTAAGCGGTCTATCAAGTATGGAATAAAGTTAAAGTTCCTGGTAGCTCTTACCTCGGCCAGACGTGTGAGTGAACTACAAGCTCTGGTTTCTGATAGACCATATACATTGTTCTGTAGGAACAGGGTGGTCCTACAAACCCATCCAAAGTTCCTTCCAAAAGTGGTCTCCTCTTTCCACTTCAACCAGGAGGTGGTTCTTTCGACCTTCTTTCCCAGGCCGCATACCAGCCGGGCTGAAACAGTCTTGCATACACAGGACTGTAAGAGGGCGTTGTCTTTTTACATAGAATGTACGAGGGGGCATTGAAGGGCTACTCAGCTCTTCGTTTCCTTTGACCCTAATAAGCTGGGGTTGTCCACTTGGGTAGCAGATTGTATCGCCTGGGCGTACAAGGCAGCCGACCTCCCCTTGCAGGGTCGAGTCACGGCCCACTGTGTCAGGGCGAAAGCTGCGTCAGTAGCTCATCTCCGCTCTGTTCCGTTGGCAGACATCTGCTGGGCCGCTACTTGGTCTTCAAGCCAGACATTTGCAGCGCACTACTGCCTCGAGAGAGAGTCCCGAAGGGACAGTGCCTTCGGATAGGATGTACTCCGTAATCTCTTTGAGGTTTAGGCAACTCCTACCCCCTCCGGCCCTTGTGTTGGGCTACCGTATGGAGGCGTTCTCAGAGGATATTCTTATCACGGATGCTGAGGCTCTTGAGAGGGAGCCATTTTTCAGCTTGGGGTTCCCAGTAGCCTAGAGCTGGGGAGTCCCATATGTGAGGACTGACTTCCTGCTTGGTCCTGGAGAAAGAGTAGTTACCTGTAACAGGTGTTCTCGAGGAGCAGCAGGAATCAGTCCTCATGACCCTCCCTCCTCCCCTGGATTTGCAGTCATATACTTCATTTTGGGTTTTTTGCTGTCTTTTAGCTATATGATCAGACTGAGCAAGATGGCACCCTTGGGCGGGAAGGGGACCACGCATGCGTGCTGCATTCCCAAAGGCTTTCTTTGAAAGCTGGGAAAAATGCTCCACACGGGGGCTCCGTCGGCGCCGACGTCACCCATATGTGAGGACTGATTCCTGCTGCTCCTGGAAGAATACCTGTTACAGGTGAGTAACTGCTTTTACAATGCTGGGAAGAATATGTGAGTTTTAATGAGTCTCAAACGAACACAGCAGCCCTGTTTTGGGAAGCTGAGAAAGCAGTAGTCAGAGGTCACATTATTGCATATGTGGCAAAGGAAAGGAAGCGGATAAATTCTGCAGTTGACACAGGCGCTTCAAGATTTAAAGAGCAACAGCAACTCCAACGGAGTACTCACAAGTCCAAGCCCAACTCAATGCTCTGCTCCATGATAGAGCAGTACATTCTATTCAGTATTATAGATATCAGTTCTTTAAACATGGGGATAAATCGGGAAGGCTTTTAGTGCAACTGGTTATGGACCCGGGGGAGCACCAAAGTGAGGACAAAAATTAAAGACATGTTGGGAGTGAGGTACAGTGAGCCACAGGACATAGCAGAGGTCTTTAAGAAATTTTATGAGAAAATATATACCCCAGATAAGGAAGATAGGGAGAATGAGAAGGGTTTTTTAGATGCAGTAACGCTTCCGACTCTGACAGAGGTGTAGCTTGTAGAACTTAAGCCCATTGAAGGGTGGGAAATCCAGAAAGTCATCAAGGCAGGAGCCCCTCATAAAGCACCAGGACCCGACGGGTTTGGGGTAGAATTTTATAAAATTTTGGAAGCGAAAGTAACACCCACCCTGACGGTCCTGTATGAGGAGGTGACAAACCTGGGGCAATTTCCCAGAGACATGCGGACTGCAACTATATCAGTTTTACCTAAGCCGGGAAAGGATTTGGAAGATCCAGCTTCATATAGACCGATATCTTTAATTATGACATGAAGCTTTTGACTTCAGTGCTTGCGAATCGCTTGCAAAGCATTCTTCCGAGATTAGTTGGGTTACATCAAGCAGGATTCGTGAAAGGGCGCGAAGCCTTTTTGAATATCAGTAAAGTTCTGTTGGGTATGGAAACATGTCTATTGAAGGTCAATCCCCTAATGTTAGTGAGTCTGGATGCCGAAAAGGCATTTGATCGAGTATCATGGGCCTATATGTTCGAAGTCGTGCATCGTTTTGGATTTGGGGGTATTTTTCTAGACTGGATAAAGGCATTATATGCGGACCCACTGGCACAGATCTTAGTCGGAGGACACTGTTTATAGACGTTCTCATTGAAAAGAGGGACAAGGCAGGGCTGCCCTTTATCCCCATTATCTTGGAGGGCACCAGGTGTCTTTTTTTTTTTTTTTTTTTTCCTTTATGTGAGCCAATGGAACAACTACTGGTTTCTCAGTTGCAGAATCTGGAGCTGGGTTTCAGGAGCTGAAGATCCTATTGGTGTTATCCCCTGACCCAAGGCAAGCTGGATCAGTGTTTTGGGTTCCCTTGGATGTATGCCCTTGTCACAGAGGTAACAAAGCGCTCAACTACTCCACTGGAAAGGGGGCACTGCGCTCAAGGAGTCATGACAAGAAGGTAGAACCCCCTCCTGAAATGTCTTTGTGGCCTCAGCCTTGAGCTTTCAAGCAGCCCTATGTGCAGGTCTAGTGGCTAGGGTGCTTTTGCACCAGGTTCAACAACTGCCAGACAGCTTGAAGGCTGCCAGATTGTAGTTGGGACCCATGTAAATTGGTGATACTCTGTATGACTCAATCAGGATTTCCTCCAAGTCTGTAGCAGCAGTGATTGTAGCTAGGTGGTGGTCTGGCTTTGTAATTAATCCGCAGATGCCTCCAATTTGCAGCTGAGCAAGCTTCCTTTAGGGGCAAGTTACTCTTTAGGGAGGATCTGAAGAAGTTGATAAAAACAGGAAAGTCCTGTCCTCAGACTTCTAAAGACTGGCCTAAAGGCACAAGGTCTGCCTCTCGGAGGATCTTGCATAGAGCTTAGAGGCACCCTTGGTTAGCCAGGAGCCCAGGATGGGCCTAAGAAGAGCTATTCCTTTTGGAGATTTCAACAATTGCGTGGATCCTCGGCAGCCACCGCTGGAGCCAATATGCCCCTGCATTGATATACAGCAGGTCCCTTCTGAGGAACAATCGGTAGGGAGATGGTTGCAGCAGTTTCTCTCAGAATGGACCCATATCGCATCAGACCAATGGATTCTGGAGGTGTTGGATCAGGGGAACATGCTGGAGTTGGCAAAGCCCCAAGGAGAGACGCCTTTGTGGAGTCTCCCTGCAGTTCTCTGAATTGGGCAATGATTGTGGAAACTCTACTATACCTCCTGCAGTTGCAGGCTGTTTTATCCGTGCCTTCTGCAGAGCAAGGTCTGGGCTGCCGAGGATATTTAACTCCTGTGACGACTTTGCTGTGAGTTCTAGCTGTCTATTTACTTATTTGTTGTCTTTATTGATGTGCTACTTTACCTCCCTGTTCCCTTTAGTTTTGCACTTCAGCTTTCTCAGCTGTATAACTTACTCTGCCTCTCTCAACTAACTGGCCTTTGTGTGGTAGCCAGGTTAATTGTTACTTTAAATTAAATATCTCTCCCTGCTCTGTCCCCAGAACGTGCTGCGTTTTAAACTTTTTTTTCCTGCTCTAGCCTATCAGAGGGACTAACCCCTCCCCCCCCCCTGCTGAGGGTACAGGACAGGGTACCTTGTAACAGCCCTCTTTTAATAGGACTTATTTCCCTCCCTCCCTAACACCCACCCGCCCCTGGGGTAATTGTAGCTTTATAGGTACTTACACGTCTTAGAGGAAAGGGGCTGCTCTCAGGTGCAGCTCTTTATCCAAATCAGCCATACATTGAGGACCTGAGATTAATTAAGCTTCAGGTGAACAAGGTATATTAGAGGCATTAGATACACTTTTATTAGTATAAGCATCTACACCAACCTTTAGTAAGTACAGAATTTAAAGACCTAAACACAAGCTTTAAACTAAGATGCAGACAACAGTCCCGCAACAAGATGGGGGGCTTTCCAGTCTTTTGCATTGAGAGTCACATGTATGATTTTCTCACAGTTGGTGAGAGCTCTTACGTATGCACTTAGTGCAAGGAGTTCTTTGCTCTCAGGGTGCAAGTCCGTTCTCTGGAGGCTAGAGTAGCAGACCTGGAAGACATAAGAAAGACAGAGAAGTACATGGACGAGACCTACAGGGATATAGTCCTGAAGTCCCACCTCCAGTCTGGCAGCATCCCTGTTGCCATGGAAGAGAGAGGTCACGTGACAGGAGAGCATCACCCTGGTGTGGCAGGACGTGATCCTGTAACTAGGACCTGTCCTCCAGGTGATGTAAAACCCTCTCGCACTGAGGAAGTTTCTCCAGGGCCCATGTGCCCATGAGGGGAAGGGTTAGGACAGCTGTTATAGTTGGTGATTCAATCATTAGGCATGTAGATAGCTGGGTGGCTGGTGGACGTGAGGATCGCCTGGTAACATGCCTGCCTGGTGCGAAGGTAGCGGACCTCACGCACCGCCAGATAAGATCTTAGATAGTGCTGGGGAGGAGTCTGCTGTTTTGGTACATGTCAGTACCAATGACATAGGAAAATGTGGTAGGGAGGTTCTGGAGGCTAAATTTAGGCTTTTAGGTAGGAAGTTGAAATCCAGAACTTCCAGGGTAGCGTTCTCCGAAATGCTTCCCGTTCCATGTGCAGGACCCAAAAGGCAGGCAGAGCTCCGAAGTCTCAATACGTGGATGAGACAATGGTGCAAGGATGAGGGTTTTGGAATTGTTAGGAGCTGGGGAACATTCTGGGGAAAGGAGGGGCTTTTCCGAAGGGATGGGCTTCACCTTAACCAGGATGGAACCAGACTGCTGGCATTAACCTTTAAAAAGGAGAGAGAGAAGCTTTTAAACTAGAAAATACGGGAAAGCCAACAGTCACCCAAGAGCGCATGGTTCGGAAGAAGGTATCCTTGAAGGATACTACCAAAAGCAGTGGGGTTCCAAAAAAGAGTAAAGTAGCATAAATGCCCTTGAGTATGGTGCAGACAGAGCGTAAAGATTCCAAGTTACCCATGCCTACCAATAGCCAGATTAATATTAATAAAATACAGTCTCTAAAATGCTTGTATGCAAATGCTAGAAGTCTAAACAATAAGATGGGAGAGTTAGAATATATAGCGCTAAATGAGAGGTTAGATATGATTGCAATCTCAGAGACATGGTGGAAGGAGGATAACCAGTGGGACACTGATACCTGGATACAAACTATATCGTAATGATAGAACTGATCAAATTGGTGGAGGGGCATTGAGTCAGAAAGGATGAAAGATTTGCAGGAAACAAAATTTGCTGTAGAATCTCTATGGATTGAAATTCCATGTATGAAGGGGAAGGTGATGGCAGTGGGGGGTGTACTATCAACCGCCTGGCCAGAATAATGATGAAATGCTCAAAGAAATCAAGGAAGCTAACAAAAGTTACAGCACAGCAATAATAATGGGTGATTTCAATTACCCCAGTATCGACTGGGTCAGTGTCACAGCAGGACATGCTAGGGAGATAAAGTTTCTAGATGAAATAAATGACTGCTTCTTGGAGCTGCTGGTTCATGAACTGACCCGAGGGGAAGCCATACTGGACCTAGTCCTTAGTGGAACACCAGATCTGGTGCAAGAAATAAGGGTGTTGGGGCCACTTGGCAATAGTGATCATAGCATGATCGTGTTTGATTTAATTAGTGAAGAAGGGATAGTAAAGAAATCCACAGTACTACCTTTTAACTTTTGAAAGGGAGACTATGATAAAATGAGGAATATAGTTAAGAAAAAACTAAAAGGAGCGGTTGCAAAGGTTAAAGATTTACATCAAGCTTGGGTGTTTAAAAATACTATCCTGGAAGCCCAGACCAGCTGTATTCCACGCATTAAGAAAAGTGGAAGAAAGTCCAAAAAACTGCCAGCATGGTTTAAAGGTGAGGTCAGAGAGGCTGTTGCTGCCAAAAAAGCATCTTTCAAGAAATGGAAAAAAGAGCCAAACGATGAAACCTGGAAACAGCACAAGCACTGGCAAGTTAAATACAAAGCATTGATAAGGCAGGCAAAGCGAGAATTTGAGAAGGAACTTGCTACGGAAGCAAAAACACGAAATAAAGACATTTTCAAGTACATTCGTAGCAAAAGGCCTGTGAGAGAGTCAATTGCACTGTTAGATGATAGAGGGGTAAAAGGGGCAGTAAGAGGAGACAAGGCTATAGCGGAGAGACTGAATGAATTCTTTGCTGCGGTCTTTACTGAGGAAGATGTAGGGATGTTACCCAAGACTGAAGTGGTATTTAAAGGTGATACTGCAGAGGAATTGAGAGAAATATCGCTACACCGGGAAGATGTATTACGACTATTTGATAAACCGAATAGTAGCAAATCACCTGGACCGGATGGTATAGATCCAAGAGTGTTGAAAGAACTGAAATATGAGATTGCAGACCTGCTATTAGTAATCTGTGAACTTTCATTAAAATCATCTGTAATACCTGAAGATTGGAGGATGGCCAATGTAACGCCAATTTTTAAAAAGGGTTCCAGGGGTGATCTGGGAAACTACAGACCGGTGAGCCTGACGTCAGTACTGGGTAAAATGGTAGATACCATCATAAAGAACAAAATTACACAGCATGTAGATAGTCATGGCCTAATGGGAGACAGCCAACATGGCTTTAGACAAGGAAGATCTTGTCTTACTAATCTGATATGTTTTTTTGAAGGTGTGAATAAACAGGTAGACAAAGGTGAGTCAGTTGATATAGTGTATCTGGACTTTCAGAAAGCCTTTGACAACGTCCCTCATCAGAGACTTTTGGCAAAACTAAAAAGTCATGGGATAGGAGGCAGTGTGTACTATTGTGGATCGGGAACTGGTTAAAAGATAGAAAGCAGAGGGTAGGGCTAAATGGCCAATTTTCCCAATGGAAAAAGGTGAATAGTGGAGTACCCCAGGGATCTGTACTGGGTCCGCTACTTTTTGACATATTCATAAATGACCTGGAAAAGGGAATAACTAGTGAGGTTATCAAATTTGCAGACAACACAAAACTGTTTAAAGTTGTTAAAACCCAAGAGGATTGTGGAAAACTGCAGGAAGATCTGGATAAATTGGAAGACTGGGCATCCAAATGGCAGATGAAATTTAATGTGGACAAGTGCAAAGTTATGCACCTAGGAAAGAACAACCCACACTATGGTTACACAATGCAAGGTTCCACATTGGGAACCACCACCCAGGAAAAAGATTTAGGAGGAGTCATGGATAACATGTTAAAACCCTCCGCCCAGTTTGCAGCGGCGGCCAAGAATGCAAATAGAATGCTAGGTATCATAAGGAAAGGAATGGAAAATAAAACAAAGGATATTATAATGCCTCTGTATCGTTCCATGGTACGACCGCACCTTGAATATTGTGTTCAATTCTGGTTGCCGTATCTTAAAAAGGATATAGCGTTATTAGAAAAGGTACAGAGAAGAGCCACCAAAATGGTAAAGGGGATGGAAGGCTACTCCTATGAAGAGAGGCTACAAAGGTTAGGGCTCTGGAAAAGAGACGGCTGAGGGGAGATATGATAGAGGTCTATAAATTAATGAATGTAGTGGAACGGGTAAATGTAGATCGATTGTTTACACTATCAGAATATAGAAAGACCAGGGGAAATGTAATGAAGCTACAGGGTAAACTATTTAAGACCAATAAGAGAAAATATTTTTTCATTCAACGTGTAATCAAACTCTGGAATTTGTTACCGGAGGATGTAGTAAGGGCTGTTAGTGTAGCTGGGTTTAAAAAAGGTTTGGACAAGTTCCTGGAGGAAAGGTCCATAAACCATTATTAAAAAGGGACCCAGGATATCAATGCTTGACCCAATACAAGCATTGTGGAACTTGTCTCTCTTGGGGATACTGCTAGGTACGTATGACCTAGATTGGCCACTGTTGGAAACAGGATACTGGGCTTGATGGACCTTGGTCTGACCCAGTATGGCATATCTTATGTTCTTATGGCTGTTCCATCTACTATGTAGTGCCCAGGTAATACGTCCTTTCATCATATTCTGGTCCTGAAGGCAGTTGGTTACAAACTCCAGATCCCCCTTTTCTGCTTGAGATGATCAGGTCGGTCATTGTGTCTGTTCAACCAAGGGGAGTTACTTACCTCCCTAGATCTGGCCAGAGCGTACTGTCATATTCCTATCATGGAACAGCATCGGTGGTTCCTCTGTGCATCCTGGGCTGTTGCTTCCAATTCTAAGCTCTGCTTTTTGGCCTCGCCACAATGCTTCACATCTTCTTGAAAGTAGTAGTGGTAGTTGCAGCTTTCCTGTGCAAGCAAGGGATTCAGGTTCATCCACACCTGTACATCTGGCTGGTGTGATTAGACTCCCTACAGAAGCTGAAAAAGAGGTAGCCCTGGTGATTGGCTGGAATGGCTGGGTTTGGTGATCAATTTTACCAGAAGCAGCCTGAACCACTCCCAGGATTTGGAATATTTGGGAGCTCATTTAAGCACTCTCCAATATCTGGTATTCCTCATGTTGCAGAGGATACTCAAGCTGCAGCACCAACTTGGGGAGTTTTGCACGCATCCTGCCCTTTGGGCCTGGGAATACCTGCAGCTCCAGGTTGACACTAGAATTGGTTCCTTGGTCCAGGTCATATATGCACCCACTTCATCTGTGTCTCTGGTCTCCTTGCTCTCAGCTATTTTACCAGATCCTTCCCCTCCCCCAAGGAGATCAGAGTGCAGTTGACATGGTAGCTTCAAACTCTCCATCTGATAAGCAGCATGTCATATGAAGCCCCAGACTAAGCAGTAGTCACCATGGATGCAAGCCTGAAGGGCTGGGGGCTCACTCTCTAGGCCGGATGGTTTAGAGCCTTTGTTCCCCTCAGGAGGCATCCTGGCCAGTCAGCCACTTGGAGGTCAGAGCAATCTGCCTGGCTCTAGTGGAGTTTCAGCCCTTGATAGAGGGCAAGGCAGTCCATGTGTTTTATGACAATGCCACAGCAGTGATGTACTTCAGCAAGCCAGGAGGATGGCACTCAAGGTAGCTTCTCTCTGCATTTGGGCAGAGAAGCACCTGATTTCTCTGTCAGCATCCTACATAGTGGGTGTCGTCAACATGTAGGCTGACTGGAACACAGTGGATCCTGTAGAATTAGAATTGAGCCCTTCATGTTCAGTCTAATAGTGTAAATGTGGAACCTTCTCATGTTCGATCTGATGGGCATGCGGGGTTTGCTAAGGTGAGGAATATTTTTCAGTCGCAGGAGGGACCCGGAAGCAGTGAACTTGGATATCCTGCTTAAAATGTGATCTCAGGCGGAGCTTCTGTATGTCTCCTCCCCCTCCCCCCATGGCCCTTGGTGAGCTGTCTCCTACTCAGAATTTGATCTCATCTGGGCTTGGTGATTCTTGTAGCCCTGCACTGACTGCGTAGGCCATGATACTCTGATCAAATGGGTCCTTTAGATGGCTCCCCAACTCTTGTTGCCTCGAGAGACAGGTCTTCTTTGTCAAGGGCCTCTGGTGATGGAGGATACCACTCCCGTCTCGCCTGGGCCTTGAGAGGCATAGGCTGTCTAATAGAGGCTACTCTGGAGCAGTAATGAATACCCTGCTCAAGGCCCACAGCGCCTTGACCGCCTTAGTCTATCTGAGAGTTGGAGGTGCTTTGAGAAGTAGTGTTCTTCTCAGGCCCTGGATGCTGGGAAATGAGGGACATAGGAGCCATCTTGTCCTTTTTGCAGGCAGGCTTGAAACGAAGTTTGGGTCACTTGCTACCAGAGGTGTATTCAGGGCTTGTACTTGGTGGTGCACCCTGATGTTTCTTGTTCCTTGGGGGGGGGGGGGGGGGGGGGGGGCGGTTAAACAGATTTGTCTGCCAGTGCGTCTTGTGGTTTTCCAATGGAGCCCTTCTCTGATTTTGAAGGTGTCAAAGGGGCCTCCCTTTGAGACCATGCATAAGGCTTTTCTCAAAGATTTGATCCTTAGTATTTTTTCTGGTGGCTGTTGGCCTCCACCAGACATGTGCCAGAACTGCAGGCCTTGCCCTGTCAGGAGCCCTTTTTGGTCATCGTGACTACATCTCTCGCCTTGTGGACAGTGCTATCCTTTCTTCCAGAGGTGTGTTCTCTCATATCTCTGTCAGGCAGTTGGATCCCTCTCTGAGTCTGGACAATGTGAGGAGGGTGTAACCAACTGCTTTTGCTGGTTCAGCCATCTTTTGTTCTCTTCAGCGATCCAAGGTAAGGACAGGCAGCAGCCAAGTTATCTATTTCCGCTGGATTAAAGAGGACATTGGTTCAGCACACTTTTTGGCTGGACAGTGAGTTGCAGAGGGAATCGGGGCTCATCCCACCCATCCCTGGGTGGTTCTGCTTTGGTGCTTCCAGAAGATATCTATAACGCAGTTCGCTAGTGGGTCCCTAAGCATCTATGTGAAGCACTACAGATTGCATGTCGGAGCTGGAGCTAATGGTGCCTTTGGCAAGGATGTTTTGACCAGAGCGTTGTCTTCCTTCCACCCTGGGTCCTGATTGTTTGGGTACGAACCACTTGTCTGGACTGGACTAGCAGGATAATAAAGGAAGAAAGATTTTACACACCAGATAATTTTCTTTCCTTAAACCCTGCTAGATGAGTTCAGGATCTGCCCTGCAGGTTGAGAAGGCCTGCTGCCTTTAAATTGCATGGTTATTTTACAATGCCTGACAAAGAATCAATTATGGTAAGAGAGCCAAATACTTGTTCCAAGTGTTTCTCTGACTGGTTATTAATATTACTAGTTGAGGGGTTTTATTTCTGAGTTTTTCAGCCTTGCTTACTGCTTGGGAAGTGTTGTGCTGGTTTCTCTCAGTGATGCACTGGCAGATATACCTTTTGATGATGATATTGAAAGATTTTGTCTGCCTCCATTCATCTGTACTCTGGATTCAAGGAAAGAAAATTATCCAGTATGTAAACATTTTCCATGTAGCTCATACAAAATACAGCTACATGCATTATTGTTGGCTGCAGTAACTACAATCAAATGATAGCCAATGAAGCTTCACTAATATACTGTAGTTATCAACTGAATATGGGATATGGTGTAAGCTTTTCTTCAGGAACAAACAGGAAGCCAATCCTCACATATGGGTGATGTCGGTGTCGACGGAGCCCGCACAGAAGCATCTCCCCAGCTTTCAAAGAAATCCTTTGGGAGATGCCACCACTCATGCATGGTGCCCTTCCTGACAAAGGGTGCCATCTTGCTCAGTCTCCTTTTTTTTCCACGGAACCCAGCAGGTGTGTGTCTGATCCCCTGGAAAAAGTTGATTTCTTTTCTCAGAGTAATCCTCTCCCTCTCTGGCCGCGGTCGGTCCCTTTCCCGCCCCAAGTTCGCCTGCCTTGGCACCACGTCCTTGGACCCATGAACTTTTCAGTGCGATTTGCGCCCCTTTTTCTGCTGGCAGTTCCTCGGGTCTTTGACCTCGCCGAGGGTTCTTTTTCCCCTGATGGCCAGTGGCTTTAAAAAGTGTGATAGGTGTTCCAGCCATTTTTATATCACCGACACACACAACTGCTGTCTCTGTTGTGTCGGTCCTGACCACGACCTGGAGATTTGCAGGTCTTGCAAAAGGTTGACCCCCCAAGGCAGTCAAAAGCAGGCAGGAGAAGCACAACCAGATGTTCAGGTCAGATTCTGCCTCAGAAACCCCTTCCAGGGCCCAGTAAAAGACCCTGGGATCGCTCAGTGACTCCACCATCACCAGCCGGGGCCACGAGTCCTCCGACCTTGTGTCCCCATTCCAGATCCTAAAGAAGAAGAAAGCCTCATGGAACTCCTCACGAGACTCTGGGAAGGCGGGTAAGTCCTGCGCCAGATCCCTGAACCCCCTGAGGAGGACCGATGTGTTGGACATCTGTGATCAGCCCTAGATCCACGCAGCCATCCCCACCAGGGACTCTCCTCCTCCACAAGTGCTGGATCCGATACCCTCGGCATCTGCGCCAATTGCTGTGACCCCATTTGGGCTGGAAACCATGATGGAGGCCCTGGAGTGCAGCTTGTCTGCCTTCTTGGCCACTCAGCAGGCAGCGCTGTACGACTCTGCCAGTTCATCTGCCAAAAACACTAAAACCTTGACTTTGAGGACTTTCCCTGACATCAAATTGATCCCCCGGAGCTCCCTCACACGGGTCGATCACTGATGGAGGTCATGTTCGCGGTCCTATTCCTCAGGACCCCGATCTTCCCTATCCAACAGCTGTGACTCCAGCCACACGCCAAGGCCTATGAGCCTCCAACCCGGGTCCGGTCGATCGAGTCCCCCTCCAACTAGGAATCCAACACTTTCCGGACACCTGGAGGCATCGAGAGCTTCCATTGGACCTGTCACGTCAGGGGCCCAGCATCAGTCCCTGCCTGAGGACAAAGCCTTCCTCGACTTCGTGTGGGACATGGCCAGAGCTCTAGCCTTTACCACAGAGTCGGCAGCTGACCTTCAGTCGGAGGATTTTGAGATCCTCCAATTCAACTGCCCCCCCCCCCCCCAAGGCGTCCCTATCCGTACCAGTCCTGGTGATCCTCGAAAGGCTGCTCCTCCATATGTGGGGAAACGCCGGCTATGGTACCCACAGTCACTGGTTTGACCTTATGTCTAAGGTCTGCCCAGGCTTCCACAGGAGCCAATTACCACACAACTCCATGGTGGTTGAGTCAGCCATGCGTCTGCGTCAAAGCCAAAAGATGAACTCCTCGATGCCCCCTGGCAGGGAGACCTGGAGCCTTGATGCCCTCTGCAAAAATAAAAATGCTACCAGGGCTCCATGCTGGGTTGCCAGGTCTAGACATACCTCCTCTACATGAGCATGTTCCTCAGGGACACCATGAAGGAGCTAAAGATATACTCTGCGACCTCTCAGGAACCTCTTCAGAGGTTCCAGATGTTGGCCAAAACTGCCACGGATTGCTGTTTATCATCTGAACTGCCTATGATGGCTTTGAGTCCATGGCCTGGGTCGCTGGCACCTGTATTAGCGCCAGGAGACAGGCTTGGTGCCAGTCTTCCGACCTCGAGCAATGGGTCCAGGAAAGGTTCCTGGATGTCCCCTGCCTGGGAGAGAATCTCTTTGGCAAGGCCATGGCAGACAAAGCTGCAGAACTTAAGCCAGAGTACATGACAAGGACCTAGCTATCAAAGAAAACTTCCTTGGGCCCCAAACATAAGGTCCCTGAGAAGAAACCCCCCTTCTTTAGGAAAGGCCTGGGATTCTGTAGCTACCAGCACTACCAGGCTCCACAGCAGCACCCCTGAAGACCTGGACAACGACCTCAAAAGCAGAAAGGCCCCAGCCTGGGCCGAGCCTTTGACTTGCTGGGCATAGCCTCTCCCCGTCCAGGAGATCAGCAGCCCATGGGGGCATCTGGCTCACTTTGCCCACCAGTGGTTGACCATCACCACAGACATCTGGACACTCCAGGTTGTCAGAGAAGGTTGCCTCCTCCACCTGGACCAGATGCCCCCTCCATTCTTCCCGGGAGAGCCCCCTCGGAATTTCCCTGCATCAGGCCCTACTATTACAGGGACTCACAGATCTTCTCAAATACATGGCTGTGGAACCAGTGCCCCATCAACAATGGGGCAGGGGGGTTCTACTCAAGGTACTACTTAGGCCTAAGACCCATTCTAGACCTCAGAGACCTAAACAAGTTCCTGGTGAGGGAGAAATTAAAGATGCTCTCCTTTGGAACCTTGCTGCCATACCTCCAACAGGGAGACTGGCTTTGCTCCTTGGACCTAAAGGATTCCTATACCGACATCCTCATCCACAGACAGTACCTCAGGTTCATGGTCGGGTGCGACCACTGCTAATACAGGGTACTACCCTTCGGGCTCGCCTCCACATCCAGAGTCTTGTGCCTGGCAGTCGTGGCAGCCTACCTACGCCTCCAAGGAGCCTTCATCTTCCCCTGTCTAGATGACTGGTTCATCAGAGGGGACCCCTCTATCAAGGTGCAACAGGCCGCAAGCTGTACCATCGGTGTCCTGCAATACCTGGAGTTCATGATAAGCCACTCAAAGACCCACCTCACCCCAACACAGAGCTTGGAGTTCATTGGGGCTTACAGTATACCCTCCAGGCGAAGGCCGTCCTGGCCAGTGATGGGGCCAGACAGCTTATGGCCCTGGCTGCAAAGGTCCAGGCAGACGCTCCATGCCAGCACGCAGCATGTTCGGCCATATGACCTCGACGATACATGTCACACTGAATGCCCAGCGTCACATGAGAGCGGCTCAGTGGTGCCTCAGATCTCAGTGTACGCAGGCCACTGGCCCCTTACAGGACAAGGTCTACATGACCCACCCTCTGGCAGAGTCGCTTTGCTGGTGGCAGGCATGCCTTTCCAATCCCCCACTCTTCTGCAGGTCCTCACCACGGACAGACGCCTCATTGTTGGGTTGGGGAACCCACTGCAGGAGTCTCTGCACACAAGGCATCTGGTCCAGGGCTGAAACCCACCAACAGATCAACTCCTGGAGCTCAGGGCTATATTCCTGTTGCTCAAGGCCTTCCGCCATTGTCTCTAGCACCGGCTGGTTCTCATCCAGACAGACAACCAAGAGGCGATGTTCCATGTGAATAAACAGGGAGGCACAGGCTCCTACACCTTCTGCCAGGAGGCAGTGGCCCTCTTCTTGTTTGCAATCAGCCCGGGGACGCTCCTGAGAGCGGTCTACCTGCCGGGCCAAAACAGTGTCCACGCGAACAGGCTTAGAGTCCTGCAATCGCACGGATGTCGGCTAAACCCTAGAATAGCCCACAGGCTATTCTGACTGGGGAACACCCCCAGATGGACCTCTTTGCCAGCCCGGCCAATGCCCAGCTGACCCACTTTTTTGCTCCCCCCAACATCACCCATCCTGGGTAGTGGTGGATACTTTTCTCATCTCGTGGTTGGAAGGTCTTCTGTATGCCTTCCCAACCATGCCACTGGTCACCAAGACCCTATTCAAGGCCCTTCGGGTCAGAGCGTCACTAATCCTGGTAGCCCCCCAGTGGCCCGGGCAGCCGTGGATCCCAGTGCTGCTTCACCTAGCGACGGAACCCCCAGTCCCTTTCAGGGACTCCCCACTGCTGCTGAGTTAGGAGGAGTGCTCCTTCCTTCACCCCAGCCTGGGATCTCTGACATTAACAGTGTGGCTGCTGAATGGGTAGCCTTGGCTCCCTTTAAACTCTCGCTGGCACCTTTGAGCAGGAAGGGGACCACGCTTGCATAGTGGCACCTTCCAGAGGCTTTCTTTGAAAGCTAGGGAGATGCTTCCACGAGAGCTCCGTCGGCCCTGACGTCACCCATATGTGATGACTGATTCCTGCTGTCCCTGTGGAACACCTGTTACAGGTGCATAACTACACTTTATGCTAGCCTTTAAAGCATTGAAAGGGCTGGGACAGGGTACGTTTAAAATGGTACTGCCCCAGCCAGATTTTACGTTCTGCACAAAGGACCCTGTTCAGTGAAACTTCTTTATAGGAGACTTATAAATACAAGGTAGAGGATCTTTAGATGTGTAGTGCCAAACTTATGGAGTAACCTTCCATTAAATCTTCTCTTACGAGATAGCATTTTGTTAGTTAGAAAAGAGTTAAAAACTTCATTGTTCAAGGAAGTGTTTGATCAATAAAATGGAGTTCTGTATATTACATTTAACTGTAATTATTAGATCTTTGGATTCTGTGTCATAATGGTGTTCCAGGTTGGTCTGTTTTGCACATATCATGACAGGAGTTATTATTCTTAAGCCAGTTTGTTGGTTATGATATCATTTTCTCAGGGTTGCTGGTAATGCTCTTCCTAATACTTAAATTATGGTTTATGCTAATTAGAGCTTTATTCTGGAGGTCATAGGGTATAATATGTTCAGTCAAAATGTCAAGGTGGACTTGTAAGGATTATTTGTTTTTATATTTAAATCTTTATTAACAAATGTTCATGAAATTTAAGTATAATACATATATTTTTTCTGTTCTGTGCCTTACTCTAGAACTAGTCTCAAACACATTTTCTCTTTTCTTGCCTACCAGACTTGTCCATTCCACCTTTCCTCACCCATCATACTCTTCAAACTGGTAGCATACAGTATAATAGAGCTGAGAAGATTTCTGTCTGTCTCCATCTTTTTCTTGGTCCCTGTATCTCTGGGTGCTTGAGGATCTTCTCTTCATTTGTTGTATGCCATAAAGCACGTGATACTGACATTTCTGTTGGTAATGTTTGTGTCTTTGTGTGAGAGAAAACTGCAGCCAATCTGAGCACTTTTCAAATCATTTAGAATCCCTTCAGCAAAGGCTCCAACGATCCTGTGAGCAGTGAGTGAGAATCAGCTGTGCCTACTTAGTTGGGAACTGTGTGTGAGAGAAAACTGCAGCCAATCTGAGCACTTTTCAAATCATTTAGAATCCCTTCAGCAAAGGCTCCAACGATCCTGTGAGCAGTGAGTGAGAATCAGCTGTGCCTACTTAGTTGGGAACTGTGTGTGAGAGAAAACTGCAGCCAATCTGAGCACTTTTCAAATCATTTAGAATCCCTTCAGCAAAGGCTCCAACGATCCTGTGAGCAGTGAGTGAGAATCAGCTGTGCCTACTTAGTTGGGAACTGTGTGTGAGAGAAAACTGCAGCCAATCTGAGCACTTTTCAAATCATTTAAAATCCCTTCAGCAAAGGCTCCAACGATCCTGTGAGCAGTGAGTGAGAATCAGCTGTGCCTACTTAGTTGGGAACTGTGTGTGAGAGAAAACTGCAGCCAATCTGAGCACTTTTCAAATCATTTAGAATCCCTTCAGCAAAGGCTCCAACGATCCTGTGAGCAGTGAGTGAGAATCAGCTGTGCCTACTTAGTTGGGAACTGTGTGTGAGAGAAAACTGCAGCCAATCTGAGCACTTTTCAAATCATTTAGAATCCCTTCAGCAAAGGCTCCAACGATCCTGTGAGCAGTGAGTGAGAATCAGCTGTGCCTACTTAGTTGGGAACTGTGTGTGAGAGAAAACTGCAGCCAATCTGAGCACTTTTCAAATCATTTAGAATCCCTTCAGCAAAGGCTCCAACGATCCTGTGAGCAGTGAGTGAGAATCAGCTGTGCCTACTTAGTTGGGAACTGTGTGTGAGAGAAAACTGCAGCCAATCTGAGCACTTTTCAAATCATTTAGAATCCCTTCAGCAAAGGCTCCAACGATCCTGTGAGCAGTGAGTGAGAATCAGCTGTGCCTACTTAGTTGGGAACTGTGTGTGAGAGAAAACTGCAGCCAATCTGAGCACTTTTCAAATCATTTAAAATCCCTTCAGCAAAGGCTCCAACGATCCTGTGAGCAGTGAGTGAGAATCAGCTGTGCCTACTTAGTTGGGAACTGTGTGTGAGAGAAAACTGCAGCCAATCTGAGCACTTTTCAAATCATTTAGAATCCCTTCAGCAAAGGCTCCAACGATCCTGTGAGCAGTGAGTGAGAATCAGCTGTGCCTACTTAGTTGGGAACTGTGTGTGAGAGAAAACTGCAGCCAATCTGAGCACTTTTCAAATCATTTAGAATCCCTTCAGCAAAGGCTCCAACGATCCTGTGAGCAGTGAGTGAGAATCAGCTGTGCCTACTTAGTTGGGAACTGTGTGTGAGAGAAAACTGCAGCCAATCTGAGCACTTTTCAAATCATTTAGAATCCCTTCAGCAAAGGCTCCAACGATCCTGTGAGCAGTGAGTGAGAATCAGCTGTGCCTACTTAGTTGGGAACTGTGTGTGAGAGAAAACTGCAGCCAATCTGAGCACTTTTCAAATCATTTAGAATCCCTTCAGCAAAGGCTCCAACGATCCTGTGAGCAGTGAGTGAGAATCAGCTGTGCCTACTTAGTTGGGAACTGTGTGTGAGAGAAAACTGCAGCCAATCTGAGCACTTCTCAAATCATTTAAAATCCCTTCAGCAATGGCGCGCCCGTGCCTTGCGGGCCCGCGCCTGAGGGCCTCGCAAGAGGGCCCTTTGGCGTGGCCCTTAGGCGGTGGACCGTGCGAGACCCACTATCTGCTGCTATATGCTCATTCTGTTCAGCGATATGCTGTTTGTAGTTAATGTAAGGTAATGTAATGTAAGTTATGTACTGTGTTCCCTGTTTGTACTCCTAGTGTTTTGTTGTGATGTAATGATAATGCAATGTATGTTTCCCTCACCTTTGTTTAACTTTGTGCTGTATTAACCGCTTTGATTGAAGGAAAAGGCGGGATACAAAACATGTTAAATAAATAAAATAAATAAATAAATATTTATTGTGGCAGTGTCACAGCTGATTAACTTTACTGCTACCTTTAACTAAATATAGTTTTTAATTTAGTTGGTTTGATTTTTGATTGTATGATATCTCCAGGAACAAGCAGGAATGTAGTCTTCACATATGGATATTGTCGGTACCGATGGAGCCTGCGTGGGAACGCTCCCCAGCGTCCAATAGGAAAGCTTTTGGGAGCATCCCACAGTGCCTGCGTGCTGCCTTCCTGCCTTTCCCAACTGCCCCTCTCCAGTAATTCGTTTTCCGTGGAGCCGACAGGTCACACATCCTGTCACCACAGAAAAAATTCCCTCCTTCTTTTTTGTGGTCGCGTCTGCCTTCCCTCGACGCTACACCGGTACTGCCGATGGTTCTTTTCTTTTTTTTTCAAAAAAAACAAAAAACAACTTTCTTTCTGGACTCTTTTCCAGTAATTTTCTCCTCGGGTGCCACGTGCCATTTTGGGCACTAGGCCCAACTTTTTCCCTCAGAATGGAAAAACCCGCTTCGGGTTTTAAAAAGTGTTCTAAGTGTGGCGGTACCATCTCCATCACTGACACCCATGAGTGGTGCATCAAATGTTTAGGTCCTGACCACTCTATTTCAGAGTGTGTTGCCTGTGGGATGATGTCGAAAATGGGCCGGCAAAACCGAGCTGCTAAACTTAGCACCCTTTTTCCCTCCGATGCAGCCTCCATGGCATCGACGTCTTCCAGGGCTTCATCTTCCTCCCATGGATCTCAGGTAACTAAACATAAATATAGCCGGTCCTCAAAGGGTAGATCTCCTAAACATCAAGATGCCTCTGGCATTGCCCTTGAGGGACTTTCACCTGCAAAATTGCCCCGGCGGGAGGCTTCGGCTTCCAAAGCACTAACAGGGCTCCAGGATGTTCTCGAAGCTTCAACCTCGGCAGAACTACTGGTGCCATGCTCTGGGGTTCCGGCCGCTTCATCCGGCACCGATACCCAAGCATCGGCAGCATCGATAGACCAGAGATTCTTGGCTATTGAACGCAATCTGGCAGCTCTTCTCACGGCCTCGATGCCCCTGAAACCGCTTCAGACAATTCAGCCGGTACCGGCACCAAATGCGTCGACATCGGCAAGTATTCTACCGGGACCGAGTCATGTGTCTCTATCCGGCATTGACAAGTCGGTACCGGACCACTCCGATGCCGACTTCGATCGGTACCAGTACTGTGCCTTGCACGATCACCTGGATCAGAGATACTTCGAATCCTCGGATGAGTCTGAAGACTCTGAAAGCTCTGTCGATACCAGAGTACTTCTTCCTGAGGATTCCTCTTCTCCGCAGCATAGGATGTCTCCACCAGAGGATATGTCCTTTCAGGATTTTATCTGAGATGTGGCCGGAGGTCTTTCCATCACAGTGGCTCCTGAAAAAGAGCCTAGGGCAAAGAAATTAGAAATCCTACAATACCCTAAAGCTCCCAAGGAGGCAGCTACCTTACCTATTCATGAGATCTTTCATGATCTTATGTTAAGGATGTGGGAAACGCCTCTAACCACATCTCCTCACTCTCGGAGACTCGACACCATGTGTCGAGTTCCTCCTTGTCCTGAGTTTCAGAAGACTCAATTACCACACCATTCCATGGTGGTGGAATCAGCCATGAGATGGATAAAGAGTGCAAAAAGGCATGCATCTAATCCTCCAGGACGTGAGTGTAGGACTCTTGACGCCTTTGGACGTCGATCCTTCCAGGCTTCCATGCTTTCTGCTAGGATCCGTTCCTTCATCTTGTATATGGGAATGTTCCTTAAAGAGGTCACAGGAGATTTAGAGCTTATGAGCCCTCTCTTTCCTGATGATAAAAGGCAAGATTATCTCGCTCTTGTCAAACGTGCTCAGGATGTTTCCAAGTTTGTGAATCGTGCAGCCTTTGACTGCTTTGAATGCATAAGCAGAACCTCTGCCATTGCCATAGGTGCACGTAGGATTGCCTGGCTCCAGGCATCTGACTTGGAAATTTGGGTTCAGGACAAACTAGGTAATATTCCTTGCACAGGAGAGAATCTCTTTGGCAAGAATTGGCAGGAAAAGGCTAATGAGAGAAATGCTGACAATATCACTTTGGATAGATTGTCTAAATCTACAGCTGATCCTGCGAGGAAAAGATCCTCTTAGAAACCATTCTTCAGCAAGAAGAAAGTTTTATCCCTCCTGTACCCCGCAGGGACATTGTTTAGGTCAGTCTGCCCAAAAGGGACAGCAGCAACAACCTAGGCAACAAAGGAAGCCAAAAGCAGCTAAGCCTCAACCGGCTCAGCAGACTCAGCCTCCACAGGGGCTTTGACTCCTATCTAGAGAACTTTGCCTTCCTGGCCCTGAATGGCCCAGAACCCTCCACCATCCCAGGAAGGTTGTCATTTTGCCCCCAGATGGGGTCAGATAACAGCAGAAAATTGGACTCTGACTATTGTAAGAGAGGGGTACAAGCTTCATTTCCTCAGCATGCCCCCTCCTACAATGGTAAGACAGTTCAATTCTCAGACCTCTCTCAATGACCCGTTAGGTCAAAAAGTCACTGTGCTCCTTGCTTCATTGGCAATAGAAGAGGTACCCATTCCCCAACGGGGTACAGGGTTTTACTCCCCCTATTTCCTTATTCCAAAGAAAACAGGAGGACACAGACCCATTTTAGACCTCAGAGAATTGAACAAATTCCTGTTCAAAGAAAAGTTCAAAATGATTTCTCTAGGAACTCTGCTGCCATACCTTCAGAGTCAGGATTGGCTTTGTTCTCTAGATCTCAAGGATGTGTACACTCATGTTCTCATCCATCCAACTCACCGAAAGTTCCTTCGCTTTCTGTTTCAAGGGAAGTACTGCCAATACAGGGTTCTTCCTTTTGTCCTGGCCTCTGCACCAAGGGTGTTCACGAAATGCATGGCTGTGGTAGCAGCATTTCTCCGCACCCTGGGAATATTCATCTTCCCTTACTTAGACGACTGGCTCATTCAAGCCCCTTCAGAGCCAGAGGCCAGGGTTGCTCTGTCTCGCACAATGCGCATTCTTCAGTATTTGGGACTTGTCATAAACTTCCAAAAGTCCAACCTTGCAACCACTCAATCCCTAGAGTTTATAGGAGCTCTGCTGGATACCAGACAGAGAAGGGCCTTCCTTTCACAGCCCCGCTGCCTTCGCATTGTGCAGTTAGCTTCCCAAGCAGTGCTAAAACCTCACCTCACTGCTCGGGAAATGTTACAGTTGCTAGGCCACATGGCATCCACTGTGCATGTGGTTCCTTATGCTCGCCTCCATATGAGGGCAGCCCAGTGGATCTTATCCACTCAGTGGACTCAGGCATCAGGTTGCCTGTCAGACAAAATAGCAAACTCGGATCGCCTTATTTTGTTCCTCCAATGGTGGCAGTCACCCCAAAACCTTTTGGTGGGGTCTCCTTTTCAGCAACCCCCACCCCAAGCCACTCTAACAACAGATGCCTCACAGGTGGGTTGGGGAGCCCACCTGCAAGGCCTCTCGACCCAGGGTACCTGAACTCCACAGGAGGCCTATCTCCATATCAATCTCCTGGAACTCAGAGCAATCTCCTTGCTCTTCGAGTATTCCACACCCAGCTCAGCTACAAGACAGTCCTAGTTCAAACGGACAATCAAGTAGCCATGTTCTTTGTGAACAAGCAGGGTGGAACAGGCTCTCTATCGCTCTGCAGCGAAGCTTTGAGACTATGGGCCCTCGCCAGAGAGCATCAGATTCATCTCATTGCGGTGTATCTTCCAGGCATTCAAAACTCTTGGGCAGACAGACTCAGTCGAATTCTGCTTCCACACGAATGGTCTCTCCATGCAGACCAGGTGGCCAAAATTTTTCAAATTTGGGGAACCCCGGAAATAGACCTCTTTGCAAGTCCACTGAATGCCAAACTTCCCCGGTTCTGTTCCAGAATTTTGGCTCGGGGTTGTCAGGCCAGGGATGCTGTCCTCCTTCATTGGGGTCAGGACTTCCTGTATGCCTTTCCACCCATTCCCCTAATTCCCAAAACCCTGTTCAAGCTTCAGAGACAGAGGTCATATGATACTCATAGCTCCAAGTTGGCCACGGCAAATGTGGTACCCTCTGCTCCTACATCTCTCTCAAGCTCTGCCTCTGGAGTTAGGATCTGCTTCAGATCTCCTTTCTCAAGAGGATGGGATGCTGCGGCATCCCATTCCCCAGTCTCTGCATCTCAGGGCCTGGTTGCTGAAAGACTAGAACTTCACGGTCTTAACCTTTCCCAGCAGGTAAAGGATATTCTTTATGCTTCCAGGAAGCCTTCCACAAGACACTCTTATGCATTTAAGTGGAAAAGGTTTACCATATGGTGCTCGCTGAAGGGTCTTAACCCTCTTGCAATACCTCTGGAATCATTACTGGAGTATCTCCTTCATTTATCAAATGCAGGGCTTAAGACCAATCCAGTGAGAGTCCATTTGAGTGCTATTGTAGCTTCTTTCAAGCCTCTAAATGGACAACCTATTTCCTCTCATAGCGAGATTTATGAGAGGCCTTCTTTTAACTAAGCCTCCCATTAAGCCACCACCAGTGGCATGGGACTTAAATCTGGTTCTTGGGCAGCTCATGAAACCGCCCTTTGAACCATTAGCCACTACCTCTTTGAAATTCCTTTCCTGGAAGGTTATCTTTCTTATTGCAATCACATCAGCACGTTGCATCAGTGAATTGCAAGCGTTGGTGGCTGATCCTCCTTATACAAGGTTCCACAATGATAAGGTAGTCCTTAGGACTCATCCACACTTTATGCCGAAGGTGGTGTCTCCTTTTCATTTAAACCAAGAGGTTTACCTTCCTGTATTCTTTCCAAGGCCTCACGCCTCAAATGCGGAAAGGAATCTTCGTACTTTGGACTGTAAAAGATTGGCCTTTTACTTGCAAAGGACACAGCAACATAGAAAGTCCTCTCAACTCTTTGTTGCTTTTGATAAGACAGTTCAATTCTCAGACCTCTCTCATCAACCTGTTAGATGAAGAGGTCACTATGCTTCTTGCCCAAGGAGCAATAGAAGAAGTACCCATTCCTCAACAGGGTACAGGGTTTTACTCCCCTTATTTCCTTATCCCAAAGAAAACAGGGGGACACAGACCTATTTTAGACCTCAGAGAATTGAACAAATTCCTGTTCAAAGAGAAATTCAAGATGATTTCTCCGGGAACTCTGCTGCCATACTTTCAGAGTCAGGATTGGCTTTGTTCTCTAGATCTCAAGGATGCGTACACTCATGTTCTTATCCATCCAACTCACAGAAAGTTCCTTCGGTTCCTTTTTCAAGGAAAGCACTACCAATACAGGGTGCTTCCTTTTGGCCTGGCCTCAGCACCAAGGGTGTTCAAGAAATGCATGGCTGTGGTAGCAGCATTTCTTCGCACTCTAGGAATATTCGTCTTCCCCTACTTAGACGACTGGCTCATTCGAGCCCCATCAGAGTCAGAGGCCAGGATTTCTCTATCTTGCACAGTGTGTATCCTTCAGTATTTGGGTCTGGTCATAAACATCCCAAAATCCAGCCTAACTCCCACTTAGTCTCTAGAGTTCATAGGAGCTTTGCTGGATACCAGAAAAGCAAGAGCCTATCTTCCCCAGACTCGTTGTCTTCGCATGGTGCAGTTAGCTTCTCAAGCAGTGCTAAAGCCTCATCTCACTGCTCGAGAAATGTTACAACTACTAGGCCACATGGCATCTACCGTGCTTGTGGTTCCTTATGCTCGCCTCCATATGAGAGCAGCCCAGTGGACTTTATCCACTCAATGGACCCAGGCATCAGGGTGCCTGTTAGACAAAATAGCAAACACAAATCGCCTTATTTTGTCCCTCCTATGGTGGCAGTCCACTCAAAACCTGTTGATGGGGTCTCCATTTCAATAACCTAAGATGGTGATGGTCCTTCAGATGAACACTCTATCACTTCTGAGTCCGGCCAGGAAAAAGGAGAGCTCTAGCCATTGGAAGATGACCAGGAGCTTCGAGAAGTCAGTCAGGATATCCGGTTATTCCGTAAGGAAGAGCTTCCTGCTCTCATTGCTCAAATTACAGAGGCTCTGCACCTCTTGGACTCTCAAGAGCAACAGCCTTCAGATTCCTCTAAACCTCAGGCAGGCCCCATCATCATGGAAGCAAAAACAGGAAGCGGCAGATTCAACACCCAATAAATTTATTATAACCAAATAAGTGGCCTAAGCCCAACACAGGCCGTGTTTCGTATACAACTTCCTCAGGGGCTATCAGGACACACTAAAAAATAAATTATAAAACCATATTAGTATGAACAAACAATAAATAAACCAAAAAGAAGGGTTAAAAAATATAAAAAAATAAAAAATTATAGCACGAATATACAGTATTCATAAAATAAAGGCGAAATGGACTACATCAAATGACTTGCTGAGAAAACTCATCAATAATAATCAATTAAAATCATAGAAAACCATATATAGTCACTGAAAATAAACCCTAATCTATACAATAAACTGTTCTATGGATCTGATGACATATAAATATGTATACATACATAAATAGAATAAATAAATAAATTAAAAATGCTAAATGGAATCCAATTAAAAATTAAAAAATTACCAGGCAATTTGTAATCATACAAACATATACAACAGAAAATGTAAAAAATGCCATATACAAACATTTAAAATTGAATCCTCACATATTAAATAAATTATGCTATAAGTCAGTTAACATATAAATATGTATACATACATATACCTTAAGTATATAAATAAAAAATTATCAAATAAATAAATAACTAAAAAAACTGAGAGGAATACAAAAAATAAAATCAAACATTTATATTTGTACATGAATATACCAACAATGTAAAAAAGTAAAAAACAACTATGTACAATCAAAGATGAGAAGGGATGAGGAGACTAAAGGAGTAGGTCTAATTGAATAACAATAATGTTAATACTAAAAAACTATATGTAAAATTGAACATTACCTGTGGGTGTGATGTGCATAAACTGCACCAGGCTCAAAAAAGACAATGGAGGTCGCAACTAACAGAAAAACTTCTGAAGATTAAAAATAAAAGCGGAAAACTTATGCCAAAATAGACAATAAAAGAATAAAGTCATATACGAATATTGCACTCTACTTTAGAAGAATAATAACAGTAAATGAAAATATTAAATATAAATGAACAATAAATAAAGTATGTAAGAGATAAGAATATACTACTATATACTGGGGAATAGAAGGTGTTGGATACTACCCCCATAAAAATATAAATATATTTCTAATTATAAAAAAATATATATACCCCCATTCAAAATACATAGTCATACACATAAGTCAATGGTAGAATGATAGATCAAATAAAAAATGTATAGGTAATACAAGCCAAAAAGAGAAAAAAAAGGAAAAAAAAGAGAAAAGAAGAGGAAGACAAAAAAAGGGGGGGGGGAGAGGGGGAAGGAAAGAAAGGGAGGGGGGAGGAAGAGGAAAGGGAAAAAGAAAAGGGAAAAAGGGGGAAGGGTAAAGAAGGGGGGAGGGAGGGAAAAGGAGAGGGTGGCAGGGAAGGGGAAAGGAAGAACAAAGGGAGGGAGAAGGAGGGAGGGGGAAGGAAAGGGAGAGAACCGGAAAGGAAGGAAGGGGAAGAAGGGAAAGAGGAAAGGAAAAGGAAGGGGAAGGAAGGGGGAGGGGGAAGGGGAAGGAAGGGAAAGGAAAAGGGGAGGGAGGGGACAGGGAAGGGGAGGAGGGGGAGGGGGGGAGGGGGAGGAAAGGAAGAAGGGGAGAGGGGAGGTAGAGGGAAGGGAGGGGAAGGGGAGGAGGGGAGGAGAAAGGAAGGAAAAGGGGGGGAGGGGAGGGAAGGGAAAAGGAGGGAAAGAAGGGAAAAGAAGAACTGTATCCAACCATTGTAAACCCAAACTAACTCCAATGTTGGAGGAACATGTTGTCTCTCTAGAAATCTATATAGGGAAAACCCATAATATTAAGAAATGGGGACACCAGACAGTGATCAAAAAAAGAAGTCCAAATGAACACATCCCGACATTACAATCTCTCTTGCCTTCTCAAAATCCGATGGATACATCGTACCATGTGATCCACTACAGGATTCTGAAACAATGTTCATAGAACCTTAAAAAGAAATGCATAATGGGTTACAATGGGACCAAACAAAAGTGCAGAGAAAATGATATAAACACTGAAACAAAAAGCGAAAACTTCAATCTGCCCAAACCAAAGGAGCATTGTAAACTCCTACAGGAAGACTGAATCAACTGCACATGTCCGTCTGAAAATGCATTCGAGAAAAACCCAACCAAAAGACTAAAATACATAATGAAATTCAGGAAAAGCCTTATTCTAAAAACAGATCACATTAAAAAGCGAGGGACAGTTAGGAATCAAATAAGAATCGAGGGGAACACAAATCGTAATGCATTGCCTTGAAAAACTTTCAAATGCAAGAAACCGCCTGTAAAAGACAGGTTAAAAAAGGGGGGGGGGGGAATTAAAACAATAAAAGCCCATAATAATATCAAGTACAAAGCCTACTACATTATATATGTGAAAAACCTAATGAAGGCCAAACAGACAGCACACCCACAAAAAGCCGTTTCAAAGTTACTTAAATAGAAATTACAATGTAACATTCCAATTATATTAGATAAGCGCCCACAATGATATCAAGAGCATAAATACTAAAAAAAAAAAAATATATATATATTTTTTTAATGGATACTTTAACTCCTCGGGGTCTGAATTTAGAACAAGACCTTTCTGTGTTCTTATAGGATACTTGTTCCTACTTTTAGCATTCTGTTCTTGTGCTGTAGTTTCTTCCTCTGTTCCTTCACACACCTTCTCTCCCCCCCTTTCCCTCCCTTCCCTTCCCCTTCTCCCTTTCCTCCCTCCCCCTTCCTCCCCCTCCCCCCTCCCCCTCCCCCCCCCTTCTCCTTCTTTCCTCCTTCCCTTTTTCCCCCCTCCCCCCTTCCCTCCTTCCCCCCCTCCCCTTTCCTTTCCCTTCCCCCCCTTTTTCCTCTTTCCCTCCCCCTCTCCCTTTCCCCCTTTTCCCTTTCCCCTCCCTTTCCCCCCCTCCCCCTCTTCCTTTCCCATCTCTTTCCTCTTTCCTTCTCTCCCTCTCCCCTTCCCCTTCCCCCCTCCCCCCCTTCTCTTCCCCCCCCTCCCCCCCCCCCCCCCTTTCCCTTTCCCCCCCCCTCCGCCCCTCCCCCCCTTTTCCTTTCCCCCTCCTCCCCCCTCCCCCCCCCTTCTGTTTTCCCAGCTTAGTCTTTTAGATTCATTTTATAATTTTTATTTTGGTTGCTTGCAGCTTTAGTCAATGGTTTAAACCCCTTTTTTACAGTGGAGCACTTTTTGGTTTCCGTTCGACGGGGTCTGGATCTCATCGGCAGGATTTCAGTTTTTAAATGACGGTTCAAGTTCTTTGACCCCCCCCTTGGTGGATCCTATGACTTGTGTTAAGTTTTTCTTCAGTGTTTTGTTTCATAATATGGTATATTTTGTTTGATTATTCATACATTTGTTTTTCTTATACTTCCGGTTTGCCTTTCTATTTAATGCGCATGCGCCGGCGTTCTTCATCTCTTTGAGAAACGTGAGACTGCTTCTGTATGTGGTTTGTTTGGTCAAGATTCTTAAGGTTTCTTTCACATATACACTGTTGCAGGCTTAGTATTTATGCTCTTGATATCATTGTGGGCGCTTATCTAATATAATTGGAATGTTACATTGTAATTTCTATTTAAGTAACTTTGAAACGGCTTTTTGTGGGTGTGCTGTCTGTTTGGCCTTCATTAGGTTTTTCACATATATAATGTAGTAGGCTTTGTACTTGATATTATTATGGGCTTTTATTGTTTTAATTCCCCCCCCTCCCCTTTTTTAACCTGTCTTTTACAGGCGGTTTCTTGCATTTGAAAGTTTTTCAAGGCAATGCATTACGATTTGTGTTCCCCTCGGGTTGGGTGACATTTGATTCTTATTTGATTCCTAACTGTCCCTCGCTTTTTAATGTGATCTGTTTTTAGAATAAGGCTTTTCCTGAATTTCATTATGTATTTTAGTCTTTTGGTTGGGTTTTTCTCGAATGCATTTTCAGACGGACATGTGCAGTTGATTCAGTCTTCCTGTAGGAGTTTACAATGCTCCTTTGGTTTGGGCAGATTGATGTTTTCCGCTTTTTGTTTCAGTGTTTATATCATTTTCTCTGCACTTTTGTTTGGTCCCATTGTAACCCATTATGCATTTCTTTTTAAGGTTCTATGAACATTGTTTCAGAATCCTGTAGTGGATCACGTGGTACGATGTATCCATCGGATTTTGAGAAGGCAAGAGAGATTGTAATGTCGGGATGTGTTCATTTGGACTTCTTTTTTTGATCACTGTCTGGTGTCCCCATTTCTTAATATTATGGGTTTTCCCTATATAGATTTCTAGAGAGACAACATGTTCCTCCAACATTGGAGTTAGTTTGGGTTTACAATGGTTTGGATACAGTTCTTCTTTTCCCTTCTTTCCCTCCTTTTCCCTTCCCTCCCCTCCCCCCCCTTTTCCTTCCTTTCTCCTCCCCTCCTCCCCTTCCCCTCCCTTCCCTCTACCTCCCCTCTCCCCTTCTTCCTTTCCTCCCCCTCCCCCCTCCCCCTCCTCCCCTTCCCTGTCCCCTCCCTCCCCTTTTCCTTTCCCTTCCTTCCCCTTCCCCCTCCCCCTTCCTTCCCCTTCCTTTTCCTTTCCTCTTTCCCTTCTTCCCCTTCCTTCCTTTCCGGTTCTCTCCCTTTCCTTCCCCCTCCCTACATCTCCCACCCTTTGTTCTTCCTTTCCACTTCCCTGACACCCTCTCCTTTTCCCTCCCTCCCCCCTTCTTTACCCTTCCCCCTTTTTTCCCTTTTCTTTTTCCCTTTCCTCTTCCTCCCCCCTCCCTTTCTTTCCTTCCCCCTCTCCCCCCCCCCTTTTTTTGTCTTCCTCTTCTTTTCTCTTTTTTTCCTTTTTTTTCTCTTTTTGGCTTGTATTACCTATACATTTTTTTATTTGATCTATCATTCTACCATTGACTTATGTGTATGACTATGTATTTTGAATGGGGGTATATATATTTTTTTATAATTAGAAATATATTTATATTTTTATGGGGGTAGTATCCAACACCTTCTATTCCCCAGTATATAGTAGTATATTCTTATCTCTTACATACTTTATTTATTGTTCATTTATATTTAATATTTTCATTTACTGTTATTATTCTTCTAAAGTAGAGTGCAATATTCGTATATGACTTTATTCTTGTATTGTCCTATTTTGGCGTAAGTTTTCCGCTTTTATTTTTAATCTTCAGAAGTTTTTCTGTTAGTTGCGACCTTTTTTGAGCCTGGTGCAGTTTATGCACATCACACCCACAGGTAATGTTCAATTTTACATATAGTTTTTTAGTATTAACATTATTGTTATTCAATTAGACCTACTCCTTTAGTCTCCTCATCCCTTCTCATCTTTGATTGTACATAGTTGTTTTTTACTTTTTTACATTTTTGGTATATTCATGTACAAATATAAATGTTTGATTTTATTTTTTGTATTCCTCTCAGTTTTTTTTAGTTATTTATTTATTTGATAATTTTTTATTTATATACTTAAGGTATATGTATGTATACATATTTATATGTTAACTGACTTATAGCATAATTTATTTAATATGTGAGGATTCAATTTTAAATGTTTGTATATGGCATTTTTTACATTTTCTGTTGTATATGTTTGTATGATTACAAATTGCCTGGTAATTTTTTAATTTTTAATTGGATTCCATTTAGCATTTTTAATTTATTTATTCTATTTATGTATGTATACATATTTATATGTCATCAGATCCATAGAACAGTTTATTGTATAGACTTATATGTCATTAGATCCATAGTACAGTTTATTGAATAGATTAGGGTTTATTTTCAGTGACTATATATGGTTTTCTATGATTTTAATTGATTATTATTGATGAGTTTTCTCAGCAAGTCATTTGATGTAGTCCATTTCGCCTTTATTTTATGAATATTGTATATTCGTGCTATAATTTTTTATTTTTTTTATATTTTTTAACCCTTCTTTTTTGGTTTATTTATTGTTTGTTCATACTAATATGGTTTTATAATTTATTTTTTAGTGTGTCCTGATAGCCCCTGAGGAAGTTGTATACGAAACACGGCCTGTGTTGGGCTTAGGCCACTTATTTGGTTATAATAAATTTATTGGGTGTTGAATCTGCCGCTTCCTGTTTTTGCTTCTGCTCGTTTGAGTGGCTAGCGCTGTTTCTTTGTAGGCCCCATCATCATGGGCATCAGGAAACCTAAGTCTTTTCCCTGAACTACAACAGATGGTCTCCTTAGAATAGGATTCTCCTGATGTGTCTCTGTGCTACGTTCGTCGCTTGGGGCGTGTTTACTTTTCTTTTGGTCTTCGGATGATCTGGAGAAGTGGTTGCATATCGTGGTCCTGCCCTTTGGTCTTGCCACAGCTCCTTGCACTTTCTCCAAGATGATGGTAGTGGCAGCTTCCCTGCGGCAACAAGGTATTTGGGTTCATCCTTATCTAGACGATTGGCTGATCAGAGCATCGAGTTGCAAGGAGGCTACTTCTGTGGTGTCTCAGGTCCTCTCCTTTCTGGACCATCTCAGCTGGGTGGTCAATTATGCCAAAAGCAGTCTGTGCCCAGTTCAGTTTCTGGAATTCCTCAGCGCCCGCTTCAACATGAGTGGATCGCATCCTCCTCTTTTACGACACATGCAAGAAGCTCCGTGTTCAGGTCCATGCCTTCTGGTGCCTGGCAGCTCCCACTGCCTGGGATTACCTACAGCTCCTCTGCACCATGGCTTCTTCTGTCGATGTAGTCCCCTGGGCCCATGCTGACGTGTGTCTGCTTCAGTACTCTTCTGTCGCACTGGTCCCCATCCACCCAGGACTCTCAGATTCATCTACCCCTTTCTTCAGTAGTCCGTTGCAGTCTTCGCAAGTGGCTTTATACTCATCACTTGTTGAAGGGTGTTCCCTTGGAAATTCTGCATTGGGTGGTGGCCATCACGGATGCCAGCTTTGCAGTTTGGGGAGCGCACTGCCAGGAATAGGCAGCGCAGGGATCTTGGTCCATTCAAGAAGCCTCTTGGACCATCAGTTACCTCGAAGCCTGGGATGTTACATCTGGCTCTACTCGTTTTTCAGTCCCACCTCCAGGGTTGAGCAGTCAGAGTACTTTCCAACAATTCCACCACTGTGACTTAAATCTCAACAGACAGGGTGGGACCAAATGTCCACGGAATGGCCCTGGAAATCAGTCTTATATTTTCCTGGGCAGAATCCAACCTCCTGGCTCTTTCTGCACAGCACAGTGTGGGAATAGAAAACATTCAAGCAGATTTCCTGAGTCGTCATGTTCTGGACCCTGGCAAATGGGAGCTAGCTCCATGGGCATTTGCGAACATTGTGCGTCGGTGGGGTCATCTGACTCTAGACCCAGTGCCCACCTCTTCCATTGCCAAGATGTCAATTTTTTTTCAGTCATTGAAAGGAAACACAGTCTCATGGCCTAGATGCTCTGGTTCACACCTGGCCCTCGAACCAGCTTCTCTACGTCTTTCCTCCTTGGCCACTAATCAGTCGTGTACTTCATTGGATAGAGTTGCATTCTGGACAGGTAGTGCTGGTGGCCTCAGATTGGCCTCTGCATCTATGGTATTCCAATCTTCTCTCTGGACACCAAGGCATAGGGGTGCCTCCTGCAGGAGGAAGAAGTCTCCTGTTTCAGGAGCTGATTCTCATGGACGACCCCGCTCCTTATTGCTTATGGCTTGGCTATTGAGCGGCGTCGCTTCCATCGCAAAGGTTAGTCGCCGCAAGTAGTGGCCACACTACTATGGGCTTGACGGTCTTCTACCACACATGCCTATGCTCGGATCTGGTGTCTTTTTATTTTTTTTCTTAGGGTTTTAAGAGATCCCGCTCCCCTTGGTGAGTTGATATTCCAGACATGCTTTCCTTCCTTCATATTGTGGCTTTGACATGTTTTCAGGGGCTTCTCATGTAGATGTTTTCTGCATGGCATTCACTCCCTGAGGCCCCCCATTCGTCCAAGCGTTTCTTCTTGGGATCTGTCCTTAGTGCTTTGTGTGCTCATCCGTGCCCCGTTTGAGCCTCTTCATTGAGCATCTCTCAACGATTTGACTCTGAAAACTGTTTTTCTTATAGCAGTCACTTCGGCACAGTGCCTTTCAGAGCTCCAGGCACTTTCTTGCCGGAATCCTTTTCTGTCTTTCCCTGGAGGGGGTAACCATTTGAACAGTGCCGCCTTTTCTGCCAAAGGTCCTTTAGAATTTTCATGTCAACCAATAGGTTGTGCTTCCTTCCTTTTTTTAAGGAGCAGTCTTCGGGTGACGACAGAGTCCTTCACCTGTTGGATGTTGGTAGGGCGTTACACCATTACCTCATACTCACTAATACGTTTCATCTCTCCGATCACCTTTTTGTTCTGGCTTCTGGTCCATGAAAAGGAGCGACCGCTTCCAAAGCAACCATTGCATGTTGGATCAAGCAGACCATTGAGTCAGCTTATATTTTATTGAACAAACCTGTGCTCATAAGTCTTCAGGCACATTCTACGTGGGTGCAGGCTACCTCCTGGGCAGAATGCTCAAGGGTAACTCTGCTAGATATTTGCAGGGCTGCCACCTGGTCCTCCTCCTCCTCTACTTCTGCACGTCACTATTGCTTGGATGTCCAAGCTCGAGAAGCACTTGCTTCAGAGCCTCTGTCTTGACTGCAGCTATTTCTTATTTCCTGGAGTGGTTTAACTATGATACTCCCCACTAGTCTGGACTGGTCTAGAAGGATATACTGTATTTGGAAGGAGAAATTGTACTTACTGATTATTTCTGTTCCTGGAATCCTCCTAGATCAGGCCAGGACCTACCTCTCTAAACTGTTCAGTCTGTCGTCTTGCTAAGTCTCTTTATGTACTGTATCTGTGGCATTGCTGTACCTCACTATGTACATACTACTTTGACCTGCGGGTCCTATTTCACATTGTTCAATTTAGCTTGTTTAAGAGCTATTCGTTTATGAGCTCATTTTTGGTTTGGTTTTGTGCTTCCTTAGCTGTTTGAATTCCTGTTGTTTGTTATGGTTACACTGAAGCTTCCGTTGGGGGATGGGTTTTTATACCAAGCATGATGTCAAAAAGCTTCAGGAATTTTTCTCATGCTATCTGCTGGCAGGGGAACATAACCCTACTAGTCTGGACTGGTCTAGCAGGATTCCAGGAAAGGAAATTATCGGTAAGTAAAATCTCTTTGTCCTATATTGAAGAATTCTGTTGGTGATCGAGAAGCTGTGTAAAATTATAGATTCATCTCATACCTTCCATTGCAGGTAAAATGTTTGAAAAGGTTGTGCTGCTGAAATTGTAGGAATTTATTTCAGAAAATGAACTGTTTGATATTTTAGTTTGGGTTTTGTTGTAATCATGGGACTGAAATGCTTTTAATATTAGCTGAATGTCTGTCTTGGCTAGATTCGAATCTTCCTTATTTGTTGATCTCTTTTGACATTTTGAATGCATTCAATACCTTATTTCATGGACTCTTTCTAAGGAGACTTAGAGAAGCGCAGGTAGTGGTTACCTGCTTGAAATGGTTTGCATCTTATTTACTTCAGATCCCAGAGATCCAGTTTTCATAATCAGCTGTCTAGTTGGAAGACGTTAACGTGAAAAATTCCTCAGAATTCCTCTCTTTGATTTAATGTCTATATTGAGCTGTTATAGAATGTAGGCTGAGGATATTCGTGGTTTTTGTTTTTTTTAATCAATTTGAGAGGATATGGAGGCTATGTTATCTGATATAAATCTGAAATCAAATGTTATTGCCAATTAGCCTGTGAGTGAATTAGCCTTACGCTGTAAGAAGATTGAAGTTTTGACTGTTGAACTAAGAAAGGTTTTGAGTCCGTTCTGTTTGTGATAGAGGACATTTAGTTCTCATGTTTGCTATTTGGGAGTAGTACTGGAGCCGCATATTTCTTTGAGGTAGCATATTAAAGGAGTAGTGAAATCAACTTTTTTATAAGCTTTTTTTATTGAGAAAATTGGGATTATTTCTATCTCCAGGAACAAGCAGGAATATATGGGTATCGTCGCTACCGACGGAGCCTGTGCGGGAACACTCCCCAGCATCCAATAGGAAAGCTTTTGGGAGCATCCCACAGCGCATGCGTGCTGCCTTCCCGCCTCTGTACCTCTCTCACTTCAATTCTTCGTTTTCCGCAGAGCCGACAGGACACGGTACCCTGTCACTGCAGAAAATCTACCTTTATTTCTTATGTTTTGTGATCGCGTCTGCCTTCATTCGACGCCTACCGGTACCACCGGTTCTCTTCTTTCTTTAAAAAACAAACAAACAAACACATATATTTTTCTTCAGGGATCTTTCCCTGTTTCTGGTGCTAGGTGCCATTTTGGGCACTAGGCCCATTTTTCTTCAAGCATGGAGAAACCAGCCAGTGGTTTCAAAAAATGCTTAAAATGTGGCGGTACCATTTCCGTCATTGACACCCATGATTGGTGTCTAAAATGTTTGGGTCCTGAACTTTGTCCAGCGGAGTGTCTTTCCTGCACAAGGATGACAAAGAGGGGCCGGCAGAATAGAGCTGCAAAACGCGGTACCCTTTTTGCCTCCAACACGATGTCAGTTGCATCGACGTCTTCCAGGGCTTCATCTTTCTCCCATGGATCTCAGGTACCAAAAGCAAAACTAGCCGGTCCTCGAAGGGAAAATCTCCTTCAAAGTATTGAGATGCCTCAGGCGTTTCCCTCGAGGACACTTCACTGGCAAAACAGCCCCGGCGGGATTCTCGATCTCCAAAGCATTAACGGGGCTCCAGGGTGTTCCAGAGGCCTTGACCTCTGCGGAACTACTGGTGCCATGCTCTGGGGTCATGGCCACATCCACCGGTACCGGCACCCAGGCATCGGCAGGAGTGATGAATCACAGAATCCTCGCTATCGAACACAGTCTGCGGCCCTCTTAGCAGCCTCGGTACCGCTAAGACCGCAACAGACGGTTCCACAGGTATCGGTACCGACATCAGTACCGGTACCGACAACACCTGCTTCAACAGGACTGCTTCCCTCCATGCCAATGTCTGGTATCGGGGATCAGGAACCGAGGCACTTCGATACCAACTTCGAGCGGTACCGATTACTATGCATCACAGGAGCACCCGGTGCTTGAGTCTTCCGATTCCGATGACTCTGAGTCTACCGGTACCAGAGTGAATCTATTAGAAGATTTGACTCCTCCTCCTCAACGCAGGATGTCTCCTCCAGAAGATATGTCCTTCCAGGACTTCATACGTGATTTAGCAAAAGGCCTTGCAATCACTGTGATTCCAGAAAAAGAACCTAGGGCAGAGGAATTAAGAATTCTACAATACCCTATGGCTCCCAAGGAGGCAGCTATGCTTCCCATTCACAAGATCTTACATGATCTGATGAGAATGTGGGAGACTCCATTAACAATATCTTCACATTTCCGATGCCTGGACACTAATGTACCGAGTGCCAAGTTGTCCTGGTTTTCAAAAAAACTGTTACCACATCATTTGATGGTAGTGGAATCGGCTATGCGAAGAATCAAGAGTGCAAAAACACACTCTAATCCTCCAGGCCGTGAATCCAGGATACTCAATGCCTTTGGCCGTCAGTGTTTTCAATCCTCCATGCTGGGAGCCAGGATCAGTTCCGACATTCTGTATATGGGAATGTTCCTGGAAGAAGTCATAAAAGACTTGGAGCTCATTAGTTCTTCTGTCACAGAGGAAAAAAGAAAAGACTACCTTATTCTGGTCAAACATGTCCAGAATGTCTCTAAATTTATGAACCGTGCTACCTGTTTTGAATGTCTTTATTTATTTTATTTAGATGGTTTTGTATACCGCCTTATCCTTCAATCAAAGCGGTCACAACACAATTGGGGGATACATTTAACACGCGGGGATATGACATATATACACTAATACTTACAGGGAACATGGGCAATGGATGGTTAAGTGGCTTGCCCAAGACCACAAGGAGCATCTGTGGGACTAGAAACCCCAGTCCTTCTGGCCCAAGGTTGCTGTCCTCTAGTGGGATTTGAACCCCTGACCTTCCAGCCTGAAGTACCTTGCTCCAACCACTAGGCTACTCCTCTGCTATATCCATAGGAGCATGTTGTATTGCTTGGCTTCAAGCATCAGACTTGGAACAGTGGGTGCAAGAAAAGCTGGGAAACTTTCCTTGCACAGGAGAAAATCTCTTTGGTAAGGACTGGCAAGACAAGGCTAATCAGCTTGAATCTGACAATATTACTTTGAAAAGATTGTCAAGGGCTACAGCCAACCCAGCAAAAAAGAAAACATTCAAGAAACCCTTTTTCAGTAAGAAAAAGAAGTCTTACCAATCTTACACCCATCAAACTCACTGTCCTCGTCATGTTTCCCAAAAGGGACAACAGAACAGACAGCAGAGAAAGCCACAAGCTCAAAAAGCTGAACCGGCTCAACAGATCCAGCCCCCTCAGGGTCTTTGACTTCCACCTAGAGAACTTAGTCATTCTGCCCCTAAAAGGTCCAGGACCCTTGACCATTCCAGGCAGACTATGCCATTTTGTCAAAAGATGGCAACAGATAACATCAGAAAATTGGACTCTGTCCATTGTAAGATTGGGATACAAGCTTCATTTCCTCAACTTGCCCCCACCTGCAATTCTGAGACAGTTCAATTCTCAGGGCCCTGCCACCAAACTCTTGTGGCAGGAGGTCACATCACTTCTGGCTCAAGGAGCAATAGAAGAAGTGCCCATATCCCAACAGGGGACAGGGTTCTACTCCCCCTAGTTTCTTTTTCCAAAGAAGACAGGGGGACACAGGCCTATAGTAGACCTCAGAGAATTAAACAAGTATTTTGTTCCGAGAAAAGTTCAAGAAGATCTCCCTCGGAATACTTTTATCATACCTTCAAAGTCCAGATTGGCTATGTTCTCTAGATCTAAGAGATGCATACACGCATATTCTCATCCACTAAGATCACAGGAAGTTCCTTCGATTCTTGATCCAAGGAAGACACTTCCAGTACAGAGTTCTTCCTTTCGGACTTGCCTCTGCTCCAAGAGTCTTCACAAAATGCATGGCAGTGGTAGCAGCATTTATGAGGACTCTGGGAATATTTGTCTTCCCTTACTTAGACCATTGGCTCATTCGAGCATCGACGGCTCCAGAAGCCAGCTTCGCTCTCTCTCGAGCAATGGGAATTCTTCAATACTTGGGACTAGTCATAAACTTCCCAAAATCTCATCTCGCCCCCTCTCAACCCCTAGAGTTCATAGGAGCTCGTCTAGACACATGGCAGTCAAGGGCTTTCCTGCCACAGCCACACTGTCTACGTATAATGCATCTAGCATCTCAAGCATCTACGAAGGAGCTGGCCAGGTTCTCGGCTGTTCTCTCAGAGGAACCCCTCCAGTGGTTCCGGACCCAGACTTTGGCAGTTGGGGAGTTGGCGGCTAGAGTAGCTGCAGCGGGCATTAGTGCATGGCACCAGGCTTGGCTATAGTTTTCTGAACTGGAGCAATGGGCCCAGGACAAATTAGTCAATGTCCTTTGCTGTGGAGAGAACCTCTTCAGCAAGCCCATGACAGACTAGGCCGCCGAGCTGGCGTCAGAAATCCTGACGAGGACCATGCTCTCCAAGAAGGCTGCTTCGGGTAGAAAGCGCTCATACCTGAAGAACCTTCGTTCCTCTTTCACCTTCATTCCTCCTCCTCTCATCTCATCCTCCCCCTTCACCTTCAATTCACCTTCAATCTCCCCCTCCCTTTCTCATGCCTGGTCCACCTTCCAGCTGATTACACCCTCTGAACTCCAAGTCTGTCTCCACCTCCCATAAGACTGCCTGTGCCCTTGACCCTATTCCCTCCGGTTGGCTTCTGGAACCCTCCCTTGCTCTCCTTCCTCCCCCCCCCCCCCTCTTGCTCACCATGCTTAATTTCTGCCTTTCCTCTGGTACCTTCCCGAAGTCTTCAAAGTGCACATCGGTCCGTCCCTTCCTCAAGCAATCCTCCCTGGATCCCAGTGACATCACGCATTATCGTCCAGTCTTTAATCTTTCTTTCATTTCTAAATGCTTGGAAAAGGCAGTGTTCTCTCAGCTTTCCCTCTTTCTGGACTCCGCCCACTTTCTCCATCCCCGTCAATCAGGTTTCTGCCCGGGCCAAAACACAGAGACCATCCTCCCGGCCCTTCTTAGTGAATTGCATTCATCTCGCGATCGTGGTGACATCTCTATAGCCGTTACCCTAGATCTCTCTGCGGCTTTCGACCTTGTTGATCATACTGTCCTTCTCTCTCATCTTCAGGAAGCGAGTCTTCGGGGCACTGTGCTTCAGTGGTTCCATTCATTCCTTGCCCTCTGTTCTTTCTGTGTGTCCCTAAACTCTTCCACTTCTGAGCCCCTCCCTTTGCACTGTGGGTTGCCCAAGGGTTCTGTCCTCGCACCCTTACTTTTCAATGTCTTCCTGGTCCCATTCACTCTTCTGGTACAGCAGCATAGTATTTCAGCTTACTATTATGTAGATGATGTTCTTCTGATCCACCACACTTCCTCTTTGAATCCAGATCTGTCCCCCCTTAATGACTTCCTGCATGACATCGCCAATTGGCTGGACACTAATCTCCTTTGCCTTAATCCTGCCAAGACCTCAACTTTGTGGTTCTCCCTTGACACCCCTTCCCCACTAGTCGCACCCACTCTCTTGGGCACCCAGATTCCTTTAGTTTTCTCCATGTGTTTCCTCGGGGTGACCTTGGACTCTACCCTCTCTTTCCAGGATCACATTTTCTTGTCCTGTCGTACACACTTTATCCTTTGCCAAATCTGAGCGGTCCATAACGTCTTGCCCCATCTGCCCTCACCAGTCTTTTGTTCTCTCTGGTGATCTCGCGGATCGATTACTATAATGTCATTTTTGCGGGCCTCCCTCAGCACCAACTACAGCGCCTTCAGCTGATTCAGAACACCGCAGCAAGGATTCTCTCACATACCACCAGCTATGACCATATTACACCCACCTTATCAATTTACACTGTTTACCAGTTTCACACCACATCACTTATAAGTTTCTGATTCTCACTCACAAGGCTCTTCATGCCCATACCCCACAATATCTGGCTGACACCCTGCAACATCACTCAGTACCTCGCACCCTCTGTTCAATTCACAACTACCACTTGCACCTTCCATCTAGCTGGGTTTAAAAAAGGTTTAGACAAGTTCCTGGAGGAAAAGTCCATAAACCATTATTAAGAAGGGACCCAGGATATCAATGCTTGACCCAGTACAAGCATTGTGGAACCTGTGTCTTTTGGGGAAACTGCTAGGTACGTATGATCTAGACTGGCCACTGTTGGAAACAGGATACTGGGCTTGATGGACCTTGGTCTGACCCAGTATGGCATATCTTATGTTCTTATGTTCTCCTGGCTCCTCCTCTCTGGAACTCTCTCCCCCTCTTACCCTCCGCCAAGAACAATCTTACCCCAGATTTAAGGCCCTTCTTAAGATGCACCTCTTTTCCCTGGCTTACGAGCTCCCCTCCCCTGACCTGTAAAGACTACTTTGTCCTCTTTCCTCTCTGCCTCCTCCTTTTCTGGTGTGATTATGTTCCTTTCCTATTGAAATTGTAGTTTCCTCTCTTGTCTTCGGCCACTGGTATTTTATTGTTTTCTTTGTAAACCACTCTAATGATGTGAAGGGCGGTTAATCAAGTCTCAAAATGAAGATAAAGATGAAGGCTTACGGAAACTACCCTCAATACCAGACCTTCCCATCTCCCCAACAGGGCCAGCAAGCCAAGGGGCAAGGGCATGGCCCATGTAAGCCTAACACCCCCAAACCCCATCCCCCACCCCCGGCACAACCTGGAGGGGGCTTTTGACTCCTTGGACATAGCCTCTCTTCCCCCAGGAGGCATAGTCCTGCAGCACACAGGGGGGCATCTGGTGCTCTTTGCCCACAGGTGGTCCTCCATTACCACAGACACATGGGCCCTTTGGGTGGTGAGAGGGTTACCTTTCTCACCAGTCAGACATCCCTACCACACACTCCTACCATTCTTCCTGGGAGAGTCCTCCAGGACTCCCCTCTACCCAGACCTGCTCCTGCAGGAACTTGCAGGCTTTCTGGAGGACCATGCGGTGGAACCCATCCCAGCCTTCCTCAGGGGCACAGAATTCTACTCCCGCTACTTGCTGGTACCAAAAAGGACCAAAGGATTCCGCCCCATCCTCAACCTGCAGGACCTCAACAGATTCCTGGT
This sequence comes from Ichthyophis bannanicus, assembly GCA_033557465.1. Lineage (NCBI taxonomy): Eukaryota > Metazoa > Chordata > Amphibia > Gymnophiona > Ichthyophiidae > Ichthyophis > Ichthyophis bannanicus. Next base: position 550,003,993 of record CM066036.1, read on the forward strand.
GAGGGAAAAGTTCAAAATGCTCTCTTGGAACATTGCTGCCATACCTCCAACAGGGAGACTGGCTATGCTCCTTGGACCTAAGGGATGCATACATAAATATCCTCATCAACCCCCTACACAGGCAGTACCTTCACTTCGTAGTCAGGGAGTGGGGAACATTATCAGTACAGAGTGCTACCCTTTGGCCTGGCCTCTGCCCCCAAGGTTATTCACCAAGTGCTTGGCGGTGGTCGCAGCCCATCTCGGACTTGAGGTGGTATTTGCCTTCCCCTATCTGGACGACTGGCTCGTAAAGGGCAGTATGGCAGTCGAAGCCTTTCAGGTGATGGCACGCACCTTCCTCCTGCTGGAGCACCTTGGCTTCGTCATAAACTACCTGAAGTCCCATCTCCAGCCAACCCAGGACCTGGAGTTCATAGGGGCTCAGCTGGACATTGTCTAAGCCAGGGCCTTTCTCCCTCAGAACAGGGCCCTAAGCCTCCAAGTGCTTGCTGCAAGCACACTGCACCATCGCTAGGCTTCAGCCCGCCTCATGTTCTGCCTGCTGGGGCACATGGCATCCACAGTGCATGTCACTCCGGACGCTGACCTGCGGATATTTATGGCCCAATGGGCCCACCCCTCGCAGTGGTCCCAGGCCACGGGACAGGGTGCTCATAACCCATCTCTTGACTCTCTCTCTCAACTGGTGGCAAAACCTCCAGTGTGTACTGGCTGGAATGCCCTTCCAGCCCCCCACACCCCAAAGGATCCTCACTACAGATGCCTCCAAGCTGGGGTGGGGAGCACATTATGACTACTTCTGCACTCAAGGCAGCTGGTCACCAACAGATATCCTCCAGCAAATCAAACTCCTGGAGCTCTGAGCCATAGCCTTAGCCTTCTGGGCTTTTTGCCACTACCTGCAGCACCTAGGCAGTGCTGGTTCAGACTGACAATCAGGTGGCAATATTCTACATAAACAATCAGAGGGGCATGGGTTTGGCCCTGCTCTGCCAGGAAGCAGTGAACCTCTGCTCGTATGCCAGCAGCAATGGGATTCTCCTGCGGGCAGTTTATCTTCCGGGCTAGGACAATACCCTGGCAGACAAGCTCGGCCAGTTCTTCCAGTCCTGGGGGCTCTGAGAGTGGACCTCTGCCAGTCTGGTCACTGCACAACTGTCCTGCTTCTGTTCCTGGCAGCTGCATCCTTCCTGGGTGGCAGCAAATGCATTTCTGATCTCATGAGCAGAGGGCCTCCTTTATGCCTTTCCACCCACACCACTGATTGCCAAGACCCTGTTCACTGTCCAGGGTGACAGGGCCACAATGATCCTGGTGGCCCCATGATAGGCCAGGCAGCCTTGGTTTCCCCTGCTTCTTTGCCTGGCCATATCACCCCCAGTTCTCCTGGGGTGCAACCCAGGCCTACTGATGCAGGAGGAGGGCTCTCTCCTGAACCCCAACCTGGGGTTTCTGACACTCACGGCCTGGCTGCTGAAAGGGTAGCCCTGGCTCTTTTCCATCTCTCTATTGAAGTTGTGGAGATCCTCCTTGCTTCCCGCAAAACCTCCACCCCTCAGGTATACGCTTTAAAGTGGTGGGGGCTCTTGGTATGGTGTGCAGAGCATCAGATCAACCCCTTCCCCTGCTCCATCCAACTAGTGCTGTAGTACCTACTTCATCTATCCCGGGCAGGGCTGATGTCTAACTCTGTAAGAGTGCATCTCGGTGCTCTCACGGCGCACCACCATCTCATTGAGGGCAAACCCCTCTCTGCTCAACCTCTTGTGTCTCGCTTCCTGAGGTGGCTCCTCCTGTCTAAGCCACCTGTCTGCCCGCTGGCGGCGGAGTTGGGACCTTAACATTGTGCACTCCAAGCTCACTGAGCCTCTCTGCTCCTAACATTTCAAGGTGGTGCTCACTTCTGCCCGCAGGGTCAGTGATCTTCAGGCATTGGTGGTGGAACCACCACTAGGTTGTGTGGGAACAGGTCATGCTCCGCACACACCCCAAGTTTCTACCCAAGGTGGTATCTGTTTCACTTAAACCAGTAGGTGGTGCTATCCACCTTCTTCCTGCGGCCTCACACCAGCAGGATGAAGGCAGTTCTCCACACATTGGACTAGCAGGTGCTTACCTTCTATCTCGGGTGCACCCAGGAGCACCATCGATCTTCTCAGCTCTTTGTTTCCTATGACCCGAGTCAGTTGGGAGCTGCGTTCTCTAAGCAGACCCTGTCCAACTGGGTCGCTGACTGCATCTCCGCCTTATTATGAGCAGGCTGGTCTCTCACTGGAGTGCCTTGTCACAGCCCACATCGTCTGGGCCATTGCAGCCTCTGTAGCAAACTTGCGTTCCGATTCCTTGTTGGAAATCTGCCATGCCACCACCTGATCCTCAGTCCACACTTTCACAGCTCACTACTGCCTGGAGAGAGAATCCTGTTGGGACAGTGCCTTCAGCCAGGCAGTACTCTGTTATTTGTTTGAAGTATAGGCAACTCATGCTCCTCCGGCCCTTTGGTGTGTTCAGGCTACTAGAGCATTGGCTCCTCGCTCGGCACCCGTGCCGCTCGGAGTCTGTTATCCCTTGACTCATTTACTGCTGCTCACGGTTCCCCCTTATTTTTTTTTCTGGTCATCCATGAGCTTTTTACAGGTTTATCGGTTGCCTGTAGCTAGAGATCCCATATGTGAAGATACACTTTCTTCGGGAACAAGCAGGAAGTCTGTTTATTCACCTGTAACAGGTGTTCTCCGGGGACAGCAGGAATCTGTCCAAACAGCCCTCCCTTCTCCCTGTGGAGTTGCTTTTCCTTTTGCCGTCTTGTGCTAGGATATCATACTGAGGCAAGATGGCACCCTTGGGCGGGAAGTGGACCACATATGTGTGGTGCATTTCCCAAAAGCTTTCATCGCCCATATGTGAGGACTGATTTCTGATGTCCCTGGAGAACACCTGTTACAGGTGAGTAACTGCGCTTTCACAGCATGACGTGCAGTTAGTGATACATGTGCTAGTATTATCTATACTTGATTATTGTAATGCTATCTCTTGTTTTGTTTTATAGGGCTTCCACAATGGTATAGTACAGAACGTTTCAGTGAGGGTGGTGTTTGGACTTTCAAGGTTTGCACACATTTCACCTTATATGATAGGTCTACACTAGGAACCTATTACTCGGTATAGTTCAAAAATCTTATATTAGTAAAAAGGGCCCTTAGTTGCTGAAATACTAACACTTAGCTAAAGCTATCTGCCACACAGACATAGGAGTAATTGGCAGTACAGCAGATAGCTTGAACTAAGTGTTAGTAAAAGGGGCCCTAATTGAGTTAGTCCCTAAGTGCCATATTGTGAGAGGCATAAGACTTCAAGTTCAGGGCTAGCCCGATGGTTTCTGCCACCCCGATGGTTTCTGCCACCCCACCCCTGTTTGGGAACCTCCCCCCATCCTTGTACTGAGCCACACCATCACCCCCTGCTGTCGTTGATTCTGGCAGCTGCATCAGGGGTTGGGTTGGCTTGGCGGCAGCAGTGACCATGTGTGCCGAAGCACATGGCCTGGCGGCTGCTGCTGCCAAGCCAAGCTGACCCTGTTGCCAGAATAAGTGGGGGCGGTGGCACGGCGTGGCTCAGCACGGGGTGGGGGGTGGCAGGCTATGTGTTCCATGCCACTCAGGGAGGTCTGCTGCCCTAGGTGGCCACCTAATGGACAGGCTGGCCATAGACTGGTGGTTCTTTTATTCAAACTGATGCATAAAGCTGAATCTAGGGCTCATACCTTCTCTTGCCTGGGACCAGTGGAATTCTGTTCCCTTGCCTGTTCAACACAAATCTGATTGATCATGCTTTCTTAAGCAAGTAAAAGCTTGGCTATTTAAGCAGATATTTAATATTTATTGCTTATTCTGCTAGACCAGTCAAGATGATGGGTTATGCTCCCCAGCCAGCAGGTGGATAGACCAAAGCAACTTCCAGTGATGTTATCACTTACATATGCACTGGTGCAGTCAGTATTGTCTGCCTCCAGCAGGTGGCAAGATTTGTGTACTGGTGCAGCAGTGCAAATAGGCCCGTTTCCCTTGGCCCAGATCACAGTCTTATGACCTATGTATGTGTTGAGAACTTGGCCCAGCGTTACTTGGAGATTGGATACCTACAGTGCCTCCTCAAACCGACAGTTGCTCTGTGTTCAGTGCTGTTCCCCATGGGTTCCAGCACGGATGGGGGGGGGGGCACGCATGCAGCCAGGAGGACCTCCATGGGACTCCTAAGGGGGGGGGGGGGTGTCACTAAGTCTGGGCACAGTTGTTGCCTTCCCTTTCACTGTTGTATTTCTGTGTGTTCTGCTTATTCCCTATTTTTTACATTTTTATCTTGTTTCCTTAATTGACACTCTGTGCTGCTTGAATAAAGCAGCTTTTTAGAAAAAATATACCTTTCAGGCAGCTGGACTTTCCCAGACCTATGTGGGTGATTGGGGAGGCCCTTCTCCAGTTTCTTCAGCCGGTCTGACAGATTTAGGGATTCCCCTTACCAATCAGGAGGTTGTCCCTTTTTCACCATCATTTTCTTTTTTGGTCGGTGCTTTTCCTTTGTTTTTTTCTCTTGACCATGTTTGAGCTTTGTCATGTTGCCAGATGCATGGAGGTGTGCTACTTTTAATTCCTGTCGAGTGATCGCCGCTGCTGTTAGTACTTCTTATTCCGAGTGTGTTGGAGAAACCTTGTGAGACACTCTTTTTCAACACTGTCAGGACCCCCATGATGGTTTTGCTGGCTCTACTGCATCACGTACAATTTTCCTACAGGCAGGAATGGCAGCCATCTTGGATGGGCTGCATGATACTGCCTGAAGGGAAATGTCATGAGGCAGACTCAGGCTTGTTCTTGGCTGGTTTTGAGCATCAGCTCCTGAAACAGCTCACCCTTGTGGTGGTTCAAATCCCTGACATCCCCCCCCCACCCCCATTTCAGACTCAAAGACACTCTGTTGGCAAGGGGGTTAAGCTTCCTGCCCTTCATTTTTGCCCATCTGTTCCACTGAGAGACCAGCCCTGTCCCCTCTGGGGGAGGTTGGGGAAAAGAGGGCAACTCTGTCTACAATGGGTGAATCACCAGAGGAAGGAGAGCTGCTCCTGACGGAGGGAGAGGATCAGTTATTAAGAACGACATGATGGCTCTGCATTACAGAGCTCCTGCTGGTGGAGGTTGCACAAGTGGACCATATCCTAGAGAGATTGCGGCATCATTCTGGCTTCTTTCCCCTCCCCAGAACCTTTACAAAAGCTCATGTTCTCTCAGTAGAACAGCTGAGGCAGCGCTTTGTGCAAGTGTGCTGGCCCCAGCACTCTTACGTTGGATCCAGCAATTTCTGGACAGCCTGGAGGTAGCAAGATTTGTAGTCTGGAGCATCATTTGTGGCAGATGCCCTGTATGACTTAATCGAGTTTTCTTCTTAATCCATGGTAGTGACTTTTGTAGCCCAAAGGTGACTCCTCTGGTTTGGGATTTGGTCTGCTGATGCCGCGTCCAAATTGCAACTTTGCATCCTCCCTTTTTGAGGACAGGTTGCTCTTTGGGGAGGACCTGCAGAAGCTGGTGAAAGATCTTGGAGAGGCTTGCCCACAGAGGCTTCCAGCAGATAGGTCCAGAGGTTCCTCACATAATGCTCAGCAGGGAACATGGGGGTGATGTGACCTGGAAAGAGTTCAGACATGGTATATTCCTTCTAGGGTGAGTCCTTTTGGGGATCCCAGCAATCTTGAGACTTAGCAGGCACAACCTCAGGAGCTGGTAGTTCCTCGAAGTGAGAATTGGTGGATACCTTCTGATGTGGTCAAGGATATCTCCAGCTGTTTTACTCAGAATGGACACATGCCATGTCAGACCAGTGGGCCCTCATAAAGGGGTATGTGCTAGAGTTTTTGAAGCCTTTTTGGGACACCTTTGTGGAGTCTCCTTGCGTCTCCTTACCCAAGAGAGTAGTGGTTGAGGAACCTTTCAGCGCCTCCCGCAGTTGTAGGCTATCATACCCATGCCCTCTGCAGAACAAGGTCAGGGACTGTATTCCATTTACTACGTAATAACCAGTTCCTTCTGACCCATTCTGAATCTGTCTCTTACTATTACTGTGACTACTTACTGCCGTCAGAGTGATATTTTCCCCATTGTTATTGCAGGCTGTTGCTTCTGTGTTTCTGCTGCTTTCCAATCAAATTTCAGAGCTTTGCTTATGTGACCCCCATGTCTGAGAGGATATCCCCACAGTCTTATATCGTTCCCTATAGCTGCGGCGCGCACAATAGAGGAGTGTGCTCGAGGAGCAGGTCCTGCTCCTTGGGGCAACTCCGGGGGCTATGTCCTGTGTAACCAAACCCATTTTGACAGGACTTTTGCTGTTAGTGGTTTCCTGCTGTTTAATTCCTTCATCTTCTGTCTACATATTTCTTAAGAATTTATCAGCCTCTGGCACGACCTTATTTTCATCGTCAGGACTCATGCTGCCTGGTAAGGGTCAATCTCTCTAGAGCCTAGTGTGTGTGCTGTTCCTCCTGTGGGATACTAGGTCACCTCTAAGCTTGTCACCCTGCACCCACTCCCTAACCTTGAGGGTTAAGGAGGGATGGGCCTTGTGTAGTTGTGGGGGCCAATGAAAGTCGGGAACAAGACATTTATATTTACAAGGATTTTATTTTCCCCGCTCCTTGGTGGACAGGAACAGGTGAGAAGGATAACCAAATCAAGAACAACGCAAATTACAGGCTTTCAATACTGTGCTTCAGCCAAATCTCCTCTGAGGAAACACATTACACCATGTGTCTTCTCTGTGCTGTATTTACAAACACTCCAGTAAGAAATAATACTGTTTTTCTCTTGCAATCAGGTTACAGTCCAGCTTATTTCAGTGCTTCATAAGCTTGCCTTTCAGTTGCTCAAACAGTATTCATTTCATAAGCTTTTCACATATCCTTGGTTAACATAACCAGAATAAAATATCAGGTATAATCATTCAAGCTTGGCTCTTGTCAGCTCTATCTATTAGACCAATCGAGCAGTCCATCGGCTGATTAACTTCAATCATGGGAACTGGAGCCGGTGTGAGAAATCCTATCTCAGGATTACTTCCTGCTTGAATGCTAGTCTGTTCTGAAACAGCTCTTCTATTTAGGAATTGTTTGAATTCATTCAGGAGTAGTTCTGCCTGTCTTCTAGCAGGACTACTGGGAGAACCTTCTCCTTGCTTGGGCAAGTAATTATCTGCTTCTGGTGAACAAACAATGCTCTCCCTGTTTAGACACTCTGTGCCCGTGGTGGAGTTACCCCTCCCCCACTTATCTCTGTTAGTGAGTGTTGGAATCACACGTTCCTCTGCACGAGCTCTGCTCTTAAAGAATGCTTCAAAGGTAGGACCTTCTGTATCAGTATAGCCTAATTCTCTTGTAAACAGTTTAGCTGAATTCCTCTCGTCAGCTTGCTTGTTAAAAGCAGGAACTGCTGGCTGAGAAAAGCTAGGCTTAGTTAGAGAGCTTTCAGGCTGTAACCAACGTGTCTCACATTGCCTGAAAGTATCCTGTACTTTAAAATCAGGACTCCCTCTTTCTGGCTTATAAAACTTGTTAAAGGAATTAAGTGCAGCAGGTACCTTAAAATGAGGCTTGTCAGAAAATGCCTTGCCAGCGTGCCTTTCTCTCCAAGGGTAAATGCTGTCTCCCAACAACCTAGGCTTTACTCCTGGTTCTGAATCAGTTTCCCTTCTGTTGCAGCTGGGCAGTATTTCTGTAGCAGGGTCAAAGGGTTCTGCATTCAAGAGAGCTTCTTGCCTTCCCAATGCCTTTTGCCTTCTCTCTTGTGGATTCAAACCACCTTCACTTCTCATTCCATTTGTAGTGCTCACTTCTCCATTCCTTCTCATTACCGTCCTACTCCTTCTCCTTCTCATTCTCATTCCACTGTCTTCCCTCTCTCTGCTTAACAAGGGGCCCCTGCTCTGGGAAGCCCGCCTCCTACTAGGGCGTGCCCAATCCACAGCTCTGGTTCTCTCCTCCCCTGAGGTGAGCTGATTAGTTGCCTGTAGGTTATGCTGAGAATGGAAAACCCTGTCTTTTCTTGCAATACCTGAACCAACCAGAGGGTCAGTATCAGTTTCCATGGCTTCTGAGGTTGCCACTGCGTCAAGCTCCAGCAAAGGCTTACGGATAGGGCTTCTAAATTGTAGATTCCTGAAATCGAAAATAGATTTGATCCTGGATATCATTACCACCTATGGATAGATATCTTAGGTCTCACCAAGATTCATCCAATTTCTGAGGGATCACAACATCCTCCAACATGTTCTTCAACCTACACACTTAACTGATCACACCTTGGATTTACTTCATAGCAGGATTTCAATCCCCTTCCATCTTGTTTTGCTACTGCACTGCTCCCCACACAAGGTGGAAAGCGCTTTGCACATGTTGGACTGCAAGAGAGCCTTGGATCCCTACTTGGAGGGGATTAAAACCTATAGGAAGTTCACCCAGCTTTGTTTCCTTTTACCCCCATAGGTTAGGGACTGCTGTTAACAAAATGTACTCTCTCAATTTGTCTGGCAGATTGTATTTTTTGCTTATGCCCAGGCAAGTCTAATGCTTGAGGGCCATGTTATGGCTCATCATGTCCTAGCCATGGTTGTGTCAGTGGCCAGCTTGCACTCAACCTCCATGGAAGAGATTTGCAGAGCTGCAATTTCTGTCCATACATTTACGTTCCTCTACTGTCTGGAAAGAGATCCCTAATGCGACGACAGATTTAGGCAATCCATTCTTTTAGAATCTGTTTGGGGATTAAATTCCAACTTCACATTTTTCTAGGTTCAGTTCTTTTCTGTTCCATGCTGCCTGCCTGTTACGAAAGTAACACAGGCCTGTTGCCAAAAAAAACAAAAACTGTGTTCTGTTGAGTGCACTTATTGGGAGACCTATTTATCCTTTTTTATTTGAGAAGCAACTGGTAGCTAGGGAATCCCATGTGTGAGTACTTATCCTGTTGTCCTCAGAAGACACCTGCTACAGATATGTAACGTTTTCTCTGTGGACAAGCAGGATAAGTCCTCATAACCCTACCACCTCCCCTTGTGTTGTAGTCTGGCATTAACTAGCCATTAGACTGAAGGAATGAGGCATGGTGGTGGCAGGAAATCTCTAGAAGGAGCTGGGAGAGATTCCCTCATGGGGCTCCATATGTGAGAACTTACTCTGTGGAACACAAAGAACACCTGTTACAAGTAAATAACTGTTTTATGGCAGTGGTGAAGTCATTGACAATTATTTTATTTATTTATGTAACAGTATTTTTATACCTCCTTATCTTATAATCAAACTCAACATTTTACAGAGAACACATAGTAACATTCAGGTAAGGTTAGCATGCGGGAGGTGCCCAGAGGCAGAACCTATGTACATAGCAACATGAACGGGGTTATCTGTGCATTGGGCATGAGAATTAGAGGGAAGGACTAGGTATTGTCTTTGAAATGGTCAGTGAAGAGAGTGGTCTTGAGAAGCTTTCTGAAATCCTTTAAGTCCTTCATTCTGATTTTTTTCAGGCAGAATGTTCCAGATGGTGGGAGCAGCTAAGGAAAGGGCTCTCTTTGTGGTGGAGTTCTTCGCTTTAGTGTAAGCATTGGGGATCAGTATGGTGTCTCTTGTGTTCTGCTTCTTAGTTCTGCTGCTTGAGTTTGTACATATGAGTTCATGTAGAGCTCCTGCTGACAAGTCATTTTTTATCTTGAAGATCGTGAGAACAGTTTTATATTTAGCACGTGAGGAGACTGGGAGCCAATGTAGCTGATATAGAAGAGTTATGTGATCATGCTTGGGAGATCCTGTAATTATGCAGGCAGCAGTGTTCTGAGCCAACTGTAAGAAACAGATAGTTTGTGATGGAAGAGAGAATTACAGTAATCTAGGACGGAGGTTATGAGCGTTTGGCAGACTGTACGGAAATTGTTATGACTGAGGAGGGGTTTTAGTCTTCGGATTAAGCTGCAAGAAGGAAGTAAGGAAAGTGAATGAGATCCAGGTTAATTGTGTGTCTGTTTATAGGATGGGTTGAGGAGGACGCAAAAAGGGTTGGATGTTTGAGGGGCAAAAAGTGAGGAGGAAAATAGGCATGAGCTAAATCCAATCTTATTTCTCAGAAGTTCAAAGCAAATTACATTCAGGTACAGTAGGTATTTCCTTGTCTCCCAGGGGGTTACAATTTTAGTTTGTACATATGGCAGTGGATGGTTAAGTGACTTGCAAAAGATCCCCAGGAGCAGCAGTGGTATTTGAACCTGGCCAACCTGTTTTTTAGCCTGCTGTGTTAACCATTAGACAACTACCCCACAGAGAGTAAAGAATGGGTAAGAGTTTTTTATGTCATTTACACTAGAGAGAGGTCACAAGATTGTTCTGAGATATAAAACTTTTTAAAAGTTGGGTGCAAGTCCTATGAGCTCAAATTAGGCCATTTTTTGATAAGTTCGTAATGCCCATCAATATTGTGCATTCATTGAAGAAGGCGCGTTTACCAAAGACTTTGAAGAGGGTCTTTATTAGGCCTTTGATAATGCAAGGCATATCCATTAGGGAGGAACCATCAAGTTATCAGTGTATTTCAAATTTCCTCAGTTTTAGAGCATGAGGTGGTGTAGCAGATCCAGGAAACTCTCTAGTTGAAAAAGGAATCTTGGACCCTTGTCGATCTGGATTCCAAATTCACTTCGTAGAGAATTAGATGGTGGCCAAGTCCCATATGTTAGTCTTTTTGGATGCGACACCACCTTCGGTATGATTGAACATGGTCTGTTGCAGTGATTGCAAGTACTGAGTATCAAAGGACAGGTATTTATTTTATTTATTTATTTAACAGTTTTTATATACCGTCCTCCTTCGATTCAGGACGGTTTACAGAGAACATAGGGTGACAGTGTGTTTCAACTGTTTACATAGAACTGAACTCTTTAACATGAGTACATATGGTTAAGACAAGTAACTTCTGAACATGAGTATTACTGTCTCGAGCAAGAACTATTTACATATTTATAGGGTGATAGGTAGGGGTCATCGGGATAATAAGGTAGGTAAGGTATTATAGGGTGGTGGGGCAGTAGCGGGTGGGGAATGGAATTACTACAGTTGTTTTCGTGCTTTGAGTACAAGTGTGGTTTATATATAAATGGCAGTTTGAATGGTTTATGACATCCGCAGGGGTTGGGATTATCGCAAATTTGGCAGGTTCCTAACTATTCCCCCTAGATATATCCTCGTCTCCAGTTGTCCATCTTGACTAGACTGTAAGCTGTTATGAGCAGGGACTATCTCTGTACAGCACTACGTATGCCTTGTAGCGCTATACTAATAAGTAGTAGCAGGTTTTTAGAAAGTTTGAATATGTTAGGTTTTAGAATTTATGCAGATATCATCCAGCCTATAATTGAAATGAGAGAGAGGGAAGGATATCCTGGAAATATTAAGGAGCATGTTTAGTAAAGGTTAACATGCATTAAGTACTGCCACGGGACTAATTGGGGGAAAAATATTTAAGCTTATGTGTTTTTGTTTTTTAATCTATTTTGTGAAAAGGGTATACTTGGATGAGTAGCATTTTAAATGGTTTTTAAATACAAACAAATTTTAAACATTTAAAATGATCAATAGATCATAAAATCATACATTTTGGGGCATCTGTGATGTTCACTGAAATTTTTAGTCCGTAGCTGCTATGCCAGTAGTGAAAAAGATGTTCTAGAAGTTCATGTTAGTGTCCTCCTTTAATTATGCTTGGCTGATTTGTGTGCTTGTTCTACAGCGTGCTGCCTTAGGACCAAACGTTACCAAAATCACTCTAGAGTCTTTCCTTGCATGGAAAAGGAGAAAAAGAGAACAGAAGATCATGAAGTCAGAAGAAGAAATGGAAAAAAGAAGAGCAGACTTCAAAGCTGGCAAATCTTTAGGAGTATGTATCATTCTTAAATCTTTCCTCTAACATGCAGATCTATTATCTTATGTATTAAAACAACAATAATCCTAAGCTTCTTTAGAATACATTTTATGATCAGATTCTAACACTTTATTTCAAAGGATAATTTTAAGTTTGCTCTTTCCCCAGGGTGCACAGATCCTAATTTTTTTCATATGTATACGTCTTAGTAAGTTAGGGGTGTGTTTTTGTTTGTTTTTTGTGTTACATAGTAACATAGTATATGACAGCAGATAAAGACCAGCATGGTCCATCTGGTCTGCCTAGCAAAGTGACAAGAGTAGGGGCACCTGCCGCTCCATGCAGGTCACCCCTATTTGTTGAGATATAAGAGTGCGTTGTTTATTTTGATTTTATCCTGTTGCTATAAAAGGATCCACTGTGTCTGTTCCATGCCATTTTGAATTCTGTCACTGTATTTGCTTCCACCACTTCCATCGGCAAGGCATTCCAAGCATCTACCACTCTTTCAGTGAAAAAGTATATCTCCAGGAACAAGCAGGAATGAGTCTTCACATATGGGTATTGTCGGTACCGATGCAGCCTGCGCGGGAACACTCCCCAGCATCCAGAAAGAAAGCTTTTGGGAGCATCCCACAGCGCCTGCGCGCTGCCTTCCCACCTTTCCCAACTGCTTCTCTCCAGTTCTTCTTTTCCGCTGAGCCAGCAGGTCGTGTTCCTGTCACCGCTGAAGTTTTTTATTTTCTTTTATTTCTTTGGTCGCGCGTCTGCCTTCTTCGACGTCGGACTGGTACTGCCGGTCTTCTTTCTTTTTAAAAAAACAAACAAACTACCGTTTCCCACTTCTGTGCATTTTTTCCTTTTGGGCCTTAGGCCTAGAAAAATTTTCCTCATGGAAAAGCCCGCTTCCGGGTTTAAAAAGTGCACGAAGTGCAGCGGTACTATTTCTATCACTGACACCCATGAGTGGTGTCTAAAATGTTTGGGTCCTGTCACGCCCTCCTCCCCCGTATAGGCGGTTGCCTGGAAGAGGGGGGACGTGACCACAAATTTATAGATCCTTGTAAGTGCTGATGTCCGGGTTCCGTGTAGTTGTGGGCCAAGACACGAACAGCCAAGGTTAATTGGGGTAACAATAACTTTGTTAGCACAGGAATTTTGTATCTACTACCCCTAATAACAGAAACAAAATGTGGATACTTTCTCCAACCAAATAAAGTCAAAGATGTAACAAAGTCCACCTGATACTTCTCAGGGTTGTCAGTTCCCAACAAGTTATCCAAACTTCTCTCCAGCTCTGAACAAGGTCTGTTCTTCACTCTAGAAGCTTTACTTTCATGTAACAACTTTACTTTGCAGATAACTCAATAGCATTGCATTTGCTTTCCACAGTTGCTTAATGAGGTTGAGTTTTACACTTAGGCAGTACGCTGCCTCTCCCCGTGTAAAAACTCAATTGCATGAAGTTGGACTTCTCCAGCACTTATCACTTGCACAAAGTTATACAGCTTTCACTCCTTATGACAGTAAGCACACTCTGTCTCCATATCAGAATAACTGCTATCTATTACAGCTGACTCAGTCTGCATTGGTTCTACTTCTGAGTCTGATAGGTCCTGGTTATAGTCAGGGTTCTGCAGAGTAACTGGCTTCCACTGCTCTAGCAAGCTTTTAAGCTGTTTCCATTTAGAATCCTTTTTACTTCTTGGTATATGTGAGGAATTAAAATTACCAGCTTCCTTTAAAACTGAATTAATGGAAAAAGGGCTCACCTTTCTTCTGGTATATCTGGCTTTCCCAGTTTGGTTAAAAGGCAAGTATTTGTCCTGATACTGCTTCACTATCTCCCGTGTGGCAAACTGCTCAGCAGGGTCTGGCTCTAACCTCCGTCTCCGTAGCACACAATCAGCTGTTTGCTTACAAGCAGCTGGGCTATTCTCCGAGCTTGAGCTAGAGACATGCTGCCTGCCCTGGGAACGTTTCTGCAGCTTTTCACCTGGAACTTTACTCCAGCCTAATCTCCCACCTGTAACCACAGCTTCCAGAGAAGACTCCGGGGAAGAACTCCTGTCTCTCCTGGGTAAGGTTTCCAGCCTCTCCCCTCGAGGTTTAAAGTTACTTCTGACCTGCTTCTCTCGGCTGCTTGGCCCGTGGTAATTCCTCTCCTTTACAGGAAGCTTTCTCAGACGCTTTCCCAGAGACCTTTCTTTCTCTAAGCAGTCTTGCTGGCAATTCCCCAAGCACCGTGTGCTACCTTGGTAATGGTTGCTCCTTCCTTTGCTTCCTCGGTTCCTCAGGTCTCCCTCCGGATCTGAATCCGAACCAGAACCTGAGCCAGAGTCCAACACTCTGTCTCTATTCTCCTTCTCCTTCCTCTTCTCCTTCCCCCTATCTGAATCTCCTTCCTGGTTAAGAGCATGGGGCTGCCCTATCAGCTTTGACTCCGCCCCCTTGCCTCTTACGTCAGCTCCCGGGGTTGTCATGGGGCTGGGGTGTGGCTCTCTCACTGACTTTCTATGCAGAGTTTCTCTGGGCTGAAGCTTTAACCCTTTCCCTGCCTGTATTGCTGTCTGCTTTTGGGGAAAGAAGCTGTTTTAAACCCCTATTTCTGGTGTTTAAGCCCTCTGCATCATCACAGTCCTGACCACTCCATCACCGATTGTGAGTCCTGTTCTATGATGTCTAAAAGAGGTCGACAGAATCGAGCGGCCAAGCTCAGTACCCTGTTTCCCTCTGATGCAGCTTCGGTGGCATCGACATCTTCCAGGGCTGCTTCTTCCTCTCATGGATCTCAGGTAACCAAACATAAGTCCAGCCGGTCCTCGAAGGGTAGATCTCCCTCTAAGTATCGAGATGCCTCCGGGCTTGCTCTCGAGGATCCCGCACCGGCAAAATTACCCCAGCGGGAAGCTCCGGTTTCCAAAGCTTCATCTATGGGGTTACAGGTTGACATCGATGGCTCGGCCTCGACCGATCACCTGTTACCATATTCTGGGGTACCGGTGGTTTCCACTGGTACTGACATCCAGACATTGGTTGCGTTGATGGATCAGAATATTCTGACCATGCAGCGTGCCATTACGGCATTCATACAAGCTGCGACGCCTCCGGTACCGCAACAAACTCCGTTGTCGGTACCGGTTCTGGCACCAATGTCGGTGCCGGCGCCGGCACCGATATCGGTTCCGGTGCCGGCACCGATTGCATCGACATCGGCTTCGGTGTCGACTGCAGCGGTACCCTGTTCTGTGATGCCCATCGGTACCGAATCGGTACCGATCACTCCCGATGTCCATACCACTCGGTACGCATATCGGGCTCTGCAGGAGCATCCAGACAGGCGATACTTCGATTCCTCTGAAGACTCTGATGAATCAGAGGCTTCTGTCGAAGCATCGGTAATCCTTCCTTAGGAGCCCTCTTCTCCAAAAAGAAGAAGGTCTCCTCCAGAGGACTTGTTTTTTCAAGACATTAGGGAAGTGGCCAGGGGCCTCTCCATTTCAGTGACCCCTGAATCAGAGCCTAGAGCCAAGAAATTGGATATTTTACAATATCCTAAGGCTCCTAAAGAGGCAGCTACTTTACCAATTCATGAGATCCTTTATGATCACATGTTGGGCATATGGGAGACACCTCTCATTATCTCCCCTCATTCTCGTAGGTTGGACACCATGTACCGTGTTCCTCCTTGTCCTGGCTTTCATAAGACTCAGCTTCCTCACCACTCTATTGTGGTGGAGTCTGCTATGAAGAAGATAAAGAGTGCAAAAAGACACTCATCTAATCCTCCAGGAAGAGAATGCAGAACCTTGGATGCTTTTGGCCGGAGAATTTTCCAAGCCAATATGCTTGTTGCCAGAATCAATTCCTATAGTCTCTATATGGGGATGTTTCTAAAGGAAGTTACAGATCATCTGCAAACTTTATCTCCTTTTATCTCAGAAGATAAAAGGGAAGAGTTTCTCACCTGGCTTAAACATGCCCAGGATGTTTCCAAATTTTCCAACCGTGCAGCCTTTGACTCTTTTGAGTGTGCCAGCAGAGCCTCGGCTATTGCCATAGGTGCACGCAGAGTTGCTTGGTTACAGGTGAAAACCTTTTTGGCAAGGATTGGCAAGCAAAGGCCACTCGGATGCTGAGAATTCTGCCTTAGATAGACTTTCAAAGTCTACTTCTGCTCCTGTTAGAAAAAGATTATTCAAAAAGGCTTTCTTTCCCAAAAAGGGGAAATATTATCCTGTTTATGGTCAGCAGGCATTTTCTGCAGGTCGTTTTGCTGCAAAGCGTCAGCAACAACCTAAACAAGCCAAGCCTAAGACTGCAAGGACTGCTACGGCCCAACAGCCTCAGCCTCCTCAGGGCCTTTGACTTACATCAAGAGAACTTAGCCTTTCTGGCTCTAGAAGAACCAGAGCCTCTCACCATTCCAGGAAGGATAGCCCACTTTGCTCCCAGGTGGGAACAAGTCACGGCAGAGCAATGGACCCTCTCCATCATAAGGGAGGGGTACAAGCTTAATTTCTTCAACCTTCCTCCTCACACCACGGTGAGACAGTTCAATTCTCCAACATCTCTCCTCGACCTTCTGGGTCAGGAGATTGCTACCCTTCTTGCCCAAAGGGCAATAGAAGAAATACCCCTTCTTCAACAGGGCTCAGGGTTCTACTTCCCCTATTTTCTTATCCCAAAGAAAACAGGGGGCTACAGACCCATATTAGATCTCAGAGAATTGAACAAGTTTCTATGCAAGGAGAAATTCAAGATGATTTCTCACGGTGCTCTCCTTCCATACCTTCAGAGTCAGGATTGGCTTTGTTCTCTAGATCTCAAGGATGCGTACACCCATATCCTCATCCATCCAACACACAGAAGGTTCCTTCGGTTCCTTTACCAAGGAAAGCACTACCAATACAGAGTGCTTCCTTTCGGTCTGGCCTCTGCTCCAAGAGTGTTCACAAAATGCATGGCAGTAGTAGCTGCATTTCTACGCACTCTAGGAATATTTGTATTCCCATATCTGGACGACTGGCTCATCCGAGCTCCGTCCCAGTGAGAGGCCCAGACTTCCCTAGCCTGCACAAGGCATGTTCTTCAGTACCTGGGACTTGTAATAAACATCCCAAAATCCCATCTCACCCCTACTCAGTCACTAGAGTTCATAGGGGCCTTGCTGGATACCACAACTGCAAGGGCCTATCTTCCCCAGGCCCGTTGCCTACGCTTGGTGCAGTTAGCCTCACAAATTCAGTTAAAGTCCCATTTAACTGCTCGACAAATGTTACAACTGTTAGGCCACATGGCATCCACCGTGCATGTGCTTCCTTACGCTCGCCTTCACATGAGGGCAGCTCAGTGGACTCTGTCCACCCAATGGACCCAGGCATCAGGGTGCCTGTCAGACAAAATAGCAACCTCCAGTCGCCTCTTCTGGTCTTTCCAGTGGTGGAGGTCCACTCAAAAATCTATTGCTGGGGTCCCCCTTTCAACAGTCGCTACCCCAAGCAATCCTTACAACAGATGCCTCTCCAAGGGGTTGGGGAGCTCATTTACAAGATCTCTCCACCCAGGGCATCTGGTCTCCACAAGAGACATCTCTACATATCAACCTCTTGGAGCTCAGAGCAATTCTTCTAGCTCTCAGAGTCTTCCACACCCTGCTCAGCTACAAGACAGTCCTCATCCACACGGACAACCAAGTAGCCATGTTCTACGTGAACAAGCAGGGCGGGACTGGCTCTCTGTCGCTTTGCAACGAAGCTTTGAGATTATGGGCCTTCGCCAGAGAGCATCAAATTCATCTCATGGCAGTGTATCTTCCAGGGGTTCAAAACTCTTGGGCAGACAGACTCAGTCGAGTTCTGCTTCCACACGAATGGTCCCTCCATGGAGGCCAGATAGCCAGGATCTTCCGAATTTGGGGAACCCCGGACATAGACCTGTTTGCAAGTCCGTGGAATGCCAAACTTCCCTGCTTCTGTTCCAGGATTCCGTGTCAGGGAGTTCAGGCCAGGGATGCCTTCCTCCTTCATTGGGGGCAAGACTTCCTCTATGCCTTTCCACCCATTCCCCTAATTCCCAAGACACTGTTCAAACTTCAGAGAGACAAGGGGTCTATGATCCTCATAGCACCACATTGGCCACGCCAGGTGTGGTACCCTCTACTTCTGCATCTCTCTCAAGCTCCCTCCCTGGACTTGGGATCTGCTCCAGACCTCCTGTCCCAGGAGGAGGGAACTTTGTGGCACCCAAATCCCCAGTCTCTTCATCTCAGAGCCTGGTTGCTGAAGGCCTAGACCTTCAAGATTTGCATCTTTCTCAGCAGGTGAAGGATATCCTTCATGCTTCCAGAAAGCCTTCCACTAGACGTTCCTATGCTTTTAAATGGAAAAGGTTTACCATTTGGTGTGCACAGAAGGGTCTTAACCCCCTTGCAATATCTCTGAATTCCTTATTAGAGTATTTGCTGCATTTATCCAATGCAGGCCTTAAAACGAATTCAGTAAGAGTCCATTTGAGTGCTATTGCAGCATCCCTTAAGCCTCTCAATGGACAGCCTATTTCCTCTCATCCTCTTATTGCAAGATTCATGAGAGGCCTTCTTTTAACTAAACCTCCCATTAGACCACCTCCAGTGGCATGGGACTTGAATTTGGTTCTTGGCCAGCTTATTAAGCCACTCTTTGAACCCTTAGCCACTACCTCCTTGAAACTTCTTTCCTGGAAGGTTACTTTTCTCATTGCAGTCACCTCAGCTCGCCGCATCAGTGAGCTGCAAGCCTTGGTGGCTAATCCTCCTTATACAAGGTTCCATCATGACAAGGTAGTCCTCAGGACTAATCCACACCTTATGCCTAAAGTGGTCTCACCTTTTCATCTGAACCAGGAGGTGTATTTACCTGTCTTTTTTCCAGGACCTCATGCATCAAGTGCAGAGAGGAATCTCCATACCCTGGATTGTAAGAGAGCGCTCGCTTTTTACTTACAAAAGACACAGCAACATAGAAAGTTCTCTTAAGTCTTTGTTGCTTTTGTTCCCTCTCATTTGGGACTTCCAGTCTCTAAGAGAACTCTGTCCAATTGGATTGCTCAGTGTATTTCTTTCGCCTACCAGAGTAAGAACCTTTCTCTGGAGGGCCATGTCACAGCTCACAATGTGAGGGCCATGGCAGCATCTATGGCTCATCTGAACTCTGTGTCCATCGACCAAATCTGTCGAGCGGCCTCCTGGGCCTCGGTTCATACCTTTACAGCCCATTACTGCTTGGACAAGGACTCCCGCCGGGATGCCTTGTTTGGTCAGGCTGTTCTCAAACACCTGTTCCATACCTAATCAACTCCTACCCCCCATCCCTGGTTGGATGCCCGAGATCCATGGGGGCAGGTAGAGCCCTTCTCAGGTACTCACAACCTTGGAGATCTCCCTGGCATCTCTAGCTTGGGAGTCCCCATATGTGAAGACTCATTCCTGCTTGTTCCTGGAGATAGCACAGTTACTTACCTGTAACAGGTGATCTCTGGGAACAGCAGGAATAAGTCTTCACAACCCACCCACCTCCCCTAGGAGTTGCATCTCTCTATCTATATTTCCTTTCCTCTCTCTCTCTTTGTCTTGTCAGACGGCTGCCTGGGTGAGAATGTTCACAGTCTTGGCAAGTGCATATGTCAATATGATTTGCAAGGGATTGTGGGCAATGCAGTCCATTCACACCCGACACAGCTGCTCACAATAATTTAGTTGTGCTCAAGTGTAAAGCCAATAAGATATTTATTTATGGGGTTATTTCTCCCAACACAGATATGCTTGGTAGCACATAAATCAGGTTACTTGCTTTCAGTGTTAAACTTGAAAAAACAAAATCAAGAAAACAACATTTTAACTTATCAGGCAATCAAAGCAAAAGATATAAGACCTGGTTGGTAACAAACTGGTCTTTTCTGTAGGCTTTAGCTAATATTCTCTTAGCACTGTATCAAACAACAAACCAAAAGCTACAAAGAAAGAAAAAAACTGTTCTTTTCAGGTTAACTTCTTATATCTTCCCACATGGATTCAGAAGTGATTCTCTCCTAGCTCACAAGCAATTAGGTAAGGCTCAATTGCTAGCAGTTATCCAGCTGAAACCCCTTAGCTGGCTTGCTTTCTACTGCGTGGCTAAAAATCCTACTCAGGAGCTTTTCTGAGTAGATTAAAGAACAAGTTTGTATTTCTTTGTGATGGTTGCTGTACTTTATAACAGAAAATCACCAAAGGAGTTTAGACAGAGAGCAGTCCATGTAAACAGATTCTTCATCTACTATCACCCCCTCTTCTTCAACAAGCATGGGTTCAATATCATGGATTGACACAGATGAATCTCCCAATGGAGCACTTTCAGGAGAATACTTGTTTCCCTGCTGTCTTTCAAGGTTATAGCTAGGGCATAGATCAGTGTTCATACCTGAGCTTCCATTGCTGTTAGAGTTCCTCTCTATATAGTCTGGCCAGTATGTAGTCCAGTTCTTATGTCCAGCCTTCCAATCCAGATCCCTGGACACTGGATCTCTCTTCACATACCTTCTGGCACGGGTCTTAGGGTCCCTTCCACGTGCAGCCGTCTCTCTCACAGTTACTGTCTGGAGATTCCTAGCTCTGCAGCACCCTTCCTCTGGCTTTCCCCAGTCCAATGGTGTATGCTGGCCCTTGGAATGCCTCCCAGTATACGTACTGCTCTGGACTCTTCTAGACCTCTCAAAGGCTTTTCTCCTCTTTCTTCCAAAGGGTTTCTTTCCCTCTCTGTCCGTCCGGTTTGGCTTCTGCTTCTGATGATCCTCCTGATGATGAAGATGATCAAGCTCAAGCTGATTCTCTGTAGAATAAACTCTACCTTTATTCTGCTTAGATGAGTGCTCCTCCCTAACACAGCGCAGCTGTGCTGAATCAGGCCCTGCCCTTTGAGATGAGTGCTTAGGGATTACCTCATAGCCCTCCTGATTGAACACACGTTTCCCCACTTCAGCTCCTCTAATGGCTGTTGGAAACCTGGTGCATTCTGGGACTGGTAGTCTTTTATGGCAAAATTCTGTTTTCTTATTTCTACCAGAACTGACAGGTTGCTTGTTCAGAGTCACTTCACCTTTTCTATAGCTCCTTCCTGAGCTATGATAAGCTTCCTTATCACAGTCTCAGCTTTAAAACTCGAACTGGAGAGAGGCGGTTGGGAAAGGCGGGAAGGCAGCGCGCAGGCGCTGTGGGATGCTCCCAAAAGCTTTCTTTCTGAACGCTGGGGAGCGTTCCCGCACAGGCTCCGTCGGTACCGACGATACCCATATGTGAAGATTTATTCCTGCTGTTCCCAGAGATCACCTGTTACAGGTAAGTAACTGCTTTCCTGATGTTACCCTTCAGTTTACCCCCTTGCAGCTTCATGTTATGCTCTCTAGTTTTACAGCTTGCCTGTCTTTGAAAAAGGTATCTCCAGGAACAAGCAGGAATGTAGTCTTCACATATGGATACCGTCGGTACCGACGGAGCCTGCGCGGGAACGCTCCCCAGCTTCCAATAGGTACGCTTTTGTGAGCATCCCTCAACACATGCACTTCCTTCCCGCCTTTCCAACTGTCTCTCTTCAGTTCTTCGTTTTCCACGGAGCCGACAGGACACATACCCTGTCACCGTAGAAAATTTCTTCTTTAAACTTGTTTTCTTGTGGTTGCGCCTGCCTCCTCATGGCACCTACCGGTACCGCCGGTTCGTTCTTTCTTTCTTAAAAAAAAAAAAAAAACTCTCTCTCTCTATATATATATATATATATATATATATATATATATATATATATATATATATATATATATATATATATATATATATATTATATATATATATATATATATATATATATATATATATGAACTGTTTCTCTTCAGAAACCTGTTCTTTTGTTGCTAGGCGCCATTTTGGGCATTAGGCCCCATTTTTCCCAAAAGATGGAAAAAACAGCTAGTGGTTTTAAAAAAAATGTACTAAATGTGGTAGTACCATCTCCATCACGGACATCCATGACTGCTGTCTAAAATGTTTAGGCCCTGACCATTCTCCATCTGAGTGTTCCTCCTGTATGGGGATGACTAAAAGAGGAAGACAAAACCCAGCTGCAAAGCTCGGTAGCCTCTTTTCTTCGGATACCAGGTCCATTGCATCGATGTCTTCAAGAGCCTCATCTTCCTCCCATGGATCTCAGGTAACTAAACATAAGAGCCGGTTCTCAAAGGGTAGCTCTCCTTCAAAGCATCGAGAGGCCATTGGCATTGCCCTTGAGGAAGCTACACCGGCAAAACAGCCCCGGCGGGAGGCTTCAGCCTCCAAAGCATCAATGGGGTTCCAGGATGTTCTCGAGGCTTCGACCTCGGCAGAACTACTGGTGCCATGCTCAGGGGTTCCGGCCGCTTTTACCGATACCCAGGCATTGGCAGCATCGATAGACCAGAGATTCCTCGCTATCGAATGCAGTCTTGCAGCCCTCCTTACAGCTGCGGTACCGTTGACACCAGTGGTTCAATGGGCACCGGTACCGACACCTGTACCAGCACTGGTACAGATACCTGTACCAGCACCGACGGTACCGGCCCCGGTGGGAATCCTTCCCATGCAGACTTTTTCTGGCATCAACAGATCGGTACCGGACCAATTCGGTATCGACTACGATACCGAGACTGTTCTTTGCATGAACATCGGGATCAGAGATACTTCAAATCCTCCGATTCCAATGACTCTGATAATTCTGCCGGTACCAGAGTTTCTCCCGGAAGACTCCTCTCCTCCCCAACGCAGAATGTCTCCTCCGGAAGACATGTCTTTTCAGGATTTTATTCGTGATGTGGCCCGAGGCCTTTCAATCACGGTAGCTCCTGAAAAAGAACCTAGAGCAAAGGAATTGGAAATTCTCCAGTACCCTAAGGCTCCCAAGGAAGCAGCCACTCTGCCCATTCATGAAATTCTTCATGATTTGATGCTCAGAATGTGGGAGACACCTTTGATCACATCTCCTTATTCTAGGAGACCCGATACTATGTATCGGGTTCCACCATGTCCTGGTTTTCAAAAGACT
Source organism: Ichthyophis bannanicus (assembly GCA_033557465.1). Classification (NCBI taxonomy): domain Eukaryota; kingdom Metazoa; phylum Chordata; class Amphibia; order Gymnophiona; family Ichthyophiidae; genus Ichthyophis; species Ichthyophis bannanicus. The sequence goes on from CM066036.1 coordinate 550,027,031, forward strand.
CGGCTGCCACACCATTCAATGGTAGTGGAGTCAGCCATGTGTAGGATAAAAAGTGCAGACACACATGCATCCAATCCTCCAGGTCGTGAATGCAGGACTCTTGATGCTTTTGGGCGTCAAACTTTTCAGGCTTCCATGCTTTCAGCTAGGATCAGCTCATATATTTTATATATGAGAATGTTCCTCAAAGAGGTCACAGGAGATTCTCCCTGAGGACAAACGACAGGACTTTCTCACTCTGGTCAAGCATGCTGAAGATGTTCTAAGTTTGTAAACCGTGCAGCCTTTGACTGCTTTGAATGCATCAGTAGAACCTCTGCTATTGCCATTGGTGCACGTCGGATTGCCTGGCTTCAGGCATCAGACTTGGAGATTTGGGTACAGGATAAATTGGGAAACATCCCTTGCACAGGAGAAAACCTCTTTGGCAAGAATTGGCAGGAGAAGGCTAATGAGATAGATATTGATAATCTCACTTTAGACAGATTGTCAAAATCTACAGCCACCCCAGCCAAAAAAAACCTATAAACCCTTTTTCAGCAAAAAAAGGAAGTTTTATCCATCTTATACCCAGCAAGGGCAAGCTTAGGGTCAAGTTGCCCAGAAGGGTCGACAACAATCCAGATAAAAGAAGCCAAAAGGCCTTAGAGCTCAACCAGCTCCACAGAAACAGCCCCCTTAAGGGCTTTGACTCCTTCATAGAGAACTTAGCCTTCGTGCCTCTGAAGGGGCCAGAACCCCTAAACATTCTGGGCAGGTTGTGTCATTTTGCCAACAGATGGCACCAAATAACAGAAAACTGGACTCTGTCCATTGTCGGAGAGGGGTACAAGCTTCATTTTCACAGTATGCCCCCTCCTACAATCGTAAGACAGTTCAGTTCCCAAATCTCTACAGGCAATATACTGGTTCAAGAGGTCTCAACACTCCTTGCTCAAGGAGCAATAGAGGAAGTGCCCATTCTTCAGCAGGTTGCAGGGTTCTACTCCCCCTATTTTCTTATTCCAAAGAAAACAGGAGGATACAGACCCATTCTAGACCTCAGAGAATTGAACAAATATATTTTCCGAGAAAAGTTCAAAATGATTTCTCTGGGAACTCTTCTGCCATACCTTCAAAGTCAGGATTGGCTTTGTTCTCTAGATCTAAAGGATGCATATCCTCACATTCTGATCCATCCAGATCACAGGAAATTCTTACGATTCCTTTTCAAGGGAAAACATTTCCAATACAGGGTTCTTCCCTTTGGTCTGGCTTTGGCACCAAGAGTATTCATGAAATGCATGGCAGTAGTAGCTGCATTTCTGCGAACCCTGGGGATATTCGTCTTCCCTTACTTGGACGACTGGCTCATTTGAGCCCCCACTGTTCCAGAAGCCAGATCTGCACTGTCTCGCACAGTGCGAATCCTTCAATACTTGACGGACTGGAAAGGGGGGCTGTTACTTCTGGAGAGAAATCTGAAATTGTGAGTATATACTTCTGGGAATTTTTCTGAAAGGAATTGTTTTTCTTTTAAAGCTAATTAATCTGTGAACCCACTATTTTTTTTGTTAAATCAGTCAGGGCCTAGTAGCAACAGTTTAAGATTCAATTTAAAAACACAGAAGAGAACTTTCTGGTTACCTTTCATACCCAGTAGACAGCTGTAGTTTAAATTTCATAGTCACTCAGGGCCTAGCATCAGCAAAGTACTTTTAGTTTCAAATTAAAACACAGAAGAGAGCTTTCTGGTTAAATTTAGAATCCAGCAGAGAGCTTGTAGTTTAAATTTCATAATAGGTTAGAGCCTAGTAGCAGCAAAGAGCTATAATTTAAATCAAATCAGAATATAGTTTTCCTCAGCAGCACAGGACAAGGTACTGTGTAGCAGCCCTTTTTTAATAAGTGTTATATCCCTCCCTCCCTCCCCACACCCACCCTCCCCTGGGAATTTCACAGCTTTATAGGTACTTGCACAACTTAAAAGACAGGAGGTGCTCTCAGGTGAAGCTCATTACCCAAATCAGTCATACACCAAGGACCTGAGATTAATTAAGCTTCAGGTGAACAAGGTATATTAAACTTCTTAGGTACAGTTTTAGTGGTATAAATATCCATTGCACCCTTTAGTACATATAGAACTTAAAGATCTAAACACAAACTTAAAACTAAGATGCAGACAGCAGTCCAGCAGCGGGATGTGGGCTTTCCAGTCTTTTGCATTGAGTGTCACATGTATGATTTTCTCCCAGCTGGTGAGAGGTCTTACGTGTGCACTAGGTGCAAGGAGCTCTCTGCTCTCAGGGAACAAGTCCGTTCTCTAGAGGCTAGAGTAGCAGACTTGGAAAACATAAGACAGACAGAGAGGTACATAGACGAGACCTACAGGGATATAGTCCTGAAGTCCCACCTCCAGTCTGGCAGCATCCCTGTTGCCATGGAGGAGAGAGGTCACGTGACAGGAGAGCATCACCCTGGTGTGGCAGGAAGTGATCCTGTAACTAGGACCTGTCCTCCAGGTGATGTAAACCCCTCTCGCACCGAGGAGGTTTCTCCAGGGCCAAGTGCCCATGCGGGAAGGGTTAGGACAGCAGTTATAGTTGGTGATTCGATCATTAGGCATGTAGATAGCTGGGTGGCTGGTGGACGTGAGGATCGCCTGGTAACATGCCTGCCTGGTGCGAAGGTTGCGGACCTCACACGCCACCTAGATAAGGTCTTAGATAGTGCTGGGGAGGAGTCTGCTGTCTTGGTACATGTTGGTACCAATGACATAGGAAAATGTGGTAGGGAGGTTCTGGAAGCTAAATTTAGGCTTTTAGGTAGGAAGTTGAAATCCAGAACTTCCAGGGTAGCGTTCTCCGAAATGCTTCCCGTTCCACGCGCAGGACCCAATAGGCAGGCAGAGCTCCGGAGTCTCAATGCGTGGATGAGACAATGGTGCAGAGATGAGGGGTTCGGATTTGTTAGGAACTGGGGAACATTCTGGGGAAAGGAGGGGCTCTTCCGAAGGGATGGGCTTCACCTTAACCGGGATGGAACCAGGCTGCTGGCATTAACCTTTAAAAAGGAGATAGAGCAGCTTTTAAACTAGATAATAGGGGAAAGCCGACAGTCGCCCAAGAGCGCATGGTTCGGAAGAATGTATCCTTGAAGGATACTACAAAAAGCAGAGAGGTTCCAAAAAAGAGTAAAGTAGCCCAAATGCCCTCGAGTATGGAGCAGACAGAACTTAAAGATCCCAAATTACCCATGTCTACCAATAGCCAAATTAATATGAATAAAATACAGTCTCTAAAATGCTTGTATGCAAATGCTAGAAGTCTACAAAACAAGATGGGAGAGTTAGAATATATAGCACTAAACGAGAGGTTAGATATGATTGGAATATCAGAGACATGGTGGAAGGAGGACAACCAGTGGGACACTGTGATACCTGGGTACAAACTATATCGAAATGATAGAGCTGATCAAATTGGTGGAGGGGTTGCGCTCTATGTTAGAGAGGGCATTGAGTCAGAAAGGATTAAAGTTTTGCAAGAAACAAAATTTGCTGTAGAATCTCTATGGATTGAAATTCCATGTAAAAAGGGGAAGGCGATGGCAGTGGGGGTGTACTATCGTCCGCCTGGCCAGAATGAACAAATGGATGATGAAATGCTCAAAGAAATCAAGGAAGCTAGCAAAAGTTACAGTGCAGTAATAATGGGTGATTTCAATTACCCCGGCATCGACTGGGTCAGTGTCACAACAGGACATGCTAGGGAGATAAAGTTCCTAGATGAAATAAATGACTGCTTCTTGGAGCAGCTGGTTCATGAACCGACCAGAGGGGAAGCAATATTAGACCTAGTCCTTAGTGGAACACCAGATGTAGTGCAAGAGATAAGGGTGTTGGGGCCACTTGGCAATAGTGATCATAGCATGATCGCCTTTGATTTAATTAGTGGAGGAGGGATAGTAAGGAAATCCACAGTACTACCCTTTAACTTTCGAAAGGGAGACTATGATAGAATGAGGAAAACAGTTAAGAAAAAACTAAAAGGAGCAGTTGCAAAGGTTAAAGACGTACATCAAGCTTGGGTGTTGTTGAAAAATACTATCTTGGAAGCCCAGACCAGCTGTATTCCACGCTTTAAGAAAAGTGGAAGGAAGTCCAAAAAATTGCCAGCATGGTTTAAAGCTGAGGTCAGAGAGGCTGTTGTTGCCAAAAAAGCATCTTTCAAGAAATGGAAAAAAGAGCCAAATGATGAAACCTGGAAACAGCACAAGCACTGGCAAATCAAATGCAAGGCATTGATAAGGCAGGCAAAGAGAATTTGAGAAGAAGCTTGCTGCGGAAGCAAAAACGCGAAATAAAGACCTTTTCAAGTACATTCGTAGCAAAAAACCCGTGAGAGAGTCAGTTGGTCCATTAGATGATAAAGGGGTTAAAGGAGCACTAAGAGGCGACAAGGCGATAGCGGAGACTGAATGAATTCTTTGCTTCGGTCTTTACTGAGGAAGATGTAGGGATGTTACCCACGACTGAAGTGGTATTTAAAGGTGTGGAAGAATTGAAGGAAATATCGATACATCGGGAAGATGTCCTACAACTATTAGATAAACTGAAGAGTAGCAAATCACCTGGGCCGGATGGTATACATCCAAGGGTGTTGAAAGAACTGAAATTTGAGATTGCAGACCTGCTATCAGTAATCTGTGAACTATCATTAAAATCATCTCTAATACCTGAGGATTGGAGGATCGCCAATGTAACACCAATTTTTAAAAAGGGTTCGAGGGGTGATCCGGGAAACTACAGACCGGTGAGCCTGACATCAGTACCGGGAAAAATGGTAGAAACCATCATAAAGAATAAAATTACTCAGCATATAGATAGTCATGACCTAATGGGAGACAGCCAACATGGCTTTAGACAAGGAAGATCTTGTCTTACTAATCTGTTATGTTTTTTGAAGGAGTGAATAAACAGGTGGACAAAGGTGAGTCGGTTGATATTGTGTATCTGGACTTTCAGAAAGCCTTTGACAAGGTCCCTCATGAGAGACTTTTGGCAAAACTAAAGAGTCATGGGATAGGAGGCAGTGTACTACTGTGGATCAGGAACTGGTTAAAAGATAGAAAGCAGAGGGTAGGGCTAAATGGCCAATTTTCCCAATGGAGAAAGGTGAATAGTGGTGTACCCCAGGGATCTGTGCTGGGTCCGCTGCTTTTTGACATATTCATAAATGACCTGGAAAGTGGAATAACGAGTGAGGTTATCAAATTTGCTGATGACACAAAACTATTTAAAGTTGTTAAAACCCAGGAGGATTGTGGAAAATTGCAAGAGGATCTTGATAAATTGGAAGACTGGGCATCAAAATGGCAGATGAAATTTAATGTGGAGAAGTGCAAGGTTATGCACCTAGGGAAGAACAACCCAAACTATGGTTACACGATGCAAGGTTCCACATTAGGAACCACCACCCAAGAAAAAGATTTAGGCGTCCTTGTGGATACCATGTTAAAACCCTCGGCCCAGTGTGCAGCGGCGGCCAAGAGAGCAAATAGAATGCTAGGTATGATAAGGAAAGGAATGGAAAATAAAACAAAAGATATTATAATGCCTCTATATCGTTCCATGGTGAGACCGCACCTTGAATATTGTGTGCAATTCTGGTCGCCATATCTTAAAAAGGATATAGCAATTTTAGAAAAGGTTCAGAGAAGAGCCACCAAAATGGTAAAGGGGATGGAAGGCTACTCCTATGAAGAAAGGCTAAAAAGGTTGGGGCTCTTTAACCTGGAAAAGAGACGGCTGAGGGGAGATATGATAGAAGTCTATAAATTAATGAACGGAGTGGAACGGGTAAACGTAGATCGATTGTTTACCTTATCAGAATATAGAAAGACTAGGGGACATGCAATGAAGCTACAGGGTAAACTATTTAAGACTAATAAAAGAAAATATTTTTTCACTCAACGTGTAATCAAACTCTGGAATTTGTTACCGGAGGATGTAGTAAAGGCTGTTAGTGTAGCTGGGTTTAAAAAAGGTTTGGACAAGTTCCTGGAGGAAAGGTCCATAAACCATTATTAAGAAGGGACCCAGGATATCAATGCTTGAACCAATACAAGCATTGTGGAACCTGTGTCCCTTGGGGAAACTGCTAGGTACGTATGACCTAGATTGGCCACTGTTGGAAACAGAATACTGGGCTTGATGGACCTTGGTCTGACCCAGTATGGCATATCTTATGTTCTTATGTTCTTATATTGGGATTGGTCATAAACCTCCCAAAATCCCAACTTGCTCCGTCTCAGTCCCTAGAGCTCATAGGAGCCCGTCTAGATACCAGACAGTCAAGGGCTTTTCTCTCACAAACCCGCTGTCTTCGTATAATGCAGCTAGCTTCTCAAGCAGCGGTGAAGTCCTCCCTAACTGCTCGAGAACTACTACAACTTTTGGGACATATGGCATCCACAGTTCATGTAATCCCATATGCTCACCTCCACATGCGAGCAGCCCAGCAGACCCTGTCCACACAGTGGACACAGGCCACAGGACGTCTGTCGGACAAGATATCAAACTCACAACGACTGATCTTGTCCCTACAATGGTGACAGTCACTGGAAAATCTTCTAGTGGGGTCTCCTTTCCAGGCCACCCTAACAGATGCATCACAGGTGGGATGGGGAGCACACCTGCATCATCTCTCTACTCAGGGTACCTGGACTCCACAGGAGGCTTGTCTTCACATAAACCTCCTGGAACTCGTAGCAATCTATCTAGCTCTTCGAGTATTCCATGCCCAGCTCAGCTACAAGACAGTCCTAGTCCAAACAGACAATCAAGTAGCTATGTTCTATGTGAACAAGCAGGGCGGAACAGGCTCTCTATCGTTATGCAACGAAGCTATGGGCCCTCGCCAGAGAGCATCAAATTCACCACCTCGTGGTATATCTTCCAGGCATTCGAAACCTTTGGGTAGACAAACTCAGCTGAGTACTGCTGCCTCACGAATGGTCTCTCCACCTTGACCAGGTGGCCAAGATATTTTAGATCTGGGGAACCCTAGACATAGACCTATTTGCAAGTCCACTGAATGCCAAACTTTCCCGGTTCTGTTCCAGGATTCCTGCTCAAAATTGCCAGGCAAGGGACGCCTTCCTTCACTGAGGTTACGACTTCCTCTATGCTTTCCCACCTATTCCCCTCATCCCCAAAACACTCTTCAAGCTTCAGAGAGACAGGGGTCGTATGATCCTCATAGCGCTATGGTGGCCACGCCAAACGTGGTATCCCCTGCTTCTACTTCTCTTTCAAACTGCACCTCTGGAGTTAGGCTATGCTCCAGATCTCCTCTCCCAAGAGAACGGGATGCTGTGGCACCCGAATCCCCAGTCCCTGCATCTCAGGGCCTGATTGCTGAAAGCTTAGACCTTCAGGATCTTAACCTTTCCCAACAGGTAAAGGATATCCTTCAGGCTTCTAGAAAACCTTCCACAAGACGCTCTTACACCTTCAAGTGGAAACATTTTACTATATGGTGTTCACAGAAGGGGTTAAACCCCCTTATGATACCTTTGGAATCGATACTAGAGTATCTACTTCATCTATCAAATTCTGGTCTAAAGACCAATTCAGTAAGAGTCCATCTTAGTGCAATTGCAACTTCCTATAAGCCTCTGAATGGACAACCAATTTCCTCTCATCCACTCATAACAAGATTTATGAGAGGTCTTCTATTAACAAAGCCTCCCATCAGGCCACCACCGGTGGCATGGGATTTAAGCCTAGTTCTCGGGCAGCTCATGAAACCGCCTTTTGAACCTTTAGCCACTATAACCCTAAAGCTTTTGTCCTGGAAGGTCATCTTCCTAATTGCAATCACCTCTGCACTTCGCATTAGTGAATTGCAAGCTTTAGTGGCTGATCCTCCTTATACTAGGTTTCACTATGATAAGGTTGTTCTTAGAACTCATCCACACTTTATGCCAAAGGTGGTTTCGCCTTTTCATTTAAATCAATCAATTTATCTTTCTGTATTCTTTCCGAGACCTCATGCCTCTAATGCAGAAAGGAACCTTCACTCTGTGCCTCTATGGCTAACCTTCACTCTGTGTCTATTGATGACATTTGTCGAGCAGCCACCTGGGCTTTGGTACACACCTTTACAGCCCACTACTGCCTAGATAAAGCCTCCCGTCGGGATGCCTTCTTTGGCCAAGCTGTTCTTCAAAATCTCTTCCAGACCTAATTCAACTCCTACCCATCAACCCTGGTGGGATGCCAGAGATCCATGGGAGGAATCGTAGCCCACCTCACAATAGGTGGCAGCTTCCTGGGGCTATCTCCCTGGCATCTTCAGCTAGGGGAGTCCCCATATGTGAAGACTACATTCCTGCTTGTTCCTGGAGATAGCGTAGTTACTCACCTGTAACAAGTGATCTCCGGGAACAGCAGGAATTTAGTCTTCACAACCCACCCACCTCCCCTAGGAGTTCTCTCTATCTCTGTATCTTTCCTCTCTCCCTCTATCCTTTCACTCAGCTACAAACTTAACTGAAGAGGGACAGTTGGAAAGGCGGGAAGGCAGCGCACATGTGCTGAGGGATGCTCCCAAAAGCGTTCCTATTGGACGCTGGGGAGCGTTCCCGCGCAGGCTCCGTCGGTACCGACGATACCCATATGTGAAGACTAAATTCCTGCTGTTCCCGGAGATCACCTGTTACAGGTGAGTAACCACACTTTATTTGTTCAGTAATACTCTTTAAATAATTAAATGTCTGTATCATATCTCCCCTGTCCCCCCTCTCCTCAAGCGTGTACATATTTAGGTCTTCAAGTCTTTTCTCATATGTCTTCTGGCGCAGGCTCCAAATCATTTTGGTCTCCTTCCTCTGATCCGTTTCCAGTCTTTTTATATCCTTTGTTTGTGATGGTTTCCAAAACTGAACACAGTATTCCAAGTGAGGCTCCACTAGCGACTTGTACAGTGGCATTAGTACCTCCTCCTTTCTGCTGGTAATTCCTTTCTATATACAACCTAGCATCCTTCTGGCTTTGACCACTGCCTTGTCACACTGTTTTGCCACCTTGAGATCCTCAGAAACAATCACTCCAGGGTCCTTCTCCTGGTCCGTGCACACCAACCTCTCGCCCCCTATCGCATACAATTCCCTTGATTTCTGCATCCCAAGTGCATGACACTGCACTTCTTCACATTAAATCTTAACTGCCAAGCATTAGACCATTCTTCCAGCTTTTGTAGATCTTTCCTCATGTTATCCACTCCCTCAGGGGAGTCCACTCTGTGGCAAATTTTCATGTTATCTGCAAAAAGACTGACTTTTCCTTCAGTCCTTCAGCAATATCACTCACAAATACATTAAACAGTACTGGTCCCAGGACCGATCCTTGGGGCACGCCGCTGATCGCCTTCCGTTTACCATCACCTTCATTTGTCTATCAATCAACCGATTTCTGATCCAGTTCACCACTTGGGACCCATCCGCAGGCTGTTCAGTAAATTGATAAGCCTCCTGTAAGGAACAGTATCAAAGGCTTTGCTGAAATCTACGTAGATCACATCCATTGCATGCCCTTGATCTAGTTCTCTGGTCACCCAGTCAAAGAACTCAATCAAGTTTGTTTGGCATGATTGTCCTTAGATAAAACCATGTTGCCTTGGATCATGCAACCTATCGTTTTCGAGAGAGTCCACTATTCTCTCTTTCAGGAGCACCTCCATTACGTTTCCCATCCCCGAGGTAAAGCTTACTGGCCTGTAGTTTGTCACTTCTACCCTATTACCACTTATGTGAAGAGGTACCTCAAAAGTCGTCCTCCAGTTCTGTGGAACTTCTCCTGTCTTCAAGAATCTATTAAAAACATCCTTTAAAGGCCCTGCAAGAACCTCTCTGAGTCTTTCAATATCCTGGGATGTATCCCATCCAGTCCCATGGCCTTGTCCTCTTTCAGCTTTGCAAGCTGTTCAAACACATCTTCTGTGAACGGTGTAGTATGTAATATATTTCCATTTGTATATTTGTCAATCACAGGTGGTCCTTCTCCAGGATTTTCTTTAGTAAAAACAGAACAGAAGTATTTGTTTAACATTTTTTCTTTTTAAATGTTACTTTCCACAAGTGCATTCTCGGCATTTTTGAGTCTTGCGATGCTACCTCTGATCTTCCTCTTCTCCCAAATATACTTGAAAATAGTTTTGTCTCCACGCTTTAGATCTTTAGCCATCTGTTCTTCTGCCTTTGATTTTGCTATCCTTATTTCTCTTTTTGTCTCTTTTAGCTTTATCCTGTATTCTGTTCTGTTTTCCTCTGTTTGTGAACTTCTGAATTTTGTGAAAGCTGTATTTTTTGTCTTAGTTTGTGCAGCTATTTCTTTGGAGAACCAGATAGGTTTCCTTTTCCTCTTGTTTTTATTTACTTTCCTCACGAAACAACAAAAGTAGAGCACAGGTACCTGCAGTGTACTACTAGGAAACAAAGGGAGCCGGCATAGATGTATTTATCATTTATCCGTTTTTGAGATTTGTTTTCTTAACTATTTTTTTATGTTTTTATTGTACCTTTGAGGTTTGTTTCCCCCTGAAAAAGGCCTTGTTGGCCAAAACGCATTGGGCCATAATAAAGACCTGTTTTGATTGTCAGTTTGTGTACCAGTTCCCTTTGTTTCCTTTATTTCCATACATATGTTTCTGTTGCCCCTTTTATTGCCTCCTTTTAGTTTAGCCCACTGCAATTCCACTTCCCTTACCTCCTCCCACCCTGCCAATTCCTCCTTCAAGCACTTGGCCATTTTACTGAAGTCAGCATTTTTGACGTCTAGGACTTTGAGTTTGCTGTGATTGGACTCTGCCTTTATCTCAAACCACACCATGTGATGATCATTGCTGCTCGCATGGGCACCCACCCAGACATTCGACACACTTTCTCAGTTAGTGAATACTAAATCCAGCATCAAACTTTCCCTGTTTGGTTTCATCACCATTTGTCTTAGCAATGCATCTTGGAAGGCATCCACAATTTTTTTTTCCAGATTTGCAGAAGAAATACTCCAATCCACATTGGGTAGATTATAGTCACCCAATATGATCACGTCCCCCTTCATGGCCACCTTTGCAATATCAGTAATCAAGTCGCTATCCATTTCTTTGGTTTGAGTTGGAGGCTTGTAGACTACACCAGTATGGATGATATGCCATCTTCTTTTTCCAACACAATAGACAGTGCTGCTTCTTTTCCCACGTCCCCTGCATTTCAGCAGCTTTAATATTGGTTTTGCCATATAGGACTGCTACTCCTCCTCTTCTGCCTTCTCTATCTCTTCTAAATAAATCATAGCCAGCTATGGCTATTTCTCCAAGAACAAGCAGGAAGTCAGTCCTCACATATGGGTGACATCGGCACCGACGAAGCTCTCGCGGAAGCATCCCCCAGCTTTCAAAAAATGCCTTTGGGAGATGCCACTACACATGCAAGTTTCTTCACCATGGATGCCTCCCTGCTTGGCTGGGGAGCCCACTGCGGAGATTTCCGCACCCAGGGCAACTGGTCACCGGACGAGAGCACCCAACAGATCAACCACCTGGAGCTCTGAGCCATACACATAGCCCTACAAGTTTTCTGTCACCACCTGCATCACCAGCCGGTGCTGGTCCAGACAGACAACCAGGTGGTGATGTTCTATGTGAACAAACAGATGGGCACGGGGTCTCCGTACCCTTTGTCAGGAGGCATTGGTCCTCTGTTCGTATGCAATTCAACATCCCATTCATGTGACTCATTAAAACATGCTTCCTCCTGCGGGCAGTGTACCTGCAGGTCAAGACAACCTTCTGGCCGACAGGCTGAGCAGAGTCCTCCAGCTGCATGTGTGGCAGATGGACCCCAGGGTAGCCAGTTGGCTCTTCCAGCTCTGGGGGGAACCTGTGATGGGCCTGTTCGCCAGCCATAGACAACTTTGTGGCCCTGCTTCTGTTCCCGGCAGGCCCACCCCTCCAGGGTGGCAGCAGACACTTTCCTTATCTCATGGTTGGAAGACATCATGTACGATGACCCTCCTATGCTGCTGATTGCCAAGACCTTGTTTAGGACCCTCCGTGACAGGGCTTCGCTCATCCTGATAGCTCCTTGGTGGTCCATGCAACCATGGTTCCTGTTGCTCCTCCAGTTGACTGTGGAGACCCCCATTCCCTTGGGGACTGCCCCAGGATTCCTATCCCAGGAGTGGGGTGCTCTCCTGCATCCCAAACTGGGGTCCATGTTGCTGACAGCATGGCTGCTGAGAGGGTGACTCTGGCCCCTTTCAACCTTCAGGTTGAGGTGAAGACATTCTGCTGGCCTCTCGCAAGGCATCTACCAGAAAGGCTTACGCCCTCAAATGGCACAGGTTCTCAGTTTGGTGCACCGAACACAGGGCTGACCCTTTCTCCTGCCCGGTGGCACTGGTGTTTAAAGTACCTTTTCCACCTCTCTCAATTCGGGCTCAAGTCTAACTCCATCCAATTGCACCTTAGTGCCCTGGCGGCGCACCACCATCCGATGGATGGTAAGCCCCTCTCGGTCCAACCTTTGGTGACCCGTTTTCTTCGGGGCCTGCTCTTATTGAAGCCTCTGGTTCGCCCTCTGGCAACCGAATGGGACCTCAACATAGTTTTGGGGCAGCTCACTTGCCCGCCCTTCGAGCCTCTGTCTACCTGTCACCTTCGCTACCTCTCTTGGAAGGTGGCTTTCCTGGTCACGCTTACCTCCGCTCGCAGAGTTAGCAAGCTTCAGGCCCTTGTGGCAGAGGCGCCCTATACCAGGTTCTACAAGAACAGAGTGGTGCTTCACATGCACCACAAATTCTTGCCGAAGGTGGTGTCACCCTTCCATCTCAACCACGAAGTGGTGCTCCCTACCTTCTTTCCAAGACCTCACTCCAGTCAGGCAGAGATGGTTTTTCACACCTTGGACTGTAAGAGGGCTTTGTTCTCCTATATCCAGTATGCTTAGGGCCACCGCAAAGCTTCTCAGCTTTTCATCTCCCACAACCCCAATAAGCTGGGGGAGGTGGTGACCAAGCATACGCTGTCCACATGGGTGGCGGACTGTATCACCCTCGCTTATGAGCAGGCGAGGCTCCCGCTGGAAGGCCGTGTCACAGCACATCGTGTCGGGGCCATGGGGGACTCGGTGGCAAACTTGCGCTCTGTCCTAATGGTGTACATCTGCCAAGCCACCACCTGGTCTTCAGTCCATACCTTTGCAGCCCATTGCTTCCTGGAAAGAGAGTCCCGATAGGACAGTGCCTTTTGGCCAGGCTGTGCTCCGTACCTTTTCAGGATTTAGGCAACTCCTACCCTCCGACCCTTCTGTGTTCAGGCTACCGGAGTGCTGGTTTCATCGGACACAGGGGTCCTACTGTGGTCTGTGTACACGGACTATATTGCTGCTGCTTGTGGCTTCCTGTGAGGGAGCGCCTATTTTTGCTATGGACTTTCGGTAGCCTGGAGCTAGGGAGTCCCATATGTGAGGACTGACATCCTGCTTATTCCCGGAGAAAGTGTAATTACTCACCCATAACAGGTGATCTCCAGGAACAAGCAGGAATGAGTCTTCACATATGGGTATCGTCGGTACCAACGGAGCCTGCGCGGGAATGCTCCCCAGCGTCCTGAAAGAAAGCTTTTGGGAGCATCCCACAGCGCCTGCGCGCTGCCTTCCCGCCTTTCCTAACTGCCTCTCTCCAGTTCTTCTTTTCCGCGGAGCCAGCAGGTCGTGTTTCCTGTCACCGCTGAAGAATTTTCTTATTTTCTTTTATTTTTCTTTAGTCGCGTGTCTGCCTTCTCGATTCCGCACTGGTACCACCGGTTCTTTTTCTTTCTTTAAAAAAAAAACAAAAAACTTCTACTTTTTTCAGTGCATTTTTCTTCTGGGGCCTTAGGCCTACAGAGAGATTTTTCCCTCATGGAAAAACCCGCCTCCGGGTTTAAAAAATGCACAAAGTGCAGTAGCACTATTTCTGTCACCGACACCCATGACTGGTGTCTAAAATGTTTAGGTCCTGACCACTCCATTGCGGATTGTGAGTCCTGTTCCATGATGTCCAAAAGAGGGTTACAGAATCGGGCAGCTAAGCTCAGTACCCTGTTTCCCTCCGATGCAGCTTCCGTGGCATCGACGTCTTCCAGGGCTGCTTCTTCATCCCATGGATCTCAGGTAACCAAACTTAAATCTGGCCGGTCCTCAAAGAGTTCATCTCCCTCTAAGTATCGAGATGCCCCTGGGCTTACTCTTGAGGATACCACACCGGCAAAATTACCCCGGCGGGAGGCTCCGGCTTCCAAAGCACTACCTTGGCCTCGACTGATCACCTGTTGCAATGTTCTGGGGTACCGGCAGTTTCTACCGGTACCGATATCCAGACATTGGTGGCGTCAATGGATCAGAATATTCTGAAGATGCAGCGTGCCATCACAGCATTCATTCAAGCTGCAACACCTACGGTACCGCAACAAACCCCGTTGTCGGTACCCGTACCGATTCCGGTACAGGATCCGATTCCGGTTCTGATACCAGTACCGCTTGCATCGACATCAGCATTGATGGCAACGGTACACTATCCAGTGATGCCTATCAGTACCGGCCCGGTACCGATTACTCCCGATGTCGATACCTCCCGGTACGCGTATCGGGCTCTACGAGAGCATCCAGACAGTCGATACTTCGATTCTTCTGAAGACTCTGACTCTTCAGAGGCCTCAATTGAAGCATCAGGGATCCTTACTCAGGAACCCTCTTCTCCAAAAAGGAGAATGTCTCCTCCTGAAGACTTGTCTTTTCAGGACTTTATTAGGGAGGTGGCCAAAGGCCTGTCCATCTCAGTGACCTCTGAGACTGAACCTAGAGCCAAAAAATTAGATATCCTACAATATCCTAAGGCTCCTAAAGAGGCAGCCACCTTACCCAATACATGAGATTCTTTATGAACACATGTTGGGCATATGGGAGACTCCTCTTTCCACCTCCCCTCATTCCACCTCCCCTCATTCCAGAAGGTTGGACACCATGTATCGTGTTCCTCCTTGTCCTGGGTTTCATAAGACTCAGCTTCCTCACCACTCCATTGTGGTAGAGTCTGCTATGAAAAAGATCAAGAGTACAAAAAGGCACTCCTCTGCTCCTCCAGGAAGAGAATGCAGAACCCTAGATGCCTTTTGGCAGGAAAATCTTCCAGGCCAGTATGCTTGTAGCCAGAATCAACTCCTATAGTCTCTATATGGGGATGTTTCTAAAAAGTTACAGATCTGCAAACCTTATCTCCCTTTATGTCAGAAGATAAGAGAGAAGAATATATCACCTGGCTTAAACAGGCACAGGATGTATCCAAGTTTTCCAACCGTGCAGCCTTTGACTCTTTTGAGGGGGTCAGTAGAGCCTCGGCTATTGCCATAGGTGCACGCAGAGTTGCTTGGTTGCAAGCCTCTGATTTGGAATCCTGGGTACAGGATGGTCTAGGTAACCTTCCCTGTACAGGCGAAAACCTGTTTGGCAAAGATTGGCAAGCAAAGGCCAACCAGATGGATGCTGAAAATTCTGCTTTAGATAGACTTTCAAAGTCTACTACTGCTCCTTTCAAAAAGAGGTTGTTCAAAAAGGGATCTTTCCCAAAGAAAGGGAAATTTTCTTCTTATGGTCAGGCCTCTTCTCAAGGTCGTTTTGCTACTAAGAGGCAGCAACAACCAAAACAGGCCAAGCCTCAGGCTGCGAGGACTGCTACGGCCCAACAGCCTCAGCCTCCTCAGGGCCTTTGACTTTCCACTAGAGAACTTAGCCTTTCTGGCTCTAGAACATCCAGAGCCCCTCACCATCCCAGGAAGGTTAGCTCACTTTGCTCCCAGATGGGAACAAATCACAGCAGAGCAGTGGACCCTCTCCATCATAAGGGAAGGGTACAAACTTCATTTCTTAAACCTTCCTCCTCACACCATGGTGAAACAGTTCAATTCTCCAACATCTCTCCTCAACCTTCTAGGTCAGGAGATTGCTACCCTTCTTGCCCAAGGGGCAATAGAAGAAGTACCCCTTCTTCAACAGGGCTCAGGGTTCTACTCCCCCTATTTTCTCTCAGAACTCTCCTTCCATACCTCCAGAGTCAGGGACTGGCTTTGTTCTCTAGATCTCAAGGATGCGTACACCCATGTTCTCATCCATCCAACACACAGAAGATTCCTTCGGTTCCTTTACCAAGGAAAGCACTACCAATACAAAGTGCTTCCTTTCGGTCTGGCCTCTGCTCCAAGAGTGTTCACAAAATGCATGGCAGTAGTAGCTGCATTCCTACGCACTCTAGGAATATTCGTATTCCCATATCTGGACGACTGGCTCATCCGAGCTCCATCCCAGTCAGAGGCCCAGACTTCTCTAGCCTGCACAAGGCGTGTTCTTCAGTATTTGGGACTGGTAATCAACATTCCAAAATCCCATCTTACCCCTACTCGGTCTCTAGAGTTCATAGGGGCCTTACTG
Source organism: Ichthyophis bannanicus (assembly GCA_033557465.1). Classification (NCBI taxonomy): domain Eukaryota; kingdom Metazoa; phylum Chordata; class Amphibia; order Gymnophiona; family Ichthyophiidae; genus Ichthyophis; species Ichthyophis bannanicus. The sequence continues at coordinate 550,043,534 of CM066036.1, forward strand.
GATACCACAACTGCAAGGGCCTATCTTCCCCAGGCCCGTTGCCTACGCTTGGTGCAGTTAGCCTCCCAGATTCAGTTAAAATCCCATTTAACTGCTCGAGAGATGTTGCAACTTTTAGGCCACATGGCATCCACGGTGCATGTGGTTCCCTATGCTCGCCTTCACATGAGAGCAACTCAGTGGACCCTATCCACCCAATGGACCCAGGCATCAGGTTGCCTGTCAGACAAAATCACCTTTTCATCACCTTTTCATCAAATATTTCCCAGAAAACACAATAACACAAGATCACTCAAATAGCACCATTCCCGTTCTTAACACGCCACCTCTGCTAACCCAATAACTTTTCACACCTCTCTCTCATACTATGAAAATTCTTTTAGGCTTTATCCCGTTCATATGTAAATAGCCAATGTGTTGTATTCATTGTAAATAATTTCCCCGGTTATCCAAGTTTTTGTTCCTTGTTCTATGTAAAAAACAGATAACATGTACCTTATCTGATGTTTTCTTGTTCTATGTAAACCGCGCTGATTATAAATAGAGCGGTATATAAAAGATGTTAAATAAATAAATAAATAAAATAAAATAGCAACCTCCAGTCGCCTATTTTCATCCCTCCACTGGTGGAAGTCCTCTCAGAATCTGTTGCTGGGGTCCCCCTTTCAACAGGTGTTACCCCAAGCAACCCTTACAACAGATGCCTCTCCAAAGGGTTGGGGGGCTCATCTACAAGATCTCTCGACCCAGGGCATCTGGTCTCCACAGGAGACATATCTTCATATCAACCTCTTAGAGCTCAGAGCAATCTTTCTGGCTCTCAGTCTTCCACACCCTGCTCAGCTACAAGACAGTCCTCATCCACACGGACAACCAGGTAGCTATGTTCTAAATGAACAAGCAGGGGGGAACTGGCTCTCTGTCGCTTTGCAACGAAGCTCTGAGATTGTGGGCCTTCGCCAGAGAGCATCAAATCCTCTCTCTCTCTTTGTCTCAGCTTTAAAACTCGAACTGGAGAGAGGCAGTTAGGAAAGGCGGGAAGGCAGCGCGCAGGCGCTATGGGATGCTCCCAAAAGCTTTCTTTCAGGATGCTGGGGAGCGTTCCCGCGCAGGCTCCTTCGATACCGACAATACCCATATGTGAAGACTTATTCCTGCTGTTCCCAGAGATCACCTGTTACAGGTAAGTAACTGTGCTTTCTCCTGTGATAGCAGGAATCAGTCCTCGCAACCCTTCCTCCTTCCCTTGGAGTAGCTCCTTTATCTTTTATTTTTGCTGTCTTTTAGCTATGTCATCTGACTGAGCAAGATGGCACCCTTGGGCGGGAAGGGGACCGTGCATGCATGGTGGCATCTACCAAAGACCTTTTTTGAAAGTTGGGGGGATGTTTGCACAAGGGCTCCGTTGGAACTGACCTCACCCATATGTGAGGACTGATTGCTGCTGTCCATGGAGAACACCTGTTACAGGTGAGTAACTGTGCAATCCCATTCATGTGGCTCCTTAAAACATGTTTTTGTAATGGCCACCATGTCCAAGTCCATTTCCACCATTAGGGCTTCCAGGTCAGGAACTTTGTTGGCTAGGCAGTGAGCATTTGTGCTCATTGCTTTCCGACATTTGTTGAATGGCATGCCTCTTCCCGCTTGACATTTGTGTGTGGGTTAATAGTATGGCTCTTTCCAATATTGTTTTTGCTGGGAGATGATGTCCTGGACTTTTCCTTCTCCATCCGTCACCCCCTTTCCCTAGTTTAAATGCCTGTTTACGTAATGCCTGAATTTTTCACTTGGGATCCTTTTCCCTGTGACAGAGATGTAGTCCATCCACACAGTATAGCCTCTTCCATTTATTTTCCCATTCGCCAGTGTATTTAAATCCTCCTTGTTTGCACCAGATTTGAAGCAATGTATTAAAGTTGATTATGTGTTGCAGCCTTTCTGCCCCCTTACCAAGAACAGGTAGAACTGTTGTTTTTTAATAACATAGTAATCACACTATATTGCTACTCCAGTTTGATATGTTACCATTGAAACTGTAGATGAGAGCAGAGAGAAGCAACTTGTTTGTCCAGTTTGCCTTGTTCTTGTTCACACCATCAAAGAGAGATCCCTGCTGCTTGCCATGTTTGTCTGCAAGATAGCTACTCTGTTGCACTATATTATACTGTCCTGGGAAGCTGAGCTTATAAGATCTCCTATTAGTTCACGCCTAGTGCTGCTGCTGCTGCTCTTACCACAGTGTTCCACAGTAATCCAAACATCTAAGAACACTACTACAAAAACACTTGTTTTCCTAGGTACCCTTTGTCTTTCCAGATGACTTCCCACAACCATCAGCCTGCTGCACTAATCAACACAAGGAGTTCATAACCTAGTTTTCTCTTCTCTGTCCACATCCCCTGTATAATCCTTTAACCCATCTGTGTAATACTATTTTTTTTTGTGTTTTGTTTCTTTCTCCGGGAACAAGCAAGAAGTCAGTCCTCACATATGGGTGACATCGGCACCAACAGAGCCCTTGCGGAAGCATCCCTCCAGCTTTCAAAGAAAGCCTTTGGGGGTTAAAGTCCCACCTGGGGACAGCAATCTCAGGCTGGAGGGACTGGGATTTCTAGTCCTATAGGCACTCCTTGTGGTCTTGGGCAAGCCACTTAACCCTCCATTGCCCATGTTCCCTGTAAGTATTAGCGTATGTGTCTCATATCCCCTCGTGTTAAATGTATCCCCCAATTGACCGCTTTGACCCGGTGAAAAGTGGGATATAAATACAGCTAAATAAATGCCACCACGCATACGTGATCCCCTTCCCGCTCAAGGATGCCATCTTGCTCAGTCTCCTTTTTTCCACAGAGCCCTTCAGACATTGTCTGACTTTCCCCTGGAAAAAGTATATATTTTGGTACCTGAGTTTCAAACTCGACTCCAGTCTTGCACCAGTACCTGTCCCGCTACCGTCCTCGGTGCTTCGGGTTCGGTTCATTTTTATAGTCTTCGTTCTTTTTATTTTTCTGGTGCCTTCGCGCCCTTTTTCCCCGCTGGCAGCCCAGAGAGTCTTTGACCTCGCAGGGGTACTTATTTCCCTCATGGCTACCAGTGGCTTTAAAAAAGTGTGATCGGTGCTCTAAGATAATGTCCTTAACCGACACACATGATTGCAGCCTCCATTGCCTTCGTGCCGGACCACGACCCAGCGGCCTGCGGTCTCTGAAAATGGATGTCCAGTAAGGCCCTGAAGAGGCTCCAGCAGCAGCATGATAAGTTCTTCGCTGAATCCCAGATGCCTCTGAAGGCCAAGGCCTTGTCTGAGGCCCTGACATCTCAGAAGTAGCTTTTGAAACCCGAGCGTCATCGTGGGTCCTCGGAGATTCGGTCTCCCTCGAGGGAACACAGGAAGAAGAAAACCTCGAAGGTGGTGTCTTTGGATGGTTCCGACCGGCCGGGAACCTCTCAAGCCCGATCCCGCAGTCCGAGGCACTCGTCCGAGGCGTTGGAAAAGGAGATACCTGCCATTGTCCCCCAGAAGGATCTGGTCGTGGACTAGCCTGGGTCTCCAGACACTATCCTCATCGAGGATTCCCCTTCGGGGGAGCCGGTGTCAGGCCCGAGTTCCTCGGGGCCCGCGCTGAAGGCTGCGGAGCCTTCTGGCCTCGAGTCCAGAATGGCGGACCTGGTGCGCAGTTTGTCTGCCTTCATTGCCAGCAGCAGGCACTGTTGTCCGGCACGTCCGGTTCATCCACTCCGACCACCGGGTATTCGACTTCCAAGACGTGCCTGGAGGCCGAGCTGATTCTCGGCCGAGGTCATGCTCGGCGTCCCGTTTGGGAGCTCAGTCATCCCTGGCCAGTCTACCGGTGAACGACCGCAGGGCTTCGGTGCCCTCAAAGCCCACAAGGCAGCCCGCCTACAAGTCGTAGTCTGAGTACTCCGAATGGGAGACGGAGGATGAGGAGTCTCCTGATACCCGTTGCCACCACAACATCCCTTTCAATTCCCCAGTCTCAGAACCTCAGAAGCAGTCTCCGCCGGGGGACATGGGCTTCTTGGACTTTAAGGACATGTCCAAGGCCCTGGTGTTCCCGACCAAGTCGGAGGATCCTCAGCGGACGAGCTGATCCTCCTCGGGAATCGCTCATGGTGTCCATGCCTCCCATCCTGGAACGGCTCATGCTCCGCATGTGGGAGACACCAGCGTTGGTGCCAGTGGTGAGCAAACAGCTCAACTCGATGTATCGGGTTCACCGGAGCCCGGGCTTCCAGAAGTCACAACTGCCGCACAGTTCCATGGTGGTAGAGTCTGCCATGCGTCGGCTGAAAGCCAGAAGATGCACTCCTCGGTGCCCCCCTGGCAGGGAGGCCCACATCTTGGATGCCCTCAGCAGGAAGTGCTACCAGGGCTCGATGCTCATCTGACGGGTCCAGGCTTACCAGCTATACGTGGGCATGTACTTTAGAGACTTGGCGAAGGAACTTGCCGGGTTCTCGACTGGTCTCTCCAAGGAATCTTTGCAGCAGTTCAGGAGCCTGTCCAAGGCTGTCCTTGAGTACTCCAAATTTATGTCTCAAGCAGTCTATAACGGGTTTGAGTCGGTGGCCCAGGTAGCCGAAGTGGACATTGGTGCACGCCACCAGGCTTGACTTCAGTCGTCCAACCTCGAACAGTGGGTTCAGGACAAACTGATTGGCGTCCCATGCCAAGGGGAGAACCTCTTCAGCAAACCAATGACCAACAAGGCTGCCGAGTTGGAGACCAAGTTCATGACGAGGACCAGGCTCTCAAAGAAGACCACTGCCCCTCCCCGACGGATGGGCTCGGGTAAAAGGCCCTTTTACCCGAGGAAGGGAGCTGCTTACTGAAACTACCCACCCTATCAGGCCTCCCCAGCTCCCCAACAGGGTAAGCAGGCCAAAGGACATGGGCATGGCCCGCATAAGCAGAAGGCTCCAAATCCCCAAGGCACCAGTTCTGGCCCAGCCAGGGGAGAGCTTTTGACTCCTTCAGCATAGCCCCTCTACCCCAAGGAGATCAGCAGCCCATAAGGGGGGGGCTATGCCCAGATGTGGGTGTCCATCACCATCGATTCCTGGGCTCTGAGGGTAGTCGAGGAGGGTTACCTTCTCCACCTGACTTGGACAGCTCCTCCTTATTTCCCAGGAGAGCCCCTCAGGTCTTCCCTCCACCAGGACCTTCTCCTGAAGGAGTTGGTAGGTCTTCTCGAGGACAAAGCAGTGGCCTAAGGCCCATCCTCAACCTGTGCAATCTCAACAAATTCCTGGTGAGGGAGAAGTTCAAGATGCTCTCCCTTGGAACATTGCTGCCATACCTCCAGCAGGGAGTTTGGCTATGCTCCTTAGACCTCAAGGATGCTTATACCCACATCCTTATCCACCCCAACCACAGGCAATACCTGCAGTTTGTGGTATGGGGCAAACACTTTCAATACTGGGTGCTTCCCTTCGGCCTAGCCTCTGCCCCGAGGGTCTTCACAAAATGTTTGGCAGTTGCGGCTGCCTACCTCAGGCTCCAAGGGGTCTTCGTGTTTCCCTACCTGGACGACTGGCTCATAAGGGGAGGCACGGCCTCCAAGTTGCAGCGGGCCACTGCACGCACCATCCAGGTTCTACAACACTTTTGGGCTTCGTCATAAATTACCCCAAGTCTCGCACCCTCCAGGCCAAGGCCTTCCTGCCCAAGGACCAGGCAGATCGACTCAGATCTCTGGCTCAAGACGTACAACACCATCTCTCGGTGCCTGCCCGGCACCTTCTGCATCTCCTCGGGCACATGGCCTCCACAGTTCGTCACCACAGACGCTCACCTCCTTATGGAAGGCAGCGCGCAGTGGTGTCTCCGGGACCAGTGGTCTCAAGCCACAGGCTGCCTCCGGGATAGGGTTGCAGTGACCTGCCAGTTAGCGGATTCCCTGGTCTGGTGGCAGTCGCTCCAACACCTAGAAGCGGGCATTCCCTTCCAGACTCCCAGCCACTCGAGGGTCATTACCACGGACGCCTCCCTGCTCAGCTGGGGAGCCCACTGTGGGACCCTCTGCACTCAGGGCACCTGGTCACCAGACGAGAGTGCCCAACAGATCAACCTCCTGGAGCTCCGAGCGATGCACCTCGCTCTGAGAGTTTTCTATCACCATCTGTGCCACCAGCCAGTCCTAGTCCAGACGGACAGCCATGTGACAATGTTCTACATAAACAAACAAGGGGGCACAGGGTCCTGTGTCCTTTGCCAGGAGGCACTGGGTCTCTGTTCGTACGAGATCCAACAGGGTATCTGCTAGGCCAGGACAATCTGCTGGCCAAGAGACTCAGCAGGGTTCTCCAGCCGCACGAGTGGCAGCTGGACCCCGGGATAGCCAGCTGACTTTTCCGGCTCTGGAGGAAACCCATGATGGACTTGTTTGCCAGTCCGGACAACTTTCAGTTGCCCTGCTTCTGTTCCCGGCAGGCCCACCCCTCCAGGGTGGCAGCGAATGCGTTTCTAATCTCGTGGTCGGAAGGCCTCATGTACGCCTTCCCTCCAACGCTGCTGATTGCCAAGACCTTGTTCAGGGCCCTCCACGACAGGTCCTCGCTTATCCTGATAGCTCCCAGGTGGCCCAGGCAGCTGTGGTTCCTGCTGCTGCTGCAGTTGGCAGTGGAGGCCCCCATCCCCTTGGGCACTGCCCCGGGACTCCTATCCCAGGAGGGGGGCTCTCTTCTACACCCCAATCTGGGGTCGCTCTCGTTGACAGCGTGGCTGCTGAGAGAGTGACTCTCGCCCCCTCAACCTTCCGGTTGAGATTGAAGACATTCTGCTAGCCTCTCACAAGGCCTCTACAAGGAATGTAGGTTCTCTGTTTGGTGCGCCAATCATGGGGCTGATCCCTTCTCCTGCCCGGTGGCTTTAGTGTTGCAGTATCTTTTCCATCTCTCCCAATCCGGGTCCCAGTCTTACTCTGTCCGAGTGCACCTTTGTGCCCTGATGGTAAGCCTCTCTCAGTCCAACCTTTGGTGACCCGCTTCCTTTGGGGCTTGCTCCAGTCAAAATCCCCGGTTTGCCCTCCAGCGACCGAATTGGACCTCAACGTGGTGTTGGGGCAGCTCACTCGCCCATCCTTCGAGCCTCTGGCTTCCTGCCACCTTCGCTATGGTTTTTCTGGTTGCAATTACTTCCGCTTGCAGGGTTAGCAAGCTCCAGGCCCTCGTGGCAGAGGCGCCCTACACCAGGTTCTACAAGAATAGGGTGGTGCTTCGTATGCACCCCAAGTTCCTGCCAAAGGTAGTGTCGCCCTTCCACCTTAACCAGGAAGTGGTGCTCCCTACCTTCTTCCCAAGACCTCACTCCAGTCGGGTGGACAGTCCTTCACTTATTGGACTGTAAGAGGGCCTTATCCTTCTACATCCAACGCACCCAAGGTCACCGCAAAGCTTCTCAGCTTTTCATCTCCTATGACCTCAGTAGGCTGAGGGAGGCAGTGACCAAGCATATGCTGTCCACTTGGGTGGCAGACTGTATTGCCTTTGCTTATGAGCAGGCGAAGCTTCTACTGGAAGGCTAGGGGACATGTAATGAAGCTACAGGGTAACCTATTTAAGACTAATAAGAGAGAATATTTTTTTACTCAACATGTAATCAAACTCTGGAATTTGTTACCGGAGGATTAAGCTGTAAGTGTAGCTGGGTTTAAAAAGGTTTGGACAAGTTCCTGGAGGAAAGGTCCATAAATCATTATTAAAAGGGACCTGGGATATCACTGCTTGACCCAATACAAGCATTGAGGAACCTGTGTCTTTTGGGGAGACTGCTAGGTACTTGTGACGTGGATTGGCCACTGTTGGAAACAGGATACTGGGCTTGATGGACCTTGGTCTGACCCAGTATGGCATATCTTATGTTCTTATCACGGTGCACCGTGTCTGGGCCATGGCAGCGTCGGTGGCAAACTAGTGCTCTGTCCTGATGGTGGACATCTGCCAGGCCGCCACCTGGTCCTCAGCCCATACTTCAGCTCACTACTGCCTGGAAAGAGAGTCTCAATGGGACAGTGCCTTCGGCCAGGCTGTGCTCGGTAACCTTTTCAGGGTCTAGGCAACTCCTACCCTCTGACCATACTGTGTTCAGGCTACCAGAGTGCTGGTTTCAGCAGACACAGGGGTCCTGCTGTAGTATGTGTACATGGACTAAAATTGCTGCTGCTTGCTCTTGTGGGAGCCCTGTTTTTGCTATGGGTTTTCGGTAGCCTGTAGCTGGGGAGTCCCATATTTGAGGTCTGACTTCCTGCTTGTTCCTGGAGAAAGCGTAGTTGCTCACCTGTAACAGGTGATCTCCAGGAACAAGTAGGAATGAGTCTTCACATATGGGTACGTCAGTACCGACGGAGTCTGCGCGGGAACGCTTCCCAGCGTCCAATCAAAGAGCTTTTGGAAGCATCCCACCACGCCTGCGTGCTGCCTTCCCGCCTTTCCCAACTGCCTCTCCTCAGTTTTCGTTTTCCGCGGAGCCGGCAGGACATCCTCCTGTCACCGCAGAAAATTCTTGTTTTATTTCTTTATTTTTCTTGTGGTCGCGGCTGTCTTCCCGACGCCACCGGTACCGCTGGTGTTTTCTTTTCTTTTCTTTTCTTGTAAAATCTTCCTTCTTCAAGGAATATTTTTCTTCATAGTGTCTCACGGTATCTTAGGCCTTTTAGGCCTCTTCTTTTTCCTTCATGGAACCGCCAGCCACTTTCTCCAAGAAATGTTCACACTGTGGCGGTACAACTTTATTTTTAGACCCTCGAAGTCGGTGTCTAACCTGCTTGGGTCCTGACAACAGTTTGGTGAGAAGAGGTCTTCAATATCGAGGTTCCCTCGATACACGGTTTCCCTCCAGCTTCGGGGCACCATCCCTTTCTTCTTCTACACAGCATCAGGTAACTCACAAACAGTCTGTTAAGACTAGCCAGCCCTCGAGTGGTAGGTCTCATGCACAGCATGTAGACTGCTCCGGCCTTGCCCTCGAGGGCCCACTGGCTTCAAAACCCCGGCGGGAGTCTTCGGTCTCCAAAGCGTTTGAGGGGTTTCAGGTTGTTCCTGGGGTTCACCCCTCACAAGAACATACCTGAGCCGTGTCTGGTGGTGGCATCCGCTTCGAGCGGTACCGATACCCCGACATCGGCACTGGTGTTGGATGAAACACTCCTCACCAGGGATGGTCATCTGGTGTCCTCGGTGCCTTCGGGACCGGTGGATACCCTCCAGATTGATCTTCCATTATCGGTACCAGCACCGATACTACCACCGACGTCGGTACCCTCCAGACGTGCATTGATAGCCTCGCTTCCTTCGATGCCGAGTCTGGAATCGATCTCCAGTCTGGAGGACTGGGTACCGACTCGCCTTGGTACCGGCTCTCGGCGGTACCGAAGGCTTGGTTCCGATGATTCGGATCCGCAACTCTCGGTTCCCTCGAGGCCCACTGAGTTGCCACTGGTTGACCTTCATTCACCAGTATTAGGCACGGTACCGAAGTCGGTGCCGCTGTCCTCCTTACCCTTACGGTTGGTGTCTTCCATGCTTTGTTCATCGATGCCCAGTTTAGACTCGCTCTCTAGTCTGGAAGTCTCTGTACCAATACACTTTGGTACCGACACCGATCGATACCGGTGGCTCGGTACCGAGGATAGCACCCGGAGGTTTTCGGTTACCTCGGTACCGATTGAACGGTCTCCGATGACTGCTCCGATGTCTTTGTCGGGTTCGACTCTGACATCGGTACCGGTATTGACATCGGTACCGGTATCCACAGTACCATCGTGGCCAACTCCTGCCATGCGTTTTTCAACAGGATTGCTCCCTTCTATGCCAAGCTTGGAGTCGATACCTGGCATGGACAATGTCGTAATGTCGGTCGCTGCTCCTGACAGCCAGTACTGGCGACCATCCTTTAAGCATTCCACACTGCTCTGTGCAGGATCTTCTATTCCTATATATCTGGATAGCTCTGTCGGTGCTCAGGCTAGTTCTTCAGATCTAACCTGTCCAAGGGAAATTCCTGTTGGGGAACCCTCTTTTCAGAGTTTCCTCCTGGATATAGCAAGAGCTATTCCTATCCCAGGACATGATCCTGTACAGGCCTCTCTTTCTACCAAAGCAAAGGAAAACATAATGCTTCCTTTGCATCATTCCTTGCAGGATCTCCTTCTAGGAATGTGGGAAACACCTTTAAGGGTACCCCCACCTTCCAGAGCAACTGATCTCTTATATCAGGTGCCCCCCTCTCCAGGGTTTCAAAAGACTCAACTTCCTCATCATTCCGTAGTTGTGGAATCAGCAATGAGGCGGATAAAGAGCAAGAAAAAGCACTCTTCTTATCCGCCAGGTCGTGAGTCTAAGACACTTGATGCCTTTGGACGTCAAATCTTCCAGACATCTATGCTTTCTGCAAGAATTCTCTCATATATTTTCTATATGAGTCTATCTCTTGAGGAGGTCACAAAGCAATTACATCTTTTGACTCCTTTCCTTCCAGAGTCCAAGAGTGCAGACTATTCTTCACTGCTCAAGCATCTCCAGAATATCTCTTGGTTTCTTACTCGTGCTTCCCTAGACTTTTTTGAGTCTGTTAGCAGGACTTCTGCTATAACTATAGGGGCACGACGTAGAGCCTGGCTCCAAGTTTCAGACTTGTTAAAATGGGCACAACACAGACTGGGACATACTCCTTGTACTGGAGACAATCTTTTCAATAAGGAGTCTTTACGTCAGGTTACTCAGTTCTCCACTGACTTACCTGTTCCTAGGGGCTGTTCTGCTCCTTCTTCTGTCCCAGTAGGTAGGAAATGTCCTGCCAAACTTTCTTCCCACAAGAGAAGAAGGTTTTATGCATCATCTGCCCATCATACAGATATTCCCAAACAGGGGAAACTTCATCCTGGTCTGCAGAGTTCAACCTCTCACCAGTCTCAGCAAACCCAGTAACCACAGGGTTTCTGATCAATCCATTACATGCTTGTGACTCTTGGGATTAGAATCTGCAGTTGCTTCTTTTCAATACAGACAATCCATTGCTGTCATTCTAAATCCTAAACATGGATCTCTTCCCAAAAGACATCCATTCGTCCTATGTTCTATGAGCTGTCAGGATGTTCATGCTTCTAGGTCACAGGATTTTCCTCTTTTCCTGCTAAGGAAAGAGGTCTATCCACTATCAAACGATAGTTTCCTGTGCCAGCATGTCTTTTTTCCTTCCTTAAACTTACTACTTTGTAAGTTTTCTTCAGCTCCATTTTCTTTACCCTCTTACCAGGTTTTTCCCCTGTAAGAACGGTATTGCTGCACTGGAGGGCTTTTTCTTCAGCCTCTCTAGTTTTCTTACTTTCCAGTGTGGAGTTCTCTTCTCTGAGTTGACTCCTCTTTTTAATCTTGCCTTGAAGCAGTTCATCAGACACATCCAGAGTTTTCTACTCTTGTTTTGTCTGTTCTTTCTGTTTTTAATCAGTACCATTCTTCTGCTGTCTGGCAAGCAGCTGCCAATGCAGGAGCCTTAATGTTTGGACCACTGGTACTTGTTCACCAGCAACCAGATTTGTCCTCCACTAACATTCTGTCTAGTCTTAGTAGTGACTCCAAGTCAGTACTGTCATCTGTCTTGGAAATTTTTTCACTACAAGCTTGTTGAATTATCTTTTCTTTCTGCCATCTTCATTCCCCTGGGTTTGGCAGCATAGTTGACATAGGTACTGGCTCTCCTGCAGCCAGTTCTATCTCCCCATTCTCCTGCATCATGCTCTCTGCAATTCTACAGACAAGCTCTCCACTATGGGCCCTTGCTAGAGAGCATGGGGGTTTTTTCTCCAACAGCTATACTAGATGGTTGAAAAAGGTTTTTCTGTCATGTCTCCCATGACTAGAAAAGTTCTCCTTTTTAATATAAAGGACATAGGTCTCCTCTTATGTGAAAGCTTAAGGAGTTGCTAATTCCCTGCTTTGGCCCATAGTATTTCCAATAGGGAATATGTTTTCTCCTTCCAGCTCGTCGTCATGGTAAGAACGCATGATACCTTTTTGCCCTTAAGCAGGTCAGCATGGTATCTCATCCCTATGCGTCTTTTGTTCACTTACCATGCAAAAGGTCTAGAATACTCGGGCCTTGCTGGCTGCAGACTGATATTATCCTCTGCTTTTCACGTAACCATCCTGGTTATTCTACTACCTAGCATCCCTGTAGCCATAACCAGTGGAAATTGATTCTCTTTATATCTTCTCAAGTAGGTTCCACCTTCTTGTTCTAAGATGAATCTTTCCTCTCCACATTTTCCTATGTGAATACCTTTTTGTAGGCATATATCTGTCTGCTTCTTGCAGACTTCCATATAGAGGCCTATATATTCATACCTATAGCACACATCTTACTGATGTCTATGTCTATCATTTGTGTGTGTTTTATGCCCTTCATATCTCACTATAGATAAAGATATATGAGATTATATGTATCTGTATCTATATGTATCTGTAGAGATATTTCTCTATCGGTAGATGTGTATTCTGCTTTATCTACCTGACTGTCAAAGCTCATCTAGTTTTATGATTCTGACAGATGGGCTTTACCCATACTTCTGCCATCCAGCATGTTTGGGGTCCTACACTCACAACCACTTGCGTGGTAGTTAACACCTACCATACCCTTAAGGTTAGGTACCTCTGAAGCTCTCCATGTTCCAATATCTCTCCCAGCTGACTTCAGTTAGGAGAGACATTGCGGATCTTCAGCTAATCACAGGCTCTAATGCCTCCGGCGTTTGTCCTTTCTTTGGGATACAAGGGGTTCCCATACCTTTTCTCCCCACAAGGACTGGGCCTGTTTATCCAAATCGGTTAGCCTTTCTCTTTTGTCCTAAGAGTGAACCACTCTGCTACCAAAGGAGTTTGGCTTTTCTCCTAAAGCCTTCCGCTAAAGGCCCACCATTTTTGTACTACCCCAGTTTTTCTGCTGGGGTTATCTGTTACCTTTCAGGATTCTGACCTCCATTGTTTTTCCTACAGGCTTACTACCTCCACTTATAGTGAGGTCCTTCTCGAGGTTCCTCTACTGGGTTCCCCAGTAGATCCCATGAACCTCCATACTCTGCAGTCCTGTTAGGGGAGGTCCATATTGCAATACTTTTCTTTGCAATATCATTGATGACCATTATCATCCACACATGGATTCCTTGTCTACAATCCTATGCTAGGTTAGCTGTTCCACAGCACCTTTCTTCTTCAACTCCTACCCTCCATCCTCAGGATGCCTGGTGTTGTGGGAAATAGCATGTTCACACCTATGACATGCTGGGACTCCAGGCATTTCAGCTTGGGAGTCCCCATATGTGAAGACTCATTCCTGCTTGTTCCTGGAGATAGCACAGTTACTTACCTGTAGCAGGTGATCTCTGGGAACAGCAGGAATAAGTCTTCACAACCCACCCACCTCCCCAGGAGTTGTATCTCTATCTTTCCTTTCCTCTCTCTCTCTCTCTCTGTCTCAGCTTTAAAACTTAACTGAGGAGAGGCAGTTGGGAAAGGCGGGAAGGCAGCATGCAGGCGTGGTGGGATGCTTCCAAAAGCTCTTTGATTGGACGCTGGGCAGCGTTCCCACGCAGACTCCATCGGTACCGACATACCCATATGTGAAGACTTATTCCTGCTGTTCCCAGAGATCACCTGTTACAGGTAAGTAACTGTGCTTTCTCTGGGGACAGCATGAATCGGTCCTCACAACCCTCCCTCCTCCCCTTGGAGTTGCTCCTTTACCATCTTTTATTTTTGCTGTCTTTTAGCTATGTCATCTGACTGAGCAAGATGGCACCCTTGGGCGGGAAGGGGATTGCGCATGCGTGGGTGACATCTTCCAAAGGCTTTCTTTGAAAGCTGGGGGGATGCTTCTGCAAGGGCTCCATCGGTGATGTCACCCATATGTGAGGACTGATTCCTGCTGTCTCTGGAGAACACCTGTTACAGGTGAGTTAATTACGCTTAATCATCCAGCCCTACATGATGCTATTTAATTTTTATTGTAAACCACATTTGTTACTAGTAAACAAAAACATAATCATCTCTGCTTCACATACTCCTCTCTGCCACCACCTTATTCCTCTCTCACCTCTCTGTGCTTTCTGTCTTTCACCCCTCCTTGTGTGGTACTCTTCCCCCATCTTATCCTATGGCTGGCAGGAGGAAAGCATAATTTCTAACCTATGTCTTCCACATCCTTCTACCTTGGTTTCATTCTGAGGTTTGAATACCTACTGCCTGAAGGTCTTGCAAGTCTATAAGGCTCCGAATGTTCAAATCAATGAAAGCAACTGGCAAAAGAGACGACACAACATGAAGTGCCACTTCTCCTCTAGATGGGTGGAAGCTGAAGATTAGATGGCACATTGGAGACTGTATATGTATTGCAGCACACTGGTTGAGAAGCACTGCCCTAATATGCAGTATTCAGTATAGTGGAACAAATAGTTAAGATCTAACCTATTACTCAGATTTTGTAACCACCATTGCAGTGGCTATCCTGACACATTTTAAGCATATAGTGGGTGAACATTCTAACATGTCTTCACCATACCAGCATGAGTCAGATGACCCTCATACCATCTTCTATGATTTGGAACATCCTGTGATTTTGCTTGTCATATTAGCAACTGGTGACCATCTTGCGCTTTTAGCAAGTGACTGATCACTGGTTTTGATGCCATATTTGTGTATGACAGGTGGCTGTCCTCCTGTCTTAGCTCTGTATAAGTCTGTCAGGTGATCATCCTGTGATCTCGAGATTGTGCTAGTGTGGCACTACTTTTTTCTCCCCCCCCCCCCCCCCACCTATTTTTTTTTTAAGTTGCATAATGCTTGTTTCCTCTTCGTCTCTCTGGGCCAGTCCAGGAACCATAGGGTTGTCAACCTTCTCCAGCAGCTGAGGACTGAATCTCAAAGTCTTGCTGACAGCTACTCCAGCACCCTCTAGTGTCAGAGCCTCAGTCTTTCAGTCCTCAGCAGCTGGGTAGGACGTGGGGCTGACAGGCTCCTAAAGGGACGAAGAGGAACGGTCTTTTTAGGTTGGGAAAAAAAAAAACCCGAATTCTGGTGTGTGCCCTAGCTGGGTGCTATTCTTCCAGACAATATCTGCCACTTTAAGATTGTTGAAAAAAAATGGACATGGGGCTCGGCTGCACAGAGCAGTGCAGTGAGAGGCAGAGCCTGCCTCGTAGAGCAGTGCCGTTTCCACGGACACGTAAAGCTAGACACTGGGAGCCCCAGAGGTCAGCGTCGTCTTTGCCTTCGGGCTACGTTTACCTCGACCGCTAGCAGCGGAATTGGTAGTTCATTTTGGCATTCTTCCGGTGTGCAGGTAAGAGGCCGGTTACACGCGATTAGCAGGAGGCTGGTAGCGGGGTGAAATTGGGTTCCAGCTCTACTCTTTCAGAGGTTTTACTTTTCAAGCGCATGCTGCCGGTCTGCACGGCGTGCGCTCAGTGTGGCAGTTGTCGGGGACTCTCTGCAGCCGGGATCTGCCGTTTTTGTGTCCGGGGCAGTCGGCTTCATTGTTTGAAGGCGGCATGGAGGACAGGGCTCCTGCTCCTGAGCCGTTAGGCAGCCATTTAGTTGCAGGGAAGAAGGTGGAAATGGCGGCCATTTTGGAAAAGACGGCTGTTCCTGCCGCGCCTCAGCAGAAGCAAGGAAAGAGAAAAGCCTCCATCCGCGGGAATGGGCTGTCACCCACCTGAGCAGGGGGTCTTAGGCACTCTTTTTTCTGCGGACTTCATCTTGTCTATGCATAAGGCTTATTGCCTGAAGTTAGGGCAAGTGCAGGGCAAGGATGCTGCTCCTTCCTACGCGGGAGGGGTAGAGAGGGGAGAGCTCCCTGATGGATCCTGGAGAGGGCTCCTCCAAAACTAGTTTGGCAGTTGAAGTGGGCTCCGATGGCTTTGGGCCGCCCGCTTCAGGACTTCTTAGTGCTGAGGAGAGAGAAATTCTCTCAGACTCAGGCTTCGAACAGTGGACAGAGGATCTTGAGGAAGGTGAGATTGCTCCAGGGGAAACAGAAACATGATGACAGAAAAAGACCACATGGCCTATCTAGTCTGTCCTTCCATATCAACAACTACAACAGTCCACTTTTTACCTTTAGAGATCCTCTGTGTTGGTCTCATGCTTTTTTGAATTCAGTTACTGTCCTCATCTCTACCACCTCCACTGGGAGACTATTCCATGGATCCACTACTCTTTCCGTAAAGAAATATTTCCGCATATCACTCCTGAATCTATCTCCCTTCACCCTCATCCCATGTCCCCTCGTAGCAGAACTTGCTTTCAATTGAAAGAGGCTCTCTCCCTGAACATTTATGCCACGGAGGTATTTAAACATCTCAATCATATCACCTCTATCCCGCCTTTCCTTTAAGGTGTACATATTAAGATCCTTAAGTCTGTCCTCATATGCTTTATAATGAAGACCACTAATCATTTTAGTAGCCACCCTCTGCACCGACTCCATCCTGTTCACATCCTTTTGAAGGTGCGGTCTCCAGGATTGCACACTATACTCCAAATGAGGTCGCACCAAAGACTTATACAGAGGCATTATCACCTCCTTTTTTCTGCTAGCCATTCCTCTCCGTATGCACCCAAGCATCCTTCTAGCTTTTGCCGTCGCCTTTTCTACCTATTTAGCTACTTTAAGATCATCAGAGACAACCACGCCTAGGTCCCGCTCTTCTTTAGTGGACAAAAGTACTTTACCTCCTATACTGTATTGCTCCCTTGGATTGCTGCAGCCCAAATGCATGACCTTACATTTTTTAACATTAAAATCCTTTACAATCCCTAATGTGTTTAGGGTATTCAGGAAGGAGGAAGGAGGAGCGCTTATTATCCATTCGCTAGCGGCCCTGAATATAACTTTACCAGTGGTTCAGGAGGAACCGCTCGAGGATCCTCTGCTTCAGGGTTTTAAGACGCAGCAGAGGTGTTTTCCGGTTGACAGGGTGATCAAGCAGATGGTGGAATCAGAGTGGGAATGCCCAGAGGCTACCCTGCGCGTAGCACGGGTTATTGGGCGCCTATACCCGGTTCCACATGACGAGCGGGAGTTGCTTTGCATGCCGAAGGTGGATGCCTTGGTGGCAGCGGTAACTAAGAAGACCACGATTCCGGTAGAAGGCGGAGCGGTTCTTAAGGATCTGCAGGACAAAGTTGGAGGCTCTGCTTAAGCAGGTTTTTGATTCCAGTGCTCTTGCCCTGCAGGCTTCAATTTGTGGGGCTTATGTGGCTAGGGGCTCCATTCGTTGGCTCCAGGGGGAGTCTCGTCCGGAGGGAGAGGACAGTCCTCCTCCGGAGGGAGCGAAGCTGGAGTCGGCGGCAGCCTAAGAACATAAGATATGCCATACTGGATCAGACCAAGGTCCATCAAGCCCAGTATCCTGTTTCCAACAGTGGCCAATCTAGGTCGTACGTACCTAGCAGTTTCCCCAAAAGACAAGGTTCCGCAATGCTTGTACTGGGTCAAGCATTACAAGCATTGCGGAACCTATCTCGCAGATGCCTTTTATGATCTGGTATGAATTTCGGCGAAGGCTATGGCGTCAATTGCTGCCAGAAGGTTCCTCTGGCTGAGGAATTGGCAGGCAGATGCCTCGTCAAAGACTCGGCTAAGTAAGCTTCCGTATAAGGGCAAGCTCCTTTTTGGGGAAGCGCTGGAGAAGATTGTAAAGGATTTGGGAGATTCCAAAGGGGGTCGTCTCCCGGAGGATTGTCCAAAGGGTTCCAAGCCTGGAGCTCTGCTAAAAGGGCAGAGAGCTCTGCAGGTTTAGAGGCTCTAGGTTCTCGCCGTATCTGAGAGCGCGTTTCTTGTCCAGAGGTCAGTACTTTCGGGGAGCGCGGGGGTTCGGACGTGGGTATTTCGGACCCCAGCAAGCCGCCACTAAGAAGTCTCAATGAAATGAGGATGGTCCAGGCGGAGCTTATGGTGGGAGGTCGGTTAGGGAGCCTCCACTCCGTCTGGGCCTCAATTACCACTGGGTCCTGGAGGTTGTCTGGAAAGGTTACGCACTGGAGTTCGCTCGTCCATTAGCGGAGGCCTTCGTGGCGTCTCCATGTGGATCCGCTTCAAAGAGGAAGGCTGTATCCAATATCCTTCAGCGTTTGCTACAGCTCCAAGTGGTGGTTCCAGTTCCACGCGACCAGTGCGGATTAGGTCGATACTTGATTTATTTTGTAGTTCCCAAGAAGGAAGGGTCCTTCTGGCCTATTCTAGACCTCAAACACATGAACCGCTGCTTGAGGGTTCCGCATTTCCGCATGGAAACTCTGCGATCGGTGATTCGGTCAGCGAAGCCGAGAGAAGTTCTTTCCTCCATAGATCTGACTGAGGCTTATTTGCACATCCCCATAAGGCTGGAACATCAGAACTTTCTGCGTCTCGCAGTGCCCATGGGCCACTTTCAGTTCCGAGCGTTGTCATTTGGGTTGGCAATGGCGCCACGCACATTCACGAAGGTGATGGTGGTGGTGGCGGCTGCGTTGCAGAAAGAGGGCATCCTTGTGCACCCTTACCTTGACAACTGGTTGATTCAGGCGAGCTCCGTCTCGGAATCGGTCACGGCAACAGCTCGAGTTGTGGAGTTCCTGGAGCAACTAGGCTGGGTGGTGAACCAGACCAAGAGTCAGTTGCTTCCAGTGCAGCGCCTGGTCTACCTCAGAGCTGTGTTCGACACTGCCATAGGGGCAGTGTTTCTACCAGAGGACAGAGTGCAAAAGCTTTTGAGGCAGGTGTCAGCTTTTTTGCGCATGAAGGCCCCGACGGCATGACGATACTTGCAGCTCCTAGGTTCCATGGCGGCGTCCTTGGACCTGGTACCCTGGGCCAGAGTGCATATGCATCTGCTACAGCAGGCGTTACTATCCTGATGGTTGCCGCAGGTGCATCCCCTGAATCGGAAGTTGGGGTGCCCGGAGGCGGTCAGTCAGCTTACAGTGGTGGTTGCAGCCCGGCCATCTGCGGGCAGAGATGCCACTGGATCAGCCGGATTGGATGACGGTCACCACAGATGCCAGTCTAGCAGGCTGTGGGGGCGCATTGTTTGGCTCAAGTGGCTCAAGGCGTCTGGCCAGAAATGGTGACGGGCTGGTCGATCAATCGGCTGAAGATGAGAGCGGTGCTCCTAGCTTTTCAGGAATTTGTCCATCTGGTAAACAGCAAAGAGGTTTGTGTTTTCCGACAATGCGGTGACAGTGTCTTATATCAATCGACAAGGAGGCACGGGCTGTCCCTCCTTGCTGGAGGAGAGTCAACTTTTGATGTCTTGGGCCGAAGCTCATCAGATGGCCTTTTCAGCAGCGCATGTGGCCGGTCGGGACAATGTGCAGGCCAACTTCCTCAGTCGCCATGTCTTAGATCCGGGAGAGTAGGATTAAACGCGGCTGTCTTTCACGAGATTGCATTGCAGTGGGGACAGCCGAGCATGGATTTGATGGCCATTCTCAGCAATGCCAAGCTGAGCTGGTTTTTCAGCAGATACAGAGACCACATGTCGGAAGGTTTCGACTGCTTGACTCAACCGTGGCCAGCGGTCGAACTTCTGTATGTGTTTCCTTCATGACCAATGATCGGTCGGGTCGTCCAGAGGATAGAAAGGCCCAAAGGAAAGGTGATTCTCTTTGCACCGGACTGGCCACGGAGACCGTGGTATGCAGATCTGGTTCGACTGTTGGTGGATCAGCCGTGGAGGCTGCCGGACCAAGTCAATCTGTTGAACCAGGGTCTGGTTCTAATGCCGAATGTGGATCGATTCTCTCTTACGGCTTGGCTCTTGAAAGGGAAAGGCTAAGGCGTAGAGGGTATTCGGCAGTGGTGATGGCCACGATGTTGGGGGCCTGGAGAAGATCTACGTCCTTGGCGTATATTCATATTTGGCGCATTTTTGAGGCTTGGTGCGCAGGCCGTGGCATTCGTCCATTTGGCCCTTCAGTACCAAATGTCTTGGCTTTTCTGCAAGGAGGTCTGGAGAAGGGTCTGGCGCTCAGTACCCTAAAAGTACATTTGGCGGCCCTGGCATGTTTTTGAGGAAAAATGTGAGGGAGCACTTTATCGTGGCATCCGGATGTTATGAGATTCCTAAGGGCGGTTCGGAACCTGAGACCTCCGTTGGTCCCAGGTTCCGAAATCCCAAGGCAGTGGTACCGCCTTGGGATTTGAACTTGGTTTTGGAGGCACTGACGTGGCTTCCATTTGGCCCCGGAGGGGCGGTGCCTTTGCGGGAGTATTCGTGGAAAACTGCTTTCTTGGTGGCGTTGTGTTCGGCCAGAAGGATTTTGGATTTGCAAGCACTTTCTTGCAGAGAGCCTTATATTCAATTTTCTGCGGAGAAGATGGTGTTGCGTCCAGTTCCTTCCTTTCTCCCGAAGGTGGTGTCGGGTTTTCACATCAATCAGACAATTTCTTTGCCGGTCTTTCAGAGCCATGGGACGTCGGTGGCGGATAGGTCATTGAAGCAGTTGGATCTTGGAAGGGTTCTGCGTAGATACCTCAAGAGGACGGAATCTGTTCGCAAAACAGACCGGTTGTTCGTACTGTTTGGGGGTCCTCGGAAGTGGGAGGCAGCTTCCAAAGCCTCTATTGCTCGTTGGGTGAAGCACGCAATTGCAGCTGCATATCAGGCGAGTGGGAGGACTCCTCCGAAAGGCCTTCGGGCTCATTCGACTCGGGGCCAAGCAGCTTCTTGGGCCGAGTTCACCTTGGTTCCGCTGGTGGATATCTGCCGAGCGGCTGCTTGGTCATCTCTGCATACATTTGCGAAGCACTATAGGTTAGATGAGCAGGCAAAAGGTGATGCTAAGGTAGGGGCCTCGGCCATAGTAGCAGGCCTCGCGGGTCCCACCTGAGGTTAGGTACTGCTCTGGTGCTTCCCTATGGTTCCTGGACTGGCCCAGAGAGACAAAGAGGAAGAAGAAATTAGATCTTACCTGCTAATTGTCTTTCCTTGAGATCTCTCTGGGCCAGTCCAGTGCCCCCACCCAAGTCATTTGCCAAGTTGGAAAGGAGACTGTTTTTGCTGCTTCGTCAGTGGTTGAAGTCACCCACAGGAGAGTGGTGGATTGTAGTATAATAACACTGAGTTTATGAGTTGGTCTTGGCGTTCCACCCGTAAGGCACGGAACGGCGTGGACTATGGGGCTCCCGGAGGGTTCGGGGGGTACAGGTTCCGGTCATTCTATTAAAAAAAAAAAAAGCATAATACAGTATCGAATATAAGAAAGTTTAGCACCTCAGTTGGGGTGTGTGTTGTTTTTCTGTTATACTGTTTAAGTAACGTTAGTGAGAGTTAGTAGGCAGACTGCTTTGACAACAGGTGACTGAGGCTCTGACACTAGAGGGTGCTGGAGTAGCTGTCAACAAGATTTTGAGATTCAGTCCTCAGCTGCTGGAGAAGTTTGACAACCCTATGGTTCCTGGACTGGCCCGGAGAGATCTCAAGGAAAGACAATTAGCAGGTAAGGTCTAATATCTTCTTCTGTTATGTCAGTGGATTTGAGAAGCAGCCCTTGAGTGGTTGGTTTAAGCCGTCACGCTAAGGTTTAAGTGGTAAATATCCAACTTGAACATTCCATTGTGAAATGTTGATGTGTTATGATTTTGACATTTTGTTTTGTGTGGACAGATCAGTGGCCGGGAAGTGTTTGAATTCCGACCTGAATTGGTGGATGATGATGATGAAGAAGCAGATGACACAGAGTATGTCCAGGAGAACGATGAAACTGAGGTATAGCTCTGTCTACTAACTCTTGCAGCTTCTATTCCACTGTTTATAGCCTTATTACCAAGGGAAAAACTCTGATGATGGTGATCTGTTATTTACATTGCTTCTATAAAGACATTACTTGATAAAGATAATATTGCCAAACTCTGTTACATTGTAATGACCAGATTCCCTTTTTCAAGCATTTTTTCCATGTCTGAAAAACAAATGAAGTTAAAGAATACCTCTCTGGTAGGGTTGACCCATTTTGAGTCACATCTTTGGTATACATAGTGATTAGCAGTATTATAGAGAAAGAGCACTATACCTTCTGTTGTGAAGTAGGAACATTTGCACATGCTTGGTCTGACGGGTTTTATATTTGACACTGCAAGTGGGTGGGTAACAGAGCTCCAACTAGATTCGGTGAGCTGCTGATAGGAGCTGGGGATTACCTTAACTGAATGCTATAACTCTTGAAATGGAATCTCCAGGAACAAGCAGGAATGTAGTCTTCACACATGGGTATCGTCGGTAGCGGCAGAGCCTGCGCGGGAACGCTTCCCAGCCTCCAATAGGAAAGCTTTTGGGAGCATCCCACTGCGCCTGCGTCGCTGCCTTCCCGCCTTTCCAATTCTCCCTCTTCAGTTTTTCATTTTCTGCGGAGCCAACAGGCAGCAAACCCTGTCACCGCAGAAAATTTTCTTTTGTGGTCGCATCTGCCTTCACCATCGATGCCTATACCGGTACCACCAGTCTTTTCTTCATTTTCTTATTTCTTTTCTTAAAAAAACAAAAACAGGAAAAAAGAATTCTTCGTTTTCGAGAGTCTGTCCCCTCTAGGTGCCAGGCACCATTTTGGGCACTAGGCCCTCTTTTCTTCTAAAATGGAGAAACCAACTAGTGGTTTCAAAAAATGTTCAAAGTGTAGCGGTACCATTTCTGCTACCGACACCCATGACTGGTGTCTTAAATGTTTAGGTCCTGACCATGTACCATCGGAGTGTCTCCTTTAAAGAAAGATGACCAAGAGAGGCCTGCAGAACAGAACTGCAAAACTCTGCACCCTCTTTGCTGCAGATGCGATGTCTGTTGCATCGACGTCTTCCAGGGCCTCATCTTCCTCCCATGTATCTTAGGTAACTAATCCCAGGTCTTCCAAGGCCGGTCGGTCCTCAAAGGGTAGATCTCCTTCGAAGCATCGAGATGCTACTAGCATTGCCCTCGAGGAAAACATACCGGCAAAACAGCCCCAGCGGGAGGCTCTGGCCTCCAAAGCACTAACGGGGCTCCAGGATGTTCCAGAGGCTTTCACCTCGGGAGAACTCCTGGTGCCATGTTCTGGTGTCGTAGCCGCTTCCTCCGGTACTGACTTCCAGATATCGCCAGGGGTTATGGATCAACGAATCCAAGCCATCGAGCGCAGTCTAGCAGCCCTCTTAGCAGCCTCGGTACCGCTAAGACTGCTCCAGACTGTTCCGCAGTCATTGGTACCGGCATCGGTACTGAGCCTACTTGCTTTAACCGATGTGCTTCCCCCCCATGCTGGCTCTTGAATTAATATCTGGTATCGAGGTCCCGGTATTGAGACAGTCCGACGCCGACTTTGATCGATATTGGCGTCGAGCAATGCAGGAACACCCGGCGCGGAGATATTTTGAGTCCTCTGATTCCGATGATTCAGATGACTCTACCGGGATGACTCTACCGGAGGATCCATCTCCTTCTCCTCAACGTAGGATGTCTCTTCCAGAGGATATGTCCTTTCAGGATTTCATACGTGATGTAGCCTGAGGACTTTAAATCACAGCGACTCCTGAGAAGGAACAGAGAGCAGAAGAATTTGAAATTCTTCAGTACCCGGCAGCTCCTAAAGAAGATGCTATCCTTCCCATTCACTACATCTTGCATGACCTCATGCTAAGGATATGGGAAGCTCCTTTAACGGTGTCTCCACACTCTCGAGTTCCACAATGCCCTGGTTTTCAGAAGACAGAACTACCACACCATTCGATGGTAGTGGAATCGGCAATGCGTAGGATTAAGGGTGCTAAAACACATTCTTCCAATCCTCCAGGCCGTGGAGCAAGGACACTCGATGCCTTTGGGCGTCGATGTTTTCAATCCTCTGTTATCAGCCAGGATCAGCTCTTACATTCTCTACATGGGAGTGTTTCTCAAGGAGGTGACAAGGGATCTAGAGCTTATGGCTCCACTTCTCCCTGATGATAAAAGGACAGATTTCCTCACCCTGGTCAAACATGCCCAGAATGTGTCTAAGTTCATGAATCGTGCAACCTTTGACTGCTTTGAGTGCATTAGCAGAACCTCTGCTATTTCCATCGGTGCACGTCACATTGCCTTGCTTCAGGCATCAGATTTAGAGTAATGGGTGCAGGATAAGCTGGGGAACATTCCTTGCACAGGAGAAAATCTCTCTGGCAAGGATTGGCAAGACAAGGCTAATCAGATTGAATCTGAAAATACAACCTTGAACAGATTATCAAAGGTTACAGCCAAACCAGCAAAGAAAAAGATAACTAAGAAACCCTTTTTCAACAAGAAAAAGAAATTTTACCCATCCTACATTCAGGCTGTCCACTGTCCAGTTCATGCTCCCCAGAAGGGGCAACAACAGCCCAGACAGCAAAGGAAGGCACAAGTCCCAAGAGCTCAACCAGCTCAGCAGACTAAGCCGCCTCAGGGGCTTTGACTCCTTCCTAGAGAACTTAGTCATCCTGGCCCCAAAAGGTCCAGAACCTCTTGCCATTCCCGGCAGACTCTGTCATTTTGCCAGAAGATGGCAACAAATAACATCAGAAAACTGGACTCTTTCCATTGTATGAGAGGGGTACAAACTCCATTTTCACAGTATGTCCCCCTCCCACCATCACAAGACAGTTCAATTCTCAGGGCCCTACCACCACTCTCTTGTGTCAGGAGGTCACCTCTCTACTTAAGGAGCAATAGAAGAGGTACCCATATCCCAACAGGGCATGGGCTTCTACTCTCCCTACTTCCTTATCCCAAAGAAAACGGGGATACAGGCCCATACTGGACCTCAGAGAGTTGAACAAGTATCTGTTCCGAGAAAAATTCAAGATTATCTCTCTCGGAGCACTTTTTCCCTACATTCAAAGTCAGGATTGGCTATGTTCTCTAGATCTAAAGGATGCATACACGCATATTCTCATCCATACAGATCACAGGAGGTTTCTCCGATTCCTTTTTCAAGGAAAACATTACCAGTACAAGGTTCTTGCCTTTGGACTGGCTTCTGCCCCAAGAGTCTTCACAAAATGCATGGCAGTAGTAGCAACATTCCTGAGAACTCTGGGGATTTTTGTCTTCCCTTACTTAGACGACTGGCTCATCTGAGCATCAACAGCTCCAGAAGCCAGCTTTGCTCTCTCCCGCACAATACAAATCCTGCAGTACTTGGGACTGGTCATAAACCTCCCAAAATCTCATCTCACCCCATCTCAGTTCCTAGAATTCATAGGGGCTCTTACATAAGAACATAAGATATGCCATACTGGGTCAGACCAAGGTCCATCAAGCCCAGTATCCTGTCTCCAACAGTGGCCAATCTAGGTCATACGTACCTAGCAGTATCCCCAAAAGACAGTTTCCACAATGCTTGTATTGGGTCAAACATTGATAGCCTGGGTCCCTTTCTAATAATGGTTTATGGACCTTTCCTCCAGGAACTTGTCCAAACCTTTTTTAAACCCAGCTACACTAACAGCCTTTACTACATCCTCCGGTAACAAATTCCAGAGTTTGATTACACGTTGAGTGAAAAAATATTTTCTCTTATTTGTCTTAAATAGTTTACCCTGTAGCTTCATTACATGTCCCCTAGTCTTTCTATATTCTGATAGCGTAAACAATCGATCTACGTTTACCCGTTCCACTCCATTCATTAATTTATAGACCTCTATCATATCTCCCCTCAGCCGTCTCTTTTCCAGGTTGAAGAGCCCTAACCTTTGTAGCCTCTCAAAAGCTTTCCTGCCACAGCCACGTTGTCTTCAAATACTCCAACTGGCTTCTCAAGCAGCTATGAAAACTTTCCTAACTGCTCGAGAGATGCTTCAGCTGCTGGGGCATATGGCATCCACTTTCCATGTGATTCCCTATGCTCGCCTTCACATGCGGGCAGTTCAGTTGACACAGGCCTCGGGCCGCCTATCGGACAAAATCAGAAACTTGTCACGTCTCATTTCGTCCCTACAGTGGTGGCAATCGCTGGAAAACCACCTCGTAGGCTCTCCCTTCCAGCAGCCCCTACATCAAGCCACCTTGACAACAGATGCGTCCAAGTCGGGCTGGGGGGCTCACTTGGACCATCTCTCCACCCAGGGTTTATGGACCCACCAAGAGGCTTGTCTTCATATAAACCTCCTGGAACTCAGAGCCATCTTTTATGCACTTCAAGTGTTCCAAACCCACCTCAGCTACAAGACAGTTCTGATACAGACAGACAATAAAAGTAGCTATGTTCTCCAGGACCAAGCAGGAAGTCAGTCCTCACTTATGGGTGACGTCGGCGCCGACGGAGCCCTCGCGGAGCAATTTTCCCCAGCTTTCAAAGAAAGCCTTTGGGAATTGCAGCGCGCATGCGCGGTCGTCTTCCCGCCCGAAGGTGCCATCTTAGCCAGTCTTCTTTTTTCCGCGGAGCCCTACAGACGTCCCCGTCTTGTCCCCGCGAAAAAGTTGATTTTCTTCTTTATTTTATCCTTTTTTCCTTCGGTTCGACGCCGATCGTTTTCCCGCCCGGACTCGCGACGCCGGTCACGAGTCCTCTTACTTTTTTCGTTTTTTCTGACTTAGTCAGCTTTCGTTTTCGTTTTCCCTGGCAGCCCGGTCCTTTGACCTCGCAGGGGCCCTTTTTCCCCCGATGGCTGCCAGTGGCTTTAAGCGGTGTGGTCGGTGTGACCGAAATATGTCACTAACCGACACACACGACTTTTGCCTCCGCTGCCTGGGCCCTGATCATGAGGAACTGATCTGTGGGCCCTGCAGCAAGTTGTCCTCAAAGGCGTTGAGAAGTCGGCGGCATCAGCGTGAGAGAATCTTCGCTGACCCCAGCTGTACCCGGACCTCGTCGGAGGCCTCCGCGTCGAAAGGCTCCAGCTCGGACCGTCGCCGGAGCTCCTCCGACCGGGGTTCTCCCTCCGGGGACCATAGTCGGAAGGTGAAACCCACGAGGGCGGCGTCGGTGGACGCTCCTGGTTCCGCGAGGGCCAGGTCGCATAGCCCCGACAGCCGCCCCGGGTCCTTGGAGAAGGAACACATCCCGAAGCGACCTCGCCTGGAGTCGGAGATGCCTGCCCGGGTAAGTCCTGTGGTCCTTCTGGACTCGCCTCCGCGACAGCCGACGTCGGGCCCGACGCCATCGGGGCCCGAGTCGGGGGCTGCTGGGTCGCCTGAGCTCGGACTCAGATTGACGGCCTTGGAGAGCAGACTGTCTGCCTTCATGGACCAGCAGAGGGCACTGCTCGCTGGCTTCGCTGGCGCCGCTGCCCCGACCGCCGGGACGTCGACGTCCAAGTCGACCCCGGAGACCGAGCCGATCCTCGAGTCGATGAGAACTCGAGTCGATCCTCGGTCGAGGTCACCCTCGGCCTCCCGTTCGGGACCGAGGTCGCCGACGCCGACTCCCTCGGCGTCGGGGCGGCTGGCGCCGCACCCTGTCCGGGCCGACCCCACCGAGTCCTCGTCGGAGTCGGTCTGGGAGTCTGAGGAGGAAGAGTCACCTGATTCTTTCCGGACTCGGTGTGTCCCATCGGACTCACCGGAGTCCGAGCCTCGGAAGCAGTCCCCCCCGGAGGATGCCCGGTTCTCGGACTTCGTTAGGGATATGGCCAAGGCTTTGGCCTTCCCTGCGGATCCCGAGGAGGAGCCTCGAGCCGAAGAGCTCGACGCCCTCCAGTATGACTCTCCCGCGAGGGAACACTTTACTGTGCCGGTTCCTCCTATGCTGGAACGACTACTCTTCCGCATGTGGGAGAGTCCGGCCTCCTCGCCGGTCCTGAGCAAGCGGGTCGATTCTATCTATCGGGTCCGCAAGAGCCCTGGCTTTCAAAAGGCACAGCTGCCACACCATTCCGTGGTAGTGGAATCGGCCATGCATCGTCTTAAGAGCCAGAAGATGCACTCCTCGGTGCCTCCTGGAAGGGAGGCCCGTAACCTGGATGGCCTGGGCAAGAAGTGCTTCCAGGGCTCTATGCTCGCATGTCGTGTCCAGACTTACCAGCTATACATGGGCATGTATCTCCGGGATCTGGCTAAAGAGCTAGCCGGATTCTCCGCTGGTCTGTCCGAGGAACCCTTGCGGAGGTTCCTAGCCTTGTCCACTGGCATTCGGGAATGCTCGAAGTTCATGTCCCGAGCAGCCTATGATGGCTTTGAAGCTTCGGCTCGTGTGGCCGCAGCCGGCATCGGTGCCCGCCGACAGGCTTGGCTTCAGTCGTCAGACCTTGAACCCTGGGTGCAGGACAAGTTGGTCGATGTCCCCTGCCGAGGCGAAAACCTCTTTGGCAAGCCCATGGCGGAAAAGGCTGCGCAGATTGAGACTGAGACTCTCACCAGGACCAGGCTTTCTAGGAAGACCTCCGCCCCTTCCCAGAAAAAGAAGGGCTCGGGGAAAAAGTCCTTTTAACCCGAGGAAGGCGGCTGCCTACAAACAATACCCCCATTATCAGGCCCCTGCAGCTCCCCAACAGGGCCAGCAGGCCAAGGGACGGGGTAACGGGTCCCGTAGGCAGCAAGCCCCCAAGCCTGCACCACCAGCCCCTGCTCAGCAGGGTGGGGGCTTTTGACTCACTAAGCATAGCCTCTCCCCCCCCGCTGGTTCCTCCCAGCACTGGAGGCCGGCTGGTTCACTTCGCCCACAGGTGGTCCAGCATCACCGCAGATGCCTGGGTGCTTCAGGTCGTGCGAGAAGGCTATCTTTTCCACTTCCATCAGGTCCCTCCCTCCTATTTTCCGGGAGAACCTCCGCGACCCCCTCTGCACAGGGAGTTGCTCCTTCAGGAGTTAGCAGGTCTTCTGCAGGAACAGGCGGTGGAACCGGTGCCACACCACCTGAGAGGTCAAGGCTTTTACTCAAGGTATTTTCTGATACCAAAGAGAACAGGGGGCCTCAGACCCATCCTGGACTTGCGCAACCTCAACAAGTTCCTTGTGCGGGAGAAGTTCAAAATGCTTACCCTTGGAATCCTTCTGCCCTACCTCCAGCAGGGAGATTGGCTATGCTCCTTGGATCTAAAGGATGCCTACACGCACATCCTCATCCACCCAAGCCACCGCCAATACCTAAGGTTTGTGGTGGCAGGAAATCATTACCAGTACAGAGTACTGCCCTTTGGCCTGTCCTCCGCACCGCGAGTCTTCACAAAATGTCTCACGGTCGTGGCGGCCCATCTCCGGCTTCACGGCCTCTGTCTTTCCGTACCTCGACGACTGTCTCATCAGAGCAGCGTCCGCTCAGGAGGTCACCAACGCCACCTGCCGCACGGTGACTCTGCTGCAGCACTTGGGCTTTGTTATAAACTTCGCAAAGTCCACTTTGCTCCCCTCACAGGATCTCGAGTTCATCGGCGCAAGGCTGCACACTCCTCAGGCGCGAGCATACCTACCGCTCGACAGGGCTCAACGGCTCATGGACCTAGCCGACCGCTTTCGCAGCCAGCCCCTGGTCTCCGCCAGGCGCTTCCTGAGACTGCTCGGCCATATGGCTTCCACCGTCCATGTGACCCCCAATGCCCGCCTGAATATGCGGTCTGCTCAATGGTGTCTCCGCCAGCAGTGGCGACAAGCCACGGGCGGCCTAGCAGACCTAGTGCGCGTCTCCGAGCCGCTGATCTCGTCTCTCCGGTGGTGGCTCCGGCAGCCGAACCTGATATTCGGAATGCCTTTCCAGTCACCTCAGCCGACCCGGGTGCTGACCACCGATGCATCCCTCCTAGGCTGGGGAGCACATTGCCAAGAGGCACGTACTCAGGGCCTCTGGACCACGTGGGAGTCTGCTCAGCAGATCAACTTCCTGGAGCTCAGGGCGATCCGCCTAGCTCTCAAGGCCTTCTCCCACCTGACTTCCCAACAGTCCGTCCTTGTCCAGACGGACAATCAAGTTGCCATGTTCTACGTGAACAAACAGGGGGGCACGGGCTCCTTCCTCCTCTGCCGGGAGGCACAGAAGCTCTGCTCTTGGGCCGTCAGTCACGGCATTCTCCTCAAGGCAGTTTATCTCCCGGGCCAGGAAAATTGCCTTGCAGACAAACTCAGCAGGGTCCTTCAGCCGCACGAGTGGCGTCTGGATCCCTTGGTAGTCCAGAAGCTCTTCCTCAAGTGGGGTCTCCCCACGGTGGATCTCTTTGCCAGTCCTCACAACCGGCAGCTTCCTCGCTTCTGCTCTCGTCAGCCACACCCCCTTCAGGTTGCGGCGGACGCCTTTCTGATATCATGGTCGGGGAGCCTTCTGTACGCTTTCCCTCCCATCCCGCTAGTCTCTCGGACTCTTTTCAAGGTTCTCCGAGACAAAGCCTTCATGATCCTGGTGGCCCCTCGCTGGCCCAGGCAGCCGTGGTTTCCGCTCCTGCTGCAACTGGCGGTAGAGGATCCAATCCCTCTGGGGGTACAACCGGATCTCCTCACTCAGGATCAGGGGTCCCTCCTGCACCCCAACCTCAGGTCTCTCAACCTCATGGCCTGGCTGCTGAGAGGGTAGTCCTTGCTCCCCTTCTCCTGCCGGCGGAGGTGGAGGAGGTCGTCTTGGCTTCGACGGCCTTCTACCCGCAAATGCTACGCCCTTAAATGGCGTCGCTTTGCAGTCTGGTGTACCCAACAGTCTCAGGATCCCTTCTCCTGCCCGGTGTCGGTGATCTTGCAGTACTTGCTGCACCTCTCTAATCTGGGACTTAAGTCCAACTCCGTCAAGGTTCACCTCAGTGCTCTGTCAGCACATCATGTGCCGGTGGACGGCAGACCTCTCTCCAACGACCCTCTCGTAGCGAGGTTTCTCCGAGGTCTCCTTCTACTTAAACCACCTCTGCGCCCGCCAGCGCCTGACTGGGACCTGAATGTGGTTTTGCAGCGGATCACTTGTCCGCCTTTTGAACCTATGGCTACCTGTTCTCTCCGTTTTCTGTCTTGGAAAACACTGTTCTTGATAGCCCTCACTTCCGCTAGACGCGTAAGTGAATTGCAGGCCCTCGTGTCTGATCCCCCTTACACTAGGTTCTACAAGAATAGGGTGGTCCTACGGACTCATCCGAAATTTCTGCCTAAAGTGGTCTCCCCTTTTCACATCAATCAGGAGGTGGTACTTCCAACCTTCTTTCCCAGACCACACTCCAGCCGAGCTGAGACGGTCCTCCATACCCTGGACTGTAGAAGGGCTCTGAACTTCTACCTTGACTGTACGCGGGAGCACCGTAAAGCTGCTCAGCTTTTTGTGTCTTTTGACCCCAATAGATTGGGGCTCCCGGTCTCCAAGCGTACTCTGTCCATCTGGGTTGCGGACTGTATCTCTTGGGCTTATGGGGCAGCCGGACTCTCCTTAGAAAGGCGAGTCACGGCTCATTGCGTTCGGGCAAAGGCCACGTCAGTGGCTTACCTCCGCTCTGTTCCGCTGGCAGACATCTGCCGGGCCGCTACTTGGTCTTCGAGCCAGACTTTTGCGGTCCATTACTGTCTCGAGAGGGAGTCCCGTAGGGACAGTGCTTTCGGACAGGCAGTCCTCCGTAATCTCTTTGAGGTCTGAGCAACTCCTACCCTCCATCCCGGATGTGGGCTACCGGTGGGTGATAATTCAGCGAAGATTCTATCCTTCTGTGCTGCTGAGCTAGAGGGAGCTCATTTTTGTGCTTAGGGTCTCCGGTAGCCTTGAGCTTGGGAGTCCCATAAGTGAGGACTGACTTCCTGCTTGGTCCTGGAGAAAGCGTAGTTACTCACCTGTAACAGGTGTTCTCCAGGAGCAGCAGGAATCAGTCCTCACTACCCTCCCTCCTCCCCTTGGAGTTGCAATCGTCTGCTTATGTTCTTTTTGCAAATTTTTATGCTGTCTTTTTTTTTTAGCTATGTCATCTGACTGGCTAAGATGGCACCTTCGGGCGGGAAGACGACCGCGCATGCGTGCTGCAATTCCCAAAGGCTTTCTTTGAAAGCTGGGGAAAATTGCTCCGCGAGGGCTCCGTCGGCGCCGACGTCACCCATAAGTGAGGACTGATTCCTGCTGCTCCTGGAGAACACCTGTTACAGGTGAGTAACTACGCTTTCTATGTGAACAAACAGGGTGGGACGGGGTCTCAAGCCTTGTTCAACGAAGCTCTATGCCTCTGGGCCTTTGCAGGAATCTTCAAATCCACCTTCTAGCGGTGTATCTTCCAGGCACACAAAATCTCTTGGCAGACAAACTCAGTCGAGCACTACTGCCACACGAGTGGTCTCCTAATCCAGAGCAAATTGCTCAAATTTTTCAGATCTGGGAAACTCCAGATATAGACCTCTTTGCAAGTCCGCAGAATGCCAAACTTCCCTGGTTCTGTTCCAGAATACCGGCTCAGAACTCTCAGGCAAGGGATGCCTTCCACCTCCACTGGGTTCAGGACTTCCTCTATGCCTTCCCACCCATTCCCCTCATTCCCAAGACTCTCTTCAAGCTTCAGAGAGACAGGCCATGTGATCCTCATAGCCCCACTCTGGCCATGACAACCGTGGTATTCTCTGCTTCTACACCTCTCTCGAGCCAAACCTCTGGAGTTGGGATGTGCTCCAGATCTTCTTTCCCAGGAGAACGGGACGCTATTACACCTGAATCCATAGTCTCTACACCTCAGGGCGTGGCTCCTGAGATCCTAAAATTTCAGGATATCAACCTATCTCAACAGGTAAAAGATATCCTTTTGGCTTCAAGAAAACCTTCCACAAGGCGAGCCTAGGCCTTTAAGTGGAAAAGGTTCTCTATTTGGTGTTCAAAAAAGGAACTTAACCCCTTTTCAGTGCCAGTGGAGACGTTACTGGAGTATCTCCTCCATTTGTCATCCTCTGGGCTTAAAACCAATTCAGTAAGAGTCCATCTTAGTGCCATTGCAGCTTTCCACAAGCCCTTAGATGGACAACCTGTTTCCTCTCAACCACTTGTAGCAAGATTTATGAGAGGTCTACTTTTAACAAAACCTCCCATTAAGCCACCACCGGTGGCATGGGATTTGAATCTTGTCCTTGGGCAGCTCATGAAACCGCCCTTCGAACCCTTAGCCACTACATCCCTAAAGTTTCTTTCTTGGAAAGCGATCTTCCTAATTGCTCTCGCTTCTGCAAGACACATCAATGCACTACAGGCTTTAGTGGCTGATCCTCCTTATACAGTGTTCCACCATGATAAAGTAGTCCTTAGGACTCACCCTTACTTTATGCCAAAGGTGGTTTCGCCTTTTCATTTAAACCAATCGGTTTACCTCCCTGTATTCCTTCCTAGGCCTCATGCCTCCAATGCAGAAATAAATCTACACATTCTAGATTGTAAAAGAGCCGTAGCTTTTTACCTTCAGAGAACTAAGCAACATAGAAAGCCTTCCCAGCTTTTTGTTGCTTTTGACTCTAGTCATCTTGGACTACCAGTGTCCAAACAAACTTTGTCTAAATAGATTGCTAATTGCATCTCCTTTGCATATGAGAGTAAGGGACTTTCTCTCGAAGGTCATGTCACAGCTCACAATGTGAGAGCAATGGCAGCCTCTATGGCTAAACTTTGCTCTGTGTCCACTGACATAGAAACATAGAAATATGACGACAGAAAAAGACCACATGGCCTATCTAGTCTGTCCTTCCATAACAACTACAACAGTCCCCCTTTTCCTTTAGAGATCCTCTGTGTTTGTCCCATGCTTTTTTGAATTCAGTTACTGTCCTCATCTCTACCACCTCCACTGGGAGACCATTCCATGGACCCACCACTCTTTCCGTAAAGAAATATTTCTGCATATCACTCCTGAATCTATCCCCCTTCACCCTCATCCCATGTCCCCTTGTAGCAGAACTTGCTTTCAATTGAAAGAGGCTCTCCCCCTGAACATTTATGCCACGGAGGCATTTAAACATCTCGGTCATATCGCCTTTATCCCGCCTTTCCTCTGAGGTGTACATATTAAGATCCCTAAGTCTGTCCTCATATGCTTTATAATGAAGACCACTAACCATTTTAGTAGCCACCCTCTGCACTGACTCCATCCTGTTCACATCCTTTTGAAGGTGCAGTCTCCAGAATTGCACACTATACTCCAAATGAGGTCGCACCAAAGACTTATACAGAGGCACTATCACCTCCTTTTTTTCTGCTAGCCATTCCTCTCCAAATGCACCCAAACATTCTTCTAGCTTTTGCCGTCGCCTTTTCTATCTGTTTAGCTACTTTAAGATCATCAGACACAACCACACCGAGGTCCCGCTCTTCTTTAGTGGACAAAAGTACTTCACCTCCTATACTATATTGCTCCCTTGGATTGCTGCAGCCCAAATGCATGACCTTACATTTTTTTAACATTAAATCCCAGCTGCCAAATTCTAGACCATTCTTCAAGCTTAGCTAGATCCCTCCTCATGTTATCTACACTTTGCTGGGTGTCTACTCTATTGCAGATTTTGGTATCATCTGCAAAAAGGCAAACCTTACCCAACAGCCCTTCCGCTATATCACTAAGAAAGATGTTAAAAAGAATCGGAACAAGGACAGATCCCTGGGGCACACCACTGGTAACATCCTTCTCCTCAGTGAGCTCCATTTACCTGTACTCTTTGTCGCCTCCCACCCAACCAATTTCTAACCCAAGCAGTAACTAGGGTCCATCCCAAGGGTGCTCAGTTTGTTTATAAGTCGCCTGTGAGGAACAGTGTCAAAGGCTTTGCTGAAATCTAAGTACGCCACATCTAGGGCTCTCCCTCGGTCCAACTCCCTGGTCACCCAGTCAAAGAAATCAATCAGATTTGTCTGACAAAACCTGCCTCTGAATCCATGCTGCCTCAAATCCTGTAATCCACTGGACTCCAGAAACCTCACTATTTTCTCTTTCAGCAGAGTTTCCAATAATTTACTCGCCACCGAAGATAAACTAACCGGCTTGTAGTTTTCAACCACATCCTTACTTCCGCTTTTGTGTAAAGGCACCACATGAGCCTCTCTCCAGTCCTTTGGCATCACTCTCGACTCCGAGGCATTGAAAAGGTCAGTCAGTGCAGCTGCTAGAACGTCCCCAAGTTCCTTCAGTATTCTAGGGTGTATCCCATCCGGTCCTATCGCTTTGTCTACTTTAAGTTGAGCTAGTTTCTCATGAACACAGTCTTCTGAAAATTGTTCAAGATGTCCCTCGCTTCTGTTCCTGTTTGTGGGTGTTTTCTGAGGTCCTGCTCCTGGTTCTTCATCTGTGAACACAGAACAGAAATATTTGTTAAGCAATTCCGCTTTATCCTCATAAGCTTCTACATATTCCTCCCCTTCACCCTTGAGTCTGACAATACCACTTTTGCCCTTCCTCTTCTCACTAACATATCTGAAAAATGTCTTATCCCCCCATTTTATTGCATTGGCTATTTCCTCCTCTTTTTGAATCTTTGCTTCCCTGACTACTTTGCTAGCTTCTCTAAGTTTTTCCAAATACAGATGCCTGTCTTCCTCTCTCTGTGATCTCTTGTATTTCATGAAGGCTTCCCTCTTTTTCTTCACTTTTTCAGCTACTTCTTTCGAAAGCCATAGCGGTCTCCTTTTTCTTTTACCTTTTATTTATCATTTTAACAAAAAGGTTGGTTGCCCTTAAAATATCCCCTTTCAGTTTTGCCCACTGTTTTTCTACATCCCCCAGCTGTTCCCATCCCGCTAACGACTCCTTGAGGTATTGGCCCGTCTTGGCAAAATTAGTCTTCCTAAAGTCTAAGACGCTCACTTTTGAATGGATTCTAACAGCCCTAGTCCTAATACTGAACCACACCATCTGGTGATCACTGGATGCAAAATGATCTCACAAACACTTTCACCATTGGTAAGCACCAAGTCCAGTATGACCCCTTCACGTGTGGGGTCTGTTACCAATTGCTTGAGTAGTTCTCCCTGTAGAGAATCCAGGATCTCTTCACTTCTAGATGATACTGCAGCAGGAATGTGCCAGTCAACATCTGGCATATTGAAATCCCCTATCAGTAGCACTTCCCTTTTCCTAGCAATGCTGCGTATGTCTTCAATTAACTCTGTCCGCCTCTTGCTCTTGTGAGGGAGGTCTGTATATCACACCAATGCAAATATATTTCTTTTTCCCTCTTTCTAATTTAACCCACAATGTCTCCTCTCTCCCTTATAAGCTCTTTAATTACAAAGCTTTAATAGTAGCTTTTATATATAGTGCCACTCCTGCTCCCCTTCTTCCTACCTTGTCCTTTCTGAATAAAGTATAGCCAGGTATAGTTACATCCCAGTTATGGTTTTCTGTGAACCATGTTTCTGTAACTGCCACTAAATCCAAGTCGGCCACTCCCACCAAAGATTCAACATCAGGGATCTTATTTCCCATGCTACGGGCATTTATACACACTGCTTTCCATATGTTACCCCTGTTACCCATTTCCATAAAGGTATTTAATGTATCACTTACCTGGGGGCTATCACTTACCTGGGGGCTTTCTTCACCCATCCCCAGTGAGTCTA
This sequence comes from Ichthyophis bannanicus, assembly GCA_033557465.1. NCBI lineage: Eukaryota > Metazoa > Chordata > Amphibia > Gymnophiona > Ichthyophiidae > Ichthyophis > Ichthyophis bannanicus. The sequence continues at coordinate 550,079,975 of CM066036.1, forward strand.
GTTTAAAGCCCTCTTCAGTAGATTAGCCAGTCTACTACTGAAGACACATTGACCTTTCTTGGACAGATGGATGCCATCTCTGCTCTGCAACCCTTGGAGCAGCATCCCATCGTCTAGAAAACCAAAACGCTCTCGATGACACCATCCACGCAGCCATGCATTTGTCTCCAGGATGCAAGTCTCTCTGCCTTGGCCTTTACCCTCAACAGGGAGGATTGAAGAGAACACCACCTGTGCACCTAACTGCTTCACCCTCTGTCCCAGAGCCATGAAGTCACTTTTGATACGCTCAGAGGGAGTATCATTTGTTCCGAGATAGATTAGCAACATTGGGTAATAGTCAGTGGGCCTGATGAGTCTCGGCAAACTCTCCGTAACATCTTCGATTTTGGCACCAAGCAGACAGCAAACCTCTCTGGACATCAAGTCTGGTCGACAGATGGACACCTCAGTACCTCTCAGAAGAGAGTCACCAACCACCACTACCCTTCGCTTCCTTGTGGTCACTGATTCTGCACCTTTGGGGTACTTGAGCTCTGGTTCTTCCCTTTCCAGGGATGCTTTCACCACCCCCACTTCCAGGGCTGCATAATGGTTCTCCAACTCAAGGGCTGGAGAAGTTGGATTGGTGATTCTGCAGGCCCTGGTGACTTGTGTCCAACCTTCGTCATTCTGTTGGCACCCTTCTTGTCCTCTGCTAGAGAGCTTGGATGTTTCAAGAAGCATCTCATCAATGTACTTCTCACTGTCTTGAATGCTCCTCAGCCTCGCCACCTCCTCTGAGTTCCTCCACTTGTTTCCTCAGAGCTTCAGCATGCAGGCACCCTGCACATGGAACCGGTCCTTCAACTGGCATTGGGACCTCTGGACACAGGCAGTAGCTGCAACGGGGTCAAAAGCTTTAGCTATACGATTTTTCCCAGCCATTGTTTTGTTCGTGGAGCTTAGGTATCTGTTAAAGCAAAAAGAGATCTACCAAAGTACCAGCCAGTTTCCTAGCTGTCCTTTCAGAAAAAAGCAGTTAAATCTTTTTAATTATATTCAAAATGTGCTGTTCCAAGTCCCTGTGCTTTAGTAAATGGGGTGGTGCCCTATAAAGCAAGACTGCTCACTAGGGGTGGGTGGAAGCTGGGGTGGGTAGGGAGGAAACTAACACCTGATTAGGTGTCAGCAGTTCCCAAAGCTGAAAAGGTTACCAGAGTTTAAAAGCTACTCCACTAAAGAAAATACTGCTACTAAAGCACCAAAAAGAATGTAATGTTGCTTTAAAGATATACCAAAACCCTTTTAAGAGCTCCCAGAGAGCTAGCAATTTAATAAAAAATAAACCCTCAAATCCTTACCATTGTTTGACCTGTAGAGCCCCTGTTAGGAATGCCTCAACAGGGCAGGGCTCTGAAGCCTTTTATGCAGGCTTCAGCTGCTCTCAGTTCATTCACAGGCTAATCAGTCGCACTAACTCCTGTTTAGGTGTCAGCAGTTCCCAAAGTAAGAAGGTTACCAGAGTTTAAAAGCTACTCCACTAAAGAAAATATTGCTACTAAATGCTGACGACATTTGTAGAGCAGCCACTTGGGCTTCAGTACACACCTTTGCAGCCCACTACTGCTTGGACAAGGACTCCCGTCGGGATGCCTCATTTGGCCAGGCTGTTCTCCATCATCTCTTTCAAACTTAGAACAACTCCTACCCACCATCCTGGGTTTCGATGCCAGAGAGCCATGGGAGGAAACATGACCCATCTCAACCTGGGTTTCTCAGCTTTCTGGGGCATCTCCCTGGCATCTCTCAGCTGGGGAGTCCACATGTGTGAAGACTACATTCCTGCTTGTTCCTGGAGATAGCATAGTTACTCACCTGTAACAGGTGATCTCCGGGAACAAAGCTTTCCTATTGGATGCTGGGGATCGTTCCCGCGCAGGCTCCATCAGTACCAATACCCATGTGTGAAGACTAAATTCCTGCTCTTCCCGGAGATCACCTGTTACAGGTGAGTAACTACGCTTTCTGTGCATAAGTACAACTAGTGAAAAATGCCACTGTGTTCTTAGAAGTGGTAGGTTATACAAGCAGGACTTGTGCTGTGTTTTAAAATACCCTTCTAATTAACACCAATTAACTTGCTGTTACTAAAGTGCTTAAAAACCCTACTCCATCAAACTTTGCAAAGAAAACCTCACTGGAATGATATGGAAAAGATGGATAAATTGTAATGGCCCTTTCTAATTTTGAGCTACTCAAAACATGATTTCATAAAAAAATATAAATTGGTATTTATTTGGGGTGTGCCTAAACAGTATCATTACATGTTTTGTTAGCTCTAAGAGATTATCTGATTGCACTCTGCATGCTCGGCTTCAAGTGTGAGCCTCCCATCTGTGGCAAGTTTGTATATATCATAATCCAGCATGCTGAAGGGTAATACTACCTATCTAAACTATGTGTCTATGTGGGTGAATGAAACACACTTTAAGAAACAACAGTAGAGACTAATAAACTAAGAATATTTGATTTCAGATCCAGCTGGCAAGTGCTGGTATTGAATGGCAGTAGTCCACATATAAATTACATACATACTAGTCAGTGACGTCAAATACCCAAAAAACATTTTTCTGACCAGTTCTATAAAACTTGCATACTGTATGATAGAAACTCAAGAGATGGAAAAGAAATATTGGTGTTAGACTATAGTTGTGTTTATTGAGACACAGAGAGGAAAAATGACCTGCATAGGGAGCCAGACTAGCAATCGAGTCTTCCCAATGTAATATTCCAAAAAGTAGATATAAATCATTGAATCGGAAAACCCATGGGCAAAACAAAAATTAGGATAGAGTGCCCAAAAAGGTCAAAGCAAAATCCAGTGTGTATACTGGTTTGGGGGTTTTTTTATTTTTATTTTTTTTTAACGTTGCTGTGCTGTAAAAAAGAAAAAAAATTACTTTGATACTCAAACAGCACTTAGCAAGCATCTCTGAAATTCAATCTAAATTGTTCCAAACAAAACCCTAGAACATCCTTCACCCCCCCAGCCCCCACACATACACTCGTATCAGATCCAGTAACCACTACCCTCCCACCAGCTCTATGGAGGAAGGAATAATCAAATCAATCTCCATGCCTCATAGCCTCTAGACCCGGTTCCTACTCGCAGCCCTAGATGGTGGTGTACCCAATCCCAAAGGTTTTCCCGTATCTCTTCTATCTTGGACACGTTTCCTCTGTGTGAAGCTGTCTATTTAATTAAGCTGTGCATATTACTCAATCTGGAATAGAACCCTCCCTCCTTTCTCTGGCATCACACTAACAATTTTATGCAGCAGCAATTTTCTTTTTAAACTTTGTTATTGATTAAACTGTCCACCAAACCTAAACAATGGCAGACCCCCACAGCCAGTACATACCAATATAGTTATGCATATGGGTAAGAGCAGAAAAAAAACATATCTTCCCCCCCCCCCAAAAAAAAACAGAAAACACATCCCCTTCAGTGCTTAGAGATACTTCTCAAAAAATCAGGGCATAGCAATAACCATACAAAATATCCAATACCCGGGAAAAGCTCAACAGGGCTACTAAGTAAAGGACCTCAAAGTGAGCAACAAAGTTTCTATCAAAGAAGCCTTAAAAACTTAAGGCTATCATGCCAGTTAAGCTCAAGTGTCGTCATCGGTTATCTGTTCTTTTTTTTTCTTTTTTTTTATCTACAAGATGAAACCAATTGAAGATAAATACAAACAGTATTGTGTTTTGAGCAAACATTAAATTAACTGCATCAGGGACAGTCTTTTCCACAAACAGATTCCAAACAAACAGTCCAAATGGGCCGCTCCTCAATCAGCTGTAAGCAGACATCAAACCTACTAAAAATGTGAGCATTCCTGGATCTTTCCTCTCATCGCTATTGATCTGAAAGGGTTAAATCAAGCCATAGACTGGATGACATAGATATGAGTGTGTGGACCCGGTTTTGAATTCTACTCTGTTGGCTGTTCCTGCACATGACTTTTGGATGCCTGGTATATATTGACTTTGCCTCACTATTTAGTAGGCTTGGCGTCTGCTTATAGCTGATTAAGGAGCTGCATATTTGGACCGTTTGTTTGGAGTCTGTCTGAGGAAGATACTGTCCCTGATGCAGATAAGTTAATATTTACTCAAAACACAATATTATTTAGATTTCTCATCTTGTAGATGAAAAAAAGAAATAGTACAGAGTATCTGGTAAACTGCAACTATGTGCCCTTTAACTGCGGGGCTCAGGACCAATGATGACACTTGAGCTTAACTGATGAGAGAGTCTTAAGTTTCTTAGGCTGCTTTGCTGGAAACTTGTTGCTCACGTTTTGTGGTCCTTTATTTAGCCGTATCAAGCTTTTTCAGGGTATTGGATATTTTGTAAAGATATTTTGCAGACATACACAAACAAGCATAAACAGTGTTTGGGGTCATTCCAAACTGAAAAACTGTAAAAGCTACGTACAATTCAGCCCCCAAAAAGCTAAGTACAGCCCCCCCAATCTAGAATTTACTAGATAGATGCCCAGTTGTTCATTATGTGCTTATTTTTGTATATTTACCTATCAATAACACCCACTCCTCCACATTATATAAGCATAAATCCAGAATCCACTCCACAATCCAGTTCCTCCCCCAATCCTTCCCCTCCCTCTCCACTCCATACTCCTAACAGCACCTAATCCGCGATCTTGTATCTATGTACAGCAGGCCTTATCTCGCCAGTGTACATACGGTGGCTAGACCCTGTCAAACTGCATTCTTTTATGATTTTTATGATCGGTCAGCCCAGCTATTCTATAAATATAATCAACCTGGTCAAGAACCTCTCATTTTGACATACTCCTACTGTTCCAACAATACACAATCACCATGCGTGTTGCAACACTGATCATAGCCCCAACTGAGCCATATTAGACTCCATGGAGTGGAGGAGTAGCCTAGTGGTTAGAACACTGGCTTGGTAGCCAAGCAACCAAGGTTCGATTCCCACTAGCACTCCTTGTGGCCTTGGGCAAGTCACTTAACCCTCCATTGCCTCGGAAGAAAGGCCTGGCAATCTACTTCCGGTGACACTGCCAAGAAAACCCAGGAGCTTCTGGGTCGCCAGGAGTCAGGACTGACTCGAAGGCACACATTGCATTTGCATCCTCCGGATACAGATCCAGTAACATATATTTCGGGTCCAGCTTCAGTTCCCTCCGCACTAACCTCTCCACAAACATGTTGATCCACTCCCACAACTTGCATACAGACACACAGATCCACCACATATGCAGCATATCTCCCCATTCCCGACATCCCCTCCCAACAACTAGGATTATATTCTTTAATCACTTTGCTGAGCTTTACGGTTGTTAAATAAATGCAATACAAAGATTTATGCCGATTTTCTTGAATGGTGGCAGAAATAGACCCCCCTGGATGTTAGTTCAAACATCCTCCTCCCCCAACTCCTCTCCAAATCACAATGCCAGGCCTTGACAAAGGCCGGCTGCCCTCCCTCCACTTCCCCCCTTCCCCCCCCACACTCCTGAGTTTATATAACTTAGAAAGCAAACCTTTAATTGGATCCCCCCCTCAGTCTACTCTGTCTCTCCAATCCCAATTTACCCCATTGCATATCTTCCCATAGCTTCTTGCTTCAGCAAAGTGTCAGCACTGTAGATACAAATAACTATCACAATCAGGTAAAGCACAGTTACTTACCTGTAACAGGTGATCTCTGGGAACAGGAATAAGTCTTCACATATGGGTATCGTCGGTACCGACAGAGCCTGCGCGGGAACGCTCCCCAGCGTCCAAAAGGAAAGCTTTTGGGAGCATCCCACAGCGCCTGTGCGCTGCCTTTCCGCCTTTCCTAACTGCCTCTCTCCAGTTCGAGTTTTAAGCTGAGACAAAGAGAGAGAGGGAAAGGAAAGATAGAGAGATACAACTCCTAGGGGAGGTGGGTGGGTTGTGAAAACTTATTCCTGCTGTTCCCAGAGATCACCTGTTACAGGTAAGTAACTGTGCTATCTCCAGGAACAAGCAGGAATGAGTCTTCACATATGGGGACTCCCCAGCTAGAGATGCTAAGGAGATCCCCAAAGTTGTGAGTCCCTGAGAAGGGCTCTACCTCCCCCTATGGATCTCGGGCATCCAACCAGGGATGGGGGGTAGGAGTTGATTAGGTATGGAACAGGTGTTTGAGAACAGCCTGACCAAACAAGGCATCCCGGCGGGAGTCTTTGTCCAAGCAATAATGGGCTGTAAAGGTATGAACCGAGGCCCAGGTGGCCGCTCGACAGATTTGGTCGATGGACACAGAATTTAGATGAGCCATAGAGGCTGCCATGGCCCTCACATTATGAGCTGTGACATGGCCCTCCAGATAAAGGTTCTTACTCTGGTAGGCGAAAGAAATACACTGAGCAATCCAATTGGACAGAGTTCTCTTAGAGACTGGAAGTCCTAAATGAGAGGGATCGAAAGCAACAAAGAGTTGAGATGACTTTCTATGTTGCTGTGTCCTTTGTAAGTAAAAAGCAAGCGCTCTCTTACAATTCAGGGTATGGAGATTCCTCTCTGACCTTGATGCATGAGGTCCTGGAAAAAAGACAGGTAAATATACCTCCTGGTTCAGATGAAAAGGTGAGACCACTCTAGGCATAAAGTGTGGATTGGTCCTGAGGACTACCTTGTCATGATGGAACCTTGTATAAGGAGGATTAGCCACCAAGGCTTGCAGCTCACTGATGCGGCGAGCTGAAGTGACTGCAATGAGAAAAATAACCTTCCAGGAAAGGAATTTCAAGGAGGTAGTGGCTAAGGGTTCAAAGGGTGGCTGCATAAGCTGGCCAAGAACCAGATTCAAGTCCCATGCCACTGGAGGTGGTCTAATGGGAGGTTTAGTTAAAAGAAGGCCTCTCATGAATCTTGCTATAACAGGATGAGAGGAAATAGGCTGTCCATTGAGAGGTTTAAGGGATGCTGCAATAGCACTCAAATGGACTCTTACTGAATTCGTTTTAAGGCCTGCATGGGATAAATGCAGCAAATACTCTAGTAAAGAATTCAGAGGTATTGCAAGAGGGTTAAGACCCTTCTCTGCACACCAAATGGTAAACCTTTTCCATTTAAAAGCATAGGAACGTCTAGTGGAAGGCTTTCTGGAAGCATGAAGGATATCCTTCACTTGCTGAGAAAGATGCAAATCTTGAATGTCTAGGCCTTCAGCAACCAGGCTCTGAGGTGAAGAGACTGGGGATTTGGGTGCCAAAACGTTCCCTCCTCCTGGGACAGGAGGTCTGGAGCAGATCCCAAGTCCAGGGAGGGAGCTTGAGAGATGCAGAAGTAGAGGGTACCACACTTGGCGTGGCCAATGTGGTGCTATGAGGATCATAGACCCCTTGTCTCTCTGAAGTTTGAACAGTGTCTTGGGAATTAGGGGAATGGGTGGAAAGGCATAGAGGAAGTCTTGCCCCCAATGAAGGAGGAAGGCATCCCTGGCCTGAACTCCCTGACACGGAATCCTGGAACAGAACCGGGGAAGTTTGGCATTCCACGGACTTGCAAACAGGTCTATGTCCGGGGGTTCCCCAAATTCGGAAGATCCTGGCTATCTGGTCTCCATGGAGGGACCATTCGTGTGGAAGCAGAACTCGACTGAGTCTGTCTGCCCAAGAGTTTTGAACCCCTGGAAGATACACTGCCATGAGATGAATTTGATGCTCTCTGGCGAAGGCCCACAATCTCAAAGCTTCGTTGCAAAGCGACAGAGAGCCAGTCCCGCCCTGCTTGTTCACGTAGAACATGGCTACTTGGTTGTCCGTGTGGATGAGGACTGTCTTGTAGCTGAGCAGGGTGTGGAAGACTCTGAGAGCTAGAAAAATTGCTCTGAGCTCTAAGAGGTTGATATGTAGAGATATCTCCTGTGGAGACCAGATGCCTTGAGTGGAGAGATCTTGTAGATGAGCTCCCCAACCTCTTGGAGAGGCATCTGTTGTAAGGGTTGCTTGGGGTAACACCTGTTGAAAGGGGGACCCCAGCAACAGATTTTGAGTGGACTTCCACCACTGGAGAGAGCAAAAGAGGCGACTGGAGGTTGCTATTTTGTCTGACAGGCACCCTGATGCCTGGGTCCATTGGGTGGACAGAGTCCATTGAGCTGCTCTCATGTGAAGGCGAGCGTAAGGTACCACATGCACAGTGGATGCCATGTGGCCTAACAGTTGTAACATCTCTCGAGCAGTTAAATGGGATTTTAACTGCATCTGTGAGGCTAACTGCACCAAGCGTAAGCAACGGGCCTGGGGAAGATAGGCCCTTGCAGTTGTGGTATCCAGCAAGGCCCCTATGAACTCTAGAGACTGAGTAGGGGTGAGATGGGATTTTGGAATGTTTATTGGGACTCCATCTGCATCTCCTCCCTCTCACAAATGGGATTTTGGAATGTTTATTGGGACTCCATCTGCATCTCCTCCCAAAAGAGGACCCGACTCAGGGTCTATCAGATGCCCAACCAGGACACCGGCAGCAGCACCTGCTGCACCTCTCTCGGTACCATATTGAGAAGGCAACACCATACACCCAAGCCAAACCTACGGCAGGCTTGAGGGGCGATCTCTCTCAGATCTCGTAGCACAGTCCATATCGCTTGCTACTCTCTGCTAGTATAACAACATAGGGTATGCCGTTGCCCAAGTTTTCCAACGAGCCCACCAAACCCAGTCTGTTCTTCTAAAGTGGCAAATCTACGTCGTCACCACCTAAGAGTTACCACATAAGGACATGGTGTAGGCTGTGGGCCCAAGCTCTTCCTGGATCCACCAAACACGGTTGCCCTCCCCGGTGAAAAGTATATCTAGGTTGTAAGGCACCTATCAGTTAAAAACACTAGTCCTCTATGCTTGTTGGAACAAGCACTGATTCCCTAGTTGTCTTCACGCCCCTCTCGATTACCACCCACATGCCGACACACGCTTGCTTACAGTGACCAGTTCTACTGCTGTCGTAGTAAAGCTCCGATCTGCACCACCCTCGTGGCTCTGGCTCCGATCCGCACCACCCTCATGGCTACTGGTCCGAAGCCGCCGCTCTGCTTGTCCGCCTAGGATCTGCTTATTTCTCAACCGCATTCGTTCATATGCGTGTTTCATGATCAGGAGGTTGCCCAGTATCGGCACACTTCACAACCGCAACTGTTACAATTGCATCCTTCCGACTTGCATCCTTCCGACTGCAAGCCCACAGGCGCTTCTTGCGACATGCCTGCAAACCCACATACTCTAGTTACGACACGCTGTTCCACATGACTGCGCGCTGGCCCTGAGGAGTTACCTCAGCCTCGTCCTTCCCCCATCCACCACAGGGCATGGCAGCTTGGGAGACACCAATTGTGGCTGACTCATCCTGCTTGTCCTAGGAGAAAACGGAGTTACTTACCTGTAACTGGAGTTCTCCGGGGACAGCAGGATAAGTCAGCCACAGATCCCCCCCTCCTCCCCTGGAAAGGGGAAGGACTAGCCTTCCGGAACTGGTGCCCGCCTCCTAGCGGCTAAGGCTCAGCTAGTGACGAACTGGTTAGCTAGGGGCGGGCTGGGGGTGGGGCCAGTTGGCTCATGCTCAGAAGGGCAAAGCCCTTCTGAGCTATGGAGAGTACTTCCGTCTCAGCGGGAACGATGGAAGGATTATGAGACTTTAAATGCAACACCGGATATATCCCCAGCCCTTTTTTGGGAGGCTGGTAAGGCTGTGCTTCGTGGGGATATAATCAGTTATCATAGTCAGCGGCGTAAGCGGCTGAACCAGTGGATACTTCTGCTTGAACGGGACTTGGGTAAAGCGCGCCGGGTGGCGGCGGGCTCCAAAACTGCAGCAAACCAGCGCAGGCTTCGGGAGGTGCAGGCTGAATTGGAGATGCTTCTACATCGGCGGGCCCAAAAATCGATGTTGTACTACCGGTACAAGCTTTATCAGTACGGTAATAAAGCCGGTAAGTTGATGTCCTCCCTACTGAGGCCCGCTGGAGGCTCCCGGCAGATTGGGGCTATTCGGCAGGCTGATGGGACCATCAAACGGGATTCTGCAGCTATCAAAAAGGTATTTGCTGACTTTTTTCGGCAACTTTATGCTAGTGATGGAGATAAGGAACCAGAGGGCCGTCTCTTTCTTGAGGGGTGCAGGCTCCCACGACTTGGAGTGGAACATCTGGCGGCCCTCAATCAACCCCTTATGGGGCGGGAGGTTCAGGCCGCGATAGGGAAATTGAAGAATGGGAGGGCTCCGGGCGTAGACGGGTACCGTAGCGAGTTCTATAAAGCTTTGGGTGACGCCGTTGTGATTCCCCTAGTGGGGTATTTTGAGGATCTGGTACAGCGGGGAAGGTTCCCGTTTGAGGCAAATAAAGCTTTGATCACTATCTTGCCTAAGCCAGGGAGGGACCCACTTCTGCCGAGCTCTTACCGTCCCATCTCATTGCTCAATATTGACATCAAACTTTTAGCTAAAATAATGGCGGATCGGCTCGCGATTTACCTACCACTTTTGATTCATCGGGACCAGGTGGGTTTTGTACGTGGGCGCCAGGTCGCATACAGTCTGCAGCGGATTTTATTATCTCGAAGCGGGGCGAATGGCTGGGGACCCCTCCTTACTTGTCAGTTTTGACGCCGAGAAGGCCTTTGACCGGGTCAATTGGGGCTTTATGTATCAGGTATTGGAGGCGATGGGGTTTGCCGGATTCTTTGTGGATGTGATCAGACTGCTCTATGCTAACCCAATAGGGGCCATTATGGTTAACGGGACTATGTCTGCCGATTTTGATATTCAAAAGGGGACTCGTCAGGGATGACCGCTGTCCCCTCTTTTATTTGTATTATCGCTTGAGCCCCTTCTGAGTCGGATCCGGACTTCTTCCCAATTTCGTGGTATTCGGATGGGACGGGAGGAGTTTCGTGTCGCTGCTTTCGCGGACGATTTGTTAGTGCATTTGTGGGACCCCTCTGCTGGACTGCCCTGTTTGTTGCAGCTTATTCGGGAATATGGAGAGCCCTCTGGATTTCGTCTCAATCTCGATAAGTCTGAAGCAATGTTCTTAGCTCCCGAAGGGCAGCCGGGTTGGCAGGGCCCCTTTCCTTTGAAGTGGGCGACGGGGCATTTTAAGTATCTGGGAATCTATTTGCCGGCGAGGCTGGGAGACCTTTACCATCTTAAGGTCTCCAAAATGTTAGGGGCGGTGTCTGCATGTGTAGATAAATGGCGAGACTTGCCGTTGTCTCTGGGGGGCCGCGTCGCCCTGTGTAAGATGGCGATCTTTCCCAAAATATTATATCCGTTTCAGATTCTCCCGTTGCTTTTGAGGCGTTCGGATCTCCGCCAACTAGAGCGATTGTTTAACCGGCTGCTTTGGCGGGGTCAAAGGCCTCGGGTGCGTCTGGCGATACTTCAGCAACCCTGGGGTCTGGGTGGTATGGGCTTCCCGGACATAAGGAGGTACAATGTGGCGTGCCTGCTGAGATACGTCCGAGATTGGCTGTGGGATTTGGCAGATTGCTCCCCGACGGTGATGCTTGAGGCCGTGCTGGCACCTTTTCCCCTGCGCTACTTGTTACATGCAAGGATGATTCGGGGATTGACGGGGACATTTGGGAAATCCTCTTAAAGCCCATTCGGATGGCATGGCGGTATTTTTGCGCTGGGCGCCGGATTTCGGCCTATCATACGCCTTATCTTCCTAACAGGGGTAACGCGGATTTTGCACCGGGCATGGGAAGGTCTTACTTTCAATCTTGGGAGGCTTTAGGGGTGGTGAATTTGGAGCATGTGCTGACCTCTGAGGGGGCTATGGTGCCATTCTCAGAGTTGCGTAGCCAATATCCGTTGGGGGATCGGGATTTCTTTCAGTATACACAGCTTCGGAGCTATCTCCGCACGGTTCCTGTGGACGCGATGCGGGGGGGAGGTTTATTCAGGGATTGAATTGGGGCTTCTAGGGGGTGATTCAGGGACTCGGGTGTCCGGGCTCCACAAAATGTTATGGGATGGAGCGTCACCCCTTGACGTCAACACTTTGGCGATGGCCTGGACCGCAGATTTAGGAGAGGTCGGTGTAGAGCAGCTCCTAGGAGGGCTGGCCGCTATCCCGACATTGTGTGCTGGTGCTTCATAGGGACACCCAGTACCGGATTATGCGTCGCCTATATTTCGCCCCTCTGAGGGCCTGGCGGGCGGGGATGGGTGAGAGTCATTGCTGTCCTAGATGTGGAGAAGCCAGGGCGACATTGGGTCATATGTTTTGGTGCTGTCCCAAGATTCAGGTTTTCTGGGGACGGGTGTCTGGCCATCTACTTCGGTGCTTGCCGCAGTTGGAGCCCCTCAATGCACGTAATATTGTGCTGGATCTGTGGGAGGATAATTGGGGGTGTGTGCTGGGGTCATCGGGATTGCGCTGGTTGCGTTTGGTGCTGATGACTGCACGGATGACTGTGTTGCAACAGTGGTTGGATGTGAGGGGACCCATTTATGGGGTTTGGAGAGTCCAACTTCACAAGGTCTTGCTTATGGAATGGCTGTATGCTACTGGGACGGGGCACAGATGGGACCATTTCTTGAGGGCTTGGGGGCCTCATTTGCAATTATTACCGGCAGGGGCACGACGTTGCATTCTGGGGGAACCCTGAATCACTGGGGTAGGTCAAGGACATGGTTTATGGGTTTTTTGGTTTTTGTTTTGCTTGGTCCTGCTCGACATGGGGATTGGTCTTGAACTCTGCTGCAACTCTATTGCTTATGACAAGGCGGGGGAGGGGGGGTACATGGGGGGGGAGGTCGGGGGAGTCGCTAAGGCAGTCGTTATCTTAGCCTGGCAGACCCGCCAAGGGGTGGGCGGGCTCGGGAGAAGACTCAACCTTGGGCCTGCTTGTGCTGGTGTCTTTGGATGGTCTGCATGGCGTGCGGGTTGGGCTGAATTTCTACTGGCCTTGGTGCTGGGGGGCTGGAAACGGGGGGGCGGGGGGAGGGCGGATTTGGGGTAGGTAGGATTTATGGGGTGTTATGCTTTGGTACCATGTCCATCTGCACTCCCGGATTAGCAAAACCAAGTGTCTTCTGTAACCCTCTTTCTTTTCTTTTTTTCTTTGGGTTTTCCCTCTCTCTTGGGAATTGCTTTTTGTTGCGGGGAGCCTGGTACGATTGTTTGATGGCCTGATTATGCCTGTATGCTTTTATGTCTATGAAACTAAGTTGTATCTTTGTGTTTCTGGTTGAATAAAAAGATTTAAACATAAAAAAAAAGGTTTGGACAAGTTCCTGGAGGAAAGGTCCATAAACCATTATTAAGAAGGGACCCAGGATATCAATGCTTGAACCAATACAAGCATTGTGGAACCTGTGTCCCTTGGGGAAACTGCTAGGTACATATGACCTAGATTGGCCACTGTTGGAAACAGAATACTGGGCTTGATGGACCTTGGTCTGACCCAGTATGGCATATCTTATGTTCTGACTCCCCGGGCTGCCGAAGAGATCCTCGAGAGCCCCATGCCTCAAGCTGATCCTTGGCAAGGGTCTCGATCACGCTCCCAGTCCTTGGAAGTGAGATCCTCCCCAGCAAGCACCTCTGGCTCCGGCCAAACCTAGCCACAGTTCATTGGATCCAATGACGCCCTTAAAACCGTCGGGCCTCGAGTCCTCGACAGATTACTCGGATTAGGATGTCAAAGACGAGGTTTCCCCAGAGACACGAGCATACCATGACTGCCCCTCGGATCCATCCCCACCAGTGTCGAGGCACCAGTTCCCGCCCGAGGACACCTTGTTCCTCAGGTTTGTCCAGGACATGGCGCAGGCACTGTCTCTCACCACAGAGTCAGAGGAGGATCCCAACAAGGAGGAACTCAAAATCCTCCAATATGAATCCCCACCCAAGGAGGCCCTCACAGTCCCCTCCATCCTCGAGTATCTCCTTCTCCGAATGTGGGAAACACTGGCTTCAGTGCCAATTGTTAGCTGATGCCTGGGCACTGTGTAGCAGGTCAAGCAAGGACTTCGATTCAAGAAGGTGCAACTCCCTCAAACCTCCATGGTGGTCGAGTTTTCTATGCATCAACAGAAAAGCCCAAAGACTCACCTTCGGTGCCCCTGGGCAGGGAGCTCCACATTCTCAGTCCCCTCAGGAGATTGAGACAGAGTATGTTACCAGGACTCGACTCTCAAGGAAGACCTCCACTCTTCCCAAGAAGAAACCATCAGGGAAAGGACCCCCCCTTCCACTGGAAAGTCCAGCCTTACCGAGGTTATCCCCCATTCTCCAGGACCCAGCAGGAAGTCAGTCCTCACATATGGGTGACATTGACGTCAATGGAGCCCTTGCGGAGCATTTCCCCAGCTTTCCAAGAAAGCCTTTGGGAATGCAGGCACGCATGCGCGGTTCCCTTCCCGCCTAAAGGTGCCATCTTGCTCAGTCTCTCTTTTTCCATGAAGCCCATCGGACGTGTGTCCTAGTCCTCCCGGAAAATAGTTGGATTTTTTCGCAATTCCTTTGCTATTTTTTCTCCGGTTCGACGCCGGTTCCCCTCCCGCTGGGTTCGGTACACCGGTATCGAGCCCACTCTTATTTTTTTGGTTTTTGCCCTTCGTGGCTGGCGTTCATGCCCTTTTTTCTTTTTCCCTGGAAGGCCGGTCCTTTGACCTCGCGGGGACTCTTTTTTTCCCTGATGGCTTCCAGTGGTTTCAAAAAGTGTGATCGGTGCAAGAAGCTAATGTGTCTCACCGACACGACTGCTGCCTTCGGTGCCTGGGTCCTGACCACGATCCCAAGATCTGTGGACCATGTGGAAAGATGTCTTCCAAGGCGCTTCGAAGTCGTCAGAACCAAAAGGAAAGGCTTTTCTCCGACTCGGCCTCCGGCCGGGCCCAGACCTCGTCTGAGGCCTCGACATCTCGGGAGTCGGATCCCGAGCACCGTCGGGGCTCCTCGGACAGGGGGTCCCCCGACCGGGAACGAAAGAGGAAGAAGCGGCTCGTGAGGGCGTCATTGGAAGAGGTCCCTGGCTCCTCGAGAGCTAGGTCTCAGACCCCCGACCGTCGCCCCGGGCCCGTGGAACAGGAGAAGCCTTCCAAAGTTCCTTGAGTGGAGCCGGAGTCTGCTGGACACGTAAGTCCTGTAGTCCTTGTGGACTCTTCTCCCAGAGAGCCGACGTCTGACCCGGCACCGCTGGGGCCCGAGTCGGTGGCTGCTGAGTCTCCAGAGCTGGGTCTCAGGCTGACAGCCTTGGCGTGCAGATTGTCTGCCTTCATGGAACAGCTGCGGGCATTGATGGCCAGCCTGTCTGGCGTATCTGCCCCGACCACTGGGACATCGACATCGAAGTCGACCCCGGAGACCGAGCCGATACTCGAGACCATGAAGGCTCGAGGTCGACCTCGGTCGCGGTCTCCCTCGACCTCCCGTTTGGGACCGAGGGCGTCGACGCTAGTGCCTTCGGCGTCGGGGCAGGTGCTCACAGGCCCCGCGAGGTCGGACCCCGATTCCTCATTGGACGAGTCTGCCTGGGAGATGGAGGACAAGGAGTCCCCCGACACCTTCAGGACTTGGTGTGTCCCGTCGGATTCACCGCAGTCTGTGCCCCGGAGTAGATCCCCTCCGGACGACACCCGGTTCTTAGAGTTCGTCCGGGATATGGCCACTGCGTTGGCTATCCCTGTGGACCCCGAGGAGGAGCCTCGAGCCGAGGAGCTCGAGGCCCTACAGTATGACTCTCCTCCGAAGGAGGCCTTTACTGTTCCGGTTCCTCCGATGCTGGAACGGCTCCTCTTCCGGATGTGGGAGGCACCGGCCTCGGCGCCGGTTCAAAGCAAGCAGGTCGATTCTATCTATCGACTCCGGAAGAGCCCTGGCTTTCAGAAGGTGCAGCTGCCACACCATTCCATTGTGGTGGAATCGACCATGCATCGCCTGAAAAGTCAGAAGATGCACTCCACGGTGCCCCCTAGCAGGGAGGCCCGGAACCTGGATGGTTTTGGCAGAAAGTGCTTCCAGGGCTCGATGCTTGCTTGCCGTGTCCAGTCTTACCAGCTGTACATGGGCATGTACTTGTGGGACTTGGCCAAGGAGCTGGCCGGGTTCTCTGCTGGTCTCTCCAAGGAACCCTTGCAGAGGTTCAAGTCCTTGTCCTCGGGGATACGGGAATGCTCCAAGTTTGTCCCGCGCTGCCTACGATGGCTTCGAGGCTTCGGCCCGGGTTGCGGCAGCCGGCATCGCGGCTTGACGCCAGGCATGGCTGCAGTCATCGGACCTCAAGCCATGGGTTCAGGACAAGTTGGTCGATGTCCCTTGCCGAGGTGAGAACCTTTTTGGCAAGCCCATGACCGAGAAGGCCGCACAGCTCGAAAACGAACACCTCGTGAGGACAAGGCTGTCTAGGAAGACTTCTGCCCCTTCTCACAAAAGGAAGGGCTCGGGTAAAAAGCCCTTTTACCCGAGGAAGGGCACTGCCTACAAACAGTACCCACAGTACCAGGCCTCCCAAGCTCCCCCTCAGGGTCAGCAGGCCAAGGGGCAGGGTAATGGACCCCATAGTCAGAGGGCTCCCAAGCCTCCGGCCCCTGCTCCCACTCAGCAGGGTGGAGGTTTTTAACTCCTTAGGCATAGCCTCTCCGTCCCTGCTCTCCCAACCCTGCACAGGAGGTTGCCTCGCCCTGTTTGCCCACAAGTGGCCACTCATCACTGGAGACAGTTGGGTGCTCAGCATAGTCCACAAGGGCTATCTGCTACACTTCCAACAGCTGCCTCCTCCATACTTTCCAGGGGAGCCTCCAAGGCCTCCCCTGCACACAGACCTTCTCCTTCAGGAGCTCCAAGGTCTGTTGGTGGACAGGGCAGTGGAGCCTGTGCCTCCCCACCTACAGGATCAGGGGTTCTACTCCAGGTATTTCCTTGTACCTAAAAGAACCGGTGGCCTTCGGCCTATTCTAGACCTTAGAAATCTCAACAAATTCCTAGAGAAGGAAAAGTTCAAGATGCTTACTCTTGGAACACTTCTGCCCTACCTCCAGCAGGGAGATTGGCTATGCTCCTTAGATCTAAAGGATGCGTACACTCACGTCCTCATTCATCCAGACCACAGAAAGTACCTCAGGTTCATTGTGGGAGGAAACCATTATCAGTACAGAGTACTGCCCTTTGGCCTCACCTCCGCTCCCAGTGTCTTTACCAAATGCCTGGCAGTGGTGGCGGCCTACCTGAGAGATCAGGGAATCTTTGTCTTCCCCTATCTGGACGACTGGCTCATCAGGGGTCAGACGTACCAGGAGGCCAGACAGGCCACCCTCAGAACTATTGCTCTCCTTCAAAACCTGGGGTATGTCATAAACTTCGCAAAGTCCACTTTGCTCCCCTCCCAGAACTTGGAGTTCATAGGGGCAAGGTTGGACTCTCTGCTGGCAAAGGCATTCTTGCCAGAAGACAGAGCCCAAAGACTGATAAACTTAGCAAACCAGTTTCTCAGCAGGTCACTGGTCTCCGCCAGACTCTGCCTGAGGCTTCTTGGCCACATGACCTCGACAGTACATGTGACCCCCAATGCCAGGCTCTATATGAGGCCTGCACAGTGTTGCCTTCGGACTCGGTGGTCACAGGCCACAGGCAGCCTCAGACAGGATAAAGGTGTCCAGACAATTTCTGAACTCCCTCCGCTGGTGGCTGCACCCACCCAATCTACTACAAGGGGTGCCTTTTCAGATTCCTGGGTTCACAGTGGTGCTGACCACGGATGCCTCCCTGCAGGGCTGGGGAGCTCATTGTCTAGGCAAGTGCACCCAGGGCCTGTGGTCTCCTTGGGAAGCCGCACAGCAAATCAATCTACTGGAACTCAGGGCTATTCGGCTAGCCCTCAAGACTTTCTCTCCAACCCTGGCTCATCAGTCTGTCCTAGTTCAAACAGACAACCAGGTAGCCATGTTTTATGTGAACAAGCAGGGCGGAACTGGGTCCAGGCTCCTTTGTCAGGAAGCGCAGGACCTTTGCTTGTTTGCTCTCAGGCACAACATGCTCCTCAAGGCTGTATATCTACCTGACCAGGAAAACTACCTGGCCGACAGGTTGAGCAGGATTCTGCAGCCCCATGAGTGGCAGCTCCATCCTTTGGTGGTTCAGAAGATTTTCCTGAAATGGGGACTTCCATCCATAGATCTGTTTGCCAATCCACTGAACAAACAACTGCCAAAGTTCTGCTCCAGGCAACCGCATCCTCTGCAGATAGCAGCAGATGCTTTTCTAATTCCCTGGTCTCAGGGCCTCCTGTATGCGTTTCCTCCCACGCCTTGGTGGCCCGAACTCTGTTCAAGATTCTTCAGGACAAGGCCTCGGTCCTGCTGGTGGCTCCCAGGTGGCCGAGACAGCCTTGGTTTCCACTTCTGCTTCAGCTGGCAGTGGATCCCCCACTGCCTCTGGGGTTGCAACCCGACCTTCTCTCTCTCAGGATCAGGGTTTCCTTCTGCACCCCAATCTCAAAGCTCTCAATTTGATGGCCTGGAGGCTGCAAGGGTAGTTTTGGCTCCCTGGGGCCTACCTCAGGAAGTTGAGGTGGTTTTCCTAGCCTCTAGGAAACAGTCCACTAGGAAAACCTATGCTCTCAAATGGAAAAGGTTTTCTGTGTGGTGTCAGCTACGTAGAGAGGACTGTACTGTACCAGTAGTGCTTCAGTACTTACTGCACTTATCAAATCAGGGACTTAAGTCCAATTCTGTTCGGGTCCACCTCTCAGCTCTAGCAGCTCACCACTCACTGGTGGAAGGACATTCTCTGTCGGTTCACCCCTTGGTGTCCCGCTTTCTCAGAGGCTTGCTTTTGCTCAAGCCTCCAATCCGTCGTCCTGCTCCTGAGTGGGAGTTGAATGTGGTCTTGCAGCAACTGACTCGCCCACCTTTTGAGCCGATGGCTACTTGCCCTCTACGCTTCCTATCCTGGAAGACACTCTTCTTGATAGCCCTAACCTCGGCCAGGCGAGTGAGTGAGCTTCAGGCCCTGGTCTGTGACAGGCCTTACACCCGCTTCTATAGGAACAGGGTAGTCCTTAGGACTCATCCAAAGTTCCTCCCAAAAGTTGTCTCCTCTTTCCACCTTAACCAAGAGGTGGTTCTTCCAGCATTCTTCCCTAGGCCTCATGCAAGCCAGGCTGAAGCAGTTCTGCATACCCTGGACTGTAGGGAGGGCCTTATCCTTCTACCTTGACCTTACGCAGGGGCATAGAAGGGGCTACTCAGCTCTTCATATCTTTTGACCCTAATAATTTGGGGTTAGCTGTGTCCAGGCGTACCTTGTCCATCTGGGTAGCTGACTGTATCACCTGGGCTTACAGGGCGGCTGACCTTCCTTTGCAGGGTCGGGTCACGGCCCATCGTGTCAGGGCAATGGCTGCCTCAGTGGCTCACCTCCGCTCTGTACAGTTGGTGGACATCTGCAGGGCTGCAACTTGGTCCTCAAGCCAGACTTTTGCAGCCCATTACTGTCTGGAAAGGGAGTCCCGTAGGGACAGTGCTTTTGGCCAGGCAGTACTCCGGAATCTCTTTGAGGTTTAGGCAACTCCTGCCCTCCAACCCTCCGTTGGGCTACCGATGGAGGTTCTGTCAGTGAAAAGCCTTTCTTTGATGCTGGGACTAGAGGGAGTTCTCTTGTTCAGCCTGGGTTCCTTGGTAGCCCAGAGCTAGGGAGTCACCCATATGTGAGGACTGACTTCCTGCTTGGTCCTGGAGAAAGAGTAGTTACTCACCTGTAACAGGTGTTCTCCAGGAGCAGCAGGAATCAGTCCTCACAACCCTCCCTCCTCCCCTGGGAGTTGCAGTTGTACATAGTTTATTTTTACATTTTTATGTGCTGTTTTTAGCTATGTCATTTGACTGAGCAAGATGGCACCTTTAGGCTGGAAGGGAACCGCGCATGCATGCCTGCATTCCCAAAGGCTTTCTTGGAAAGCTGGGGAAATGCTCCGCAAGGGCTCCATCGACGTTGATGTCACCCATATGTGAGGACTGATTCCTGCTGCTCCTGGAGAACGCCTGTTACAGGTGAGTAACTACTCTTACCAGGTCCCCCAGACCCCTCAACAGGGTCTTCAGGGCAAGGGAGCAGGCCAGGGCCACTTAAGCCTAAGGGCCCCAAGCCCCAGACATCAACTCCAGCCCAGACTGGGTCAAGGTTTTGACTCCCAGAGCATAGCCTCTCCACCCATGGGGGGACCAGCTACCAACAGGAGGGCATCTGATTCATTTTGCCCAACAGTGGGCTGCCATTACCACAGACTCCTGGGCACTTCAGGTGGTTAGGGAAGGTTACCTCCTTCATCTGGACCAGACACCTCCCCATTTCTTTCCTGGAGAGCCCCCTTGGACTCCCTTGCACCAGGCCCTGCTACTTTGGGAACTTGCAGGCCTTCTCAGGGACAGGGATGTGTAGCCCTTACCACACCACCTAAAAGGAAAGGGGCTCTACTCCAGATACCTTTTGATCCCAAAAAGAACAGGAGGCCTAAGGCCCATCCTGGACTTGAGAAACCTGAACAAATTCCTGGAGCGGGAGAAGTTCAAAATGCTCTCCCTTGAAATATTGCTGCCCTATGTCGAGCAGGGAGATTAGCTATTTGGACCTAAAGGATGGACCAGTCACAGGCAGTACCTAAGGTTTATGGCCAGGGCGACCACTACCAGTACAGAGTACTACCTTTCGGTCTAGCCTTTGCACCAAGGGTCTTCACCAAATGCCTGGCAGTGGTCGTCACCTACCTCCTTCTCCAAGGGGCCTTTGTCTTCCCATACCTGGACAACTGGCTTGTAAAGGGAGGGACTTGGCCACTGAGGTGCCACAGGCCACAGCCTGCACCATCAGTGTCTTACAGTATCTGGAGTTTGTGATAAACCACCCCAAATCCCACCTCACTCCAATGTAGGACTCTCCAAAAAGACTGCTACCCTTCCCCGACAGAAGGGCTCGGGTAAAAGGCCCTTATACCCGAGAAAAGGGGCTTCTTATAAAAATTACCCACATTTCCAAGCCTCCCCAGCAGGGTCAGCAGGCTAAGGGACAGGGGCATGGCCCTCGTAAGCAGAAGGCTCCCAAGCCCCAGCCGTCTGCTCCAGCCCAGCCTGGGAGGAGCTTTTGACTCCTTGGGCATAGCCTCTCTACCCCAAGGAGGACAGCAGCCCACAGGGGGACGTCTCATCCACTATGCCCACAGGCAGCCAGCCATCGCCACCAATTCCTGGGCACTCCAGATGGTCAGGGAGGGCTACCTCCTCCACCTGTCTGACACCTCCTCCTTTCTTCCCGGAAGAATCCCCGAGATCGCCCCTTCACCAAGACCACCTCCTATTGCAGGAACTTGCAGGCCTTCTTAAGGACAAGGCGGTGGAATCAGTACCCCAACATCTCAGGGGCAAAGAGTTCTACTCCAGGTACTTCCTTGTGCCAAAAAGGACAGGGGGCCTACAGCCCATCCTGGACCTGTGGAACCTGAACAAGTTCCTGGTGAGGTAGAAGTTCAGGATGCTCTCCCTCGGAACATTGCTGTCCTACTTCCAGCAGGGAGATTAGCTATGCTCCTTGGATCTGAAGGATGCTTGTACCCACATCCTCATTTGTCCTTCACGCCTTGGATTGTAAGAGGGCCCTGTCCTACATTCAATGTACCCAGGGCCACCAAAAAGCTTCTCAGCTCTTCGTTTCCTATGACCCCAGTGACCAAGCAAACCCTGTCCACCTGAGCGGACTGGATTGCCCTCGCATATGAGAAGGCTGGGCGCTCGCTGGATGGCTGGGTCACGGCACACAATGTCAGGGCCATGGCGGCCTCTGTGGCAAACCTGCGCTCCATCCCGATGTCTGACATCTGCCGGGCTGCCACTTGGTCTTCAGTCCATACATTCACAGCTCATTACTGCCTGAAGAGGGAGTTCCAATAGACAGCGCCTTTGGCCAGGCCATGCTCCATAATCTTTTTGGGATCTAGGCAACTCCTACCCTCCGACCCTTCTTTGTTCAGGCTAGCGGAGCGTTGGTTTCTATCGGACACACAGGTCCTACCGCAGACTATCTGCAGACTCAATTGCTGCTGCCCACAGCTCCCCTGGAGGGTGACCATGTTTTTCTCTACAGGCTTTCAGTAGCCTGTAGCTAGGGAGTCCCATATGTGAGGACTGACTTCCTGCTTGTTTCCAGAGAAAGCGTAATTACTCACCTGTAACAGGTGTTCTGTGGAGATGGTAGGAATCAGTCCTCACAACCCTCCCTCCTCCCCTTGGAGTTGCTGTGCAATTTTTGCCATCTACTTTTGTCATCTGGCTAAGATGCTACCCTTGGGCGGGAAGGGGACCACGCATGAGTGATGGCATCTCCCAAAGGCTTTCTTTGAAAGCTGGGAAGATGCTTCCTCAAGGGCTCCGTCAGTGCTGACGTCACCCATATTTGAAGACTGATTCCTGCTGTCCCTGGAGAACATCTGTTACAGGTAAGTAACTACACTAAATTTACAACAAATTTCATTAAGATGAATTTTAAGCTGTGATGTGAACAAGACAGAGGAGGCAAATTCTTCTCACAAAAGCATTTTGTGGAGGAATGACTTTGGGAAAATAACCCAGTCTGTATGTTCTTGCAGTTGTAAGTTCATTTTAAATTAAATTAGAGTTCAGTTAAACTTAACTATGAGTAGCTTCACAGCATTTGAAAAGCTTGTCAACATCTCTGGTAGTAACAGAGGTCTTATATTTAAAATCCATTCAGGTATGGGGATACAGTGAGATCCCATTTGAAAATGTGAAGAAATAAAATCTGAACGAGGAGCGTGGTCAAATAGTAGAGAAGGATTGAGATGAGGTTTGTCAATTTAATCATGATAATCAACATGTATGACGACAAAAGAAAATGCACATGGTGGGACTCAGTTTGTTAGACAGTTGCTGGTGAAGATTTGGGGATCTGCACATCTTCTATCATATGATGTTACTAGAAGTAGGTCTTGTCAGACAATTCTGATCAGTTTCTTTGACTGCATTGTCAGAATGTTTCATGGAACAGCACTAGATGTGGGATACTTAGATTTCAGCAAGGCCTTTGATATGGTTCCACATAGATGACTTATATAGAAACAGTGCCCTTGATAAGGGCCCTAAAGTGACTGACTGGGTCATAAACTGGTTGAGTGGAAGGCAACAAAAGGGGTAGTGGTAAGTGGAGTTCAGCCTGAGGATAGGGGTTTTTTATCAGTGGTTGAGTTGGTCTGCTTCATTTCAACTTTTTTTTCTAAGCAATATTGTAGAAGAACTGTAAGGGAACGTTTGCCTCTCTGAAGATAATACCAAAATATATAACAGAATAGACAGCCTGGAAGTTGTATATAGCATGAAGAGGGATCTAACAAAGCTTGAAAAATGTTCTAGAATTTTAGCTGCCAATGTGATGCTGTGCATTTTGGCTGCAAAAACACACACAGCCGTACCGTATAGGGGTAAAGTACTTCTGCTCATGAAAGAGCGGGACTTGGTAATTGTATTTGGCAAGCTCAAGGAGGCATACAGGTAGAAAAGATGACAGCAAAATCCAGAAGGATGCTTTGTTGCATGGTCAGCAGGAAAAAGATGGTGGTGATGGTATTTCTAGTGAGAACCATTTTGGAGTTCTGTGTGCAATTCTGAAGACTGAATCTTCTAAAGGATGTAAACAGGATAGTATCTGTCCAAAGGGTGGTTACTAAAATGGTTGCTGGCCTTTATCAAAGCAAATAATCTAAATATGTATACTCTGGAAAAAGACAGGAAAGGGGAGATCAACATATTTAAATAATTCCATGAAAAATGCCCATGAGGCAGGTCTCCTTCAATTGAAAGGAAGCTCCGGAATGCGGGATCATAGGATAAAGTTAAAAAAGGGGTAGATTAACAAGTAATCAAATCTAAGGAAGTATCTCTTTACGGAAAGGGTGGTGAATGTGTGGAATAGCCTCCCTGTGGTGGTGGTGGAGAGAGACTTTCTCTTTTCAGGAAAGCATAGGACAACCACAGAGGATCTCTAAGGGAAAGAGGTTATAGAGCTTAGTATTTGGTATGAATGGACAGACTGGATAGGATGCATGCTCTTTATCTGCTGTCATTTTTTGTTTCAATGTTATTTTAAAGGGGTATGTCATAACATGGTATATTTACGAAAAAAAAAGCACTTGAAATCTGAGCAGAGAAAATCCGAAAATACAACATAATATAAAAACAGTAAAATACAGAAAAAAATCTGAATCCAAAATACATCCCTAAATGAGAAAGGAACAATTAATAGGCCTAGGACTAGTTCTTTTGAAGGATAGTGTAATGTCATGGAACATGTCATATATTAGCTGTTAGAACATAAGAACATAAGATATGCCATACTGGGTCAGACCAAGGTCCATCAAGCCCAGTATTCTGTTTCCAACAGTGGCCAATCTAGGTCATATGTACTGTGATAAGGAAGCTTATCATAGCTCAGGAAGGGGCTATAGAAAAGGTGAAGTGTCTCTGAACAAGCAACCTGTCAGTGCTGGTAGAAATGAGAAAACAGAATTTTGCCATAAAAGACTACCAGTCCCAGAATGCACCAGGTTTCCAACAGCCATGAGAGGAGCTGAAGTGAGAAAACGTGTGTTCAATCAAAAGGGCTATGAGGTAATCCCCAAGCACTCATTGCAAAGGGCAGGGCTTGATTCAGCACAGCTGCGCTGTGCTAGGATGGAACACTCATCTCAAAGGGCAAGGCCTGATTCAGCACAGCTGCGCTGTGCTAAGGTGGAGCACTCATCAAGGCAGAATAAAGATAGTCTATTCTACAGAGAATCATCCAGAGCTGGGATGTCATGATCATTGGTATCTTGATCATCCACGGGATCCTGATCTTCATTCTCATCAGAAGCAGAGGTCAGAACGGACGGACAGAGAGAGCAAGAAGCCCTTTAAAAGAAGGAAGAGAAAAGCCTCTGGGAAGTCTACAGGAGTCCAGCACAGTACGTATACTGGGAGACAGACAAGAGGTCAGCATACACCATTGGACTGGGGGAAACCAGAGGAGTGGTATTGCAGAGCCAGGAATCTCCAGACAGCACCTGTGAGGGAAACAGCTGCACGTGGAAGGGACCCTGAGACCCATGCCAGAAGGTATGTGAAGAGAGATCCAGTGTCCAGGGATCTAGATTGGAAGGCTGGACACAGAAACTGGACTACATATTGGCCAGGCTATTTAAAGGGGAACTCTAACAGCAATGGAAGCTCAGGTATGAACACTGATCTATGCCCTAGCTATAACTTTGAAAGGAAGCAGGGAAATGATTATTCTCCTGGTAGTGCTCCATTGAGAAATTCCTTTGTGCCAAGCCAAGATATTGAACCTATGATTATTGAAGAAAGGGGAGAGGTCTTAGAACCAGAATGTGAATATATGGACTGCTCTCTGTCCAAACTCAAATGGTAGTTTTCTGTTACAAAGTGCAACAACCCTCACAAAGAAATACCAACTTGTTCTTTAATCTACTCAGAAAACCTTCTGAGTACGATTTTGAGCTACACAGTGAAAGCAAGCCAGCTAAGGGGTTTCAGCTGGGTGATTGCTAGCAATTGAGCTTACCTAATTGCTTGTGTGCTCTGAAGGGAATCACTTCTGAATTTATATGTAAAGATATAAGAAGTTAACCAGAAGAAAAGAACATTTTTCCTACTTTGTGGGTTTATTTGGTTGCTTACTGCATTGCTAAGACATTATTTGCTAAAGCCTACAAGAAAGACCAGTTTGTTGCCATCCAGGTCTTTAATCCTTTGCTTTAATTACCTGACAAGTTCAGATGTTTTTTTCCTGATTTTGTTTTCCTAACTTTAAAACTGCAAGCAAGTATCCTGAGTTCTGTGCTACCAAGCATTATCTGTGTTGGGAGAACCCCTCATAAATAAAAATCTTATTTGCTTTACCCTTGAGCAAGTATAATTAATTATTGGTCACGGCTGTGTTTGGAATGAATGGACTACATTACCCACAAATCCTTGTAAATCATATAGAGGTATGCTTTTGCCAAGACTGTGAACATTCTCACCCAGGCGGCCGTCTGACAGTACCTAGCAGTTTCCCCAAGAGACACAAGTTGCATTTTATGTTATAATAAAATTATATGCTGTTTGCTTAGATGTTAACTTTTTGTTTTTCTGGTGATACATGGTATAAATTTAATTATGCGAAATGTAGATTGCAAAATTTATTCACTAAAGGAAAGTGTAAAAAAAATTTTTTTTTTGTTTTTTACCAAATTCTATTAGGAAGATTTATTGCCATTAACAAACTTATCTTATCCCTCAGGAAGTACTATACTGCAATGTTTTCGAATTAGGTGATTATTTAATAAAATCTTAATGTGATTATGTGACTCCTAGTAATACAATATTTTAATAGCTACATTTGATATGTTGCATTATTGTATCTGCACACAAAAAACTGTTTTAATGAAAGTGCATTTCTAAAAACAGTTAAATAGGTCATCTTGAACAAAATTTTGACTTTTTGCAGGTAGAAGAGACGAGCAATGTAAAGGATATTGATATAAGCAGATTTATCCCTAAAGATGTAGATGAGACGGGTATTACAGTGGCTAGTCTGGAGAGGTTCAATACTTATTTTACTTCAGCTGGAAAAGACGGTAAGTGTGTTTTGTGAATGTTGCCTCCAGATTTTTCAACAAGCATATGTAAGAAAAGGAGGATAAAATAGAATTGTGGTGGCAAACAAAATTGCTTGAACATAAGATGTCCCATACTGGGTCAGGCCAAAGGTCCATCAAGCCCCCAGTATCTCTTTACAACAGTGGTCTATCCAGGTCATAAGTAACTGAAAGTAGACAGATTTCATGCTGCTTATCCTGGGGGTAAGTAGTGGATTTCCCCAGCCCACTTAAATAATGGGTAATAGACATTTCTTCTAAAAACTTGTCCAAACCTCTCTTAAACCCATCTACACTAACAGTTTTGACTACATCCTCTGGCAACGAATTCCAGAGTTTGATTATGCTGTATTGTAGCTTCATTGTGTGTTCATTAGTCTTTCTACATTTTTTATTTTTTTGCATGTAAACTATTTTATTAAGGTCAAGAGCAAAACAAATAATCTTCACTTCAATCAAATACAGACAGTAGTATGTAAAAACTTGTAAAATCAGGAAAATTTACATGTACTTCACAGAGCAGTACAATCATAGGTGCAGCTCTCCTCAACCCAAATAAAATGTCAGCGTCACATATCCATTACTGAAAAATACATGCATTCAGATCATTCCCAACATACATAGAAAGCATCTAACAAGAGAATGTTGTTATAATGCTATATTCATACAGGTGAGCTAGACGACCCCTTCCCGCAAAGACAAAGATCATGAGGAATGCTCAGCCCTGTCTGTTCCCCTCTCGACCCGACCCAACCCAAACCACCCTCTTTGCCTTTAAAACTCACCCATGATTCAGCACCCCTCCTTCTTCCCTCCCCCTTCCCCCATACCCTCCTCTTTTCCCTCCTCCTTTCTCCACTCACACAGAAGAAAAGTAGTCGCAAAGCATAAGCAAGGGTAAAAGAAACATCGGTATCAAGTTTTGTCGAGAGCTCATAGAGGCAGTTCATATATATCTCCAGGAACAAGCAGGAATGTAGTCCTCATATGGGTATCGTCGGTACCGATGGAGCCTGGGCGGGAACGCTCCCCAGCATCCAATAGGAACGCTTTTGGGAGCATCCCTCAGCACATGCACGCTGCCTTCCCGCCTTTCCAACTGTCCCTCTTCAGTTCTTCATTTTCCGCGGAGCCAACAGGATCTATTCCCTGTCACCGCAGAAAATTCCGTCTAAATTTCTTTTTTTGTGGTCGCATTTGCCTACCGCACGACACCTACCGGTACCGCTGGTTCTTTTCTTTTCTTTTAAAAAAAAAAAAACTTAGACTTTGGTGCTAGGCGCCGTTTTGGGCACTAGGCCCATATTCCTTAAACATGGAAAAGCCAACTAGTGGTTTTAAAAAATGTACTAAGTGTGGCAGTACCATTTCCGTCACTGACACCCATGATTGGTGCCTGAAATGTTTAGGAGCTGAACATTCTCCAACTGAATGTCTCTCCTGTATGGGTATGACTAAAAGAGGAAGACAGAACCAGGCTGCAAAGCTCATTACCCTCTTTTCTTCAGATGCCAGATCCATTGCATCGACATCGTCAAGGGCCTCTTCTTCCTCCCATGGATCTCAGGTAACTAAACATAAAAGCCGGTCCTCAAAGGGTAGCTCTCCTGCTAAGCATTGAGAGGCCATTGGCGTTGCCCTTGAGGAAACCATACCGGCAAAACAGCCCCGGCGGGAGGCTTCGGCTTCCAAAGCATCAATGGGGCTTCAGAATGTTCTCGAGGCCTCAACCTTGCAAGAACTACCTGTGCCATGCTCAGCGGTTCCGGCCGTCCTTATCGGTACTGACACCCAAGCATCGGCAGCGTCGATAGACCCAGAGGTTCCTTGCTATCGAGCGCAGCATCGCAGCTCTTCTTTCTGCTGCGGTACCGGTGGTCCCACGGGCACCGATACCGACATAGACATCGATGCCGGTACCGACACCAACAATACCGGTACCGATGGTACCGACCCCAGTGGTAACTCTTCCCATGCCATCTCTGGCTGGAATTGTCAAAGCGGTACTGGGTCAACTCGGTACCGACTTCGATCGGTACCGGGATAGTGCTTTGCAGGAGCATCGGGGTCAGGAGTATTTCGATTCTTCCGATTCCGAAGACTCTGACAATTCTGCTGGCACTAGAGGGTTTCTCCTAGAAGATCCCTCTTCTCCCCAACGCAGAATGTCACCTCCAGAGGATATGTCATTTCAGGATTTCATCCGTGATATGGCCAAAGGTCTTTCAATCACAGTAGCTCCTGAGGAGGAACCCAGAGCAAAGGAATTGGAAATTCTCCAATATCCTAAAGCTCCTAAGGAGGCAGCCACTCTGCCTATCCATGAAATGCTCAGAATGTGGGAGACACCTCTGACGACTTCTCCTCACTCTAGGAAACTGGATACTATGTATCGAGTTCCGCCATGTCCTGGATTTCAGAAAACTCAGCTGCCACACCATTCAGTGGAATCAGCCATGCGTAGGATGAAAAGTGCAAAGAGGCATTCCTCTAGGTCGTGAATGCAGGACTCTGGATGCTTTTGGGCGCAGAATTTTTCAAGCTTCTATGCTTTCAGCTAGGATCAGTTCATACATCCTATATATGAGAATGTTCCTCAAGGAAGTTACAGGAGACTTGGAGCTAATGAGCCCATTTCTCCCAGATGGCAAGAGACAAGATTTTCTTGCTCTAGTTAAGCATGCTCAAGATGTCTCCAAGTTTGTTAATCGTGCAGCCTTTGACTTCTTCAAATGCATCAGCAGAATCTCTGCTATTGCCATTGGCGCACGACAAATTGCCTGACTACAGGCATCAGACTTGGAGACTTGGGAACAGGACAAGTTAGGCAACATTCCTTGCATGGGGGAGAATCTCTTCGGCAAGAACTGGCAGGAAAAGGCTAACGAGTTAGATGCTGACAGTTCTACCTTAGATAGATTGTCAGTCTACAGCCACTCCAGCCAAAAGGAAGCCTTACAAAAAACCCTCTTTTAGCAAAAAGAGGAAGTATTATCCTTCCTATACCCAGCAGAGTCAAACTCTAGGTCAGGTTGCCCAAAAGGGACAAACTAGACAGCAAAAGAAGCCAAAAGGCCTGAGAGCCCAACCAGCTCTCCAGGTTCAGCCCCCTCAAGGGCTTTGCCTCCCTGCCTCTGAGGGGTCCCCAACCCCCCAATATTCCGGGCAGGTTATGCCACTTTGTCAACAGATGGCATCAGATAACAGCAGAAGATTGGACTTTGTCCATTTTAGGAGAGGGGTACAAGCTTCATTTTCACAGCATGCCCCCTCCTACAGTTCTAAAGCAATTAAATTCACAAACCGCTGCAGGCAATCTGCTAGATCATGAGGTCTCCACACTTTTTGCCGAAGGGGCAATAGAAGAAGTACCCATTCTTCAACGTGGTGCAGGGTTCTACTCCCCCTATTTTCTTATTCCAAAGAAAACAGGAGGACACAGACCCATTCTAGACCTCAGAGAATTGAACAAATATCTATTTTGAGAGAAATTCAAAATGATTTCTCTAGGAACTCTTCTGCCATATCTTCAAAGCCAGGATTGGCTTTGCTCTCTAGTCTTAAAAGATGCATACATTCACATTCTCATCCATCCAGATCACAGGAAATTCTTACGTTTCCTTTTCAGAGGAAAACATTTCCAGTACAGGGTTCTTCCCTTTGGTCTGGCTTCAGCACCAAGGGTATTCACGAAATGTATGGCAGTAGTAGCTGCATATCTCTAGGAACAAGCAGGAATAAGTCATCACATATGGGTACGTCGGTACCGACGGAGCCTGCGCGGGAAAGCTCCCCAGCTTTTCAAATGAAAAGCTTTTGGGGCCTCCCACTGCACATGCGCGCTGCCTTCCCGCCTTCCTGACCAGCTCTCCTCAGTTCTTCTTTTTCCGCGGAGCCAGCAGGTCGTGTTCCTGTCACCGCTGAAGAATTTGTTACTTTTGTTTATTTCTTTAGACCGCGTATCTGCCTTCCCCATACCGAAACCGGTATCGCCGGTCTTTCTTTCTTTCTATATAAAAAAAAAAAAAAAAAAAGACTTTTTTTATTTTTACTTCAGCACTGCTTGGTACCCGGTGTTAGGCCTTAGGGCCTACACAATATCTCCTCATGGAGAAGCCAGTCCCTGGTTTCAAAAAATGTACCAAATGCAGTGCTGTCATTTCAGTCACAGACACCCATGAATGGTGTCTCAAATGTTTGGGACCTGAGCACTCCATACCGGACTGCCCATCCTGCACCCAGATGTCTAAACGCGGTTTGCAGAACCGGGCTAACAAGCTCCATGTGCTGTTTCCTTCAGAAGCATCACAGTCATCCAGGTCTTCCTCTCCGGATGGATCTCAGGTAACCAAAACTTCTGTGGGCAAATCCTCTAAAAGCAAATCTCTTTCTAAAGATCGAGAGGCTCTCAGTTCTGAGTTCGAGGATTCTGCCCAGGCCAAAAAACCCCGGCGGGAGGTTCCGGCCTCCAAAGCAATCATGGGGTCACAGGTTGACATCGATGGCACGGCCTCGACAGATCACCTGTTGGACTGCTCTGGGGTACCGGCCCATACCGGTACCGACATCCAGGCAGTAGTGGCGTCTATGGGCAGTACTGTCCAGACCATGCAGCAGGCCGTTCTGGCATTCATTAAGGCTGCGACGCCCTCGGTACCGATTTCATCGGTACCGACCCCGGTTCCGGTATCTACACCGGAACCGAGACCATCGACTTCCAAACGTCGATCGGTTCCGCATGCCGGATACCGGCTTTCGCCCGGTACCGATCCCATGCCCGATACGCCCGATGTCGATACCGATCGGTATGCGTATCGTACATTGGAAGTACAAAAGGAGTACTCAGATTCTTCGGATGAATTCAATTCCTCTGATGACTCTGCTGAGCTTACTCTTCCTGAGGAGCCCTCTTCTCCCAAGAGGAGGATGTCTCCTCCAGAGGATTTATCCTTTCAGGATTTCATTGTTGATGTGGCTAAAGCACTTTCTATTACCACATCTTCTGAAAGAGAACCCAGATCAAAAAAATTGGACATTTTAGGATACTCAAAAGCTCCTAAAGAGGCAGTCACTCTGCCTGTCCATGAAATCCTTCAAGAACACTTGATGGATTTGTGGGAGACTCCTTTAATACTGTCTCCCCATTCCCGCAGGTTGGACACCATGTATCGGGTCCCTCCTTCACCTGGGTTCCAAAAAACTCAGCTGCCTCACCACTCCATTGTGGTGAAGTCTGCTATGAAGAAAATAAAGAGTTCTAAGAGGCATTCTTCTACCCCTCCAGGGCGTGAATGTAAGAACCTAGACTCTTTTGGAAGAAAGATGTTCCAGGCTAGTATGCTTATAGCCAGGATCAACTCTTATAGCCTTTATATGGGCATGTATCTTGGGCAACTTGCCCTACAAATACAGAATTTTGCCCCCTTTATCCCTGATGATCAAAGGGCGGACTTCTTTTCTATGGTGACACAACTTTCAGAGGTCTCCAAGTTCTCCAACAGGGCAGCCTTTGATTCCTTCGAGGTTGCAGGCAGAGCTTCGGGAATTGCTATTGCAGCCCGACGTCTCGCTTGGCTCCAGGCTTCTAACCTAGAACCCTGGGTTGTAGAAGGCCTCAGGAATCTGCCCTGTACCGGTGAGAACTTATTTGGGGAAGACTGGCAGATTAAAGCTGCTCAAATGGATGCAGAAAATGCCACTCTAGATAGACTTTCCAAGTCTACTTCTACCCCTACCAAAAAGAAGCCTTTTAAAAGGCCTTATTATAAAAAGACCAGATTTCCCACAAATACTGGCTAGCAATCTGCTCAGCCTCGCCTTGCGGCTAAGCGTCAACAATCTAAGCAGGTAAAGTCAAAGCCTGCAGTGTCTGCTACATCCCAGCAGGCTCAACCCCCTCAGGGGTTTTGACTTCCCTCTAGAGAACTTGCCGTTTCTGGCTCTAGCACAGCCAGAGCCCCTCACCATTCCTGGAAGGCTAGCTCACTTTGCTCCCAGATGGGAGCAAATAACATCAGAGCAATGGACCCTCTCTATTATCCGAGAAGGCTACAAGCTTCATTTCTCCAGCCTTCCTCCCCATACCATGGTGAGGCAATTCAGTTCTCCCCCAT
The DNA here is from genome assembly GCA_033557465.1 of Ichthyophis bannanicus. Classification (NCBI taxonomy): domain Eukaryota; kingdom Metazoa; phylum Chordata; class Amphibia; order Gymnophiona; family Ichthyophiidae; genus Ichthyophis; species Ichthyophis bannanicus. Next base: position 550,112,802 of record CM066036.1, read on the forward strand.
CTCTTCTGACCCTGTTAGGTCAGGAAGTCTCTTCTCTTCTTGCCCAAGGGGCAATAGAGGAGGTTCCTCCTCCACAACAGGGGTTAGGTTTCTACTCCCCTTACTTTCTCATAACAAAGAAGACAGGGGGCTTCAGACCTATCCTAGATCTGAGAGAATTGAACAGGTTTTCTATTCAAGGAGAAATTCAAAATGCTCTCTCTGGGCCTTCTCCTTCCATACCTTCACAGTCAAGATTGGCTTTGTTCTCTAGATCTCAAGGATGCGTACACTCATATACTCATCCATCCATCCCACAGAAAGTATCTAAGATTTCTGTTCCAGGGAAAACATTTCCAGTACAGAGTACTACCCTTCGGTCTGGCCTCTGCTCCAAGAGTCTTCACAAAATGCATGGCAGTCGTAGCCGCATTTCTCAGAGGCATGGGAATCTTTGTCTTCCCATATCTGGACGACTGGCTCATCCAAGCTCCATCTCAGTCAGAAGCCCAGATTTCTCTGGACCGCACAAGGCGTATTCTTCAATATCTGGGACTTGTGATAAACATTCCCAAATCCCAACTCATCCCTACTCAGTCTCTGGAATTCATAGGGGCCCAATTGGACTCCACCACTGCAAGGGCCTACCTCCCTCTGGTCCGAGGCCAAAGGCTAATAAGCTTGGCCTCCCAAGCTCAGTCCAGAAGTCACTTGTCAGCCAGAGAAATGCTGCAACTTCTAGGCCACATGGCCTCCACGGTTCATGTGGTGCCCTATGCTCGTCTCCATATGAGAGCAGCTCAATGGACATTGGTCACCCAGTGGTCTCAAGCATCGGGACTGCTGTCAGACCAGGTACTCACCTCAAAACGTCTGTTTTGGTCTCTCCAGTGGTGGACATCCTCCAAAAATCTGTTGTTGGGGACCCCCTTCCAACCTTCGTTGCCCCAAGCAACCCTCACAACAGATGCCTCCCAAACAGGGTGGGGAGCTCATCTTCAACATCTCTCCACTCAGGGAATCTGGTCTCCCCAAGAGACCACCCTTCATATCAATCTTCTGGAACTGCGAGCAATCTTCCTTGCCCTCAGTCTTCCATACCCTCCTTGCCAACCTAACTGTCCTAGTTCAGACAGACAATCAGGTGGCCATGTTTTATATCAACAAACAAGGAGGAACGGGCTCTCTGTCGCTTTGCAACGAAGCTCTCAGATTATGGGCCTTCGCCAGAGAGCACCAAATTCATCTTCTGGCAGTATATCTTCCAGGAGTTCAAAACTCTCGGGCAGACAGACTCAGTCGAGTTCTGCTTCCACACGAATGGTCCTACATATGGACCAGATACGCAGAATCTTTCAGGAATGGGGGACCCCGGACATAGACCTCTTTGCAAGTCCGTGGAATGCCAAACTTCCCCGGTTCTGTTCCAGGACTCCGTGTCAGGGAGCTCAGGCCAACAATGCCTTTCTCCTGCATTGGGGTCAGGAGTTCCTGTACGCTTTTCCACCCATTCCTTTGATTCCCAAGACTCTGTTCAAAATTCAGAGGGATCACGGATCCATGATCCTCATTGCTCCACGCTGGCCACGCCAAGTGTGGTTCCCTCTCCTTCTACAGCTCTCCCAGGGCTCCTCCCTGGACCTGGGAGCTGCAGCAGACCTTCTGTCTCAGGAGCAGGGGACTTTGTGGCATCCAAACCCCAAGTCCCTACATCTCCGAGCTTGGTTACTGAAGGCTTAAGCCTTCAAGAGTTTAATCTTTCTCAACCAGTGAAAGATATCCTTTATGCCTCTAGGAAACCCTCTACCAGGCGTTCCTATGCTTTCAAATGGAAACGTTTTTCCATTTGGTGTGCTCAACAGGGTCTTGACCCTCTGGCACTTCCTTTGAATTCTCTACTAGACTATCTCCTGCATCTTTCCAATGCAGGCCTCAAGACGAATTCAGTACGAGTCCATTTAAGTGCTATTACAGCATCCTTAAAACCTATAAATGGACAATCTGTTTCCTCTCATCCTCTTATTGCAAGATTCATGAGAGGCCTAACCCTCACTAAGCCTCCCATCCGGCCTCCTCCGGTAGCATGGGACTTGAATTTAGTTCTGGGTCAACTTATGAAGCCACCCTTGAGCCATTGGTATCTACCTCCCTGAAATTTCTTTCTTGGAAGGTCCTTTTCCTTATTGCGGTCACTTCGGCTCGCCGCATCAGTGAACTGCAGGCTTTGGTGGCAAATCCACCTTATACCAGATTTCATCATGATAAGGTGGTCCTTAGGACGAATCCCCACTTTATGCCTAAAGTGGTCTTGCCTTTTCATCTTAATCAAGAGGTATATCTACCTGTCTTTTTTCCGGCTCCTCATGCATCCAGTGCAGAGAGGAACCTTCATACTCTTGACTGTAAAAGAGCTCTCGCCTTTTACCTCAATAGGACTCAGCCACATCGAAAATCTTCTCAGCTTTTCGTGGCTTTTGATCCTTCTCATTTGGGACTTCCAGTCACCAAACGCACACTTTCCAACTGGATTGCTCAGTGTATTTCCTTTGCTTACCAGAGTAAGAATATTTCTCTGGAAGGCCATGTCACAGCTCACAATGTGAGAGCCATGGCCACTTCTATGGCTCATCTTCACTCTGTATCCATAGATCAGATCTGTCGAGCAGCCACTTGGGCCTCGGTGCATACCTTCACAGCCCATTACTGTTTAGACAAGGACTCCCGCCGGGATGCCTTGTTTGGTCAGGCTGTCCTCAAACACCTGTTCCATACTTAAACAACTCCTGCCCACCTTCCCAGAATGGATGCCTGAGATCCATCCGAAGATGGTTACCCTTGGAGGGGGATCTCCCAGGCATCTCAGCTAGGGAGTCCCCATATGTGATGACTTATTCCTGCTTGTTCCTAGAGATAGCACAGTTACTTACCTGTAACAGGTGATCTCTGGGAACAGCAGGAATTAGTCATCACAACCCACCCACCTCCCCTAGGAGTTGTCTCTCTATTCCTCTATCTTCCTGTCCTCTCTCTCTATTGTCTCAGCTTTAAACTCGAACTGAGGAGAGCTGGTCAGGAAGGCGGGAAGGCAGCGCGCATGTGCAGTGGGAGGCCCCAAAAGCTTTTCATTTGAAAAGCTGGGGAGCTTTCCCGCGCAGGCTCCGTCGGTACCGACGTACCCATATGTGATGACTAATTCCTGCTGTTCCCAGAGATCACCTGTTACAGGTAAGTAACTGTGCTTTCTACGACCCCTGGGGATTTTCGTCTTCCCTTACTTAGATGACTGGCTCATTCGAGCCCCTACAGTTGCAGAGGCCAGCACTGCACTGTCCCATACAATGTGAATCCTCCAACACTTGGGATTGGTAATAAACTGCCCAAAATCTCAACTAGTTTCTTCCCAATGCCTAGAATTCATAGGAGCCTGTCTAGATACCAGACAGGCAAGGCTTTCCTTCCACAAGCCCGGTGTCTTCGCATAATGCATCTAGCTTCTCAAGCAGCAGGCAAATCCTCCCTCACTGCTCGAGCTACTGCAGTTACTGAGACATATGGCATCCACAGTTCATGTAGTCCCATATGCTCGCCTCCACATGCGAGCAGCTCAGTGGACCCTCTCCACACAGTGGACACAGGCCATGGGTCATTTGTCGGACAAAATAATAATCTCTCAACGACTAATTTTGTCCCTCCAATGTGGCAATCACTAGAAAATCTGACAGTGGGGTCTCCTTTCCATCAACCTCTCTTTCAGGCCACCCTAACAGATGCATCACAGGTGGTTTGGGGAGCACACCTGAATCTTCTCTCTACCCAGGACACCTGGACTCCACAGGAGGTTGCTCTTAATTCCAGGAGGTTGTGATAAGGAAGCTTATCATAGCTCAGGTAGGAGCTATAGAAAAGATGATGTGACTCTGAACAAGCAACCTGTCAGTTCTGGTAGAAGTAAGAAAACAGAGTTTTCAGATAAAAGACTACCAGTCCCAGAATGCACCAGGTTTCCAGCAGCCATGAGAGGGGCTGAAGTGAGAAAACGTGTGTGCAATCAAGAGAGCTATGAGGTAATCCCTAAGCACTCATCTCAAAGGGCAGGGCCTGATTCAACACAGCTGCGCTGTGTTAGGGAGGAGCACACATTAGAACAGAATAAGAATAGAGCTTATTCTACAGATAATAGTTTCAGAAAGAGCTTCAGACACAGATACAGCAACGGCTTCAAGCTCAAGCACCAACATCATCTCGAGAAGCAGAAGCCAAGCCAAGCGGATAGAGAGAGAAGGAAACTCTCTGGAAGGAAGAGAAGAAAGGCCATTGGAAGGTCTGGGAGATTCCAAGGCAGTACCTATACTGGAGGTATTCGAAGTGCCAGCAGAGTCCATTGGACTGGAGTCAGCCAGAGGAATGGATTGGCAGAGATAGGAATCACCAGTGGCTACCTGGAAGAGAGAAGACTGCACGTGGAAAGGACTTTCAGACCTATGCCAGAAGGTATGTGAGGGAAGATCCAGTGTCCAGGGATCAAGATTGGAAGGCTGGACATCAGAACTGGATTACATACTGGCCAGGCTATACAGAGAGGAATTATGATAGCAGGAGAGGCTCAGGTATGAACACTGATCCAGACCCTATCTATAATAGTGAATGGCAGCAAGGGAATAAGCATTCTCATGATAGTGCCTTATTGAAAGACTCGTCTGTGCCAATGTATGATAGTGACCCTATGCTGATTGATGAAGGGGGAGATACAGCAGATGAAACTATTAATTACATGGACTGTTCTCTATCTAAATGCTATTGCTAGCTTTCTATGAGCAAACACATCAGCCATCACAAAGAAACCTAACTTTGTTCTTTATTTCCACTGCAAACAGCTCTTAAAGCAGGATTTGGGTTCACACAGTAGCAGCCAGCCAGCTAAAGGGTTTCAGCTGGACAATTGATAGTAATTAAAGCTGCACCTGATTGTGTGTGTGAGCAAGAGAGAATCACTGCAGGATCTGTGTGGAAAATAAGCAGAAGTTAACCTAACCAGCAAAGTTTATTCATTTCTTTGTGCCTTTTCCTTTGGTAATTATTTGCTAAGAAAACATTAGCTAATTGCCTGACAAGCTGAAGGTTGTTTTCTGATTTGCTTTGTGACTTTGTTATCCATTTAAACACTGCAAGCAAGTAACCTCATTTATATTGCTAACAAGCATACTTGTGCTGGGTGAATTAAACCCCATCAATAAAAGAAGTATTTTATTGGCCTTACCACTGGTATCACAACTCAATTATTGTCTTCAGCTGTGTTTGGGAGTGAAAGAACTACATTACCCACAATACCTTGCAAGAATCATATGAATATATGCATCGTCAAGATTAGAAAAAAAACATAGAAACATGATGACAGAAAAAGACCACAAGGCCCATCTAGTCTGTCCTTCCATAACAACAACTACAACAGTCCACTTTCTACCTTTAGAGATCCTCTGTGTTGGTCCCATGCTTTTTTGAATTCAGTTACTGTCCTCATCTCTACCACCTCCACTGGGAGACTATTCCACGGATCCACTACTCTTTCCATAAAAACATAGAACATTGTGTAAGTTCTCACCCTAGGCAGCCGTCTGACAAGGTTTATGTGTAAACCAATCTATTTAGCTCTTCGAGTATTCCACGTCCAGCTCAGCTACAAGACAGTCCTAGTCCAGATGGACAATCAAGTAGCCTTGTTCTATGTGAACAAGCAGGGCGGAACAGGCTCTCTGTCGTTATGCAATGAAGCTTTACGACTGGGCCCTCGCCAGAGAACATCAAATTCACCTTCTAGTGGTATATCTTCCAGGCATTCAAAACCTTTGGGCAGGGAGGAAGTGACGTCATCGGCTGGAATGGCAGCTTAGGTGGTGAGCTCTGGCGGGCAGCTTAAACTTTGGAGTTTTTCCCCCTTATCCGAGCCCGGGATATGGTGAGCAGCCACAGGCAGTGGTGGAGGAACGTCTGCCGCGCCGTATGGCGACGAGAAAGAAGGCGGCGGACCTGAAGGAGTTCGCATATAGCAGTGCTAAGCCTGCGGGCGGTGAGAAAAAGATGGCGGGGCAAAGCGCGGGAAACGGCGTGGCTCCGGAGAGAAAGGGGCAGCGGAGCGAGGCCCATGAGATGGCGGAGACGGTGGTTCAAAATGTGACCCGAGAGGAGTTGTGTGGCTGGTTTGGTGAACTCAAAACAGAACTGCAGGCGGTAAAAGCTGAAGTCGGAGACATGTGCGCCGCATTGAAAGAGGAGATGGGCGAGTTGGCGAACAGAGTGGAGAGGTGCAGGAACAGCAGCTGGGGCACCTGGAAACGCGGCAGACCGGAGTGGAACGTTCGATTAAGGAGCTAGAGGTCTGGAAGGATCAGGTGCTGCTGAAAGTGGAGGACCTGGAAAATCTGTCCCGCAGAAATAACTTGCGCATCCACGAAATTCTCATACACAGACTAAAAACAATTGGAATCAAAGACACTGTATTCCAATGGTTCAGATCCTACTTAACTAACAGACAGCAACGGATCCGCACCCTCTCCACAACCTCGCCCCCCTACCAACAACTACAAGGAGTACCCCAAGGATCCACCCTATCTGCCATGTTGTTCAACATATATCTCCGTCCACTATGCTCAATCATACGCACCCACAACATCAACTTCCACATCTATGCGGACGACATAATGCTCTACGCACCAATTACAACCACCAACCCAAAAAACGAACAGCTATCAGCCTGCTTCAACGACGTGACCAACTGGCTACAGGAGAAAAATCTATCCATCAACATAAAGAAAACCGAAGCCCTAATAGTAACAAAAGAACCTGACTTCAAACCACCTACCCACCTCAACATGGGAACCACGCAAATCCAAATCCAGCCTCAAATAAGATATCTAGGCGTCATCATTGACCAAGCTCTCACCTTCAAACAACAAATCAACAAAACCGCTGGGATGATATTCCACAAAGCCAAAACTGTTCAACGCCTCCGGCCCCTCCTAGAACCTCACGACTTCAGGACAGTTATGCAAGCTGTGACACTCCCTCATCTAGATTTCTGCAACATAATCTATCATGGCCTTCCTGCATCGCACACCAACTCCCTCCGTACTGACTTAATACTACAGCAAGGATTATTCAGAATGCAAAAAAACGGGAGCACATCACCCCAATCCTAAGAGACCTTCACCTCCTTCCAGTGCAAGCAAGAATCAAGTACAAAGCCATCTTACTCATCCACAAAACTATCCACCAAACACGGAACACCTCACTCCACTCATTACTGCCTCGACCATCCCACAACAGATCAACCAGACATTCCTCCAATAACTCTATTGTTGTCCCCCACAAAAGAACCAAATCCACACAACGGACCTGCAACAGAGCGTTCGAACTTTATGCTCCATCACTCTGGAACTCTCTACCAACCCACATCAGGAACAACGCTGACAGCACATCATTTAAGAAACAGCTGAAGACAATCCTATTCCGTGAACATCTCTGAACGGAAACACCACCATGCCCTAATACTTAGATACAGCAGAAGTAAAACATGTCCATGTCTATGTCTACCCAAATCATTAATTGTTGACCTCGGTGATGGCCCCACCCTAAAAATTACCCCCTCCTATGTTACATGTTACACCGCTTTGACCCGGTGAAAAGCGGGATATAAATGCAGTTAAATAAATAAATAAGGAGTTCCTAGACGGAGAGAAGGTGGCGCAAGCGGTGCTCCGGTCTATTCTAACAGAGTTGGGGAATGAGACTGAGCAGGTGGGGCTAAAATTGGTACGAGCCCATCGTGCCTTAGGCCCCAGCAGGCCGAATCGCCCAAGAGACATTGTCCTGTGCATGGAGG